>OY992897.1:6983182-7110682 GCA_963921405.1 Cepaea hortensis
TGTGTGGGTGAGTGATTGTTTGTGGGTAATGGGACGGGTAGAGGATATGTGAGTGGGTGGGGAGATGTGTGTAGGTGGGGGGGGATGTGTGTGGGTGGGGGATGTGGGGGTTGGGGAATGTATGTGTGCTTGGGGTGTGAGTGGATGGGATGTGTGGTGGGTGAGAGGTGTCTGTGGGTGGGGAAATCTGTAGGTGTAGGGATGTGGTGGATTGGTGGGGGAATGTATGTGTGTGTGGGTTATGTGTGTTGTTGGGTGGAGGAGTTGGAGTGAATGGGGGATGTGTGGTTGGGTGGTGGATGTGTCACATAACATAGTAATATGCATTGTTTATGTTTACAAAATTCGTGTGACAATGTTTTTTTCCTATGCACTGTTGATGAAAGAAAGATGAGTGATTTGAAGGGCCCAATGTAAGACGGGCCTGCGTGCCCAATTTGTTACCCTTTGAAAATAAAGTCTGTTCGTTCTATCTATCTATCTATGTATATATATATATATATATATATATATATATATATATATATATATATATATATATATATATATATATATATATATATATATATATATATATATATATATATATTGAGGTGGTGGGGTCATATTTAGATATTTTTTTATGTATTCTCATCTTTCATATTACGAGGTATCATTCTGTATGCCACTTGATTGTCCTGTAACATGTCATTCCATATTTTTTTGTTTATTCTCATATTCCATATTATCATTTTGTATGCCACTTGATTTTATCATGTATAATATAACAATACTGTGATGAGAGTGAGAGAGTTAGTGAGTGGGAGAGAGAACGAACGAACGAACGAACGAACGAATGAACGAACGAACGAAAGAAGGAACGATCCAACGAAATTTATTTTAAAAGGGTAACAAATTGAGCACGCAGGCCTGTCTTACATTCGGCCCTTTCGATCACTCATCTTTCATTCATCAAATGTGCATGTTACATTTACATAGGGAAAAAACATTGTCAAATTTATTTTGTAAGCATAAACAATGCATATTACGCATGGTATATTCACATGAAAAAAAAACCACATTGTCAAATGAAAGTTGTAAACATAAACAGTGCATATTGCAATGTTGTGAGACACATCCCTCATCCACCCTCACACCCCGCAGCCAACCACACATCCCTCAGCCACCCACACATCCCCCACCACCCACACATACCTTCACGTACTCACACAGACTCAGGCAAACATACATGCCGCCACCCACCCACCGATCCCCCACCCACATACATTTCCCCACCCACACATACATCCTCTACCCATCCCATAACCGAGAGAGAGAGAGAGAGAGAGAGAGAGAGAGAGAGAGAGAGGGGGGGGGGGGAAAGAGAGCGAGTTGAATTGCATCACTAATTTTCACGCTAAACAATTTATATGTGCATTTTTTTCTCCACTTCTTACACTTTTTCCAAGAATGCTTACGACAATCGTCAGTGTCTCAACTGTGTGTAAAGTGTCGGAGTTTATTCTTATTAATTTCAGTGATCATGAGAGGCATCATGTATGTGTCTAGATTGAGGATGTGTGTGGCTGTGTATGTGAGGGATGTGTGTGTGTGTGTGTGTGTGTCGGGGGTGTGGGGAATGTATGTGTGGAAGGGTTGTGTGTGGGGGTTGTTATTGGTTGATGGGTGATGTGAGGATGGGTGAAGGGATGTGTAGTCTGTGGTGGATGTCTGTGTGTGTGAGGGATGTGTGTGTGTGGGGTGAGGGGTATTTGGGAGGATGGTTGTATGTATGTGGGTGTTGGTGGGTTGGGGGTGTGGTTAGGGAATGTATATTTGGGTGAGTGAATGGGTGTGTAGGAGATTGTGTGGGTTGGAGGATGGGTGTGTAATGGGAGTGGGGGATGAGCGTGGGGGGGGGGGGTGTCTGTGAATGGGATGTCTGTGTGGATGGTAGTGTGTGATTATGGATGGGATAATTGTGAGTGGGTGGAGGATGGATGTGTGGGTGGTGAGGATGTTTGTAGGTGGAGGATGTGTAGGTGGGTAGGGAGATGTGTGTGTGGGTGAACGATGTGTGGGCGGGGATGTGTATGGGGAATGCATGTGGGTATGTGTGTGTTGGGGAATGTGTTTATGGGTGGAATTTTGTGTGGGAGGGGAGATGTGTGAGAGGTGGGGGATGTGTGGAATGTGCAGGTAGATGAAGGATGTATGTGAGGATGGGGGATGTGTGTTTGGATGTGTGGTTGGGGTGTGTGTGGGTGGGAGGGTACATGAGAGATGCATGTGTTGATGGTAGGATGGGTGATGTATGGGTGTGAGTGGTTGATGGATGAGTACATGAGAGGGTGGATGTGTGTGAGAGATGAGTGTATGGGTGGGGATGTGTGTGCTTGTGAGAAGATGTGTGTGAGCGGCGGATGTGTGTGGGTGGGTTGTATGTGGGTGGTGGGGTGTGTGTGGGTGGTAGGTGTGTGTTTTTGGGTGTTTATGGGTGGGGGGTATGTGTGGGCGGGTGGGGAGATGTATTTATGGGTGGGGATGTGTGTATAGATGGGAGATGTGTAGTTTAGAGGTGGCGAATATTGGGTGGGTGAGTGGGTGTAGTTTGGCTGATGTGTGTGTGGGTGGGTGAGGAAAATTGTGAGGGTGCGGGATGTGTGGTTTGGTGGGGGTATTTGTGTGTGGTTTTGTGATGTGGTATTGATGTGTGGTTCCGGGTGTTTGGGTGGGTGGCGGAGAATATGTGGGTTTGTGTGTGCGTGTCTGTTATGATATGGGTGAGGGATGTGTGTGTGGGTGAGGAAATGTATTTGGGTCAAAATCATATATGTTCATTTCATCAATCATTCCACCATGTTATGAATTCAAGCGTCGTACTGCCGATGCTGCCAATCTAACTCTATATAATTGTTGTGAAGATAATCACATGAATTTCATTAATACCACCCGCAGCTGACGTCACAGACATAAAACGCTTATGCAACGAGTCAGAGATAGGACTAACTCGTAAGAGCGCATAAGGCAAGAATAAGGGTGAATAAATACACCAAAAAAAAAACAAACAAAAAAACATCGCAAACCTCAACAATAAGAACGGCTGAAACAAGTAGGTTGAACGAGGCCGAATTTGGAATTATGTTTTTGAATCAAGCAAGCAAGCAATAACACCCCGTACTTTATATCGCCGTCCGGGGCTCCTAAGACAAAACAATACAGGGATCAAATACATTTTTCCAAGCTAGAAAGTAGCTTACTAGCGAGGAACATAAAATATCCCTAACGGGCACAACAACCAGCACCAGTTACAGGAGTAAACCGAACTTCACCTCCGGCAGCAGCCATCTCTCAGTGCTTAAAAAACACTCCTTCTACTCCCACACCACCCATACCCCAGGAATACAATGCCATTAATATCAACCCATGCTCCTATCCCAATGTTGCTAACCATGATACTTTGTTTCCTCTCTTGCCCGTAAAGCAATCTCCCTCTATCATGTCCAAGTTAAACAATAAAAGCAATCTCCCTCTATCATGTCCAAGTTAAACAATAAAAGCAATCTCCCTCTATCATGTCCAAGTTAAACAATAAAAGCAATCTCCCTCTATCATGTCCAAGTTAAACAATAAAAGCAATCTCCCTCTATCATGTCCAAGTTAAACAATAAAAGCAATCTCCCTCTATCATGTCCAAGTTAAACAATAAAAGCAATCTCCCTCTATCATGTCCAAGTTAAACAATGGTGCTGTGCCGCCGATGCCTGCCCCCAATGTAGGCACTTCCAGTGACACTCGTAGTATTCGTCCCTTGTTGGACGGTAATCTACACTTCTATCAGTGGAATCGACAACTTCAGCAGCTAATTCAGTAACAATCCTGCAGCCCTGCACCAAGCGTTCATGATATCACTCCAGCAAAGATATTTTCCTACCCCCTCTAACAGCTTCAACTACTTCCAAATAAAGTTCCAAAATCCCTGCAATTGCATAATACAAGCAACGTTGTCCTTTCATTTTGTAATGTTCGCCAATCACGATTAGTGGCTAAACAAAAATGGTCTATATATAGGCCATCTCAACATCTATCATCTGCTCAATAAATTATCTGAGCTCTAAGTAACACTGTCCAAACAGTTCCATGTGTTTGGAATCACAGAGAATCGTCGTAACGAAAAAATAACCGACTCCGAAATCTCAATTAAGGGGTTTAAAGTCATTCGGAGAGATAAAAATCAGAAATTAGAAACAGGTATTGCTGTATGCATTTCCAATTCGATCAACTGTTCCCGTAGAAGTGATCTCGAGATCGTAGGGATAGAATTTGTTTGGTTAGAGGTGAAGCCTGTCAGCAAACAACCGTTTCTCATTGGATACCTATATAGGAATCCTTCTGCCGGGTACAGCGGTATGACTGCTTCACTACAATGATGGATAGAGTGTTAACAGCAGGAAGAGAAGTTATGATACTAGGTGACTGCAACAAAGATATTAGTAAATATGGAATAGATCAAGTAACCAGACTGCTGAACACATTATATGATACCGGCGATATACCTTCTGAATTATGTAAGTCTGTATTTATTGCAATCCCAAAGAAATCAGGAGCTTTGGAATGTTATCAACATTGAACAATTAGTATAAAAAGTCACATCACACAGATTTTGCTACGAATTATCTGGCAAAGAGTGAGGAAGAAAATACTATCTGAAATAGGGGAAGAACAATGTGGGTTTGTAGAAGGAAAGGGTACAGTAAATGCTTTGTATATGCTTCGATCAGATATTAAACGGGGTATAGAAATATTAGAGTAGATAGAAACAAGATGTGGGAAATCCTTAAACAATATGGTGTGAGTACACATCTAACAAACCTATGGAGAAGCTTATACAACAACAGTGATTGCATAGTGAGAGCAACTGGAGGACATTCAGAACCCTTAACCATAAGATCTGGAGTACGACAAGGTTGTGTATTGCCCCCTCTCTTGTTCATAACATATATAGAGAACATTGTGACGAAACGACGAGATACAGTCTAATCTCTGTATTATTTCCCTTTGATGGGATCGCGACCGGTTAGTCTCCCTGGATTTAATAAGACTAGCTAGGGGATTTCCCCGTCGAAAGAAGTGCGTGACGTCACATTTCGGGCGATTTCTAGAAGGATTCTCAAATGCCCCAGACAAGTGCGTACGTGGTTTGCTCGCACGAAGGACGCACAATTGCCTCAAGGAACACGGGAGTGTGTAATTCTTCGTGACACTGGATTTCTCCGTGGCTCATGAAATGCACTGGGCCCGTGAAGGCATTGTGACAACGCACTTCGGTGATCTTGGAGCAGTCGCTAGTCAGACCTCGTCCGAGTATGATCGCAGTAATGAACTGCTGAGAGAGATGTCAGTTAACGCAGCAGGCGGACATCGGCAGTTGATGATTGTGATTTCTGATATCACAGGTACTGTGGCATTACTTATTTAATGTAAACGTTGTCCGTAAATACTGCGCCTTTATCCGCAAAACGAATGAAACGCCGAATGAAAAGTCTCCGCGCAGAGCATAAATTTACCGTCGCATGTCTGCATATTTAATTAGCGGTTATTGATCTGCCGGGTAATGTGTGGGACAGAGGCGTCAGGAAACGACACGGTTGTAAGCGAGTATTCTAAAAGCTGTACGTGTGTGTCTGCTGAGCCTGTGTAAATCCGATATTCGGATAGAAGTGATTTAATGCTAGTGTCCCAGATATGCATTGTTGATGATTGTTGTTATGTTAATAATAATGTTAGTATTACTGCTCGGTGTAAGTAGATTCGGGTAATCTACACTTGTGTAGCAGATATGTCAGATATCTGATTAGTGATTAAATACATATGGCAGTTTGACATGCGGTACCTTGTGTTGCTATACTCAGTTAATAGTGAAAAGTCAGTGCTTGTTATTATTATTGATGTGTCATTTGCTTGGCTAGAATAGGATGGTAAGGAGATTTAGGAGAGGGAGGCTGGTGGCCTCTCTACAAAAGGATGACGTGGCCTAATTAGCCACGGAACAGAATGCGCCAACCCACAGGAGCTGTGGGAGAGTGTATTGGTGGAGGGCCACCACATCTGTGCTCGACCGGCACAGACTTGACCGTCCTGGATGGAGGTCAATTACTAAAGGTCAAATGTTGTTCTGGGACGGAGATCCCAGAACAGAAGCTGTTGCTGTGTACAAAATTTGTTAATTAAGTTTAACACTTCCTTGTTATAAGTTATTAGGGCTACATTAATGAATTATGATGATAATTTATTAAGGGTGTGTAGTCTTTAATAAGTTAGGTTTAATTAATTAATCCATGGGTGAAGGGATTGATTAATTGTTGAGTAGGTGTGGAAGGAGGATATGTCCGACTGGGCACCTCCTAGATATAGTAACCACTACACTGAAAATGAATTAGGTGTATTTCAGGGTTTATGGATGGTGCAGAAACAGGAGTGGATTAGCACCAGGCCAAGGATCCTTTGACAGAGTCATACAGTCGACCTGGTGCTATCGGGCTATCTTAGCCCAGACGAGTTACTTAACTATACACTGGTGTATTAGTGCTTTCTTTCGCAGCCTCATGCCTATACATGGTTATTATGAGTAGATAAATGATGTTGATGATCACTTATATATCTCATCTCATCTCATCATGTTCCTCTTGTACCTTGCGGTGTCGAGGTGAAGTATAAACTTCGTGAGAGTGCCCGGTTATGGGCTTCGTATATCGACATTCCCATGGATTCTGTTATTCCCTCCGTCCAGCGTTTACGTGGTCGGCCTCTTCCTCTGTTTCCATCTGGTCTGTACGTCATTGCCTGTTGTGGCATGCTGTTGACTGGTAGCCTACTTGCATGGCCAAACCATTTGACTTGCTGCTTTCTAATAAAATCTAGAGCAGCTTTAACCCCCACTTTAGTCCTGATTTCTTCATTTCTGATCTTATCTCTTCTTGATACGTTGAGTATTCTTCTCAGGAACCTCATTTCTGTTGTTGTGATTTTTCTTTTCTCTTTTTCTGTCATTGTCCAGGTTTGGCATTGGTAGCACAGAGTTGGTAGGAAGATTGTGTTGTAAAGTGCTTTCTTAGTAGTTATTGATACATGTTTGTTCTTTAGTATTGGTGCCATTTGTCCAATGAGTTGATTTGCCTTATTGCACCTATTTTCGATCTCGTCTTCTGATCTGCCATTTGATGATATTATACTTCCTAGGTACTTGAAGCTCTTTACTTGTTTCAAGGGATGTTCGTTTAGGTGAATT
Organism: Cepaea hortensis; assembly: GCA_963921405.1. Classification (NCBI taxonomy): domain Eukaryota; kingdom Metazoa; phylum Mollusca; class Gastropoda; order Stylommatophora; family Helicidae; genus Cepaea; species Cepaea hortensis. Next base: position 6,990,450 of record OY992897.1, read on the forward strand.
GTTGCTGTTTGTTCTTCTTTAGTTATAGTCATTACCTCTGTTTTGCTTGTGCTAATTTTCATGTTATGTTCCCTACACATTTCGTTTAGACTATTCATGTGGTCTTGTAATTCAGCTTCTGATTTTGCTATTAGTGCTTGGTCGTCCGCAAACAGGAGTTCTCTAATGGTTAGATTTGCAGATGGTTCTTCTTCTGTGTTCACTTATATATATTGTATATATATATATATATATATATATATATATATATATATATATATATATATATATATATATATATATATATATAGTACTGAGAGGCATGTATTAATGTGGAGTTACAGTGTAGTCCTTGTTGTAGTTGAGTACTCACACCCACCCCTCCATGTTTCAGGATCTGTGATAGGATCTTTGATCAGGTTAGATCCAATGAAGATTCGGGAGCTCAACCATAAGCTCCATGGGACTTGCTCGCTCCAGTGCCTATCAAGATGAGATGTAAGGCGTCACTGGGAGCAGTCATCTGAATCTGTCAACTATTACTGGAAGTCAGTTGAATTGAGATGAGCCGGTAGGTCTAAGCTAAGACCACCGTCCAGAGTCCGACGAAGATAGTCAAGCGATCCAGACAAGGTCAGAGACTATTACGTCTATGGGTTCAGACCAGTGAGGTATTGGTACCTATCTAGTTCAAATGATAACTTTGTGATGTTCAAGGAAATGAAAGTCAGGTGTTGAACAGGTGTTCTACCAGTCATGATAATGCCAAAATTATTATGCCTCCGGCCCGGCTGGGTCGTTATGGGACACTTTGTCTAAAGTTCACGAAACCGCCAGGGTGAATCTACAGTGGTGATCCTTTGTTGAAGTTATGAACGAGGTCATATGACCGGCATGAGTGATTTGACATTCTGAAGAACTGGGCAGGTTGTTGATACCTACCTACTTGAGTCAGTGAATAGACTTGGTGAACGAGTAGGGTAGTTCATACCTACCGAACTTTACAATAGCTGTATGAGAATATGTTCTGTGTTAATTCGCTTATTGACTCAAGCAGTTGTGACATTATGGTAATATGGAGGCAGTGCTCCAGTTATAGGTTGTTGCTAAGTGTGTCCCAGGAACTGGTGAGAAAGAGAGCAACCATGCTCTTGTAGATACTTGTGTAGTGTGCTATAAGACTTTTCTGGAGTGGGGGACCTGGAGGATTCTAGGGTCGACCCAGACGTCATCAGCGGAGTAGAAGTTGTGATTGATAAGTCTTCGAGGGCTGGTCCTCAACAGTTTGTGAAGTGTTTGTCAGGCATCAGTCGTACGCCTGAGCATCCCGAGATCTGGATCCCAGTGGAAAAAGTTGACTTCGGAAAAGGAGAGACACCTTGAAGTTCTGGTCTACTGGAGGTTGCCCGGGTGAGTCGAAACCACGACAGGACAACAGCACAAACTTAAGTCACAGTCTCCGTGATGAAGATGACTCATCAGTGGATCTTATCTTGTATATATATTGTCTTCTAGTCAGGCTTTCAGAGATTCTTCTCTGTGTTGCAGTTGACGTAGTTATAAATTAAATTTTGATTTGTTAACCACACTTTGTGTATTAGTATGACTGGTGTCTTGTCCGAGCCCCCTTTGGGTAGGAGTCCCTAGGTGGGGAGGGGAGGTTCAGCTGTCCCGGCTAGTGTGGGGCCTGGTAGATGTAAAGTTCTATTGAGGTGGTCAAAGCAAAGGCTGGGGATATTATCTATGGTAGCAAACCCGTCCAAGCCCCGGGGGTCTTGTTACAAACATATGTAAGGAAACCAGCCAAACAGTGACCGCAAGAATACCGCATGACGAAAACACAGAAGAAGAAACATCTGCATATCTAACCATTAGAGATCTCCTGTTTGCGGACGACCAAGCACTAATAGCAAAATCAGAAGCTGAATTACAAGACCACATGAATAGTCTAAACGAAATGTGTAGGGAACATAACATGAAAATTAGCACAAGCAAAACATAGGTAATGACTATAACTAAAGTAGAAGAAACAACAACAATTCACCTAACCGAACATCCCTTGAAACAAGTAAAGAGTTTCGAGTTCCTAGGAAGTATAATATCATAAAATGGCAGATCAGAAGACGAGATCGAAAATAGATGCAATAAGGCACTCCAATTCATTAGACAACTGGCACCAATACTAAAGAACAAACATGTATCAATAACTACTAAGTAAGCACTTTACAACACAATCTTCCTACCAACTCTATGCTACCAATGCCAAACCTGGACAATGACGAAAAAGAGAAAAGAAAAATCACAACAACAGAAATGAGATTCTTGAGAAGAATACTCAACGTATCAAGAAGAGATAAGATCAGAAATGAAGAAATCAGGGCTAAAGTGGGGGTTATAGCAGCACTAGATTTTATTAGAAAGCAGCAAGTCAAATGGTTTGGCCATGCAAGTAGGTTACCAGTCAACAGCATACCACAACATGCAATGATGTATAGACCAGATGGAAATAGAGGAAGAGGCCGACCACGTAAACGTTAGACGGAGGGAATAGCAGAGTCCATGGGAATATCGATACATGAAGCCCATAATCGGGCACTCTCACGATGTTTATACTTCACCTCGACACCGCAAGGTACAAGAGGAACATGATGAGATGAGATGAGATGAGATAGAAGTAAACAAGGATATACATCTTTGCTTTATTGACTACACAAAGGCTTTCGATAGAGTGATTGATTGATTGATTGATTTAGGAATCGAAATCACAGCATTCGGAGCATTCCCATAAGTGCTCCGTCCCCATCATCAGTAGCCAGCGAAGAGTTCCAACACTAATAGTACCAGTAGCAATTTGATTATAATTCTGTCTCGCCTTTCCTCTGAGCGTTGAGCGTCGGCCAGATCCCCTCGTCACTCCTCGCTGTCTCATTCTTGCTAGACCATGGTAATCCATTTGCTCCTCCGAGGTGTGCACGTGCTCCCACAAGGCCGCAACCACGTCTGCCTTGTCATGTATCAGTACTCCACCATGTTCTTCAGAGCCAAACAATCTGTCCGCCTGTTCATTTCCCAGCACACCGGCATGCCCCGGAGAAAAGATCCAGGCGATGCTTGTCACCCGTGACCTCCGAAGCGAAGCAAGCCACTCCACACGAAGCCTGCCCATCCTCACCCTCGTCAGCATGCTTTCTGAGTCAGTTACAATCACGATGTGTGTGTGTCGTATTCTTCTTCCAGCGGATGTTGTGGTATCATATGCCAGTCTCTCCTGCCCCAAACATCGACAATTAGCTTTTTCTATGAACCCCCAGCCACTTATCTCACCTCTTGACACCGAACCATCTTTGTAGATAATCACATCACCCGAGTGAGCATTGCCCTGAATTAATTGCTGAATTTCCACTTCTGTGGCTCCTGCTAGCCACTCCTTGCTCTCCCGGCTTAATGTGATTATAACTCTGCACAAGTCTGACTGCTCCGCTGAGACTCTGATCCATTCCTTTCCACGCATAATGTTCTCCAAGGGTCACACCTGTCTGATCGTATCCTCCGCCTGAGCCATCCATGATTTCCCTCTTATCAGTCGTTGACCCTTAACTGCGTCCAGCGCCTCATGCAGTGGGTGGTCTGTGTCTGCAGCTACTCTGAGGTATGCCTTCGCCTGCATCACCTTGAGCCTACCAGCAACAGTCGGCAGACCAAGGATGTAACGCATACACACTACTGGGGTGTCTCTAGTCCATCCCAGAATGACCCGCATAGCTTCATTCTGTATGCGCTCTAACTTCACCAGCTGACTCTCCGAGACAGTGAGCAGACCTAATCCATAATCAATTACTTAGAGGATCAAGTGCTGGTATAGTGTGAAAAGCATTCTCTGCTCTGTGTCCATTGCAGCCATAGTTTTAAGTGCGCTGAGTCCCTTTGAGGTCTTGTCTCAACCGTCTCCACATGGTCCTTGAAGGATAGGCTCCTGTCAAATGTGATCCCCAGATACTTCAGTTTGTTCTCTCTGCTGAATTTCTACCATCTATCGCGAGGCTTGGAACATCAGCTCTTACAATCCTGTTATCCAGAGAGCACCACAAAACAGCCGCCTTTTCCGGGAGCATGACATCACTCATTTCTGTGCACCAGTCACTCACTTTATCTACTGTCGCCTGTAACTCCTGGGCTGTTTGCTCCCTATCTCTCCCCTGCCTATATGCAAGAATATCATCTTCAAATGTTAGTATTCTTCCAACCCCTGGTGCTTCTAGGTTTGTAATATAGATCGTATACACATTAAAGAGCACCGGTGAGACTGCAGATTCCTGTGGCATTCCCGGGGTTAACATATGTGGCTCTGAGGTCCATGCACCTAGACGGAGAGCAACCCGACGAGAGTGCAGGACGGCTGATATCCAGTTCACCAACCAGGGATTGACTCCCTTCTCCATCAGTGCGGTCATCAAAATATCATATCGAACTATATTGTACGCATCCTCGAGATCAAGCGCTACCGCCATCGTTTCCTGTCTACTCTGGAACCCCTCATAAACATCAAAGTCAAAAGTGGCTGCATTTGACCAGGTATCTTTTCCTGGCCTGTAGCTCCCCAGGCCTCCTGGAAGAAGCTTCCCCCTTTCCAAGAACTCTTGCAGCTTAACAGCGACTATCATCTCTAAAACCTTCCCAAATGTATTTTGAAGGGTGATGATCCTAAAGCCGCTAAGCTTTGACTGATCCTTGAATTGTTTTGGGAGAGGGATGAGATAGCTGTGCACCCACTCCTGCGGTACTGATGCTGTCCTAATGCTCTGGTTAAAGCAGTCGGTCATCTCCCCGAGGTCTGCATCACTCAAACCATTCATGTGGCTATACCTGACCCCATCGGGCCCTGGTGCCGTGTCTTTTGCCTTTTTCAAAATGTGTTTAACATCTTCCACTCGTATGTTGTCTTCATAGTGCATATTCTTCGTGGTGCCAGATAACTCCTCTCTAACTTCATCCCTGGTGTCCGCATCATTATAATTGGTCTGCTCTAAACATCTGTGGAGAAACGCCTCCCCTTTCTCTTTGTCTGTTGTCACGCGCACACCATCATCTCTATAAATTGTTCCGACTGTCATAGGTCGATCTTTTCTCTGCATTTGCCTGTGCAGTTTCCAGAATTTTCGCAGTGTTTTATCACCTCCAATCTCCTTCATGAAACATTCCCATTTTGCCTTTTTGGCTTCTGCAGCACAGCAATTGAACACCTCCACCTTGTCTTTCTTGACATTTTCCGCTGTATCCACTTCCTCTCGTGAGCTTCCAAGTGTCTGTCGCACTTTCTTTAGCTGCTTGACTGCAGCTCTCTTTGCTTTCCAAGCATGGTCTACTTCAAAAAGGGAGTTTTAACAGTCCTGTTGCATGCCCCTTGTCTGAGGCGTCCAAGAAGGCAATTGGTTCACTCATACCGGAAGATCTTGCGCGCTCTCCCAGCTTTAACTTTCCTGGGTTTAGAGATCAGGACTGACCATGGCATGTGATCACTCCCATGGTCATTCAAAACAGCCCACTTTACATCAAGGACTGATGACTGGGAGGCAAGTGCCAAGTCAATAGCTGTGTCTGCATCGCCAGGCCTCATTGCCATTCTTGTCGGCCTACCATCATTTATGCAGACCACATCGGAGTCCACCATGGCATCCGCAAGGGCAATTCCCTGTCGGTTTTCTCCACTACTGTCCCAATCTCTGTTCCTTGCATTTATATCTCCACATATAAGTAGCCTATCACCTGGTAATTCCTCCAGTTCCTTAAGCCAGTCCCAATGTTCCTTTCTGACAAAACAGTCCACTGTGGCATATACATTTATGATGTTCCAACTTAAGCCACCAATCTCCATTTGTATACCCTGGACCTCTCTTACACTGTGATTCCACTGGCTCAAGTGAAGTACCACATGCTTCACTCCTTTCTTCACCAGCAGACCTTGTCCATGTCTCTTCTGCCCAGTAGGGTTTATATAACTGGCGTACCCAGGGCAATGGTATTTGTCTGTATTTAGCTCCTGTAGCATGATGACGTCAAAATCATATATTAGTCTCTCCAATACAGGATCTCTCTGTCTGGCACTGCGACAATTCCAGTATCCCACTCTTACATAGTTGAAACCTAGTCTCTCCACTTTCCGTCTTGTTCTGCTGGCACCTGCCCTCCTATTTCTATGCCGTCTTCTCACACCATTTCCCCGTCTTCTCTTTCTCACTCTCTCTTCGCTAGCCTCTGAGGGATGTGTCAAGCGCAGAGCACATGCTCGGTAGCTCCGGTGACGATTCCCGTGTTTAAATAAATCCATAGGCAAAGTTTGGATATTGCAGGAAATAAACGGTCACACTAGCATTGCCTGCTTGCTAGAGAAGAGGCAGGGGATGTCCCGCAGGAGTCCATACGACTGGTGCCGCCCCGCAGCCTGCCAGACGTCCAACGTTCACGACCAGTTAACCCATGGCCATCCAGTTCCTCAGCACGCTGGTCCACCTTGAACTTGGGGGTTTATATTTGGAGTTTTCCGTCTCCTAGATGGATTGCTGTCCAAAGCTAATGGGTTCCACCTACCAGGGAGAGGGGTTAGAGCGCCCCGACTCGCTTGGCAGACACATCTCCGAGCATATGAGGTATTTTCTAAGGAACTCAGATCCCACCCTGAGATCCCGCCTCGCCCTCTGTGCCCACCGCCAGTTGGTCCTCGGCTGCTTATTGGGTATTCGCAGCTAACCTCTATATCTAGAGGCCGTTCCACGATCCGCCACCTCTGGACGCGCTGGGTCGGGGATGGTCGCCCCGATAGAGTTAGACATGTCAACATGGTGGCTATGTATTTAGATCTACAAATTTATGGGACAGACATTAGATTTATAAAAAAAGACATATATTGGAAACAACAAGCTGCCATAAGGATTGATAATGAAGTGGGACAATATTAGCCTATTAAGAGAGGTGTTAGGCAGAGATGTGTAATGTCTACAGATCATTTTTTCCCTAGACAGTGAAAATATTTTCAGAAATGAAGAAAATATAAATGGAATCAACATTGGAGGACGAAACATCAATACCATTAAACATGCAGATGATACAGTATTGATTGCAGACTATGAGCAGGATCTGCAACAATTAGTAGATGCGGTTGTTGCACATAGTGAACAATTGGGGTTAGAATTAAATTGTAAAAAGACACAGATTATTATCTTGGAGCAGTCATAACATCTGATGGGAGATACCTTGAAGAGATTAGAACAAGTATCGCCATGGCGAAAGTAACCTTTAGCAAGATGAAAACATAGTGACCAATAAAAGGATGTCAATTGAAACGAGCAAAAGAGTGTTGAGGGGCTACATAGAGTCTGTTCTTTTGTATGGATGTGAAACTTGGACAATGAGCAGTCAAGCTGAAAAACATCTGATGGCTGCAGAGGAAAAATGAGGAAAATGAAAAGAATATCATGGACAGAGAGAAAAACCAATGACCAAGCACTACAGGAGACAAATGAAAACAGTAAATCAATCGTAAATTGATTGTAGCGATATGTTGACTATTTTGATAAGCAATGATCAGAAGTAACAACAAATAGAATTTCAGGATTCCGTAAGACTAATCACTATCAAAGTAGATTCCGAATTGGCTTGAGATGCTAGGATGTATGATTTGTGAACAGTCCTAGGAATGACCACGTCTTCAGACAGTGTTCAGCACAGACAGGTAAAACGAACAACCGTACTAGTATTCTAGACAGTTCATTCATTCATTCATTCAGTAGCATGTTCTTTGCAGAACCTCGCTCCCATAACAACCTTCCGGAAAACCTCTCGATTATAAGCAAGATATCCCGCGTCCGATACACCCATCTGGAGATCATCCGCCACATCCTGTATGCCAGACGACATCTCGGGGTATATAATAATTCAAACAATGCAACTTGATAACAAAACACAGCTCGTAAACAACAGTCGTCAAATGCAGGTTCAGAAGCCAAATCCGAACTGAAGAACTGAATCTACTCCAAAGGACTTTGACAGTTACGACGCTGTTTATTTTCCCCACCGCACAAGCTTGAAGCAACGACAATAACAAATAATAACATACTGTGCCTGTTCTGACCAGGACGGCAGTATTACAATTATAACGAAGATTACTAACATGTCCCAAGCCATCTGCACTGGAAGACTAAACAATGTCCTTGTCCGTCCACACGGCGACAATCTATCTATCTTCTTGGTGTCCTTCCTGCCGTTTCTCAGGCATGGAGTTTCTGTGTTCGTCTGCCTGTTTATTTGTAGCTTGGATGCAGGTTGTCTCCACAGATTGTCTCGTCCATTCCAGTTACTAACTCAGCCACTAATGCGATATAAAGCCAGTGTCTAGCCAACCTATATTTCCTTAATCAACATGAGCTGCCGCTCCCAAGAAGCTCCAAAGTCCGTTGCTTTTGTTGTTGTTTACAATATTTTCCGTGACCTTTCTGTGTTATAACGTCATCTGCTTATATTTCGCAGCGTTTTGGCTTTGGGATTCTATACTATTTCTAAATTGTCTTATTTCGTCACACATGCTACTTGGCAGTATTCCCCACCCCTCTGAAAATGATGAAATCATTTTAAACTGGTGTCGATTAGTCTAACCTGACAAGTAGCAGTGCAGACGCAACGAGTTATATGTTGTGCTAATACGATGGTATGGTCTCCTATCACTCACACACAACATCTAATTTTAAAAAATATTATTATACGACGGGCACGAACTCCAGTCTACACCCAACTGTAGACGTCGTGTAGCAATGCCTATGGGAGGGCTGTGCTAACTACACTATACGACAGTCTAGTCCCTCATTTGTAGAAACCGACACCCTAAGCTATAAAACCCGAGTGAGGGGACGTGTGTGATTAACTGGTACCAATCCGTCTATATTAGTTTTGACTTGTAACAATAATCTCATGTTTTCATCTGCTATGTCATCAGTCCTTGTTACGTTGATAGGTGAGGCTTTCTGCCTTGGTAGCGGTTGACGTATAAAATCATATCAGTTTCCCTTCCTTTGTCGTGACGGTTATGTTGAATATCAATGTAGCGCTGGCTATGATCGCCTCATGCAGTAAGTAATACCACGTCGAAACACTTTCAATATATGACATCATCATTGTCGCCTCATGTGTTGACGGTAATCAAAAAAAAAAAAAAAAAAAAAAAAAAAAAAAAAAAACTATAATCAGTGTATTCCCGCCGAACTAGGACAATCATAATCTTAAAATACTTATATGTAACTTATGAACTAGTAATTCATTAATCACAACAAACTTAATTAAACCTGAAATAAATAGAAAATCGCATAATATGCACATCCTTTCATTGTGTCACGCTATTCAGCCCGATATATCTTAATGTACATTCTATACTGTTCTTCGTCTGGACTGTTTCGTGCATGTGTTCAATATATAATTATTTACATTCTACCAATAATATGCATGTAACAACTTTCAACAATGGATGACGTAATATGTGAACATTATATGAATGACATTATTCTCTCATCGACCTCGTGATGAGTGAACCAAGACGTAGAATTCACAGGAATTATAGATTAAATGTACTAATGACATGATCTTCTCATCGTCAGTATTGTCAAAGACTTAGGAGAGAGCTCTAAGCTAAGGAGAGCTAAAATAGAGCTTAGGAAGAGGGCAAGTGACGCAACAGGATAGGAGACCAGACAGAAGAGACACTAACGCTATAAATAGCTATAACGGGACACACTTGTGTCAACAAGGAGGGCAACCAGTACAGATGAGCTGGGGTTACCCAAGAGACTGGGAAACCCACTTCACGAGAAAGGACCAAGTAATTCTGGTCAACACAGCCCAGTGCCCAGCACGTAAACTAACTATCGCACGCTGAGCTAATTGCCCGTGGCTGAACACGCCACGCACAGCGGGCTCAGACAGAGACCGGACGGCGTAGGAATCAGACGTGTATCCGTGATTTGTTGTTGTTAAGGACAGTATAATAGCTTCAGTAGTTATATTATTAATATCATCTCCTCATTCCATCGTATCTTCATATCATACTATGATGTTTAATACCGATGTGGTATTCTGCTCGTGGAGCTATTGTATGATCAGCTCCGAATAAAAATGTATCCTTTTTCAAACAATACGAGTTGTCACTTTCATGTAGTGCAAAAGAAGGGAATCCTTGTATGCCTGTCGCAAGTGAGTTGCTGACAGGCAGGATACCATTTGGTGTCAGAAGTTTCTTTGGACCTACACCACGTTACCATTTGGTGTCAGAAGTTTTTTTTTTTTTTTAACCACCGCTCATTACCATTAGACAGGATACCATTTGGTGTCAGAACCGTGGGCTTTAAACCACCGCCAAATTACCATTTGGTGTCAGAACCGTGGGCTTTGAACCACCGCCAAATACCATTTGGTGTCAGAACCGTGGGCTTTGAACCACCGCCAAATACCATTTGGTGTCAGAAGTTTTTTGAACCACCGCTCATTACCATTTGGTAGGATACCATTTGGTGTCAGAAGTTCCTGAACCACCACTCATTACCATTAGCCAAGATACCACGTTATCATTTCTCGTGGGGCTTGAACCACCGCTAAAGTTTTGCCATTTAATTGAACTTACCATTTAATAAATATAGCAAAGTCCCATTTGGTTGCAAGTATCATTAGGATACTATTTTGAAAAGTACCATGTAATTTACCATTTTCGGAAAATTCTACAGAATATTATTGATATATTATCTATGTAAATTATTTGAATGAAAATGTATGAAATATAAACTGTGATTGTGTACGAATTGTACAGTTAACCATCATTTGTAAACCATTTTGTGTGAGACTATCATAATGTCAACATTTATCACATTCACGTATGTACTTGTGCAAAAACAAATTCTTTTCGCACAACAGTAGGAGAGTAGAGGTTAAGCTAAAGTCATACAGCGCAGCTCAGTCAGAGACGATAGAAAGTGAAGACAACACGACATTAACATTCATTGACGTTCATTTAGACTATCATACATTTATATCATTTACATTAATCATTATCATTTATATCACATTTGGAGTTAACCATCCATTGAAACTGTAATATTTCAATTAACAACCATGTATTGCACATTACATGCATGTTGCTAAAATGTTGATGTTCTATTAAACAGAGACATCAGTTATAAAAGCAAGTCGATCAGGTGTGTGTACGAAAGACAGCGGCGGAACATCCCGAGGGCCGTATTTTTCTGCAGATTAGATGAGTATATTTTCCACTAATTTTGATATGCATCCTTAACGACGCATCCTCTTTTTCAGCAAAATTTGTAAATAGTTAACACATAATAACTGTAAAATTGTATTGGGAAAATATATTGCTATCAATTGTCAGATAACATAAAGCCTTATAATGTCATCATTAAATGACTTCATCCAGGCTGGCAAAGAACTAGAATATACTGGAGAAAAACTAGAGAAATGGGCAAACGAAAGATACAGAGAAGAGATGGAGAGAAAAGCTGCTCTAGAGAGAGACCAAAGAGCATTGGAAAGACAACATCAGAAAGAGATGGAGGAGTTAGAAGAAGCCACTAAACAGAAGGAATTGTAAATAAAAAAGATTCAAATAGAGGTAGAGTCACAAACGAAGTTTAAGATGAAAGAAATGGAAATTGACTCTAACATCCAGATAGCCTCTACCAAACAGAAGAGTCAAGAAGAACAGAATAAATTCTCTAAATATAAGGGGCTCATCAAACCCTTCAGTCAAGGCGATTCATTATCAGCTTGGACTGAGAATGTAGAATTCCAGCTTAAAACTCAGAAAATACCATTAGATGATTGGGCAATGATCTACATGAGAAACCTCAGTTTGGAGCCATTAAAGGTCATAGAATCAATACCAACAGAACTAAGAAGTAACTATCAGTACATCCATGATAGGATTATGCAGCATTTTCTACTCGATGCTCCTAGATATCAGATCCAGTACTCACAGATAAAGCCAAAGCCAACTGAAACGTTCTTAGATTATGTTTCAAACGTCCAGAGTATATTCAATAAATGGCTTAAGGCGGCAAAAGTAGGGAAGAATTTTGATAAATTACAGGACTTAATGGTGATGGATAAAGTCATATCCACCGTTTCTACTCCTTTTGCTAAGTTCCTTCAACAAGCAGACATTGAATCTATTGAACAACTCGAAAAACGGGGTTCTGCGTATTTTTCCTCAAACAGGGACAAATTTAAAACATCAATACATGATACTGAGATTACTGCCTTTGTTAAAAACATACCAAGCAGGTCTTACAAGCAAAAAGAGTGTCAGAAGAAAGATAAACCGTATCAGAAGCCACCACAGTGTGTATACTGCAAATTGTTTCATCCGCAGTACTCCATGTGTGATAAGAGTCCATCTTATCCTGCGCATCTAGAAATGATGATGAAGAAGCAGGAAAACAAACGAAACTCTTACAAACGTGCTGTTAAATGCTTCTTTTGTTCAAGTTATGGCCATTATAGTTCTAAGTGTTTGGGCAGGCAAAGAATGAAGGCTAGCAATGCTTTGCTCATCGAAACATCATCTGACGATGAGAGTGTAGTTGATTCTGAAATTGAAAATGTATTACCATTCAATGAGTGTGAGAGTGTGAGTGCAGTTACTGATATATTAGACTTTAATAAGTGTGACACGTGTCACCAGTTTCGTACGGACGGGAAACTGAAATGTGGGCATTTTGTACCATGTTCCAACGAAGATGCTAATGCAGCTTTAGCCTCCAGAGGCAATTTAAAGTTCCACGATGCACTGGTCAACGAACAACCATGCCAATTTTTACTTCATAGCGGCATTTACTTCATACTTCATACTTGGGGTCAAAAGAGACCTAGTTAAGCCAGAAGATTATACGGGTGAGTTTGTCAAATGCCGCACTTTCTCTGGAAACTTTGAGAAATACCCGCTGGCAAAAGTACGCATAAACACCACGTTCCTTTCCGGCACATTTACGTGCGCGATCCTGCAAAATCCCTGTACTGATTTGATTTTGGGTTGCTTGCCATCATTAAAACAATGTACTGATGACGAAATATTAGCCTGGAAAGAAACAAACACGGCTAATGCTGTAACGAGGTCAGATACTCAAACACATTACACTGACCTTCAAAATGAAATGTTACAGTTGTTAACACCCAGTGGTGCTAGTAACAGTGCTACTCGACAAGAGTTTATCGAGGCACAACGCACCGATCAAACTATCTCACCTTATTTTAAATTGTTAGGTGAGCGAGCGAAATTTACTAAAAATGCATCTTGGTATTTTAACTCTTTCACTACCAAACAAAAACTGGGCTGTGACCAAACAGACATTTATGGCAGAAAATTGGAACTAGGGGTGTGTTACAATAATGCTTTTAAAATGGTTAAGGTGGTAGAAGACCTATTGTATTACATATCAAATTAAAGAGGATTGCACAAGGAACATGACAGTGTTAATAATTAATTGATAGGTTACAAATATTATGACAATAATGAGAGGTTTAATAATAACAAATGAAATTAAAGAGGTAAAAATTATTTAAAAAACTGCACATATAAGGTGTTTTCTACACTCCTATACTGCTAATCATGTTTAATTTACTGAATAATCAAACAAACACCACTTGTCTTCAAGAATATAAACAGTATTGCGCATTAAAGTAACCCAAAAAGAAGTTTTGGTGCATATTCTGAACCATGTATTTTTCACAAATAATGACAAAAAATAATGGCTGAAATCTTGAAGGTGGGGTCTGTCACAGTAAAGTTATGAAAATGGTTACAATTGTAGCAGAAATGTTGTATTATATATCAAAATAAAGGGGATTGCACAAGGAATATGTTGGTAGGAGAATGTTTGCTTTAGGTTGTAAATAAAATAAAAATAATAATATAATTTGTAAAATAATTGGACAAAAGTAGGTAAAAATAATGTAAACATTGCATTTAGAATGTGTTTTCTACACTCCTATACTGCTAATCATGTTTAATTTACTGAATAATCAAACAAACACCACTTGTCTTCAAGAATATAAACAGTATTGCTCATTTAAATCACCCAAAAGGAAGTTTTGGTGCATATTCTGAACCATGTCTTTTTCACACAAATGAAAAAAACTAATGGCCGAAATCTGGAAATTGGTGTATGTCGCAATAATGTTATGAAAATGGTTAACATTGTAGCAGAAATGTTGTATTATATATCAAAATAAAGGAGATAGCACAAGGAATATGTTGGTAGGAGAATTTTTGCTGTATGTTGTAAATAAAATACAAATAATAATATAACTTCTAAAATAATTTGTTAAAAAGAGGTAAAAATAATGTAAACATTGTACTTACCGAGGGGGCGTTGTTATCCAATATCCTGATCACTGCTAATCCAATTGAATTTACTGAACAAACAACACTATTCTAAACTATAAACACCATTGCTTCCAATCAACCATCCGAAAAGAAGTTTCGCCGCAGATTCTGAATCATGTATTTTTTTTTTGTCAGACAAAAATTAGGACAACACTTGGCAGATTTACATTTAATTGTCATGTCTGTTTGTTTTTATTTACTATATGTGGCAGTCTATTTGTGATAGGCTGCAACGCAAACTTTGGCGCACAAGTCTGGTCTATTAGTGCAGCCGGAGCAAACAAAATATGATATGTGTCGTTTAGTTCGAGTGCTGCAAAAACACAGTCTCTATTGACACCGACAAATTCTATTAAATGCTTGGCTCATGTAAATCTTTCGGCATAATTTCCTGCAACAGACTGAAATTCTTCGGCAGGCAGAGTGTCAAACTTTCAGGAATACTCTGAGCTACTTCGCGATGTGCACTTTCCTTTACTTGAAATCCTTCTATAACAATTTTTTTTTCCTCCTTTCTCTGTTTGCCATATGGAATGTAGGATGTGAGCATTGATCTGTGCAATTTCAAAGATCTAGTAGTAGATATTCTTCCACCACGTAATGGTTTTCCTATCATGGATATTATAATATCCAACCATTTGGTCCATTCTGTCGCAGCCATTCATCGCCGTGTTATTTTCATGGAGACCATCTTCAGCTTGCTTTGCGGTTTTCGCAATCCGCTCTCAACAGTTCTAACTACAGACTTGGTAGAGACAACAATGCATGGTTTTTTTAGCTTTGTTTAGCCCTTCCACCAAATAATCATATCATCAATGGACACATTTTCAAATGGGTAAAATGCTTCCTGGATATTCTTCAGAGTCAACAAGAGGATACATTTTTTTTTTTTGGGGTACCCTCAGGTTGACATACATGAAACATGGTGTGATAAATATATTATAATTTTCTAATTGATTACTGGGAAACGTAGTGGCAGTGCCACATACCAAGGAGTATATAAATGTGCACTTGTACACCGGTAGTCTTTGATACATGGTCTTGGATCAAGTCCCATAGCAATAATGACAGACGTAAACTTCAGCCATTCGTGCTTCATTGTCAAACACTCAGCTGTTGACGAACATTCACTGGTTTTTCTTTATCACCACGTGCTAAAACTTTAGACACAACTAAAACTACTTTCTAAATATTCACATTCACATATTATTATAAACAATAATCTAGCTTGATCTCTAGTCATACTACGTGGACGCAAACTGGTGGGCGTTTCCATTGTGAAAAACCAAAACAAACAAATTAACACTACCTTAAAACTAAAAATTCACAAGAATCCAAAATTAGAAAACGATTGACCGCTCAAAGATGGCGTAGAGATCTTTCGGCTGTACTACTTTTTAGTTTACTGTAACTTAAAATTCCGAAACGGAGCAGAAATATGTGAAATAAACCACTGATCATTTTGTGGGACGAAAAGGGCGGACTGCCATTACAGCAAATCCATTCTGTCCACAGATGGGCGCACGGTAGCGAAAGAGTTAAAAGACATAACGGAATTCTCATGCGTTATTATACAACAAATAACCACGAAATTCAGCCGACGGTGTTACCTGTAAAACACCGACAAAATGTGCTAAACATTGCACATGAGTCACCGTTTGCTGGACATTTGGCCTATGACAAAACGAGAGCCAGAATTTTGGCACACTTCTACTGGCCTAAGTTTTGTAACGATATTAAATTATTCTGTCGATCATGTACTATTTGTCAACATTTAGTGAGAAAGGGAAAGCATGTAACAGCCGAGGTTCAGTGTTCCATTTTGGCCTCTAGACCATTCGAAAGTGTAGCGGTAGATATTGTTGGACCCCTGAATCAGGTGTCGAACAAAGGAAACCGGTTTATACTAACCCTCGTGGATCTTTGTACAAGGTGGATCGAAGCGGTGCCACTCAAATACATTACCTCCAAAGATGTGGCAAATGTGTTTTTACATCTATTTTGTCGATTTGGTTTTCGTCGAACAATTTGAACGACCGAGGAACCCAGTTTATTTCGGCTGCTATGCAAGCCCTAACAAAATTGCTAGAAATAGAACAGCATTTCTGTAGCCCATATCACCCTGCGAGTAATGGGATTTTAGAGAAAATTAATGGGGATCTAAAGCACATGCTGGCAAAAGTAACAGCAGAGAACCCATCTGATTGGGACACTCTTCTACCAGCAGTGCTATTTGCCCATCAAGAAATTCCGCACTCAAGTACGGGTTTCTCATCTTTCGAGTTAGTTTATTGGGCGAACCCTCGTGGACCCCTAACAATCTACCATCAGCTAATCACAAGCTCAGTAGAGAATCCAACCGCATTAACACCTTATGAGATGGTAACAGAGACACGCGATAAATTATGAAGGCGTGTGTAATAGCCAGATCATCCTTTGGAGAGAAAAGGCCAGATGTACCGTGACTATGCAAACAAGGGTGCCAAAACCCTACACCTTGAACCCAATCAAAAGGTGCTACTTTTACTACCAGATAAACGTAATTTGTTACTAACGTCATGGCAAAGGCCATTCAAAGTTGAACGAAAGATATCAGATGTTGATTATGAAATATCCATAAAGGGAAAATTAAAGATATTTCATATCAACATGCTGAAGCCCTAATTTTCACGACAAGAACTGATGACAATCGAACAGAGTGCACCTACACCAATCAACCGGACGACAGACGTACATAACCCAACTACACTAGGTAGGGCGACAGATGACGACGACATCGCAAACAC
Organism: Cepaea hortensis; assembly: GCA_963921405.1. Taxonomy (NCBI): domain Eukaryota; kingdom Metazoa; phylum Mollusca; class Gastropoda; order Stylommatophora; family Helicidae; genus Cepaea; species Cepaea hortensis. The sequence goes on from OY992897.1 coordinate 7,007,643, forward strand.
ACCTAGCCAGGAAACAGTACACACAGCTAGTACAACAACAGTACTTAATCAGACGGATGACGACGGGATATAATTACCAGTCCCGACAGAAGACACGACAGGGACAATCGATAGCATACGTATAGAACCGAAACTTACAGACGAGCAACGACGACAACTGATAGAATTAGTAACTGAATACAAGGACATTTTTTCCGACATCCCAGGTAGGACAGACAGGATAGAACACTCTATTATTCTGACTGATAACATCCCATCAAATGCCGACCTTATTCCATCCCATTGAGTTACAGGGAAAATCTCGACAAGGAACTGTTAAACCTTGAGTCGAGTGGAATAATTCAGAAATCACAGTCAGAATACTCTTTTCCTATCGTCCTGGTCAGAAAAAAGGACTCGACGATTCGCCTATGCGTCGATTATCGCCGGTTAAAAAACGTGACCAAAGTCGATGCAGAGCCTATTCCATCTTGTGACGATCTTATCCTTGATATGTCAACATCACGTATCTTCTCGAAACTGGATCTCACGAAAGGTTATTGGCAGGTCCCGATGTAATCATTGTCTATTCCTTTGACGCATTCTCAAAACCTCTAGGCCTGTATGAGTGGCGCTTTCTTCCTTTCGGTCTTCGTAATGCACCAGCCACTTTTTTCCGACTCACTAGGGATCTTTTGCACGGAGTGACCAATACATCTACTTATATTGATGACATTTGCATCCATACAGCAGACTAGACAACACACTTACTGAAACTGCGACATGTCTTCGATAGATTGCGATTATTTGGTCTTACAGTGAAACCCACCACAGTGGAGTTGGGAATGGAAGAAACTGATTTCCTAGGCCACACAAGCACCAGAGGCCAACTAAGAACTGATGAGAAAATTGTGACCAAGATTCTCAATTTAACTATGCCTACGACCAAGAAACAGGTCCGTGGTTTGCTTGGTCTGGTCAATTATTACAGCAAATTTATTCCCAATTTGGCTGAAATCACCAGCGTTTTCTCTAATGTGTTAAAAGCATCTGTAAAACTTAATGTTCAGGATGCAAAGTTAATCGGTGCTTTATCAAAATTGAAATATATGTTTAGCGTTCCACCTATTTTGCGTTTGCCTAATGTCAATCTTACGTATTTCCTCCGTACAGACGCGAGTTCCATTTCTATTTCTGGGGTCTTAGGCCAGTTTTATGAAGGCAAGTTTCACCCAATAATGTACGTGAGTCGTAAGGTCAGCCCTGCTGAAGGAAGATACTCAGCCTCTGAATTGGAAGCTTTAAGAGTGATATATTGTGTCAGGAAACTTCATCGATTCCTAGCGGGTACAGAGTTTGTTATCGAAACCGATAATTCGCCTCTTACTGTCATGCAAACTGGGGTTCATCGCAACAACAGGGTCTACAGGTGGTACTTAATTTTGCAGAATTATACCTTCACTATTAAACATTTGAAGGGAAGTATGAACTCTCTGGCTGACACATTGAGCAGACCTTCTCACATTGATATACCTGAAATACGAGAAGAGAGCGACCTTACATCACCAAAGACATTGCCACTGTAATTACCTAGTGCCCTATGTGGTGATTGTGAACACTAAAGTGCGTTACCATCGCCAGTCGCTTACATCTGTGTAATATAAACTGTGTCAGCATTAGTGCAATGAACAGACGCATTTGTGAATTGTCTACACCACTACCACGTATACAACCCTTGAGTGGATCTGAATGTTAGACTTGAACCTACACCAACCAGTAGCATACCATTAGTATGAACATTACCCAGGATGAGAGCGTAAATCAGACTTTTTCTAGTTGAACTTTGTTTTCGAGGACATTCTACAGAGGACACGGCTCGAACATTACACCTGGATGTAATTAGTTAGTGTAGTTAGTTAGAAATTATATGTGATATGTATATAACATGTTTTTATAAACAGTCGCGTATAACTTCATATTGTTTGGAAATATTAGAATTATGTATGTATATTTACCATATAACTTTATTTAGGACATTTCAGAGTTATAATTTACCTATATTTAGTTAAGAACTTATTTAATTTAACATCTACATCATATTACTTTAATTTATCACCATTTAAACATATTTAGGTAGATGAGTCAATAAAAACATCACTTACAAATTAACCCGATCATTTGGTAATTGATATTATTTCGTGTAGTAAAAACACTTTAAGGTAACTAGCCCATTTTTCTTAAATTGAATTAATTAGTTAGATTATTTCCCTTAGATAAATTTAGAACAGTGCACCAACTTAGAATAGATTAGTTAGATCAGTCATTACCATAGGATTGGTAACGAGCAATCCTTTTCAATCATGTATATTTTTGTATATAAATGACAAGTGCACAAACACAGCACAATCATGTGGCTTGAATACCCATTTAAATTCAGCCAACCATTTAATGTACATATTTTTGGTTCATCCGTGCATTATTTCTTGAACCATATTCTAATGACGACCCAATATTTTAAAACCACTTTTGAATGAAAGGTGAACGAAAGATGTGTGAATGATAGAGAGAGAAGAACGAAAGATGTGTAAATGATAGAGAGAGAATGGATTAAATTAGGAGAGTGAGAGAGATATTGAGGTATTTTTTTCACCGCACAACACGACCTGTTGTAACTTGTCTGTGTCAATCAGTGTAATCAATGTGTTGTCATTTTTATAAGTGTGTAGTCGCCATACTTTAGTGAGAAACATAGGGAACATATTTTTTTGAGCATCTTAAAACGCCACTGTAGACATAAATTAGCATAACACACTCATTTGTGGCTACAATAAACCGCTTTACGGCGCTCGAAAGAATACATACACGTAAATTAGAAACGCATACACATGTTAGTAAGTTAAATACACTTTAATTTAATAGAGAACACACAACCAACCAGAAAAACAAACACATAAACTTGCATACATCATTACTTTCTAAGAACCATAACTACTCCAACAGGGGACACACTAATATCTCTAAAACCTTAGTGTAACACTTAAATATTCCTTCACAAGCGGAAGCTAAAAGGTGAAGAGTTGCACATATAGCATGTATACGAGTTGGGGCAATTATTATATGGGAGCATGAACATTTAGTGTCCATGTTTTGCACTCATAATAGAGGCAAGTTGTATGGGATTGTTAATTTTGGACAATCTGAAGACAGGCCTTATGGCATTGGATCCGGACCACACAATTCTCAGAAATATAATGGCAGTTTATAGCCAACTGTACTAGTGTGATGAGCTACTCAATTAGCCAAGTGAAGTGATACAACAGTGTGATGAAGGAAAGGAGAGATCTTGTCCTATCCCCAGAAGAGAAGTAGAGAACTCACGAAGTCTTTGACAAAATTAGACAGCCAATTTTTGTAAGATTACTTGTGTTACCCCCACAACTTGAAAGTTTGTAACATAACAGGGGAGGAAGGAGAGCCTGTCAAAGACTTAGGAGAGAGCTCTAAGCTAAGGAGAGCTAAAATAGAGCTTAGGAAGAGGGCAAGTGATAGGAGACCAGACAGAAGAGACACTAACGCTATAAATAGCTATAACGGGACACACTTGTGTCAACAAGGAGGGCAACCAGTACAGATGAGCTGGGGTTACCCAAGAGACTGGGAAACCCACTTCACGAGAAAGGACCAAGTAATTCTGGTCAACACAGCCCAGTGCCCAGCACGTAAACTAACGAACGCACGCTGAGCTAATTGCCCGTGGCTGAACACGCCACGCACAGCGGGCTCAGACAGAGACCGGACGGCGAAGGAATCAGACGTGTATCCGCTGGGGATACTTTGTTGTTGTTAAGGACAATATAATAGTTAGGACTTCAGCTTAGCTTCAGTAGTTATAATATTAATATCATCTCCTCATTCCATCGTATCTTCATAACATACTATGATGTTTAATACCGATGTGGTATTCCGCTCGTGGAGCTATTGTATGATCAGCTCCGAATAAAATGTATCCTTTTGCAAACAATACGAGTTGCCACTTTTGTGTAGTGCAAAAGAAGGGAATCCTTGTATGCCTGTCGCAAGTGAGTTGCTGACAAGTATGATGAGTGAATCATGAAGTATAATCTGAATCTAAGCGTTCCTGAAATGAATGTGACGTGTGAATCTGCACAATGATGCGAAGTGTGAATGCGAGTAATGATTAGACTCGACGTACGACGCGTGAATACACCCGTTGATGTGAAATGTGAATCTGAATAATCATGTGAAATGTGAATTCCATCCATGACGTGACATGTGAACCTGATTGAAGACTCAAGATGTGAATTCGAACCCTAATGTGAAATACGAATTTGATTAATGACGTGGCATGTGAATTTGATCAATGATGTAACACATGAAACTGATCTAAGATGCGAGATGTGAATTCAACCGATGATGAAACATGCGAATTCGACCAATGATGAGAAATGCGACTTCGGCTAATGATGAGAAATGTGATCGCGACCAATGATGAGAAATGTGAATTCTACCACTGATGAGAAATGTGAATTCGGCCAGTGCTGAAAAATATGAATGTAGCCAATGATAATAAATGTGAATTCAACCAATGCTAAGAAATGTGGGTTCGACCATTGCTGAGAAATGTGATTTCGATCATTTGTGACAAATATGAAATCGACCAATGACAACAACTGTGAAATCGATTAATAATGTGAATTGTGAATTCGCTTCATGATGTAAAAAGGGAATGAATGCAACTTCGCATGGCTGAAGCAAATATGTAAGTAAATTAAATTAACTAATAATAACAAACAAAGTTGTCACTCCGCAAAGACCGCACGCAGTTCTAGAGGAAATTGCAAAGTTCCAGCAATAACTCCAATGATAATGTCACTCGCGCACATTATTGAAGCGAAAATGAATGCACGGACCACATCATAAGTCCGTGGAACACTATAACGGCATCGGCCAGACGAATATTGTCCGCGTCTTCTGCCAATGAATTAAATCAAACAAAATATGTATATATCTGACAATACTTAATATGTAACTAATATATATTAGAATGTTTATTGTGTTTGTATAGAAATTCCATTTGGGTGTCTACGAAATCAAATAAGCAATCTGTCTGATGTACTACATGTAAGCACGCAAACAAATAACATGAAATGTGATAGCAGATATGATTCCTAGAGTCTACTAAGAAGATACGCCAAGTTATTATCCTTGCCTGGGATATGACATATATCAAACTCGTAGTCTTGTAACAGAAGACTAATCCGTAAGGACTTGTAAAGAAAGTAAACCAGAAGTATAAATATAATATTCGGATTGAAAAAGAATTTTCTGCCAGGCAGATATTTTGAAAATTTATTAACGCTCTCTATTAGTGATACAGTTAACAACATGTGTCTGCTAGTTTCCAACTAACGTAGAGAACAGAATGTAATTTGCTATCATGCATTTGTAAAAAAAAATAAAAAAATAACAGAGATGGCGTGAAAACAGTTCTCAAAAAGTTGCTTTCGTATCAGCGAAATTCGGAACGAACATTTGATTATAAACTTGCTATTTGTTCTTCTTACAAATGTAATGTGTATGTAGCGAAATATGAGCTGATATCTGTTTAACTAATACACTTATTCCTTCCATTTGTCAGATTGTTGGGGAATAGAGACAGGACATAGAGAGGACAAGGGACAGAATAGAGTCAGGACTTAGGCAGGGACTACAGAGATAACTATAGACAGGACATAGGCAAGGGCGCAGGGATGTCATAAGACAGGACATCTAAAGGACGATAGTGAGTTTAGAGACAGGACATAGGCGGGGACACAAAGTTGTCATAGACAGGACACAGACAGGACAAGACCTAGTTATAAAAGGGGACACAAGTCTACGGGACTCGGTCCTGAATTGACTAGACAGCAGTACACTGATCGACCAGACCCAACACGGGCGGACTGCAATACGACGTGACTGTTGAGACAACTCGATTATCACGAAAGACACGGGTCCAGTATCACGAGACCAACCGACCAGTGTGAAAACTTCAGACGGGACTCGGACAGTTTAGATGAAGGACGTTTGGTGTTATCGGAGCGAGTCTATAGCTTTGCGAGAGTGCTAGCTGGCGTTGCCATGGTTGAAGAGAGCGAATATAGTTGAGTGCAGGGTTTGCGTAATTGCTTGAGTGCTATAAGTATTTGTAAGGCGACACTTTTGTATCTCATGATGTAACCGCCTTGTGTGCGCATTGTAACGGTAACCAGGCTCTCGTGAATAAACAGTAATACAACGCGTAGGACTGATGCCTTCGTGAGTGCGTGTGAAGGATTTAGAATACCCGTGTGTGTGTAAGACGCTGACATGCATAAATTCAATGGTGTCAGAAGTGTCAAATGTGATGAAACCCACAGCTTGAAGGATAAATTCAATGGTGTTAGAAGCGTTCAAACTTAGGATTGATAAAACCCACAGCCTGTGTGAAAGTAACGTTAATTAAAGTTAAAGTAAAGTTAACTAAGAGTAAATTCAATGTCACAAGTATGCAATTGAATGAGTGAATTCTCGCAAGTTAAGATAAACTAGATAAGAGAGATAGTAAATCGAATGATATCAGAAATTAAAGAATAATTACATTACATGAATTAATTACAATAAAATTGACATGTATAATAATTTCATGTTAACGTTTCAGTTGATGTTCCACTGCTATTAAAGACTACAATACATAACTAAAGACGACATTACGACAGAAGACAAGACGACCGACAAAGCTTTCACATATATAATGCAGTATATGTCTTTCCTCTGAAATTTGGACATTGACAGACACAATGTTTTTGTGATACTAATTGTAGCTTATCTAAACAACAGAAGGAATGGCCGTAATGTAAATTATATGTCAACTTCCCAGACGGTGCAACGAGCTCGAGTATTAATTCATATACGAGTGGCACTGAGAAAACAGAAGTTTATTAAATTCAGATAAGTACCCCATTTTCTATATTGCTGATTAAAGCAGCAGTCTATTTTTTATGATTGCTGTACATTAACATCTAAAAATATTGCCTTTGTATTTTGTACATCGTCGCATTATACATATTGATATTGTATAAGACAACCTAGAAGAATGTCAACTTTAAAAGAGTGCATTGAGGCAGGGAAAGATTTAGGTTACACGGGAGACAAATAGAAGAATGAGCAGGAAAGAAATATAAAGAATATACGGATAGAGAGAGAGAAGAAAGAGTATTAGAACGCCAACAAAAGCAAAGAGAAATGGAAGCAGCTACCTAACTCAAAGAATTAGAATTAGCTGAAGCTACAAAACTCAAAGAATTAGAATTATTTGAAGCTACAAAGTTGAAAGAAAAGCAATTAGAGATTGAGTCGCAAACCCAGTTAAAGATGAAAGAACTAGAAGTCGAGTCACAGGTTAATATTTCAACTAGTAAACTAAAAAGTAAGGAAGAAGAAAGCAAGTTTAGCAAGTATAAAGGTATAGTCAAACCCTTCTGCCAAGGCGCCTCAATATCAGCATGGTCAGTGAAATTTGAATTTCAAATGCAATATCAAGAAGTTCCGAAAGTACACTGCACCATGATCTATATCAAAAATTTGTCGTCGGAGCCTTTGAAAGTTATTGAGTCGATTCCACAAGAGCTCAGGAAAGATTACAATTATATACATCAACGCATTATGCAACACTTTTTGTTAGATGCACCAGGTTATCAGGTAGCATTTCTTCCTGCAGGTCATCTTGTTTTTTTCTGCGTTTCTTACCTGGTCACCGAATTAGCATTATTGGTTTCTTTCCAGGCTAATATTTCTTTTGCGGTGCAGTTTTTCAGCTCTGGTAGGCACCCAAGAATCAGGTCTTTACACGGGTTGTGTAGAATGGCGCATGAGAATGTGCCGGAAAGGAATGGGGTGTTTATCCGGGCTTTCGCTAGAGGGTATTTTTCAATGTTACCCGAAAAGGTACGGCATTTAACAAAGCCTGCCGTATAATCCTCTGGTTTTGCCAGGTCTTTCCTCAGACCGATTAATGTACTTCCTCTATCTATTAAACATTGGCATGGTTGGTCATTAACCATTGCATCGTGGAACACTAAATTGCCTCGGGAGGCGATAGCTGCAATGGCGTTCTCGCTAGAGGACGGTATGGTGTGCCCACATTTAAGCATCCCATCTTCATGGAATTGGTGACAAGTTTTACATTTATCGAAATTTAAGATATCACTAGCAGCTGCCCCATTCTCACACTGACTGAATGGTAACACTTCCACATCTCCACTTTCATGCTCGCTTCCACTTTCAGACGAGGTATCAATAAGTACAGCATTGCTGGCTCTCAATCTCTGTCGTCCAGGACACTTAGAACTATAATGCCCGTAAGAAAGGCAAAGGAAGCATTTAACGGTACGTCTGTACGTGTTTCGTTTGTTCCCTTGCTTCTTGATCATCATTTCCAGGTGTGACGGGTACGAAGGATTTGTATCGCACATAGAAAATTCATGATGGACAAAACAACAATACATACACTGAGGTAGCTTTGCTTTTTGCCTATCTCTCATTTGAAATGGTTTTTGACTGGAAGGTTTTCTTGTGTGGCTTTTGGCAAATGCCGCAATTTCTGACTCATCTATAGAAGTCTTAAAAACGTCTCTGTTGGAAGCAAAATAAGCCGACCCCCGTTTTTCTAGCTATTCAAGTAATTCAATATCGGCCTGTTGCAAGAATTTCGCGAAGGGAGATGGAACAGTGGAGATGGTTTTGTCCATTATCATCAGATCCCTAAATTTCTCAAAACTCTTATCTACCTTCGCCGCGTTCAGCCATTTATTAAAGATACTTTGAACATTAGAAACGTAATCTATAAAGGTTTCAGTAGATTTGGGTCTAATTTTGGAATATTGGATCTGATATCCTGGGGCGTCAAGAAATTTTTTTTGCATAATACGATCATGTATGTATTGGTAATTTTTTCTTAACTCAGGTGGAATTGATTCTATTACCTTTAAGGGCTCACCGGAAAGGTTCTTCAAATAGATCATTGCCCAATCTTTTAAAGGTACCTCCTGGAATTTGAGTTGGAACTCGATATTTTCAGTGCATGCAGAGATGGAATCTCCTTAGCAATAGGGCTTCACTATCCCTTTATACTTATGGAATGTATTCTCTTCCTCCTGACTCTTTAATTTCGTGGTAGCAATCTGAACATGAGAGTCAATTTCCATTTCCTTAATCTTTAATTTTGTTTGTGACTCGATTTCTAGCTGTTTCTCCTTCAACTGTATTTCTTTCTGTTTGGTGGCTTCACTTATTTCTGCCAGTTCCTTCTGATGTTGTCTATTTCGCGCCCGTTTGTCTCTCTCAGCATCTTTTGCTTCTTTATCACTCATTGCTTTCTTATCTGTGTATTCTTTGTACTCCTTTTTAGCCCATTGTTCGAGTTTATCCTCACTAAACCCTAGTTCTTTTCCTGCTTGGATAAATTCACTGAGCGTTGACATTTTAGCTGTTTATGGTTACGCAACAATGGCACCGAGAACAAGAATCTTAATTGATATCTATACTTATTTACAGTACAATTTCAAAAACAATAAGATGCATTGTTAATAAACATCATCAAAACCATAATGGTACTCATCTGATTTTGCGGTTGACTCGATCACTTGGGATGTTTCACTCTCTCTTCGTTCGTACTGTAGTTCTGCTCGCTACTACGTTACATCATGTTGCGAAGAGCAGCAACAATTAATATACAGAATATATTGGAAAATACACGAAGATATTATCTATCCATGTCTCAATTCGTTCGAAATGGAAAACAGAAAAGCGAGAGATATGAGTGATATGAATGAATCGAATGAAACAATGATTGAATCGTCGGTCGTCCGTCTAATGTCGTCTTGTCTTCATTTTCCTCGGTTACTGACTGGGCTATACATGTAAGCCATGAGTATTTCTTCGATTTCAACAATCTTTACTTCATTTACTAGTGGTAAGTTGACAAAACCACTTTCCTTTCTAAATTTATGGGTGACTATTCAACAAACATATCACTTTCTGATTGTAATCTGCAGCTAATTGCAATGATCATTTATGACGACTAATCACTTGTCGTGGTTAGTTTTAACGATAAAACATCATAATAATGCCTTGGGTAATAATAACAGTCGTGGATAGATCAATCTCTGACACTGTAATAGTTGTCGTGTTCAGAGACCACGTTCTGATCCCATAATAATACAGTGGGTCGTTTTCAAATAATATTTATAGTGGGCAAGTTAAAGGCCCACTTCTGACACCATAATAATCCCGCCTGTCAGCAACCTAGCTTATACAGGCGTACAGGAATTCTTCATTTGTACCGCACGAATATCAACTCGTAGGTGTACAAAGGGTAAAGTCGCTTTATTACGTACTGAATACAATCTGCTCCACGAGCTTACATAAACATTTATATATGCACATCATCACAATCAATACAATCCTGACAATACTAAGTACAATCTCTAACTGTCCTAATCCTAGCTTAAGTCACTACACTACTGTGCCCTGTAAACCACACAGTGGTCAGGGTGAATACATCAACTTGTCTCCTCAACCGTCCAGTCCCTTCTGCCCTAACTTTGAAGCGTTGTTCAGCTGCGGACAGGTGAATCCTCGTGCGTCAGCACTGTTGCGTGCTTTGTTACCGCGCACGCAGTTCAGTAGCCTGTAACTAGTTACTGTGCTAGAGTTAATGCTGTTTACGCGTACTTCCCGTGGTTATCGCCATCTACTTCAAGCTGGGAGTAAATCCCTCTCATGTCCTACCTTGTCCTACTTATGACTCGTGCGTGTCCTTTTGGAGAACTGTTTAAGAGTTCTATCTTCTACTTCTGTCCCTTTATTCTCTATTCAATGGTAAGGGATGTTATCTCTTTCCTGTCTTAGTCTTATCCCTACCTTCTATCCTTATATTACCTCTGTCCTCTCATTCAGCTCCTTGACACAATAAATGTCTGAACGCTGCAAATGTGAATAAAAGCTATGACAAGCTTAGAGATTTAATGATAATGGACAAAATCAATTCACACTTCCAACCCCATTTGCTATATTTTTACAACAGTCTGATGTCCTACCTTGTCCTACTTATGACACGTGCGTGTCCTGTCGGAGAACTGTTTAAGAGTTCTATCTTCTACTTCTGTCCCTTTATTCTCTATTCCCTGGTAAGGGATGTTATCTCTATCCTGTCTTAGTCTTATCCCTACCTTCTATCCTTTTATTACTTCTGTCCTCTCATTCAGCTCCTTGACACAATAAATGGCTGAACGCTGCAAATGTGAATAAAAGCTATGAAAAGCTTAGAGGTTTAATGATAATGGACAAAATCATTTCATCAATTCCAACCCCATTTGCTATATTTTTACAACAGTCTGATGTTGAAACTTTAGAACAATTAGAAAGAAAAGGTTCAGCGTATTTCACTTCGATAAGGGATATCTTCACCTTAAACAGCAATGAAAACAATATATTAGCCGCAGCAAACATCAAATCACGAAAACCATTTGGATATAGAGAGAACCAGAAAGCAAATGCACCACAATGTCCATATTGCAAACTACCTCATTTTTAATTTCAAATGGGTGACCAGAATCCTGGTTATCCAGCTCACCTGGATATGAGGGTTAAAAGTTAAAAAGCAACAGAGTAAAAGAGATAACTACAGACGTGTAAATAAAATGCTTCTTTTGCAAAAGTTGGGGGAACTACAGCAACAAGTGACCTGGTCGCCAAAGACTGAAGAGTGTGAATGCAATACTTGTTGCTTTATCTTCTAAAAGCGAAAGTGAGTGTGAAGGTATTGAAGGAATGGAAGATAATGCTCTTGCAGCAATTGATATTCTAACTTATGATACATGTCAAACATGTCATAAGTTTCATGAGGATGGCGTATTAGAATGCGGCCACACAGTCCACTTTACAGGAGAAAACGCCAATGCAGTAATTTCCTCCAGAGGAAAATTAGTCTTCCACAATGGTATAGTTAACAACAAACGTTGTAATATTTTGATTGATTCCGGAAGTACTTTAATTGGATTAAGCAAAGATCTTGTTAAGGTAGAAGATTACACAGGCGAGTTTGTAAATTGCCCAACTTTTTCTGGCAATGTGGAAAAATATCCACTAGCTACAGCTCACATTTGTAATTTTCTTATCAGGCACGTTTACGTGTGCGATCCTAGACAATCCATGTGCAGATATGATTATAGGTTGCTTACCAGATGTAAAATACTGCACAAATAAAGAAATTAATGCCTGGGAAAAACGGCACAAACAAAAAGAATTCCAGTAATGAAAGTAACTACAACAGATAATAAAAAATATGTGATCAAGAACAGCATCTGAAATCAAGAAACCCAAGGGACGCAACTGCTCAGAACACGACAGAACAGCTTAAAAGACGGTTTAACATATATTCTCCTCAGGGAAATTATTGTATTGTTCTAAACAAAATTATTAAAGACCAGACTACTAAACCGACAGATAGTTGCACTATCAGTAATGCAACTTCACAGAAAAATAATGGCACAGACCAACATGATACACACAAGACTCCCCAAACACAGTACTTAGAACGAAAAGCAGATGCCCTATATTCTTGTTCTAGCAGACGACACGTTCCGAAAAACACAACAAACAATGACATGCCTTTCAAGGGGCATAATAGAAATTATATAACTCAGAACAGAAACTTACGATTATATAATACAACCATCTCCATCGCAGTTGTATTAATGATGTTGCTAAGGGCTTTATTGATAGCACTGTACGCTTACCAACTACAATAATAAAAAAAAAAAAACATATTTCTGCTGATGAACCCAGTAATGTTGCTTACAACATCAGTAATAAGAAATATTTTTTCACCATTTTTTATGATTGTCGCGAAACGCACGTGGGTCTCAGACGGGATAACACCATACCCACTCTGTCCCACCCCGTCTTGGTGGCTAGGCCACATTTTAAGGCGGGTGAGGGGGGATTTCCGAGTAAAAAGAGTTAGGACCGTCTTCTGGGTCCTTCGGATGTTATGTATCGGGATTGTCATGAACTCCACGGGTCCCGAGAAACATAACGCAACTCTTTGAGTGTGCGTAGATCTTTTCTGTTGTAAATCGCACACTCTGCTAAAACTCGGGGAATGATGAGTTGCCTTCACTTTCGTGAGGTAAAATACTCGGAACTCTTCGGGAGAATCCGGTGAGTGTGTTCTTCTGGAGCTGACACGAAGAGGCCATTCGGTAGTCATTCATCAAGAAAGGTGGCCGCTTCGATAGCCAGTTGTATTAGTGGCATCACGGGGATCCGGAGAATGTTCTACAACTAAGGGTGTTGTGGTAGCTATCCTTTCACGGCCTTGTTCGCCAGCTGTAATCTGTGAAGCTCTTAGGGAAGCAGAGATTGATCTACAGTGGTGGCATTGTTGTCCCTGAGACGAGAGGCCGTGTCTTTGACCAGCTGTATCATGTTGTACCTTTTGGGATCCAGAGAGTGGACCTACAGCCCAAGGCTTGATGAACCTACCGGGTCGCTGTCTGTTGAATAATTGTTCCTAAGCTTTAAAGGTAAAACACTTTTATACTTGGCGTCGCTTAACTAAAGTTTGTATTACAGTTGTGGGTCAATTATCAACCCGACCGGCCAGTTGCGCCGTATCTGTGATCTGACCGATATGTACACGTTGACCTCGGGTCAGTGTCACGAGCGCCATGAGTTAACCAGCTAATAATACCGACGTTTGCGTGGCGTATATTTTCTAGGCCACAAAAGTCGTACTAACAGAGTAAACACAGCTGCACAGGTTACATCGTGTCAGCCCATAAACACATTTGGTGGTGAGTGAGAAGGAATGGATACATCGAGTTGGCAGTTCATTAACAGTTAGAATCACATATGATTGTCGGCTTAGGATATGGAATGGTTCCGTTTGTCATCTATACTGCCGGACATCAGACGGAAATGGCTGCTGGGATTGTCACCACGGAACAGAAGATTGACAGTTTATCAACAGGTCGGAAGTGCCCGACTAGGGAGAAAACAGTGCATCTGTCAATTCTTGGTTTCCGGCACATCGAGAGGATTGACGGGGTTATTTGCAACTCTTTGTTGTAACTCGACAGAAACTCGCTGGCTTGTTTTGAGAATCTAAACTATTACTGACAACTTTGACAGGACTTAAGCCAGGAAAATAGTTTCCTGACAGGGGATGATCTGCCACTGTGCCACCTGTGTGGGGATAACGTCACGTGACCAACTTTGGTAGTTTGCCATATAAACCCGAGTTCGGGCCAACTAGGGGGACTTGAAAATGTGGATCTAGGCAGACATGCTTGTCACTGCAGTAGTTAGAACATCTAACGTGTGAAGGAGATATTTGATTTAGTTTACACGAGCCTGTATGGCTACCATTAGATGTAATTTAGTGTAAACTGCAGTGCCGTAAGGTATAACCTATTATATTATTCGTTCTAATTAATATAGACTGTGGCCTTGTTAAACTATAGTGTGATGATTAGCACTGTTAGTGGAAACTAGTTAGAGTAGAATAGTGATATTAACTCTGCTAGTTAAGAATAGATTAGTGAAGTGTTGTTAAGCTTTACTAGTTGAGAATTGAGTAATGAGGGATAATTGGGATCTTCCCGTAGGTGTCCCTGGTGGGCGGGGTTCCGCATTCTGTTTGCTGATTTTTTCTTTGTCATAGCCTGATTCGGCTCTAGGTGGGTAGCTAATCTGCTCTATGACTAAGTCTAGTTAGCTAAAGATCATTAAGCAAGGTGATAGGCTTACACTCAGCCGAAAGGATCAGTGACTAGTACTATCACCAGATGTGTTGTTTCTAACCTAGGTTCCCTACCAGATCCAAGGAAACTCAACAAAGTTTTGGGAAAGAATCCAATCCCATTAGGAAGAACACCAGTTCAAGAGTCACTAGAGTTGCATACAGAACGTAACTTACGCTAGAAGGAAATTGATTCATCAAAGAGAGTGATGCATACTGATGCACCACACAGCATTAGACAGTAGTAACGAACCGAGAACCGGCTAAGAGTACCTAGTGTTAGTACAGCAACAATTAACATTAGAAATTAGCACTTATGGACTGAATGGTTCGATGTGCAACGAGGATGATCTGTCGACTAACTAACTAACTGCGTACACACTACAAAAGACTTGTGCAGTTTGTTAAGGAACGTTAGGAACGGACATTGTGTAGAGTGCAACCGGTCCATGATTAACTGTTAATACCACCGGTGTCTATTTCGGATGTTCATGAAATTGGATTACCAGAGGTCTACAGAGGCAAGGCAGTATCCGGCAAGATGGTTTCGGCAACGGGTGAGAAGTACATGTTCTGACGTAACGTGCTGTGGTCTATCTTTGCTGGGATCAGCTGACTGGGTTGCTGTCTGAGAGTCAGAGTCTACACACTTTATAGAACACGTCACACATTTTCTTCACATACACGTCTCATATACGTTACACTTTTATTTTAATAAATTACTCTTTATTAATTTCTAGAAGCAAGAGTTGTTGAGTATGTTGCGTTGGGGAAGTATGAGAAGGGGGCATAGTACGACAGTGAGAGAGTGATAGGAAAAGGTGTCCATAGGCTGATGGTGTGTGTTGGACGGAAGCTGGTGGATTCTCCAGAATATTGAGAGAAAAAAAAATATTATAATGTGGGTGTCGGCTCTCTTCACTCCAGGGACGACACTGTAAAGGAGGACACGACATTATTGGGGGCTCGTCCGGGATCTTTGGACAGCGGGATCTCTCGTAAACGGGATCTTTGGACAGCGGGATCTCTCGTAAACGGAATCTTTGGACAGCGGGATCTCCCGTAAACGGAATCCTTGGACAGCGAGATCTCCTGCAAACAGGAACCTTTGACAGTGGGATCTTCTGACAACGGGGTCTTTTGACACGGGATCCTTAAATATAAGAGGGAGATATCATTTTGGAGAATCCAGCTAGAGTGAATGTGGATAGGGGTTAGGACAAATATCTTACCTGTTCACACTTCACACGTCTGCATAGGTCTGTGGTTCTGATTCTACTCTTGTCACTGAGTGAATGTGCGGCTTGTAGTAATATCTAGATTTATAGTACTTGTTCATATAGTAATTTGCAGTTATATTGTACTCGACCTGCTAGCTTACCTCTCTGTATAATGGCCACCCCTAAACTTACCACGTTAGAATTAAGGGCAAAGGGGGAAGACATGGGACTGTCGGGGTCTGCTCTAACGGATTACATACAGGAAGTGGAGAGAGAGTATCGTCAAGCAGAAAGGGAAGATCGAAAGGCCGAGCTGGAATTGAGAAGGATGGAGTTGGAACAAGCAGCTAAGAAATTGGAAGCTGAGCAAGCAGCTAAGAAATTGGAAGCTGAGCAAGCAGCTAGGAAATTGGAAGCTGTGCAAGCAGCTAGGAAATTTGAAGCTGAGCAAGCAGCTAGGAAATTAGAAGCTGAACAGGAAGCACAGAAAAGGGAGCACGAGTACCGGATGAGGGAACTCGAGTTGAAGAGTCAATCTAATGGAGAAACTGAGGGAGCAGTTGGAGGTTCCTCCATCCCAGGCTCAACACCAGTAGGTGGACATGGGTACCAGGCCATGAAGTTTCCTTTGGCGGTCTACGAGGAGGACAAAGAGAAGATTGACCAGTACCTTCAACGCTTCGAGGCTATGTCGGTTGCTATGGGTCTGGAGCGTAACAAATTGAATCTTAAGCTATCCCAGGGATTACGCGGGACCGGATACGAGGTTTATACTCGCCTGCCACCAGGACATGAGAACAATTATGACGAGTTAAAGACGGCTCTGCTGAAACGATTCGAGGTTACGTCACATACCTACCGGAAAAAATTTCGAGCAGCGAAACGAGAACCGGGGGAGTTGTTTGCCGCCTACAGTTTGCGTCTAAAATCTTATCTCCATAAGTGGATGGATTTGGCTGGGTTCGCACATGACTATGAGAGTCTGGAAGAGCTCATGGTGGTCGACCAGCTGAAGAAGCAAATGTCTAAACCTCTCAGGACGTTCCTGGGAGAACAAGGAGCGGAACGTATTGACCTCGTGACGAAATTAGCAGAACGGTTCGTCGAGGTACATGGGGAGGCAGGGGAAAACCTTTCCACCAACTCCAAAAGTCAAGAGAAACATGACAAGAAGAAAACCAAAAACTCAGGAACAAAAAAGTGGGAACCTTATGTGCAAAAATCAGAGGATAGTTCAGAGAAGAAGAAGGAGGGAAGCAAGAGCACTTCAAGCTCTACACCAAAACGACCGTGGTCGGAGAAGTGGTGTTCAATTTGTAAGTCACCCTCTCACAATACGAGGGACTGCAAATCGAAGGCTAAGAACCCTCACTTCGCAGCATGTCAAGTGACTTCCAAGGAGGTTGTCACGGAAAAGGCCAAGGTCAACAAGGAAGCTAGCCACCAGGAGAGCTCACTCAAGTCTAGCAATAGAAAATCTAGGACAGGGAAATGGTGCAACCAATGTCAGTCGAATACGCACAATGCTATTGACTGCAGAGGAGAGTCAGGAGACACTCAATTCGTCGTGTGCCCCGGGAAACCTAAGGTGGAGCCCACCGAACAGGTCGAGGCCGAGGAAGAGACTCCAGACCAGGGAAAACCACCTGTAGTGGAATTGGTAGAGGTTAACGGTCGTCAAGTGGAGTGTTTATACGACACAGGACTGGACGGGGAGGCCGTGATTTCTGCGGATCTGGTACATCCAGAACAATTCACAGGTGAAACATTGGATATACAGCCTGCACAGAAGAGTGCTGTAGTCATGAAGTTGCCCATTGCTAATGTGGAGATTCGGTCAAGGTACGTCACCGGCACCATCAAGGCCGCTGTATTGACCGATCCCATTTTTCCAGTCATCCTAGGTTGCCGGTATGTCTTTCTGGGAATGCCCAGGGAGCCAATCCATATGGGAGCAATGCAGACTCGCTCTCAGACGAGAACGGAAGAGGCAGAAGCAATTGTGACTAACCCAATGCCGGGGGAGCTACGAACTGCCCAGAGTGAGGATGATACTTTACGTCCTTGCTACAAAAAGCTGCAGAAAAGTGCTGATCCACCAGGACGGGGGCAGTACTACATGAAGAATAGGATACTCTACAGGAGAGCAGGAAGGGGAGACAACCTATACGGTCAGTTGGTCGTCCCGAAAGCTCACCGGTCCCAGATTCTTCATATGGGGCATACCATCTCCTTTAGTGGACATATGGGTATTGCCGCCACCATGCAGCGGATTTCCTGCCACTACTATTGGCCGGGAATGACAGATGATGTGCGTCGGTATGTGAAGTCATGCCCTGAGTGCCAGAGGGTGGCACCAAAACACTGGACAGCACCGGTGGTGTTGGGTGAGATGCCCATCATGAACTCTCCTTTCGAGAGGGTAGCCATCGATATCGTGGGTCCACTTCCCAGGACTAGGAAGAGGAACATGTATATACTCACAATGGTGGATTGCTGTACAATGTGGGGTGAAGCCATACCGTTGACCACGATTGACTCGAAAAAAGTGGCGGACGCACTGATGGAGGCCTTTACCAGATTAGGCTTTCCGGATCAAATTCTGACGGACAATGGATCTCAGTTTTGTGGAAAACTCATGGAGGAGGTATTTAGGGTGTTTCACTCTAACCACATACATACCAGCCCTTACCACCCTCAAGCCAATGGACAAGTAGAGCGTTTCAACGGCACGTTGATGACAATGCTCAGGAAACTAGTGCAGGAAAAACCTGATAGGTGGGATGAATATATCCCAGCCGCACTCTTTGCCTATCGGGAAGTTCCTCATGGCTCAACAGGACTACCACCCGCTACGTTGCTGTTTGGTCGTCCAATCAAAGGACCGTTGGAAGCCATGTTGAGGAGTTGGACTGAAGAGGGGACGTCAGAAGAAGTGATCTCATCCTACAAATACGTGGAGGAACTGAAAGAAAAACTCCACAAGGGATGGACTCTGGCAAATCAAAACTTGAAAAAGGCCAGGAAAAGACATGCGGCTTACTACAACCGTAGGTCTAAAGAAAGATCTCTAGAGGTGGGAGATAAAGTCTTGTTGCTACTCCCAACGGGAAACAACAAACTGGAGATAGGTTGGCAAGGACCATTTCCCGTGGAAAGGGTGATCTCCAGAACCAACTATCAAATCCGGATCCGGGGAAAGTCGAAGATTTTCCATATCAATCTCTTGCGGAAATATGAAGAGAGACCCGGAGACAAGGCAGCTCACCTCATGGCAATGGCAGTTGCAGTGGAGACAGAAGTGGGAACCAGCGAGGGCAGGGAATATCCCTTGGTACACCAGGAAACCTATAGGGATGTGGAAGTGAACCCTGATCTGACCTCCCAGGAGAGGGAAAGGATAACCCAGGTTCTCAAGTCTCATAAGGAGATACTGACTGATAAACCAGGACGAACGAGGTTGGTTGAGTTCGAGATGACTTTGACCACACAGGAGCCTGTTCGCCAAAAGGTTTACCCAGTGCCATTCTCTAAAGAAAAGGCCCTGGAGGAGGAAATACAAAAATTGCTGGAGGATGACGTGATTGCACCATCCACATCCCCATACAATGCGGGGGTAGTTTTGTTACGCAAACCAAGTGGAGAACACAGGTTGTGTATAGATTACCGACTTCTGAACAGTCACACACAATTTCAGGTGGAACCTTTGCCGAATCCAACTCAGTTATTCGCTAGGCTCCATAAGGCTCGGTACTTTTCAAAGGTGGATCTGAGTCGGGGGTACTATCAGATACCAGTCAAACCGGAGATTCGACCACTGTTAGCTTTCAGTACACCCAGTGGACACTACGAATTCAAGGTCATGCCCTTTGGACTCAGCAATGCACCTAGTGTGTTTACACGCATGATGAGGACTTTACTAGATCCGTTACAGGATCCGTCCATCATCTCATTCATGGATGATATTCTGATTTCCAGTGACAGCCTGGATGACCACTTACAATCCTTGCAGAGAGTGTTTAATAGGCTCAAGGAAGCAGGGCTTACTGCTCGTCCAACCAAGTGCATGATTGGTTACCAGACTCTGGAATTTCTAGGTCACACCATCACTCCAGGACACATTGTTCCAGAAGAGAAGAACCTGGAGAAAATCAGAAATGCACCAAGGCCAAAAACGAAGAAGGATGTGCGATCTTTTCTCTCGTTGTGTGGGTTCTACCACAAATTTATCCCACATTTCACGGAATTGGGAGCTCCGTTGACGGAAACCTTGAAAAAGGGATTCCCGGATCAAATCATTTGGACACCAGAATGTGAGAATGCCTATAATCAGTTAAAGGAGGCCTTGGTCAGCAAACCTGTATTACAGCTCCCTGACCTGTCCAAAC
Organism: Cepaea hortensis; assembly: GCA_963921405.1. NCBI lineage: Eukaryota > Metazoa > Mollusca > Gastropoda > Stylommatophora > Helicidae > Cepaea > Cepaea hortensis. The sequence goes on from OY992897.1 coordinate 7,028,075, forward strand.
AATTTGTGTTGAGAACAGATGCGAGTGCGATTGGAATTGGAGCAGCTTTGTTACAGGAAGGAAAAGACGATGCTTCGGTTTTGAAACCTGTAGCATACGCAAGTAAGAAACTTCTACAGGCGGAGAGGAATTATTCAACCGTCGAGAGAGAGTGCTTGTCCCTTGTATGGGCAGTGCAAAAATTTCAGCCATATTTGTATGGAGTTAAGTTTCGGGTTCAGTCGGATCATCAGCCCCTGATGTTCCTGGCTACTTCTCAGAAGCTCAACGCCCGTTTGATGCGGTGGTCGTTGTTACTTCAACCATATAATTTCACAGTAGAGTACATTCCGGGGAAGGAAAATGTTGGAGCGGACTTCTTGTCAAGACACCCAGCTCCTGAAGAAGAGGAATGAATCATCTGGATTTAACTCATGGTGGAGAAGAGTGAGATGGACTACTCTCTTAAGAGGGGGCCTATGTCACGAGCGCCATGAGTTAACCAGCTAATAATACCGACGTTTGCGTGGCGTATATTTTCTAGGCCACAAAAGTCGTACTAACAGAGTAAACACAGCTGCACAGGTTACATCGTGTCAGCCCATAAACACATTTGGTGGTGAGTGAGAAGGAATGGATACATCGAGTTGGCAGTTCATTAACAGTTAGAATCACATATGATTGTCGGCTTAGGATATGGAATGGTTCCGTTTGTCATCTATACTGCCGGACATCAGACGGAAATGGCTGCTGGGATTGTCACCACGGAACAGAAGATTGACAGTTTATCAACAGGTCGGAAGTGCCCGACTAGGGAGAAAACAGTGCATCTGTCAATTCTTGGTTTCCGGCACATCGAGAGGATTGACGGGGTTATTTGCAACTCTTTGTTGTAACTCGACAGAAACTCGCTGGCTTGTTTTGAGAATCTAAACTATTACTGACAACTTTGACAGGACTTAAGCCAGGAAAATAGTTTCCTGACAGGGGATGATCTGCCACTGTGCCACCTGTGTGGGGATAACGTCACGTGGCCAACTTTGGTAGTTTGCCATATAAACCCGAGTTCGGGCCAACTAGGGGGACTTGAAAATGTGGATCTAGGCAGACATGCTTGTCACTGCAGTAGTTAGAACATCTAACGTGTGAAGGAGATATTTGATTTAGTTTACACGAGCCTGTATGGCTACCATTAGATGTAATTTAGTGTAAACTGCAGTGCCGTAAGGTATAACCTATTATATTATTCGTTCTAATTAATATAGACTGTGGCCTTGTTAAACTATAGTGTGATGATTAGCACTGTTAGTGGAAACTAGTTAGAGTAGAATAGTGATATTAACTCTGCTAGTTAAGAATAGATTAGTGAAGTGTTGTTAAGCTTTACTAGTTGAGAATTGAGTAATGAGGGATAATTGGGATCTTCCCGTAGGTGTCCCTGGTGGGCGGGGTTCCGCATTCTGTTTGCTGATTTTTTCTTTGTCATAGCCTGATTCGGCTCTAGGTGGGTAGCTAATCTGCTCTATGACTAAGTCTAGTTAGCTAAAGATCATTAAGCAAGGTGATAGGCTTACACTCAGCCGAAAGGATCAGTGACTAGTACTATCACCAGATGTGTTGTTTCTATCCTAGGTTCCCTACCAGATCCAAGGAAACTCAACAAAGTTTTGGGAAAGAATCCAATCCCATTAGGAAGAACACCAGTTCAAGTGTCACTAGAGTTGCATACAGAACGTAACTTACGCTAGAAGGAAATTGATTCATCAAAGAGAGTGATGCATACTGATGCACCACACAGCATTAGACAGTAGTAACGAACCGAGAACCGGCTAAGAGTACCTAGTGTTAGTACAGCAACAATTAACATTAGAAATTAGCACTTATGGACTGAATGGTTCGATGTGCAACGAGGATGATCTGTCGACTAACTAACTAACTAACTAACTGCGTACACACTACAAAAGACTTGTGCAGTTTGTTAAGGAACGTTAGGAACGGACATTGTGTAGAGTGCAACCGGTCCATGATTAACTGTTAATACCACCGGTGTCTATTTCGGATGTTCATGAAATTGGATTACCAGAGGTCTACAGAGGCAAGGCAGTATCCGGCAAGATGGTTTCGGCAACGGGTGAGAAGTACATGTTCTGACGTAACGTGCTGTGGTCTATCTTTGCTGGGATCAGCTGACTGGGTTGCTGTCTGAGAGTCAGAGTCTACACACTTTATAGAACACGTCACACATTTTCTTCACATACACGTCTCATATACGTTACACTTTTATTTTAATAAATTACTCTTTATTAATTTCTAGAAGCAAGAGTTGTTGAGTATGTTGCGTTGGGGAAGTATGAGAAGGGGGCATAGTACGACAGTGAGAGAGTGATAGGAAAAGGTGTCCATAGGCTGATGGAGTGTGTTGGACGGAAGCTGGTGGATTCTCCAGAATATTGAGAGAAAAAAAAATATTATAATGTGGGTGTCGGCTCTCTTCACTCCAGGGACGACACTGTAAAGGAGGACACGACAGTCAGCATACACCAGCTGTTAGTTAAGTCTCGACCAGACAGGCTAGTTGTGTAGCAAGCCTGTGTGTGTACTATGACCTAGATTAAGCTGAGACCAGTCTTCAACAGACAAGACGGAATGTGGTTTTGCGAGCCAGCTCAATGAAGCAGTCTGGTGGAAGCAAATTAACCATACATTCGACGCCCTATTTTAATAATAGGGCATTTGAGGGAATTATGGTTCTGACAGAAGAATTCCTCTTGAACAGAGCTTTCATTTGATTCCCTTAATGGACGAGGTTGACATTAGTATTGTTCGATCATCATCAGGTGGCGTGGTTGAAAACAGTACTTGTCAAGCACTCGTGTGACGAGCGAGAACCATCTCGTTACGGTGAAACCCGACTACGTAGGAGGCTATAAGCTGTGAAGTGATTATCGCCCCATAGGCCTGTTGTTATTTAACTGGGCTTGGTCTGAAGGGGGAAAGATATCTTCAGCTCTACTAGGGATTGAATCGTGGGCCAGTATAGCGGTGGGGAAACACCCACTCATGGATCGCGTGTATATTTCATCAGTGTTGTCTGACTCTATACTTCCTTTGATGAGAAAGGAATGATCTGTCAGGCGGGTCTATCTTTCTATTGTCTCTATACTTTCATCGGAACCAGATTGTTTGGGGTGATGATTCGACCCAATTCCTAGGTAGCCTAAGGAATGTATTTATGTGATGAGGGTCTATCTATATACATACACCCACACACCACATAAATTCAGGTATCCGAGGAAGAAAGGTGGGAAACGACAAACACAAGTACATGAAACTCTTTTGTTGGTTTGTCAGGTCTCTAAGTCAGTACTTCAGGTTAGTTAACATTGTAGCCTGAACATCTTCCAGTAATCTTGGAGGGGTCTTAGAGTACTGACCTGAAATACCCTGATATGCTTCTGTACTTTTCTGATGAGACAGATTGTGATTAAGAAAGATGATCCCGACCATAAAACTTGATGATCTCCATATGAGGTATTGAACGTTATCATCCTCAGGAAGGGACCCTGTCTCTCTATCTAATATCCATTAGGTATGAGCTGGTAGGGAATGTGTCATCCTATTGACTATTTACTAGGGATGAGAGGCGTGGCTGAAAGGCTACTGGACTTAAGTTAGGATTACAAGTAGCTGTAACCTAATATGTCCGTGAGATTATGTCTGGGAGTTCAGACGTACGATGCGGTCTGAGCTCAAGGGCCTGACCACATGATATCGATGGAGTCAGTGTATACTTTTAGTGTAGTATGTATTATGCAAGGGTGTGATGGATATGTACACCTGGCTTGTTCTTGCTTACAGGAACCCCTGTGCTGTTAACTAGGGGCGGTGGGCGACTGCCCTTTGTTGCTGCTGATTCCTGTTTGCTGTGTGCTGTGGACTTGTGCTGTGTGCTGTGGGCCTTTGCTGTGTGCGGTGGACCTGTGCTGTGTGCGATGGACCTGTGCTGTGTGCGGTGGACATGTGCTGTGTGCGGTGGACCTGTGCTGTGTGCTGTGGACCTGTGCTGTGTGCTGTGGGCCTTTGCTGTGTGATGTGGCATCCTTTTCTGGTGGCTATGGGCGAGTGACTGTTTGCTGTGAAGCTACATGGTGCTGAAGCCCAGTGTCAAGTGACAGTTGAAACTTACCAGGCTCGAGTCCGAAGGTTCCAGGCGGCATCATACGGGTGCAGGTGAAAGTACCCTTATCACCTTGTTTACATACAGACACTAAAGACATTGATCTCTGTCGAGTGGGAGGATGAGAATGTCCAGCAGACTACTCTCACCCAGCTAACTGTTCCATGTCTGTTAGTCCGTCTGTTGTCTGTCGGTTAGGCAGAGTCTGAATCTCCAATAAAGATTCTAGCTTCGCTTTTTATAAGGTGGTTTTCTTAGTCAGTTAGGTGTCTTCGTGTATCCACAGTCGTCATATGGATAGAGTCGTCCGGGAACCGTCCTGGGGATAATTGGTGTAAAGAGTAGACAGAAGTTAATAACGAACCCCAAATTAAAATATATCGACAACCACCGAGAACCAGGCCGGTGTTGTCACAAGATATAAATGGTGGCCAGTATGGGGAACTAGATCAAATCTAGTCCATTGAATAGGGGTAATAGATACATTCTACCTGTGTGGGAATTAGATCAATTCTAGTCCTATGAATACAGTGCGATTATAGTTCTATGAGATTACAGTTCTAGAAGATTATAGTTCTGTGAGATTATCGTTCTGAGAGACTATGGTTCTGTGAGATACAGTTCGTTAGGTCTTTGATCCCATCTAGATAGTATAGATCAATTGGAATAGTCTGTCCTGTCGGGATCAAGTCTCAGTTGAATTGTCTGTCTATAACTTGATTGTCAGGGAAACGGCGACTAACTGCCCCTGTCGACTGATACTGAAACACACACATTACAACCCCTTTATCACATTGCCATTTTCTGTTGATTGGTACGGTGTTTGCATATTTTGTTAATTTACCTCTGTTGCAGAAACAGTAGGAGAGATAGCAGATACACGTCCCACCATCAAAGAAATATGGGAGAGGGGAGAGGAGATAGGGTTCAGTGGGCAGGAGTTGAAGAAATATGTCCTAGAAGTAGACGGAGAGTGGTGTGAAGATGAAAGGCGGAGCAGAAAAGCTGAGATACAGCAGGAAGCTCTAAGGATCGCCTTGGAGGAAAGACGAATAGCGCAAGCCGATAAAGAGTCTATCAGACTTGAGCTTGAGGCTAAGAAAGCTGAATACGCGCAAGAATCTAAAAGACTCGAGGCTGAACAAGAAGCCAAGAAGCTCGAGGGCGATCGTGCAGCTCGGAAGCTTGAGGCCGAACGGGAAGCCCGTAAGCTTGACGCAGAGAGAGAAGTTAGGGACCATGAGCTTAGAATGAAAGAGCTCGAGTTAAAGATTCTGACATTAAGTAAAGAGCCGTCTGCAGCTGGACAGTCCTCAAATTCCCGAAATCTGGGATATGGAGGTAACCTATATAAGTCCATGATGTTTCCCCTGAAGCCATTTAATCCGCGTCGAGAGACGATTGAACAATTTATTAATAAATTTGAAGGGATCGCTACCGTGATGGGATTAGCGACAGAAAAATTGTGTCTTCCGTTAACACAAGGACTGATAGAAGGGGCTGATGAGGTCTACTCTCAATTACCTCCTGGGCAAGAGAATGACTATGAAGGCTTAAAAAGAGCCCTGCTACATAGATTTCAGATGAGCCCGCAGAAATATCGGATGATGTTTCAATCGGCCCAAAAAGAGAAAGGGGAGATGTCCTCAATGTATGCCACCCGTCTCAAGTATTATCTCTCGAAATGGCTGTCCCTTGCGGGGTTCCAAAAAGACTATGACAGTCTTGCAGAGATGATCACTGTAGAGCAAATGAAGTCCCACATGGATAAACCGCTCCAGGTTTTCTTAGGGGAACATGGAGCAGAGCGAATGAACGACATTGTTATGTGGGCCGAACGTTACGAGATAGCCCATGGGGACTCCAGTAATGCCTCACACAAAGCACCACCACAATCGAGGGTTCTCTTACACCAAATACTCGCACAATCTAACAAAGTTAACGGTAAGCTTAATGGTAAGTATACCGATAAACAGCAAGCGGGAAAGCACAGTAGAAAACAAAAGGGGGGTTCCTTTAACCAGACTCCGGTTAAATCCCCGGAAAATCCCAGTAAATGACGACCCGCGAAAACTGAGGGGTTGAGAAGGTTCTGCAGGGATCTCAGAACTAGTTCTTGTCAGACTGAGGATTGTAGGAACAAAGCAACAGAAACCTAGTATGCAGCGTGTATGTCTGTAACTGGGAGGACCGCTCAGGAACGACAGTCTCCTGATGATAACCTACCGAAGGGGGTTGCAGTTATCGGGAGAAACAAACAGGAACGACAGTCTCCTGAGGATAACCGACCGATGGTGGTTGAGGTTATCGAGGTCAATAGGCAACAAGATGCAACGATGCATACTTGTTTTGATCAGATGGCCAAAGGTAGTGATCCTCCGGGAAGAGGACACCACTCCAAGAAGAGCTATCGTGTGTCGTTCTCGGACGGAAAGGCCCCAGAGAAGAGGATTCAGAGAGGTAACCAAAACGAGGGGATTCCTCCGTCTTCCTTATTAGGTACTGCCTCTGATATCTCGCTCAGACCTCTGATGAGAAGACATCGTCGGTGGATCGATGGAGGTCCACCAAAACGATTGACTGAATCCCAGGTAGGACCTCTGCCTGATTCTAAGCTTTATTTTCCCAAAGATATTCGGGAAAATGGGTCTGAAAAGCTAGTTGGCAGTGGAAATTACCGGAAGTCCTGTTAACTCAGGCGTGACCATAGTTGACAGTACGCATCCTTACGGGGGCGCTGGGGTATTGTCTAGGGACTATTGGTCAAGATTACACGCACCCTTAGGGATTTATAGGGAGTTGCGTGGAAGGAAGAGTATTCCCGGCTGGGATATTCTAACCTGATTTTGAGCTGGGGGTTGCCCGTGCTGAGACAACTTCGAGACAAAAGTTAGGTATACCTCACTTTTGTTTGTGTGATTGGCTAATGTCGCGAAACGCACGTGGGTCTCAGACGGGACAACACCATACCCACTCGTTCCCACCCCGTCTTGGTGGCTAGGCCACATTTTAAGGCGGGTGAGGGGGGGATTTCCGAGTAAAAAGAGTTAGGACCGTCTTCTGGGTCCTTGAGATGTTATGTATCGGGATTGTCATGAACTCCACGGGTCCCGAGAAACATAACGCAACTCTTTGAGTGTGCGTAGATCTTTTCTGTTGTAAATCGCACACTCTGCTAAAACTCGGGGAATGATGAGTTGCCTTCACTTTCGTGAGGTAATATACTCGGAACTCTTCGGGAGAATCCGGTGAGTGTGTTCTTCTGGAGCTGACACAAAGAGGCCATTCGGTAGCCATTCATCAAGAAAGGTGGCCGCTTCGATAGCCAGTTGTATTAGTGGCATCACGGGGATCCGGAGAATGATCTACAGCTAAGGGTGTTGAGGTAGCTATCAATTCACGGCCTTGTTCGCCAGCTGTAATCTGTGAAGCTCTTAGGGAAGCAGAGATTGATCTACAGTGGTGGCATTGTTGTCCCTGAGACGAGAGGCCGTGTTTTTGACGAGCTGTATCATGTTGTACCTTTGGGGATCCAGAGAGTGGACCTACAGCCCAAGGCTTGATGAACCTATCGGGTCGCTGTCTGTTGAATTATTGTTCCTAAGCTTTAAAGGTAAAACATTTTTATACTTGGCGTCGCTTAACTAAAGTTTGTATTACAGTTGTGGGTCAATTATCAACCCGACCGGCCAGTTGCGCCGTATCTGTGATCTGACCGATATGTACACGTTGACCTCGGGTCAGCATACACCAGCTGTTAGTTAAGTCTCGACCAGACAGGCTAGTTGTGTAGCAAGCCTGTGTGTGTACTATGACCTAGATTAAGCTGAGACCAGTCTTCAACAGACAAGACGGAATGTGGTTTTGCGAGCCAGCTCAATGAAGCAGTCTGGTAAAAGCAAATTAACCATACATTAGACGCCCTATTTTAATAATAGGGCATTTGAGGGAATTATGGTTCTGACAGAAGAATTCCTCTTGAACAGAGCTTTCATTTGATTCCCTTAATGGACGAGGTTGACATTAGTATTGTTCGATCATCATCAGGTGGCGTGGTTGAAAACAGTACTTGTCAAGTACTCGTGTGACGAGCGAGAACCATCTCGTTACCTTGAAACCCGACTACGTAGGAGGCTATAAACTGTGAAGGGATTATCGCCCCATAGGCTTGTTGTTATTTAACTGGGCTTAGTCTGAAGGGGGAAACATATCTTCACATCTACTAGGGATTGAACCGTGGGCCAGTATAGCGGTAGGGAAACACCCACTCATGGATCGCGTGTATATTTCATCAGTGTTGTCTGACTCTATACTTCCTTTGATGAGAAAGGAATGATCTGTCAGACGGGTCTATCTTTCTATTGTCTCTATACTTTCATCGGAACCAGATTGTTTGGGGTGATGATTCGACCCAATTCCTAGGTAGCCTAAGGAATGCATTTATGTGATGAGGGTCTATCTATATACAGACACCCACACACCACATAAATCCAGGTATCCGAGGAAGAAAGGTGGGAAGCGACAAACACAAGTACATGAAACTCTTTTGTTGTTTGTCAGGTCTCTAAGTCAGTACTTCAGGTTAGTTAACATTGTAGCCTGAACATCTTCCAGTAATCTTGGAGGGGTCCTAGAGTACTGACCTGAAATACCCTGATATGCTTCTGTACTTTTCTGATGAGACAGATTGTGATTAAGAAAGATGATCCCGACCATAACACTTGATGATCTCCATATGAGGTATGGAACGTTACCATTATCAGGAAGGGACCCTGTCTCTCTATCTAATATCCATTAGGTATGAGCTGGTAGTGAATGTGTCATCCTATTGACTATTTACTAGGGATGAGAGGCGTGGCTGAAAGGCTACTGGACTTAAGTTAGGATTACTAGGAGCTGTAACCTAATCTGTCCGTGAGATATGTCTGGGAGTTCAGACGTACGATGCGTTCTGAGCTCAAGGGCCTGACCACATGATATCGATGGAGTCAGTGTATACGTTTGGTGTAGTATGTATTATGCAAGGGTGTGATGGATATGTACACCTGGCTTGTTCTTGCTTATAGGAACCCCTGTGCTGTTAACTAGGGGCGGTGGGCGACTGCCCTTTGCTGCTGCTGATTCATGTTTGCTGTGTGCTGTGGACCTGTGCTGCGTGCTGTGGGCCTTTGCTGTGTGCGGTGGACCTGTGCTGTGTGCGGTGGACCTGTGCTGTGTGCGGTGGACCTGTGCTGTGTGCGGTGGACCTGTGCTGTGTGCTGTGGACCTGTGCTGTGGGCCTTTGCTGTGTGATGTGGCATCCTTTTCTGGTGGCTATGGGCGAGTGACTGTTTGCTGTGAAGCTACATGGTGCTGAAGACAAGTGTCAAGTGACGGTGGAACTTGCCAGGCTCAAGTCCCAAGGTTCCAGACGGCATCATACGGGTGCAGGTGAAAGTACCCTTATCACCTTGTTTACATACAGACACTAAAGACATTGATCTCTGTCGAGTGGGAGGATGAGAATGTCCAGCAGTCTACTCTCACCCAGCTAACTGTTCCATGTCTGTTAGTCCGTCTGTTGTCTGTCGGTTAGGCAGAGTCTGAATCTCCAATAAAGATTCTAGCTTCGCTTTTTATAAGGCGGTTTTCTTAGTCAGTTAGGTGTCTTCGTGTATCCACAGTCGTCATATGGATAGAGTCGTCCGGGAACCGTCCTGGGGATAATTGATGTAAAGGGTAGACAGAAGTTAATAACGAACCCCAAATTAAAATATATCGACAACCACCGAGAAATAGGCCGGTGTTGTAACAATGATAGTGTATGTAAAACCAAATTTACTGTCTCATTCCACTGGAATGTAATACCTATAAAGGTAACTCAAACGCCAATTGTAAGACAGATTATAGACAGAATACAATTGTTTGGACTCACTGCGAAACCAACAAAAGTTGAGTTGACATTTGATGAAATTGAATTTCTAGGCCATAAAATATCTAAAGGCCACTTAAAAACTGATGATAAAATCGTGACCAAGATTTTAAATCTCACGATGCCTACGATTAAAAAGCAAGTTAGAAGCCTATTAGGCTTGGTGAATTATTACAACAAATTCATACCGAACTTAGCACAAATCACCAGAGTTTTTTCAGATCTTTAAAGATCCAATTCAAACATTGATGTACAGAGTGCTTCTTTAAATAATGCAATGTCACAATTGAAGTATTACTTTAGCAATATCCCTATTTTGCGTTTGCCTAATAAAGACGTTTCGTATACTCTCAGGACTGATGCGAGTGCCACTACAATATCTGGCGTGTTACTCCAGGGCTACGATAACATAAACCATCCAATAGTTTAAGTCAGTAGGAAACTAACCCCAGCGGAGTAGCCCTATGGCGTTTCCCAGCTTGAGGCCCTCGCAATTGTATACTGTGTCAGTAAACTGTTAAAATAACTTGCCGGGACACACTTCCTCATAGAGACAGACAATGCTCCACTGATTTTTATCGAGAAAGGACAGCCCAAAAACAACCGTATTTACCGATGGGCCCTGATTCTACATAATTATTCCTTCTCCATCAAACACATCAAGGGTTCAAAGAAACATTATTACCGACTTTCTCACAAAGCCCAAAGACCTCTCAGTCGAGCAGATCAACGACACGACAACATCTCCCGTCATCTCGAGCAAAGACATAATTATTGTAAATAATTAGATTAAATTACTTTAGATAGTTAGTTTAGATTATATGTAAATAATTGAAATTATTTATTGGAGTTGCACATTCATATAAATTTTCCCCACTAGAGATATAACAGCAAATTAATATACTATAGTTAGATTTTTTGTAGAAGACAACTGTTATAAATTTTATCAATACCAGTTCATTATAAAGTGAAGTGCATAACTCTTAAGATAAATTCAATCATAAATTCCGGAGATATTTAGCTAATTACAGATGTAACAGAAACAAAGTTTAGACATAAGGTAAAGAAGAAAGTTTAGAGGATAGTCATCCACTTTCTTTAATTACATTTCTTTAATTTAAAACATCTCTTAGAGGGAAATTACAAAAACTTACAGTGCTAATTAAAGTTTTTCCACTAGGGCGATCAAACAAATATGTTATAATGTAGGTTAATTATAAGAGTTAATGAGCTCGGTTTCATTAACTCGAAAACGTGCGTATTTTTATTTAAATATGATAAACATTTTTAACAATGCATATTGTGAATGACTGAGAGAAAAGTGTATAAAAGTAGGAATGAATGTATTAAAAGAAGACGTGTAAATAATTGGTGCACTTTTTTGCACATATGCATTTTTCTTAATGATTTGTCTTCGTCTGTTTCCAAGACATGTGAGTTTTCATTGTTTTTATATGTGTCGACATTAGTGTTACATTGCAACTATGATTATATTTTCAAGAATCACAGTTTCTTTAACTCATCTCAAAAATTGACCATAAACCTTCATTTGCGAGATGTGGTGACCTACCTGATGACACTTGAAGACCAAAAGTACACAGTTTATAAACATACACCTATGTTTGTAATTAAAACACACAGTAGTATTAACAGAACACATAAACTAACATAATACGAACATATAACGTGCAAACACCACTTAGTAAGAAAGGGAAATTACACTTATACAAGGGAAACGATGGATTAACAAAGGATATGACTCCACAAGAGAAAATCTACCAAAAAGCGTAAGCGAGATAGGTGTAAATTAGAGAACACATATCTTGCACTGAGATGTTAAGGTAACATTTTACGGAAGCCATGGATAATATATCCATGATAAGTCTCCCTTAAAAAAGACAAATTGTTTTGGGGCACCATTTTTTGCGTGTATGAAAGGTGTTGCATTTTATTGTCTACAAAAACCTTTCTTTGTTACGAAACAAATACATGAGCCTCGATATCGGACTGACTTATCTGGACAACGACCTTGGAACGTTAAAGGACTTTTGAGATTTGGAACATGGAATGTACGGACACTATATCGAGCTGGAGCGGCCGAAGAACTAACCCGGGAGCTGATTGCATATCAAATGGATATAACAGCAATTCAAGAAATAAGGTGGCCAGGAGAGGGTACTTTAGAGCAAAATGGAATGATTATAATATATGGAGGAAACACCCAAAATAAACATGAATTAGGAACAGGATTTGTCATCAAAAAAGAGTTATGGGGGAACGTTTTAAACTTTAAAGCTTTTAATGACAGGATTAGTAAATTACGAATAAAAGGTAAATGGAAAAATATAACGATGATTAATGTACATGCACCTACTGAAGAGAAAGAAGATGATATTAAAGAAGACTTTTATAATGATCTGGAAGATGTCATAGAAGAAACCCCCAAACAGGACATCCTGATTGTGCTGGGAGACTTCAATGCAAAAATAGGTAGAGAGCAAACTAATAAAAAAGTGGCCGGTATGGAAAGCCTACATACAACTTCAAATGATAATGGATGGAGAGTCATCAACCTGGCAGAAGCCAAAGGACTGCAGGTTAGCAGTACCAGACTACAAAGAAAGGATATACACAAACAAACTTGGAAATCATGTGACAAGAGAACCTATAATCAAATAGATCACATTTTAATTAACAACAGAAATGCATCAAACATACAGCAAGTCAGAAGTTATAGAGGAGCTGAGTGCCACAGTGACCACTACCTCGTTGGAGCAAAATTTAAAATAAAACTTAAGAGAGCTTTCTATACTAAATTACAAAGATTACACCCAACATATAACAGAGAAAAACTGCAAGACATTACAGTCAAAGAGAAATTTACAGATGAAATAAAATGTAAACTTGAACCTCTGCAAAACCCTTTGGAGGAAAGCATTGACCAAACTTGGTTGAACATCAAGAATACAATTCAGTCTACCGCAGAAGAATGTCTCGGTGTGTTAACCACGCATAGAAAGAACAGATGGTTCAATCAAAAATGTGAAGAAGCAGTCATTAGGAAGAAGAATGCCAGACATGTATGGTTAAATGACATCAATAACATCCAAAAGGAAGAGCATTATAGAAATGAATGTAAAGAGGCTACAAAAATAGTCAGACAGCAGAAGCGAGAATATATGAGTAATATAATCAAAGATATGGAAACTAATCACCAGAAAAATGAATCCAGAAAATTTTTTAAAGAACTGAAGTCAATGAAACGAGGGCACCAACAAAACACATATGGTTTAAAAGACAAAAATGGGAATATGATAAATACCAATGAGGAAATGTGCAACACATGGAAAGAATATTTTATTGAATTACTAAATTGTGAAGCTCCAAGTAACATTTTCTCACAGGAAGAGGTTCTAACATGCGAACCACAAATTGAAGAACCTACATTTGAAGAAATCCTATATGTAATCACACGACTTAAAAACAATAAGGCAACTGGGACTGATGGAATTGCTGCTGAATTTATAAAGGCAGGTGGCCATGCATTACATCTAAAGCTATACGAACTAATAATAAAAATCTGGAGGACAGAAGAATTACCCCATGACTGGAAAGAGTCATTATTGATACCTATCTTTAAGAAAGGAGACAAGTTCCAATGTGGAAATTATAGAGGAATATCACTACTGTCCACAAGCTATACGATACTATCCGCAGTATTACTAAATAGACTAAAACCATATTCAGAAGACATATTAGGTGACTACTAAGCGGGTTTTAGACAAAACAGATCAACAATAGATCAGATATTTATCTTACGACAAAATCTTACGAGAAACATTGTGAATATAAAAGAGATCTCCATAACATTTTTGTGGATTTTAAAAAGGCTTATGATAGTGTCCATAGGAATAGTCTATGGAATGCTATGCAGGAATTTGGAATACCAAGGAAGTTAATCAACATGACCAGACTATGCATGGAAGATACTTATAATATAGTAACATATAAAGGCAGGAAATCAGACCCCTTCCAAATAACATCTGGCTTGAAACAGGGTGATGCACTATCGCCGCTACTCTTCAATCTGGCTCTAGAGAAAGTTGTAAGGAAGGTAAAGGAGGAATGTGATATTGGAGGAACATCCAAGCTGCTTGGTTATGCAGATGATATAGATATTATAGGGCAAAGTTAACAAAAGACATTGGAAATATTGACTCACTTAAAGGAAAAAGCCCAACAGATGGGGCTGGTTATCAACCAAGATAAGACAGAATATATGGTAATTTCAAGAGACGGAATGGCTAGAAACTCTGGCCACATACAAATAGATAATATGACCATTAAAAGAACGGAAACATACAAATACCTGGGTACGATCTTCAACTGCTCCAACATCATAAGGGAAGAAATACAAACTAGAATCAACTCTGGAAATAAGATATACTATGCACTACAACATCTACTAAAATCAAAGGCGCTATCTCGTAACACCAAAATCACAATATACAAAACACTGATCAGACCAGTTGTGGTGTATGGCTCTGAAACCTGGAGTACAACGAAAGGAGACGAAGCCTTGTTACAAACCTTTGAGAACAAAATTTTAAGACGCATCTTTGGACCCATTAGGGATACACAAAGTGGAGAGTGGAAAAGAAGAAGTAACAAAGACATTTATGATCTGTTTAAGTCCCCGCTAATCACTGGTATCATGAAGGCTAATAGACTACAATGGCTGGGGCATATAGAAAGAATGGAAGATAATAGGGAAACAAAACTCGCTTACACTCAGGAAATAAATGACCGTAGACCCCGAGGTAGACCAAGAAGGCGGTGGAGAGATAATACATGTACAGACCTACAAGCACTTGGAATCAACGACTGGCAAGAGAAGGTCCACCAGAGAGACGAATGGAGACGGATTGTATTTGCAGCAAAGAACCTCAATGGCTCGGAACGCTGAAGTAGAAGAAGAAGACAATGAATATAAGAAAATACTACCTTGATCCGTGTAACAGCTTCCAGTTGTAAGATATTGGAGAGTAGTTGACTCTTGGCAACATATCAAGGATGTTAAGCTGATGACAGACTAGTGGGTGGATGCTTCACCAGTGTATCATACCCTTATAAATCACAGTGGTACCCAAACAGAGTGAGTGATCAATTCCAACAACTCACTGACAAATTAGTTCAAACTAATTTTATATGCATAGACGACATTGTGTCACATTTTTTGGAATGAATGTAGCGATACAATACCCTGGAAGCAGGGGAGGATGAAAGAGTGTTGAGGAATAGAGACAGGACATAGAGAGGACAAGGGACAGAATAGAGTCAGGACATAGGCAAGGGCGCAGGGATGTCATAAGACAGGACATCTACAGGACAATAGAGAGATTAGAGGCAGGACATAGGCGGGGACACAGAGTTGTCATAGACAGGACATAGACAGGACAAGACCTGGTTATAAAAGGGGACACAAGTCTTCGGGACTCGGTCCTGAATTGACTAGACAGCAATACACTGAACGTCTCGACCCAACACGGGTGGACTGCAGTACGACGTGACTGTTCAGACACCTCGGTTGTCACGCAAGACTCGTCCAGTATCATGAGACCAACCGACCAGTGTGGAAATGTCAGACAGTTTAGAGGAAGGACGTTTCTGACGCGAGTGTATTGCTTTGCGAGAGTGCTAGCTGGCGTTGCCATGGTTTAAGAGATCGTGTATCTGAGTGCAGAGTTTTTGTAATTTCTTGAGTGCAATAAGTATTTGTAAGGCGGTACTTTTGTATCTCATGATGTAACCGCCTTGTGTTCGCATTGTAACGGTAATCAGGCTCTCCTGAATACACGGTAATAGTGCGCGTACGACTGATGTCTTCGTGAGTGCGTGTGAAGGATTTAGAATACCTGTGTGCGTGTGAGACGCTGACACCATTCTTTCTTCTCTTTCTTTCGTTTCATTCTTTCTTTCTTTCTTTCTTTCTTTCTTTCTTTCTTTCTATTTCTTTCTTTCTTTCTTTCTCTCTTTCTTTCTTTCTTTCATTCTTTCTTTCTTTCTTTCTATCTTTCTTTCTTTTTTCTTTCTTTCTTTCTTTTTTTCTTTCAAAATTATGGTGTCTCTTTTCTGAATGTATGCCATTATCTTTATATTTCAATTTTGTTGACCTGAACCGTGTTATAGTTTTCACTCGTGTGTATAATGTGTACCACATATTTAGTAATGAGGTAAGTGTGGTATATCTGACGTACAAACAAGGTAAGTATATCTGGCAAGTAAAGACAAGTGTCGCTTGTTTTCTGTAATGCTGTTTCCATTTACTTAACCAGTTTGTAGAATGATAATTTTTTTGTGGGCACATGTCTGTGACATATTTCTTGACTTGCGAGTTAATGTTTGTAAGACTTGTGCGTAAGTGTTTGTAATGGCGCAAGCAATAAATTTCTTTATTTGTGAGTATATGTTTGTAACGGCACAATCATAATAGGTGAGAGTTGATTGAATGATCATCATAATATGGAACATACATGGTTATGAAGTTCCACTGTCCTTGTTGTGTGCACTGCATATGTTGTTTAATAACATTATGTGCACTTTTTGTTCTATTAATGTGTGGTTTCTGTTTGTTATTTTGACTATTATTATTTGCAGAATAATGAGATTGTCTGCTTGTTTGCTTATGTTTTTCACTCACACCATTCACTTGTCTAATAATTGCAAAGTGTCAACTTTTCCATGATTGGATTTGTTTACTTCCGGAATATTATGAAATAAAAAATTTCGTGGAATTATTTCGTCCCTTTGATATGATATATTATCATGTGTACATGCTAATGAGGACTGTGTGTTGTCATTCGAAGTAACGTGTGTTAATTGCCTATTTTCTTCTTCTTGCGTCTCTTGAAATCGGGTTCTGGTGAGTGCCTTGGCAAGTCTGGGTTCGATAGTTACCTCCTGAGCGTAATCTATGACATTAGGGATATTACCAATTATCACCCCAGCACACGGGTCTGGTAATACTAATGCACATATTTTTCCCTTATAATAGGGACATCTTACTGAGACCCTCCGAACGTTCTGCAGATAAAACTATTACGTGTGTAATCTTTTCTATTCACAAGTTTGTGATCAACTCCCGCAACTGATGCCCCTGTGCCTCTAAAACAAGTTGTCAGCGATCCATTAACCCATGCTTGTTGGATATTAAGAGTACCTTTCTGGGTGTACACTGCGTTGGCTGCAAGTATCTGTCTCTTGTGGCCGCATGAGGAACTATCATCATCATGGTATTCCCTACATACTTTACCTGGTCTGTCATTGTGACATGTCTCCATCATGGCTGCATGAGCGTCTTCTGCATCCTCTGAGTCGCTACTAGAGAATACGTATGCAGCACTCGCATCCTTCCACGTCTTCCTCATCGTACAAAAGTGTGAGATGTGCCCATACGCCCGACAAGAGTAACATGTGACACTCTTTGTATTGGCATCATACTTACTTATCTTTATAAAAGTGATGTCTTTAAGATAAGAAGAATATCCAGGGTGTCAGTCGCACATTTCAAGCGAACCGTGGTTAAGTTTACAATGTTGGCACTGTGTGAAATGACCCTTTCCCGGCCTGTCGGAATCTCTGTGTGTATTATGATGTTTCTATGTTGTGAGAATCTGTTACTCTTCCGCGGCCTCTTTGATTCTGAACTCTCGCACTAGCACCTATCACAAGCTCTGGTTGCGCTCTATCAGCAAATACGTCGCGATGGGCGTTATAGAATGATTCTCCCCTTTCTTCCATCTCCGGAATAGATTTACATTTATTCTATACCAGAAATGTATTGAATCTGGCACTGATGATAATAGTTTATCCCTTAACATGAGGTCACGAAGTTTCTCAAAATCAGAATATACATCCTCAGCTTTCAACCACTTATCAAAGAGTGGTGAAGTTTCAGATACGTAGTCCAGAAAAGTCTGATTTGCTTTCGGTGTTTGGGTCCTGAACTTTGTTCTGAATCCAGCAGCATCGAGACTGAAATGCGACAAGACACTATCTCGAATGTATGTTGTCAGCGTCTCACACAAAGCACCCTTCATTCGTCATTCCACACGCTGCAGGGGTTTCTTCACATGCATTCAAAGAGATCAAACATTGCATGTGGGTTAATCCTATTTATTTATGCATAATCGCATTATCACCAAAATGCGTGCACTGTACAACAATTTCCCTCACACATGGCAGTTAATTATCATATCACTGTTATGTACATAGATGCTAATTAACACTCAGCTATATCAGTCAATGTAATCACAAAACAATCCCGCACTCGGTACTCGCTATCTTCACTCGCAAAACTGGCTCTCACACCCGCGATAAATACACTCACTCAGATACATGCGTCTTCCTTCTAGCGTCTCCTGTCCTAGTCTGCCACCTCCTGGTGTTGGGCCTCTGGTCACGTGATACTTGACCTCGTGTATCCCGGAATAGTAGGGCTGTATCAGTAGTCACGTCGTACTGCTGTCCGGTCGTTTTGTCTGCGTTCAAGTTCTTTATCGTTTAATAGAACTTCAGTCGCTAGTTTTTCTTTTTCAAATGCAAGCTCTTTGTCTTTGGATTCCTTTTCAAATGCAAGCCTTTCTTTTTTCAAGGCTAATTCTCTATATTTCGCCGCTATTCTATATTTTTCCGCCTCTAGTTTCTCCCTTTCCAGCGCCAATTAAATCTCCTTAATTTCTTTCTGCGCTGCTAAACTTTCTTGTCTTTCTTCTTTTACACGTGCTGCCTGCATTTATTTTGCTTCTTACTCTGACGACAACCTTCGTTTTTCTAAAGTTAACTGCAGTTATCTAGCTTCACGTTCAATTTATTTGGCTGCTGCCCTCTTTTCCCGCTGTTGAGCCTGTAATCATTTGAATTCTTGTTTAGCCCACGCTCTGAGCTCCTAATCGGTCAGCCCCAACTTCTCACCCATGTCCATTAACTCTTGTAATGTAGACATTTTTCCCTAATGCGGTGCAAATATGTTGTCTTGTTTGTCCATCATGAATGATGATGACCATTCATTTTATCCAGTGGGGTATAAAGTATGGAGCAGTGAGTTCTAAGATGGCTGATAAGGCCTATTTTGGCTCGAAATGTTCTTTGACAATGTGGACACAGAATGCTTGACTTTTCTGGAGGAGGATTATCTGCAGTGGTTTCTCTGTTCTGAATTTTCTTCACAGCTCTTGCAGTCCTGGTGGCTTAACAAGTGACTGCACCTTTGCGTAATGATGCGCGCCACGAATTTCGGTCTCCGGCTGCAGTTTCCCAGGTGTCATGATGAATTCCAAAAGCATTCAGTGACATTTTCAGAGTGTCTTTAAAACGTTTCCTCTGGCCGCGTTGGGAGCGGTTAACACAACGCAACTCGCCGTAAAAAATTGGTTTAGGGAGCCTGTAATCTCGCATGCGAGTCAGGTGACCAGCCCAGCTAATCTGATTCATCCTTAGGTTAGTGTGGATACTGGGCATGGACTCTCTTACTAGGACTTCAGTGTCTGGGATCTTGTCTTGCCATTTAATCTTCAGTAACTTCCTTAGGCAGACTGTGTGGAAGTGGTTTAATTTCCTAGCGTGAAGCTGATAAGCAGCCCAAGTGTCAGAAGCATATAGAAGTGTGGATATTACTGCTTTGTAGATTTTCAGCTTTATTTGCAGGCTTATTCCATTTCTGTCCCATACATTCTTGTACAGTTTGCCAAAGGCCGCGTTTGCCTTGGATATTCTTGCATTCACTTCATCATCAATTGTGGCAGCTTGTGACACAGTGCTGCCAAGATAGGTGAATTTGTCCACAACACTTAGACTTTGACCATTCACTTTGATATTCGGCACAGTGTGATTATTCCCTGGAGCTGGCTCTCTTCTCCTAATTGATATTGAGCGCAAAGTTGGCACAGGCATGTGAGAAAGCTGAATCATTATGTTGCATGTCCGCCTTTGAGTTGGCGTATAGAGCGCAATCATCAGCAAACAAGAGCTCTCTGATGGTTTCGCTGTCAATTTTGGTTTTAGCCTTCAGCCTTCTAAGATTGAATAACTTTCCATCCATGCGGTAGTTGATGTCTATTCCAATGTCGTTGTTCTCGAAGGCATTCGTCAACATAGCTGAAAGAATTAGGCTGAACAGTGTTGGTGCCAGGACACATCCTTGTTTCACTCCATGCAAATTAACATTTCTAAAACAAAATCCATGTTAATATGAACGAGGCAAGGACTTCACACTCTAAACTCGCAGGGAACTCTTCAGCTGCACATTGGTAGCACACCTATAGAAAGTGTCACCGAGCACAAGGCAATGGGTCTTATCATAGATCAAAATCTATCCTTTAATTCCCATGTTCATGCTCTAGTTAAACAAATAGCCAAAAACGTATACCAACTTGCCTAAATTAAAAACTTCCTCGACGAAAACACAAGAAAGATATTCTTTACTTCCCACATACAAACACATATTGATTATTGCTTCACGATCTGGGATTGATGCTCCAAATCAATAACAAAACGCCTTTATTCGCTCAAGAAAAGGGCAGTGAGACTAATCAATGGTTATAAGTTTACAGACAATTCTAACCTACATGAACGTCTTCAGTTACTGCCACTCCACAAACGCCTGCTTTTTAATAAGGCTAAACTATCTCACAAAATCCTATTTCAAAATACCCCAAGCTACCTTTGGCCATTGTTTAAATATAACGCAAGACATAGAGAACGACTAAATATACTTCATGTCCCTAAACCTAGGATAGACTTATATAAAACAAGCTTAGCATACTCTGCCATTCAGTTGTGGAATAATCTTCCACAAGAAATCAAAGACACCACCAGTCATTATACATACAGTAACAACCTGTTTGAGCACTACCTGAAAAAAGACTACATGCCCCCTTTTAAAAAAAATCAGCAACAAAGACATTTTTTTTCTTATAGCATATCCTTTACAGGACTTAGCTGTCAACACCAGCATCTTTCAGCTGTATGTTGATCTCTTGGCAAGATTACGCTCAGTAGTTTGCCATTGCTATATGAGCGGCCGGCTCAGTATCCCGCAAGTCACGAGCGGGGGTCGAACCGCCTCAGCTCTCGCTCCGCTACGAGACTCTGCGTGATAAACGGGATTACAGAGAGAAAGTGTTGTAACCCCACAGCCAGAGAGACCGGCAACAAAGACAATAATAATGGTAAATTATCTCGAACGACAGCTAGCCAGAAAAAAAAACAAAAAAACATTCCCATATGTGTGGCACATTACACCCGCCTTGGGTATTTGTCAGGGTCTTAAACCTGGCTCGTTTTTCCTAACACATGTGAGACAGTACAAGCACAACGTGATTCGACTTGAGACTCAACGACACAACGTTCAATGGATTTATTTACAGATCAACTACCATACGATGATCATTACAAACTATATGTTAAACTTCAATACACTTACATACACAATACAGCTCACAGTCTATCTCTCAAGATGAACAGACACTCGACTTTCGGGCACAGAAACCACACAACGCCTTTCTCTCATCATACGTCCAGTCGAGTCCACGTCCCAGAGCTGTCTGTCTATAGCTCGCAATGTGCCTCCCCACCTGAAGTGGCTTCACGAGGCATGCGTGCGTCTTGCTTCGTCCTTGCCTGACCACTGGCCGTCTCGTCAGCCAGCAACCTCGCAGGCAGGTAACTACTACTCGCCTGGCGGGCGTAACGAAGTTACGGCATCCCGGCTGGGGAACTAAGTCGCCTGGCGGGCGTAACGATGTCACTGCATCACTGCACTACGCTAGACTCTGACATGCTCCCCCGGGCAGCTCTATGAAAGATGTCATCTTTCATGTATACTATATGTACATACTGGGTTAATATTTTAACCTTGTCAGAGTCGATCCTTCTGTTGTTATATACATTGGAATCAGAATACATAGACATACACATCTTGACATAGAAACATATAAGAAATGGAAGTTGTATTCAACGACATGTGGTGTTCAACCTTTAACAATTGTCAAGTTTCATCCTCTCGATGGCTGATTACCTCAATTGCATTATTGACCCAGTCAGATCGGCAGTACCAGCTCCAAGCATCTACCTTGCAGCCTTTCAAAAAAAAGTAATAATATGGTTTCTGAAACAAAAACCATCTGGCTAGACCGAAATACGGCTTTACATAAGTCGCATTAAACGCTCAAACCCTGACCTTATTTGGCCAGGAGTTCTTGTGTTGGTCTGCAATGTCGGTAACACTCTACCATGCCCAGTAGATGGCTTCTTGGTGTGTTAACAATCTGGCAACAACATAGTTATTTATATACACCACGCAATCGTATACATTTCACATTATAGCCCTTTGGTGTAATGATGTAGTAACAACTAAATGAAAGGGGAATAACTTCACAATTTATGAAATATAATATTTTACAATAATTATTCTATTTCTTAGCGTCATCGCTTGATGTTTCTTCATACTAGCGAGAAAAAGTCGGTTGTATGAATAAATTAATCAAGATATGATTCTAAGATTACACTACATAAAAAATATAAATACACAATTCGTGTATTCAAACTTGTTGATTCCTAAAGATTTTAGAATCGTCATAGCTTTTTAAACTTTTGTTTGTCGTCTGCTAATTTTGAACTAACTTTCTAACTAATCCGGAAGTACACACGAACACTAAACAGCTGATGTTGAAACTTGTAGAACACACTTGTTCCGGTCTGATGTAGTTACGGAATGTACAATGTTCTAATCGTTCATGTGTTGGGTGTTTTCCTGGAAAAACTTCTGGATTTCGATTGACTGCAGTGGTTTAGATGTCAATGTTCAGGTCACACTTTCACACACGGATTTAAAATATCACTGGAATGTTCCAAACGCAGATACCACTGTTAAATTGGATAGTTCGCTTACGGTAAGTTTTGAGCGAATGTGGCACTGTTCTTGTTTCGTAATATATACAATTAATAAAGTTCGCTTTCTACCACACACTACACAATTATACACGACAATCACTACATTAATTAGTAAAATAAGAACACTATATATATTGGGAGTAACCCCTATCACATCACATCGTAGACATTACACAGCTTTCGTGAATGAAAAAATATTCACTGATGGATGCCTGTGTTGATCTGAGTGTATTTTACACACTGCACTCAGACATTGGTGCTCACTGGGTCAGTTGGACAACGGGACAAGAGATCGGCAATAGTGTTGGTTCTGCCTGGGATATGTCGAACCTTGAAGCTGTAATCTTGGAGCTTAAGAGACCCGCGCGCTACCATTTGGTTTGAAGGTACACCTGAATTGATAAATCGCAGTGGACTACTGTCGGATTCGACAATAAAATGACGTCCTAGGAGGAATCTGGACAATTTAGTTATACCCACCACTAGAGCTAGGGCTTCCAACTGGGGTATTGACCAAGCCCGTTCTCTCGGTTTCAATTTTCTGGAGACAAAGTACACGGGATGAATGATGTTATTATGCTCCTGCAACAAGACTGCTCCAATCGCCACGGAGCTAGCGTCTGTACGCAATCTGAAAGGGACATGTAGATTGGGCAATTTCAGAATAGGATTATTTAAACTATTATCAGAAAACAAAGATAATACTTTTTGGAATGCAAATTTTAGGCATTCATTGCTTACAATTTTCTCCGGTTTATCTTTTGTTAGTAAGTTAGTAAATACTTCGGTCAGTTCGGAAAAATCAGGAATGAACTGCCTGTAATAATTTATCAGTCCCAACAAACTTCTGACTTGCTTTTTCGTAGTCGGAAGTGAGAGTTTTAGTATCTTGGACACGATGTTATCGTCTGTCGTGACAAAGCCATTGGATATTTTGTACCCCAAGAAGGATATTTCCTGGTAGGCTATGTCTACTTTTGCAGGCTTTACCGTCAGTCCGTGCTGTCTAATGCGTTCAAATGTCTGTTCTAATGTCTTTATGTGGTCTGTCATCGTCTTTGTGTGAACACAAATGTCGTCCATATAGCAAATTATGTTCGGTATATCTACTAGAAGAAGTCGTGTCATACGTACGAATGTAGCTGGGGCATTGACAAGCCCAAATGGAAGTTTGCACCATTCGTACAGTCCCCAAGGTGTGGCAAATGCTGTCAGATGTCTGCTCTGTTCGTCTACCGCTATTTGCCAGTAACCTTTAGTCATGTCTACCTTCGTAAAGAATCTAGCGTCTGTCAGCTCTGTCAGTAGATCGTTAGGGTTTGCCATTGGCTCCAGATCTAGAAGAGTTATCTTATTGAGCTTTCTATAGTCGACACATAGTCTTATCGTGTTGTCCTTTTTGCGTACTATGACCATTGGAGATGAGAAGTCTGATTGGGATCGTCTTATGATGTTGTTTTTCTCTAAGTTGATGATCTCCTGATGTAAGTTTTCTTTGTAATGCAGTGGAATGGTGTATGGTCTGCATTTTATGGGTGTCTTTGACGTGAGTGTGATGTGATGTTGTACTAATTCTGTTTGTCCTGGGTTGTTGGAGAAGATGGTGCTGTACTGTTGTATAAGATGTTTGCAACTGTCTGTTTCTGCTTGAGTTAACTTTGGGTTGATTTTAATTTCCTTCAAGCAGTTTGTCGTGTCTAATCCAGGTGTTGGAATTTCGTCACTAGCCTCGTCATCTTCATGGTCTATTATCACTGTACAAGCTGTTGTAATATGGTCTTAGCATATTGATGTGGAATATTTTGTGTTTGTCTTTTATTTGGATCTCGTAGTCTACAGGTGAAATCTGTCTTGTTACTTTAAAAGGTCCTTGCCAAGAATCAGTCAATAAGTGTCTGTCACTAGGTAGGAGAAGAAGAACGTCCTGTCAAGGCGTCAACGTTATTGTCCTGTTACCTTTGTCAGCATATTGTCTATATGTAGCACCAGATAATTTTAGTGCATCCTTTGCAATTATACAAGATTTGATGATTCTTTCACGCGATGATGTAACGTATACGTATGATGATATGGGTTTAAGTACTGGAGTGGAGTCAGTTAACATTTGGTGATAAATAGTCAATGGGCCACGTGGTTTGGCACCATAGATAAGTTCAAATGGAGAGAAACCTGTACTAGAATGTGGTACCTCGCGATAAGTAAAGAGAATAGCAGGTAAATATACGTCCCAGTTCTTGGGATGCTCTTGAGTGACTTTAGCAAGCATGTGCTTTAAATCGCCGTTAAATTTTTCTATTATCCCACTCGAGTGAGGATGGTACGGGGAATTGAAACATTGCTTCACTCCCAACATTTTGGTGAAAGCTTTAGTAGATGCGGCGATAAACTGAGTTCCCCTATCTGATTGGATAGTGTCTGGAAATCCTATCCGAGAAAATATATGGAAGAAAACTTCCATTATATCATTGGCAGTTATGTTCTTTAGCGGAATTGCTTCCGGCCAGCGGCTACATTGATCAATGACAGTTAGAATATATTTATTCCCTCTAGTTGTTGTCTGATTAAGAGGGCCCACTATGTCGACAGATATTTTCTCAAAAGGTCGACTGGCTAAGTCAGTAACTTGTAACTTTGCCTGTGGGTGTTTACCTTTCTTTACCAGTTTTTGGCAGATGTCACAACTTCTGCAATATTGTTTAATGTCATTGCAAAATTTGGGCCAATGAAACTGTGTTAATAATCTTGATCTGGTCTTAGCGTATGCCATATGCCCTGCAAGAGGTATATCATGGGCAAGATGTAAGGCTTGCTTGCGATACTCACTTGGCAAAACAGTTTGCTCTGTTGTGCTGTCACCTCTGTTATAATACCTAGTGAGGATACAATTTTTCAAAGCAAAATGCCATTTTGCATTCTTGGTTACCTTTGGCTTTTGGCCGATCAGTTTAAAATATTTCGACAATGAAGGATCAGCCTTTTGAGCTGTTACAAACGTTTCCTTCATGGGTTTAGAAGGTAGTGATACTGGGCTAAGCATTTGTATAGCCTCAGTTTGGCTACTTTCATCTTGCACTCTAGCAGTAGATCTGGTTACTGCGTTCACACATTCAATGATATCAGATGGTGATGAAACAGTGTTATCAATGATGTCATGAGATCTTAGTGCTACATTAGCTACCATACATTCATTAGGTGGTGTAACATTATCAATGATGACATTTGATGGTGATGTTATGATATCATCAATGCAAAGAGATGTTATGTCATGAGGCATATCATTCACCTCTGGTAAATTTCCAATTATAATATCGCACACCGGGTTTGTTAATGCTGCGCATTTTACTTTACCAGTGAGAAAAGGTGTTTGAATATATGCCCATGCTAGTGGGTACTTTTCAATATTGCCAGAGAATGTTCTGCATGTTACGTGCCTGCCTGTATAGTCTGTAGGCATTATGAACGTTCTCTTTAGACCAATAAGTGAGCTTCCCGTGTCCCGAAGGACTGTAGCAGACTTGCCATTCACGTATCCTTGATGGACGTTTATTCTGCCTTTGGAGTCTACTACCAAATTAGCTTCTTCATTGGCAATAGGAACGGAGTGGCCGCATGTTAAAATGCCATCTTCATAAAAGGTATTACAAACAGTACATTTTTTTGCGTTAAATATATCAAAAGCCTGTGCTGAGTTCACAGGATGTTTCTCTGATTGTTCTTCATCTGACGATGAACTGTCAAACAAGGCGGCATTTGCTTTGTTGGTCATTTGCCTACCTTTACAATCATGGCGATAATGTCCGTACGCCTTACAGAGGAAACATTTACGCAAATTTGTGAAGGATCTACGCTCCTTATCTTGTCTGTTTACCATGTTTTGTAGATAAGTATGATATGCGGGGTTCTTGTCACACATCTCACCTTGATGGTGTGAAATTTTACAATATCTACAGTGATTATACTTCTCAGATGTAGGCTTATGAGGTTTCTGCCTACTATAGGGTTTGTCATAGTTAGCCGATGCTACAAAATTTATGTCAGTAGCTTCACTGGCAAAACAATGTTTGTTGGCTATGTAATACGCCGAACCACGTCTCTCAATCTCATCTACACTAGTGCATTCATTCTCTTGCAAAAATTTTGAAAATGCTGATGGAATGGATGAAATGACTTTATCTCTGATGATCAGATCTTCTAACTTTTGATAGCTTTTATCAATTTTAGCTGCTGAAGTCCATTTGGAAAATATATCTCGGACTAAGCAGAGGTAGTCAGAGAACGTTTGAGTTGGTTTTGGGCTCAACTTGCTGAATTGTTCTCTGTAACCTGCCTCATCTAACATAAAATGTGCTATAATCTTTGATTTTAGATAATGGTAATCTTTTCTGAGGTCTTTGGGGATAGTCTCAATGACTTTAAGAGGCTCCCCTGATAAACTCCTCATATAAATAATATTCCATTCAGACAGTGGAACCTGGTAATGGTCCATTAACGTCTCAAAATTTTGGGTAAAGGCTGCAATGCAGTCACCCGAGGTATAATTACGTACTATACCTTGGTATTTCTTGTACTGGTTTTCTTTCTCCAGTCTCTCAGATTTCTTAGACTCTTTGTTAATGGCAGTCTCAGTATCAAGTTGTTTGATTTTAAGTTGCAATTCCAGCTCTTCCCGTTTACTCTGAGCTGCTATTTCTGCTTTCTTCAGTTCATTGTCTAACTCAGCTTGTTTTGTCTTTGCTGCCAGTTCTAGTTCTGTCTGTTTTGCTGCGGTTGCTGCCTCTGCTTGCTTTAAGGCTGTTTCTGTCTCTACTTGCTTGGCCGCTCTTTCAGTCTCTGCCTGCTTGAGTGCTCTTTCAGCTGCTCTTTCATCGCGTTCATTAGCTTTTTCCTGTACTAGGAGGTATTCAGAGTATTTCCTTTCACTCCACTTTGTCAACTCGTCACCTGTTAACTTTAATTTCAACCCCATATCGATGAAATCATTTAATGACGACATGATGGAAAATGCCAATGAAATACCAGCCACACAATTTGTTATAAGTGGTTAGTAAAGTAAACAATTTACAATTGTGTTCTATTGACAATACGTGCCTAAATTTGCATCCTAAAGTATATGAAAAGAAAAATATACTCAAGTGCACTGGATGCGGTGAAGAACGGTTGGAAATCGGGCTAGGAACTGTAGGGTCGCTACTTTACACACAAATGACCTCTACGGGCAAGGGTTTCAGATGGCACAGAAAACCTGCTTTGTTTTTGGAGGAAATAAATTAGCGTCTATTTGATGTGGTGTGCCTGCTTGTCACTAAGTTTTGATTAGGTTTGTATGGCGTTGAGTGTAATTGTAGGTCGTAATTTTGTCAGTCAACAATTTTTTTTTTCAAAACACAAGTCACTTTCTTTCCAAAACTTTCTGCTTTCCACAATTCACTTTACAAAGACACCCTAAATATATCTCAACACGCTACAACATTGATGACACATCACTTACATCAAGATGACATTCAGTAAGGACATAGACATCAAGTTTACAAGATGGCGACAAGGTCACAATGGCTACAAGTTTACAATGTCGACACGGTCAAAACGGTGACAAGTTTCACAACCACAAATGTTTTACACGTTTACAAGACCAAACAATATGTATGCACTGTACAATCACATTTAGTCTCCATGTTTAAATAATGTAATAATATCTATCAAAATGAGCCTTCAACGATCACATTTACATGTACAATAAAGTTGGACAAAAATTCTAAGTTCACAACTCTAAGTTTAAATGTTAAATTATCTAAACTACGTTCATTTCAAAGCCGGACGAATGCCACCACGTCCACACATGTCAGGGTCTTAAACCTGGCTCGTTTTTCCTAACACATGTGAGACAGTACAGGAACAACGTGATTCGACTTGAGACTCAACGACATAACGTTCAATGGATTTATTTACAGATCAACTACCATACGATGATCATTACAAGCTATATGTTAAACTTCAATACACTTACATACACAATACAGCTCACAGTCTATCTCTCAAGATGAACAGACACTCGACTTTCGGGCACAGAAACCACACAACGCCTTTCTCTCATCATACGTCCAGTCGAGTCCACGTCCCAGAGCTGTCTGTCTATAACTCGCAATGTGCCTCCCCACCTGAAGTGGCTTCACGAGGCATGCGTGCGTCTTGCTTCGTTCTTGCCTGACCGCTGGCCGTCTCGTCAGCCAGCAACCTCGCAGGCAGGTAACTACTACTCGCCTGGCGGGCGTAACGAAGTTACGGCATCACTGCACTGCTCTAGACTCTGACATATTTATGATGCACATGTTAAACATTGCCTCAACGAGTTAATGAATAATTGATTATTTTTCATGTGTTTTAATGCTTATTATTCTTTTGTTGTCAAAGAATTGCTTCATAACAGATGTTGAATGAAAGAATGTATGCGATAAAATAGAGAAAAAGGGCAGAATGTCAGACGGGCCTGCGTGCCCAATTCTTAACCATTTGAAAATAAAGATTTTCGTTCTATCTATCTATCTATCTATCTATCTATCTATCTATCTATCTATCTATCTATCTATCTATCTATCTATCTATCTATCTATCTATCTATCTATCTATATATGTATCTATCTATCTATCTATCTATCTATCTATCTATCTATCTATCTATCTATCTATCTACATGTCTGTCTGTCTGTCTGTCTGTCTGTCTGTTGTATGTCTGTCTGTCTGCCCATCCGTAACTCCGTCTTTCCCGCCATCTATCCCTCCGTCTATCTCTCCCTCCCTCATTCCCTCTCTATCTATCAATCTATCTATCTATCTATCTATCTATTTATCTATATATCTATCTATCTATCTATCTATCTATATATCTATCTATCTAACTATCCATCTATCTATCTATCTATCTATCTATCTATCTATCTTGCAGCCCTGCTCCAAGCTTTAATGATGTCACTCCATCACAGCCATTTTTCTACTCCCTCTAATAGTCTTAACTACCTCTAAATAAAGTTTCAAAACCTCTGAAATTTTTCTACCACAAGCGACATCATCTTTTCATTGTGTAATGTTCGCCAATCACGATCAGTGGCTCAACAAAGATGGCCTACATATAGGCCATCTCAACATGTATCAATTGCTCAATAAATTACCTGAGCATTCAGTAATACTGTGCAAACAATTCCATGTGTTTGGAATCACAGAAAGCCGTCTCAACGACAAAATAACCGACTCTGAAATCTCTCTTAAGGGGTTTAAAGTAATTCGAAGAGACGCAAATAAAAAAATTAGAGACAGGTATTGCTGTATACATTTCCAGTTCTCTCAACTGTTCCCGTAGAAGTGATCTCGAGATAGAAGAGATAGAATGTATTTGGTTAGAGGTGAAGCCAGTCAGCCAGCAAATGTTTCTCATTGGATACCTATATCGGAATCCTTGTGCTGGATATAGTTGGTATGACTGTTTCACTACAATGATGGATAGGGTGTTTACAGCAGGTAGAGAAGTCATTATATTAGGTGTCTTTAACATAGATATTACTAAATCTAACCAGACATGGGAAGATATCATTCTATCGTACAATTTCAAACAACTAATAAATCGTCCCACAAGAGTTACAGATACCTCCTCAACTATAATTGATCATATATATGTTACTTGTCCAGTTAATATTACCGAATGTTCTGTTCCTGTTAGTGCAGTTAGTGACCATTACCCAATATGTTGTACATGGTCGACAATTGGGTTCAAATCTCCTAAAAATAAACATTTAAGCATCAAATTTAGAAACTTTAAAGCTCTCAACCAAAATTTATTTTTAAACGACTTAAAAAATGCAGCCCATGAACATGTTTACCAACTTCCTGATCCGGATGATGCACTAGCTTACTGGACAAAGACAATCTACAATATATTTGATAAACATGTGCCAGTCAAAGAAGTTCGAGTCAAGAATCAACATAAGTCCCCGTGGGTCACTAGCGAAGTTCTCGAAATCATGAGAGAACTAGATACAGCACACATAAATAAAGATTTTATCAATTACCGCAGACTAAGAAATAAAGTTAAATATGAAATTCGAAGGATAAAGAAAGATCATTTCAAAAATGTGATTGCAGATAAATCAAATAACACAAATATATGGAAGCCTATAACTTGCTAACCAACAAGAAACACGCTTCAGAGTCAGCAATACCAAACTCTATAACATGCGAGGATTCAGTTACTTCTTTCAATCAGAAATAGAGAATCTAAAGTCCTCAATACCAGACTCAGTATGTAATTTAAGTTCCCTGTCATAATTCTGTGAAGGGAGGTGCTCTAGAAATATTCCCCCTGAGATTCCCTTGATGTCTGTTGCAGAAGTATATAAATATCTCTCGAATCTCAAAGCAACAAATTCAGAAGGCCTAAATGGTATCAGTAATAGAATTATTCGGTGTGCTGCACCAGTTATTAGTGAGTCCTTAACGTTCATATATAACCAGTGCCTGTTAAAATACTACTTTCCATCTGCTTTTAGAGCTGCTAAAATGTATCCTCTTCTTAAAAAATGGCTCAACTGATAATAGCATCTTAGGTAATTATATACCTATTTTCTTACTATCGTCACTATCGAAGCCATTAGAAAAACACATGCATAAAATAACACTACATCATTTAATTAACAACGATCTAATAATTGACAGTCAATCTGGGTTTCGACCTAAATATTCTTGCCATAGTGCCCTTACAAAAATGACCGATAAAATGGCATCTTTGTATCAACAATGGCAACATTTGTGGAGCAGTATTTGTAGACTTTAAAAAAGCCTTTGATATGGTAGATCATGATATTTTAATTAGAAAATTAAAACAAATGAAGACTAGCACCAATATGGTGAACCTAATTACGTCATTGTATCTGACAGACAACAAGTAGTGTCCTTCAATAACTGTCTATCAAGACCCACACACCTTAATTTTGGTGTGCCTCAGGGCTCAATACTAGGTCCGCTGCTTTTTGCAGTGTATATTAACGATCTTTCTTTATACCTCAATACTTCGTGTGACCTATTTGCGGATGACTGCACTATTTACACTAGTCAAGAGAGCCTTTGTGACTTAGAGAGCTCTTTACAAAACGAACTTGACAACTTTAGTAGATGGACCAATGAAAATCGCATGTTAATTAACATCGACAAAAACAAATCAATGCTAATAACGACCAGACAAAAACTACAGACCCTTGCCATAACTGGGACACCGCTCGAGCTCCACGTGGACACGTTACCTATAATTAATGTAAATGAACATAAAACATTTGGTCTTTTAATTGACAGACATTTAAACTGGAGCTCTCATGTTCACGTCCTTACCAAAAGAATAGCACAACAAGTTTACCAACTTGCTAAATTTCAGCGATTTTTTGGATGAAAGCACACGAAAAATATTCTATGCATCCTATATCCAATCACCTCTCGATTATTGTTCCACAGTCTGGGATGGTTGCCCTCAATCTAATATACTTGCTTGCTTGCTTGCTTGCTTGTGTTCGTTGGCTTGAACTCCAACGCAATGTCCTGTATGTCGGATGAAGGCATCCTGTTGTCCAACATCAGTGTGATGTCATACAGGACCTGAGGTTTGCGTGAGTATCCGTTGTCCCATGTCTGGCTTATTGGTGTGCAGACTGGTGGTTCCTCGCCATACAGACAGACACTCTCCGACTTCGGAGGAATCGGTGATCCTATTGACTTCAGCCAGGATCCCGAAGGGACCTGTTGCCCAGGACGCTCGGCGAGGACGCGTCAATAGGTCTTGGCCAGTATATAACCCGGCCCTGGTGCCTTGGAAACACCTCTGCGTCCCTTAACTATACGCTATACGCCTAGTTTCTAGCATAAAGCACGTTGAAAGTAATAAATTATACAGCCATCAAAGACTTCTACCACTTCGAAAGCACTTCCTTTTTAACGTGTGCGTAAGTATGTTGATGTGTGCAGGTGTGTGTATGTGCGAGGGTATATGTGTGTATTTGCGTGTGTATGTTGTGTGTGGGTGTGTGTATGTACATGTGTGTGAGAGAGAGAGAGAGAGAGAGAGAGAGAGAGAGAGAGAGAGAGAGAGAGTTGAGCGCACGCATGTCTTCAAACATGCTGTTCCATATGATTTGTGTATTCTCTTTTTCATATTATCAATTTGGTGCACTTGATTTTAACATGCATAAAATGAATTCATGTAAATTACTGTAGAGTAAGTGAGAGAGTTAGTGAGAGAGAGAGAGAGAGAGAGAGAGAGAGAGAGAGAGAGAGAGAGAGAGAGAGAGAGAATGAGAGTGAGAGTGTGTGCATGTAAAGAGAGAACGAACGAACGAACAAACTTTATTTTCAAAGGGTTAAGAATTGGGCACGAAGGCACGTCTAACATTCTGCCCTTCTATCACTTTCTTTCATACATTATTTCATTCACACATCATTCAAGGCTAACAAAGAACAGCAACAATATAAAAGATATGCATTACAAAGGCATGGGCAAAATGCGAACATCAAAACTACACGACACAGTAATATTAGATAATGGTCTGACACTTGTTATTAGCCACGTGGAATATACTGGCCTACAAAAATGGGACTGGCTGTTATACAAGGGTTTTGTTATTATTATTATTATCTCTATTATTAAGGGGGAAGGTAATCCGTATTGAGATAGTGTTCGAATAATTTGCGATTATATGAATAGGGATTGGTGATGTCTTTGATTTCTTGTGGAAGATTGTTCCACAGCTGAGCTGCAGAGTACGATAAGCTTGTTTTGTACAAGTCAATCCTAGGCTTCGGAATGTGTAGTATATTTAAACGTTTACTGTGTCTAGCATTATATTTAAACAATGGCAAAAAGGTCATTTGGGGCATTCCGATGCAGGATTTTGTGAATTAGTTTAGCTTTATTGAAAAGCAGGCGATTGCGGAGTGGTAGTAACTGAAGGCGTTTATACAGGCTAGGATTGCTATAAATTAGACTCATGGCCCGTTTCTGGAGTGAGTAAAGTCGCTTGGTGTTTGAATTAGAACAACCGTCCCAGATTGTGGAGCAGTAGTCAAAGTGTGTCTGTATATGAGAAGTATAGAATAGTTTCCTTGTGTCCTCATCAAGGAAGTTTTTAATTTTGGCGAGTTGGTAGACTTTTTTTGCTGTTTGTTTAATGAGCGCTTGAATGTGGGAATTAAAGGTTAGGTTTCTATCAATGATTAGGCCTAATGTTTTGTGCTCAATTACACTTTCTACTGGCATGTTATCGATGTGAAGTTGAAATGATGTGTGTGAGCTGAGAGTTTGAAGTCTTTGTCTGGTTGTTAATAACATTGCTTTTGTTTTAGTGATGTTAATTTGCATACGGTTTGAATAGCTCCACCTAACTACATTATTTAATTCGTGTTGTAAAGACGACTCCAGTAAAGTACAGTTTTCAGCGTTTGTGTACACTGTACAGTCATCTGCAAATAGATCGCAGGACGACGAAAGATGCAAAGGTAGATCATTAATATATATGGCAAATAATAGAGGGCCAAGTATAGAGCCTTGCGGTACTCCAATATTGAAGGTAGTGGTTTGAGACAGAGATTTATTATGTGATACTACTTGCTTTCTGTTTGATATAAAAGATGATATTAGAGTGACTACATTAGGGCCAATTTTCATTGTCTCAAGTTTTTAATTAAAATCGCATGGTCTATCATATCAAATGCTTTCTTGAAATCAATAAACACAGTTCCACATAGACTGTTGTTGTTTATACTCTGGTGCCAATTTTCTATCATGTTTGTTAGGGCCGTATGGCAAGAATATTTTGGTCGAAATCCTGATTGGCTGTCAACAATAAGCTTGTTACGAACTAAATACTGTAATGTTACTTTATGGATGTGTTTTTCTAGTGGCTTAGATAGTGATGATAGTAAGGAACTAGGTCTGTAATTGTTCGGGAGACCATTGTCCAATGAACCAAATTTAAGAAGAGGTTACACTTTAGCGATTTTGAGAGCTGATGGAAAGTGGCCTTTGGTGAGACACTGATTATATACATAGGTTAGTGATGTACAGATCACTGGCGCAGCACAACGGAGAATACGGTTGCTGATTCCATCTAACCCAGATGAGGTTGTGTTTTTTAGGTTACTAAGGTAAGTGAATACTTCAGTGACTGTCATTAGCGGTATGTCGGAAAGAATATCGCGGGAGCATCTATTCTCGCAAAACGATGACAATAAAGATAAGTTGCAAGGAGAATTAGGTATTGAAGCCTTCAACTGGTCTATGTCAGTTTGAAAAAAAAATTACTGAATTGGTCGCATGTAATATGATTTGATGGTAAAGAATTTTGGAAGTTATACTTGTTTGTCAAGGTGTTAATTGCCTTCCATATATCCTTACTATTTGTTTTATCCATTACTAAGTTCTTAAAGTAATTTTTCTTTTCCTGTCGTATGTTATATTGAACTTTGTTTCTAAAAGTACGGTTTGCACTGAGATCCCGCTTTTTATGTGCTTTATCTCTGTCTCTCATAATTTAAATTATTTCCTGGGTGATCCAAGGTGGCTTGACGTGGTGTTTTACTCGAAGTTCCTTGACTGGCACATGTCTATAAAAAACATCAATAAAGGCTTTCATCCAGAATTCCAGAGCATCATCCGGGTCAGGAAGCTGCTAAAGAGAGAGAGAGAGACAGAGAGAGAGAGAGAGAGAGAGAGAGAGAGAGAGAGAGTGAGAGAGAGAGAGAGAGAGAGAGAGAGAGAGAGAGATAGAGAGAGAGTTGAGCCCACGCATGTCATGTAACATACTATTCCCTATTTGTTCTGTATTCTCATCTTTCATATTACGAGGTATCATTTTGTATGCAACTTGATTGTCCTGTAACATGCCACTCCATATTTTTTTTTTGGTTTATTTATTCTCGTCTTATCATTTTGTATGCCACATGATTTTATCATGTATAATATAACATTACTGTGATGTGAATGAGAGAGTTAGTGAGTGAGAGAGAGAGAGAGCACGAGAGAGAGAGAGAGAGAGAGAGAGAGAGAGAGAGAGAGAGAGAGAGAGAGAGAGAGAGAGAGAGAGAGAGAGAGTTGAATTGCATCACTAATTTTTAAGCTACATAATGTGTATGTACAATTTTTTCTCCACTTCTTGCAATTGCGAGAATTCTCATGACAGTCGTCAGTGTCTCAATTGTGTGTAAAAGTGTGGGAGTTTGTTCTTATTAGTTTCAGTGATCATGTGAGGCATCATGTATGTGTCTAGATGTTAGGATGTGTGTATGGATGTATATGTAAGGGATATGTGTGTGTGGGGGATGTGTATGGGTTAATGGGTTATGTGTGGATGTGCGAAAGGATGTGTAGTCGGTGGAGGATGTATATGTGTGTGAGGGATATGTGTGTTTGTGGGGGATATTTGAGAGGATAATTGGAAGTATGTGGGTGTTGGTGGGTTGGGAGGGGGTGTGGGTAGGGAATGTGTGTTTGGGTGGGTGAATTGGTGTGTAAGAGATTGTGTGGGTTGGGGGACGGGTGTGTAATCGGTGTGGGTGGTGTCTGTGAATGGGATATGTCTGTGTGGGTGGGAGTGTGTGAGTGTGGATGGGGTAAATGTGAGTGAGTGGAGAATGTATGTGTGGGTGGTGAGAATGTTTGTAGGTGGAGGATGTGTGAGTGGGTGGGGAGATGTGTGGGCGGGGATGTGTATGGGTAATGTATGTGGGGGGTGTATGTGTGGGGGATGTGTTTATGGGTGGAGTTGTGTGTGAGAGGGGAGATGTGTGAGAGGTGGGGGAGGTGTGGGATGTGCAGGTGATTGAAGGATGTATGCGAGGATGGGGGATGTGTGTTTGGCTGGGTGGTTGGGGTGTGTGTGGGTGGGAGGGTAGATAAGAGATGCATGTGTTGATGGGCGCGTGGGTGATGTATGGGTGTGAGTGGTTGGTTGGATGAGCACGTTAGTGGGTGGATGTGTGTGAGAGATGAGTGTATGGGTGGGGGAGGTGTGTAGTTGTGAGAAGATGTGTGAGCGGCGGTGTGTGTGGGTGGGAGGTGTGTGTTTTGGGGTGTTTATGGGTGGGGGATATGTGTGGGCAGGTGGGGGAGATGTGTTTATGGGTGGGGATGTGTGTATAGGTAGGGATGTGTAGTTGAGAGGTGGCGAATATTGGGTGAGTGAGTGGGTGTAGGTTGGCTGATGTGTGGGTGGGTGGGTGGGGAAAATTGTGAGATTGCGGGATATGTGTATGGATAGGTGCGGGATGTGTGGGTTGGCGGGGGTATGTGTGTGTGCTTTCTTCTTCTTCTTCTTCTTCTTCTTCTTCTTCTTCTTCTTCTTCTTCTTCTTCTTCTTCTTCTTCTTCTTCTTCTTCTTCTTCTTCTTCTTCTTCTTCTTCTTCTTCTTCTTCTTCTTCTTCTTCTTCTTCTTCTTCTTCTTCTTCTTCTTGGTGTGTGAGGATGTGTGTGTAGGTGAGGAAATGTGTGTGGGTGGGGGATCAGTGGGTGGGTGGCAGCATGTATGTTTGCCTGGCTCCGTGTGAGTTCGTGGAGGTATGTGTGGGTGGGTGGGGGTGGTTTGGTGTGGGGGATGTGTTGGTGGCTGCGGGATATGAGGGTGAATGGGGGATGTGTCTCACAAAATTGCAATATGCACTGTTTATGTTTACAACTTTCATTTGATAATTTTTTTTTTCTCATGTGAATGTATTATGCGTAATATGCACGTTTATGCTTACAAAATCCATTTGACAATGTTTTTCCCCCCTATGTTAATGTAACATGCACATTTCATGAATGAAAGATTAGTGATTGAAAGGGCCGAATGTAATACGGCTTGCGTGCCTAATTTGTTACCCTTTTTAAATAAAGTTTGTTCTATCTATCTATCTATCTATCTATCTATCTATCTATCTATCTATATATATATCTATCTATCTATCTATCTATCTATCTATCTATCTATCTATCTATCTATCTATCTATCTATCTATTTATCTATCTATCTATCTATCTATCTACCTTCCTATCTACCTACCTGCCTGCCTGCCTGACTGCCCGTCTGTCTGTCTGTCTGTCTGCCTGCCTGCCTGCCTGTCTGTCTGTCTGTCTGTCTGTCTGTCTGTCTATTCTAAGATCCCAAAGTAAGGACATGTATTCGTATCTCTTAATTTTCGGATTATTATTACTGCCAGGTGAATTCACCTTTCATGGATTTTTATATCAGTGTCCTCGTTGTGATTCTGTGGATGTGGTTAAATTCTTTTTAGATGAATACAAGTGTTGTTTATCGCAAAAATGCGTGCAATATACAATATTAATATAAAGTGATAGTTGAACACTAATGAATGCAGGTCAGTCAAGTGCACGTGACGTCTCAGAACTAACCAACCATTACCCGAGACTTCAAATTTCCTGCGGCGGTCTAGAGTTACAATCCGATTGCAGCATTATTCAAACCTGGATTTTCATAACATGATGCAATAATGTCAGGGGAATTATAGGGCTCTCTATTGGCGGTGATTGGTGAAAGGACTCATTCCGGATTATGATCGGCTGTCAATAAAACTTACACACTGAACAAAGATAGGGCGGCCAAGAACAAGCTATACAAGTGCACAGATCTACAATATTTGTTGCAACAGAGCGAAGTTGAATATCAATAAGGCTGTAATAAGGCTGACAACAAACGATAACACCAAGATATGGGACAGTCGGTTTAGTTTTAACGGGCATCAAATGTACAGCGAAGATTAAGTATTTTGGAAGAGTTTCTTAGGTACTATCATAGAATACACACACGCATATTTTTAATACACAGCCAAAAACATAAGAGTTAATTTAGCTATCACCCCTACATACAACCCCACCCAACCGCAAGACCGAGGAAAGAGTGATCTCAATCAACCGAGGTCAAGGTCAATCTTTAGGTCAATCCTCTAAATTAGATCTGAAACCTAAATTCCTAACTACTGATGTGATTGAACAGCTTAAATCAGATAAACAGATACAAGGTAATGTCTAAGAAATATAATCTCTCTATACATCAAAAGTATTGATTAAATGCAGGCGGGCGTTCTCATGCTGTCACATATAGCCTAGGAAAATCTTTACTCATCAATTTATTTAACGGCATATGTGTCTTTAGTGCACGAAAAGAGCTAATCTGTCGAAGGATATCATCAAGCCGAAGTATAAGAGAGATAACTGAAAGTCAAGAGAGTCACTGAAATGTTCCACCGAATTGCTTACCCAGGTTCATCACAGGGGATCCAGCATATTTACCTGCCTGTCCGGTAGTCGGGGTGGGGGGGTGGGGGGAGCAATCGTATAGACACGGTTGTTTTACATTAACCTGGGCTCATAGGCCCGGTAGTCGGGGTGAGGGCGGGGGGGGGGTGTTAACGGACACGGTGACTCTCATGAGATGATATTGTCTACTCGTCCTGCGACAGTGGTGTCTTCCATGTGATAATATAGTCTAATCGTCCTGTGACAGTGGTGTCTTCCATATGATAATATTGTCTAATCGTCCTGTGACAGTGGTGTCTTCCATGTGATGATACTGTCTAATCGTCCTGTGACAGTGGTGCTTTCTATGTGATGATACTGTCTAATCGTCCTGTGACAGTGGTGTCTTCCATATGATAATATTGTCTAATCGTCCTGTGACAGTGGTGTCTTCCATGTGATAATATTGTCTAATCGTCCTGTGACAGTGGTGTTTTCTATGTGATGATACTGTCTAACACAATTAAACATACTGCGTGTCTGAGTCGTCTGTATGTAGTCGCTTACTTGTGTCTTATCAACAGTCTGGGTGTAGGAGAAATGTGATGTTCTCTGTTCTGCAGATGTTGGATACTCATGCAACAAATGTTTAGCTGTGATTTGATCACTTCACATTCAAATGCACCAGGGACTCATATCTTTAATTTATTAAAAGTACGTTAAAATGCTAGTTTTGTTGTTGTGTCCTCTGAGGAGTATTAACAGTGTTACTAGTTCACTTCGTTAAAGATGCAGGGTCGTGCCTTGCTGTGATACAGAGAGGCGGCAGCAGCAGGCGGCACCGTAAGGGGGAGGCATAAAGGGGGGGGGGGGGAATTCTAAAGAAAAAAACATTTTATGGGTGGCATTTCAAAGATTTGCATCATAATGAGAAAATCTACCGCACGGCTCTGGGGATGTGGTACGATGGTAAGTTAATAAATAAGTCACAAATGTTTGTAGAAAAATAACTAACTATGATAACAACTTGAAACCATACTCGAATTTCGCTCTCGTTTGAGCTCAAACGAGTATAGTTCTTCCAAATTGACGTGGACAAGGCCTTTGGTTCGTACACGAATACGATCAGCGTTGCCAGTCGTGGCTTGTGCTCAATCTTTACATCTCAAATCCCGAAACAACCAAATAAATCAACTTGAAGCCAGTTTATTTTTATACATACATTGTCCCTTTATTTCTCAACATAATTTCCACCAACATTGATGCACTTATCCCATCGTGTGATCAGTCCTCCTAAACAGGCTGCATAGAATTCCGAGCCTTATTTTCATTTACCTGCCATCCCACAGAACTGTGTGACTTACTTATTGACTCGCCCTCGAAACGGTTTTCTATCAAGCTATGCACCGCTTTACGGGAAATCGCTAGGGGCTAAGTCCTCTGATATACCACCTTGGCGGGAGACATTTCGCAAATGACGCCAAAGTTGAATGTGAAGTGGAAACGTGGTTTAGACAACAGAGCACGCAGTCCTATGCAGCGGGTTTTGGAGGACTGATAAAACTATGGGTTAAGTTCATCAGTTTTGGTTGAAATTATGTTAAGAAATAAAGGGACAATGTATGTATAAAAATAAACTGGTTTCAAGTTATCATATTTA
This sequence comes from Cepaea hortensis, assembly GCA_963921405.1. NCBI lineage: Eukaryota > Metazoa > Mollusca > Gastropoda > Stylommatophora > Helicidae > Cepaea > Cepaea hortensis. The sequence continues at coordinate 7,069,008 of OY992897.1, forward strand.
GTTATTTTTCTACGGCCATTTGTGGCTTACTTATTAAAGTACCCTCGCATTATGCACAATCTTTCTAGTGACCTCGATGATCTGAACTTTATTTTTATTTATTTATTTATTTATTTATTTTTGGTTGCATATCTCTTATATAGCGTTGCAGTCAACACCAGCATTTTCAGCTGCTGTTGATGTACTAGGCAAGATTACGCTCAGTAGTTTGCCATTGCATTCTGAGCGACAGGATCACATACCCCGTAAGTTACCAACGCGGCGAGAACCGCTACCGATTCCCGCGCAGTTTACGTTGCTCACGAGAATATACGGGATTACGGAGAAAGACGTTAACTCCTAGGCTACCGAGACCGGCCTGATGATCTGAATACCCATAGATTATATCATTACCTATTGTCAATCACTTGGCATTTCATATATTATGTCTTGGTCAGGCTGAGGTATTCTTCTACCTTCTATTGTCAATCTGACATGCCATTTTGACAATCTTTTTATTTCTAGATGTTACAATGTGGCGAAATTCATGTATTACAGCCATCGTGGATTGCTGATAGAATGGCTCGTTGTTCTTGTGTGTGCTATTTCTGCACTGTTTCTGGTATCCTGCATTAAAACAAATCAATTCGCACTCTAAAGAGAAGCATTTTTTGTTGTTGTTATATTTTTCCCTCTGTCAAAATATCAACTGCAGATTTCAAGATCTCTATTTCTGCTATGAACGTGCGCGATATAGTGCTCCAGTTTCTACTGACTGCATTTTCTTTGCTTCGCATTTATTATAATCAGGATTACGCTTCCACCTTTATTTTCTCTTTAGTTGCTGAATGAGTCAGCCCTTGCTTGGTTAAATCTCGTGTGTGTATTTGGTGGCGGTATTTCTTCATTTTGTGTATTCTGAGTGTTCACTTCTGAGTCCGCTGTTTGATGAGTATAGACTCCACCTATGCGGAGACGACCAAGCGATATTGTTGAATGCGTAGAAATAGCCAATGCATGTTTCTGAGGTCCAAGCACACAGTGCCCAACGAAGTCTTTCTACTGGACTCGATACTACATCGCTGCGTCAATTAAATTGTTTCAGCACGTTGGTTATTGTCCGTGGACAAGCCATGGACCCAGATCTTATACTGTATGCTCTGCGAGAAGTAAGACGTTTGCGAGAACCAAGTGTTGGCTGTGAATCTACAACTATGCTCAGACTACGAGAACAGCAAGTTAAAAGAGGTTTGGCTCGACAAGAACACTACGCAGGAAGCCAATAAAGAGTAATAAACCAACAGAAAACTGGTGGCGTTAGCCGCTACACGCTGCGGGATTCACTGAGAAGTGGACTTTGGAACTTATGGTCTGAATTGTTCGATGTGTAATGAGGATGATCTGTCGACTAACTAACTATTGTTCACGTGGCAAATGACGTGCAATGCTCTATTTTTGTCACAAGAATTTTTACTCAGACATATATGTGTGTTATCGGCAGATACACAGCTTCAGCAGTGTGGGTGTGTCTAACTTTGAATGGACAATAAATATAACTTTTTGAAGCATTTCTTCATTGACATATTTATTGTTCTACATATTCAGCCGGTACTGCCTAGTTGACACTGCCGAGTATCCAACCAGAAGCCGGTACTGCCTAGTTGACACTGCCGAGTATCCAATCAGAAGCCGGTACTGCCTAGTTGACACTGCCGAGTATCCAATCAGAAGCCGGTACTGCCTAGTTGACACTGCCGAGTATCCAATCAGAAGCCGGTACTGCCTAGTTGACACTGCCGAGTATCCAATCAGAAGCCGGTACTGCCTAGTTGACACTGCCGAGTATCCAATCAGAAGCCGGTACTGCCTAGTTGACACTGCCGAGTATCCAGTCAGAAGCCGGTACTGTCTAGTTGACACTGCCGAGTATCCAGTCAGAAGCCGGTACTGTCTAGTTGACACTGCCGAGTATCCAGTCAGAAGCCGGTACTGTCTAGTTGACACTGCCGAGTATCCAGTCAGAAGCCGGTACTGTCTAGTTGACACTGCCGAGTATCCAGTCAGAAGCCGGTACTGTCTAGTTGACACTGCCGAGTATCCAGTCAGAAGCCGGTACTGTCTAGTTGACACTGCCGAGTATCCAACCAAAAGCGGGTACTGCCTGGTGTATTGAATTAGAAGCCGGTATTGTTTACTTGACACTGCCGAGTATCCAACACTGGTAATAGATCTGATCACCGCACTTAGTGCAAAAAAATACACACCACAATACTTCTGAAATAAACAATATTGATGACTATTTACTTGTGCTGTGTGTATTTGTTTGTTTTGAGGAAATGTGATGTATTTATTGAGTTGTCTATGAATACGTGAATATTATGATAATAACTAATATTTTCCGTCACAATAACCATCGGTTTCTTCATCATCATCATCATCATGATCAAGGTCATCACCAATGACGTGTAACCACTGACATGATATAGGGAGCCATGTGTACAACTCCGGGATATGGCTGCCATTTACATAAAAACCACACCATAAATGTCATCTGCTTCTGCACTCTTATTTTCATATTTGCTGTCTACGTCTCAACTGGAGTCGATCCAGAACGCAGAATAGTGCACTCGCATACCCAGAAAATAGTCCGAGTCCAGTGCTCATTTAGCGGGACAATAATTTTCTTGCTACCAATGCAAATGTATTGTCTGGACAGTCTCATACACATAATACCAAACCGTTTTACGGCGTCGTCATGGAATGAAGGGTTGAGGAAGAGAAATGCTTACTTTACATCCCATGCTATTGACCTAAATTATTTGATAGCCGGACACTGCATGCTAATGACCTAAACTATGTGATGACCGAAGAATCGCGCCCATGTAGCAATAACTATTATGGAGCCTAAATATTCAACACGATAATAGAATTGGCTGTACTTCGTATGGCTTTCTTTCATAAGGAATTTTCGTGGGCAGAATAATGATATCCATTTTAGTAAAGTGGCTATGCTCTCGCCTGTTCGGGGAGATTACTCCGGTCAACAAACGATCGCAGAAGTCTAATGTGTCATTTGAAGATGTGCAAATATCGCAGCGGTGTTGTAAACAGAAATAACGCATTTACCGCATACACAAACATTTCCGCAAAGTCACCTTCATCTTCGTCCCGGGACATGCGGGAGTCGAGGGAAATGAACGAGCTGATAAATTAGCCAGCCCATGGATCGTGCCGATGTTATTAACGCCCTTAAAGATATGGCGAGAACAGAGGATTTTGACGCCAGTGATTCCACATCGCTTTCCAGGATGAAAGACCTGGGAGTAAGAATCGGCACAGCCAGACGCGAGAGGTACATCGGGAAAACAAAGCGCCTCGTCAACCAACACAGAACTGGCACTATTAGCCACCGGACGCTGATGCATATGCTGGGGGGAGGATCTGAGCACCTATGGACATGTCCGGAGTGCAACGAAGATACCCCAACTGATAACTAACTAACTAACTAACTAACAAACATTTCAGGCGAGCAACGAAGCAAACAAGTATAGTATGACATGAAAGAGAAGGATAATACAGCAATACAAATAATAGCTTGAATCATAACGTATATCATTGGACAGAACAGGTGCTAATATTGAAGCTTTGTGTTTATTTTAGAATGATTGCCTTTCTCCGTTTTCTGGATTAGTTTGTTCATTAGTCAATTGCCAAGAGCCAGTCTATCTTCTGATTGGTTACACTGTAGATATAGAACTTTAAACGTTCAGCACGTATGTCATACAACAATATTTCATACAGCACTTATGTCATACAACAATATGTCATACAACAATATGTCATACAACAATATGTCATACAACAATATGTCATACAACAATTTGTCGTATAACAATGTGTACAAGATATGTATTAATAGTCACATTAGTATTCAACCATTTTTTGTTTATAGTTAACATGGATGTGTGGCACTGAGAGGAAGCCTATAGGTCAAGCTCTAACCTACACGTACACACTTTACTGCACACACACACACACACACACACACACACACACACACACACACACACACACAATTGACAGCCTTTTAATGTTTTATTGGTATGTGACTTATCTGACTTGTCTACACACTATATATATACTCGTGCATGTGTGTGTTTGTGTGTATGTGAGTGTGTGTGTACTAAACAATAACTAAAAGTTAACTTGGAAAATAGCAAGAGGGTATACATTAACCACATGTAGTTACTTGTATATATGGTACACAAAGGTATACATTTCCCACATGTAGGTTCTTGTAGAAATAGTATGAAATGATACGCATTAACTACATGTAGTTACTTATAGAAATAATATTAAAGGGCACACATTAACCACAAATAGCTACTTGTAGAAATACTATCGAAGGGTATACAGTAACTACAAATAGTTACTTGTAAAAATAGTTTCAAGGGTATACATTAGCCACAAATAGTTACTTGTAGAAATAGTACCAACGGTATACACTAACCAGAGATAGTTACTTGTAGAAATAGTATCAAGGGTATACACTGACCACAAATAGCTACTTGTAGAAATAGTATCAATATGTATACATTAACCCCACGTAGTTACTCTTAGAACTTGTGCATAACAGTAAACATTTTCAATATGCATACTTCAGAAGGTTGAACAGTTGATACAAATAATATACTAATTACCTCACAAATTGTTAGAATAGGTCAAACTGGGTCACACCAATCTTTGGTGTAAGCGCACTGTTAGACATGAGGGGAAAATAATATAAACTTGTTCTATAGAAAGACAAGCATCAGCAGATTAAGAAGAAACATCGAATTAAAGATCATAAATAAACACACACCATGTGTGTGTCTATTAAACTCCAAGAGCTGAATATTTTGTTTTGAAGTATAATTATGTGGTTGCATAGAAGAATTCTGAAGATTCATCAGGAAGGTTAAGTCGGGGTGACAAATTTTCACTAACATCACGAAGAGGCAATTATCATTTTTGGCCACATTATCAGAAGGCTAACACTGGAACTAATCATGACAACCTCAAAGATTTTTGGACAGAGACATACAGGAAGACAGAGTGAGAACATGTTGACAGTCGTGTGTCATGGTACGCAAGGGAGTCAATGCATGGATTGATCTATGCCGTCGGATATCACAATTTGTGGAGAAGCATGATAGCCCACGCCAGCGAGAAGACACTTGGTGATGATGAGATGAACATTGAGATGAATCCACGCTTTTTTTTAAGCATTTCCTTTTTCTTTGCAAGACATCGCTCTCAACGCCATAATTTTAATGCTGTTTTTGATGGCTTGGCAAGTTTACTGTCAGTAGTTTGACATTGCTTTCTGAATGACCGACTACCTTGTCTGTGCGTGTGTATGTGGGTGTGTGTCTTGTGTGACTGTGTGTGTGTGTGTGTGTGTGTGTGTGTGTGTGTGTGTGTGTGTGTGTGTGTGTGTGTGTGTGTGATGTTACATATCCATCCATCCTCACAATTTTCTTCAACAACGCGCAATCATGGCCAAAACCAACACCGTAGACAAGATTTTCATTAGTGACATATTTTTAAAGAACACAGAAGCTTCTAGAAGGATTGTGACACGCGTCGGATTACGAAAAGAAGAGAAATCATTGGCTGACTGTGACGTAGTTGGGCCTCTAGTGACGTCATTAGCGTGGCTATCACCACATCTATATCAATTGAAATCTCAGGCTTCATTATTTTCTTGGCCGTGACTGGGAGAGACACAACTAGGATTTCCCTTCCTGCTCGCTTTCATTGTACTCTTTCGTCTAACATTTCGATCTTCTGATCAAACTAACTGTCCTCTCTTAGAATCCAAGGTGAGTTTATCATTTCAATTTTGACGATGCTGATTATAATTGTGTAAAAACAGGTATCGTATGGATTTTATGTGAAGTGTGTGACTATTTAGTAATGTTATTTTATGCAAAAAATATAAACTGAAATCTTCGCTCGCTGTAAATCGACTTTTGCTGAATCACAATGTTAAGTGAACTAATATCTTGCCATGCTCAAAATTTCAGCTCTGATGAAGGCGGGTTCTGAATGCTATAGGATGTTTATTCTGCTATAATTGCAAATCATTACATTTTATTCCACGTGTCTCTGAGATTTGCTAAAAGTGTCCATCATTGGTTGTAAAAACCATGTTGTTAACACATGTTCCTTATAAGCAAGCTTTTCCATAATTTAGAGACTGCTCTTATAAGTTGCTGTCTGGAACTAATGTGCACATGTTCCGTATTAAATGGAATATTCAATTTCACACTTCTTTCCTTAATTATGTACTGAGAATATTAGAGGGAGCGATATATTCTTTTGCTGAAGATGATTACTCATGCAAAACAATAGTTAGATGGTGCGTATTTTGCAGGACTTTGCACACCAGGCCATCATGATTTCAGTGCTGTAAATGGCCTGACAGAATTTTGCGTTCAGTCCTATGCCACTTTTTTTTAGTGAATGGCATAAGACAGTTTTACTGTGTTTGTGGTGCAACTGTTTGCTGTGAAAGGGACAGTTGTTCGAGTTTATGTCTTTAACCCCTACTCACTGAAGTTTGGCTGGAAAGGCATATCACGCTTAATGTGTTCGAATCTTTGTTGAATATTATGAGATATCTATCTGATGCCTCTCTCAGTAATTCTTACTATCGTGATTGGTAAAAGGATTGATGTGTTATTTCTGTTTCATGTAACACTAGTGAATGTTGAGTTGTTGGTCAATTTTTAGGAGTTACAGACATGACGGGAGATGATGAGAGTTAATAAGACGTTTGCTTTTCATATGACGTCATTACCTTATTATTGACGATCATATCTTGCAGTGACGAGTTCTTATTCTGACGTCATTATTTCTTTATGACAGTTCGTCCCAACATAATGACATTTCAGTTGTGATTTATATCTTTATCTCACGCAGATGTCATTGTGTCTTCTTGACAATTTGTTTTGTCCTAGACATCATAACAAAAAGACGTGACGTCACAGCAGTCATCACAACCAATGGTTATTGCAACAAAATATTTTTCTCAACAGGTATTTGTCACAACAGATACTTATCATAATAAAGTTTTACTCAACATATGTTGTTACGGCTAATGTCTGTCTCAACTAATATTTGTCTCAACAGATGGTTGTCTCAAGTGATGATTGTCTCAACTAATCTTTGTCTCAACAAATAGTTGGCTAAAGGGATGTTTGTCTCTACGGATATTGTCTCAACATGTGTTTGTCTCAACGGATGCTTTCCTAACAAATGTTTATCTCATCTGATGTTTTTCACAATCAATCAATCAATCATGTGCCTTGCCGTAAAGCAGGACTTGCCATTTCATTCTACCACCAGAGTCGTGGATCAGCTCAGTGTTCCTGTCTCGTCCATGCCATGTGGCCAAGCCATCCAGGTAGTTTCCTCTCGGTCTACCTCTTGGTCTTTTCCCTTCGATCTTGCCAGTTGTCACTAAGTTCTCAAACCATTTCTTCTCATAACATGTCCAAAAAAATTGTGACTGTCTACGTCTATTTTCTCTAATTAATTTACGATTTTTCATTTGTCTCCTATTTTCACAACATAGATTTTTATCTCCACAGGATGTTATTTGTCTTATTGTGATATAATTTTTTTCCCATCCTGATAAAAACGCTAAGTGAAATCGTTAAAATATCGTAATGGTTTGTTCCAGCTGAAGTTCCTTTGCTATGTATGATAACATCACATATCATATCATTGCAATATTTGCTTGCTTGCTTGTGTTCGTTGGCTTGAGCTCCAACGCGAAGTCCTGTATGTCGGATGAAGGCATCCTGTTGTCCAACATCAGTGTGATGTCATACAGGACCTGAGTTTTGTGTGAGTATCCGTTGTCCCATGTCTGGCTTATTGGTGTGCAGACTGGTGGTTCCTCGCCGTACAGGCAGACACTCTCCGACTTCGGAGGAACTGCAATATTTAAGTATAACTTTCAAGAACATAGCGGTTGATTTTGTTTTACATCATCAGAAAGCGACATGAGGGTTTGGCTACTTGCTTCATCTATATCCAACCACTTGGCCCTGGCTCAAAGGCACAATTCTGATGAGACGGTCGGACCCTAAGCATTTAGGATGGAACAAGGTGTCATTTTCTTTTTCACATCGTGAATGATGATCCAGAGGTCGCCTTTACATCGCTGAAGAATAGATCCTCGCAAGTTATCCACCTCAGCCTCAGCTCTTTTAAATGAGTTCAGTGACCTAGTAAAGATATAATACCTGGCACACTGCTATCATTTGTTAAACATTTATGAAGTGACATTATTGTTACAATTAGAACTCTATGTGGAAGATTCAACAGTTTGATTTGAACATTGCGAAATTATTTCAGAAAATACTATGATCACACAGTGACTTTTATTATTAGTGTGAACAATGATTATGGGAAGATATTAGTGGAGAAGAAATCTAGTGGTGGTGATCTCATATTTTGATATATTTGTGTTTTTCATTTATGAAAGATTCGTGATTATCATGCACCACCAGACTGATAATTCAATAGATTTATGAAACGAGGTATGTGTTGGAGTCCGTTCACTTGTTGATGATATTCAGCTTTTGTTGGTTGTTACAATCGGTAAAACCTACACTGTGTAATAATTAGTATGGGGGTCCCCAGTGGCTGGGTGAAATCATGTATACTACTTCTATTATAGAGTCGTGCTCGCTCCTCTGTTTTCCCGGTAACTACCTATGACTCCCCAACGCCTAGTAATAGGAAAGCCTAATTTCTAGACATATAGACATATTTATAGAGTGGGAGTATGTTCCCTGATTATCTGCACACCACTCTTGGCACTCGTTCTCTGTCTTTCTTATACAGGTGGAATGTATATTGTTTATCTTTGACCCGATTTATTTCGTCATGCCACAACACACACACAACACACACACACACACACCATCAATCCATTATGTGCCATGCCGGTAAGCGTGGGCGGTCATGTTTTGCCATCTCACTCGATCACCAGAGTCGTGGATCAGCTCTGTGTTTCTGTCTCGACCATGCCAATCCAGGTATTTGTTTCTAGGTCTTCCACTTGGTCTGTTCCCTTCGATCTTGCCAGTTGTCACCAAGTTCTCCAATTCATTTCTTCTCATAACATGCCCAACAAATTTTGGCTGACTCCGTGTAATGTCTCTAATCAGTTTACGACCTTCATTTGTTTCTTGAAGGACTTGTTCATTGGTATTTCTGGCTGTCTATGGTATTCTTTGTATTTTCTTCAGAAACCACATTTCTACAGCCATCAGATGTTTTTCAGCTTGACTGCTCATTGTCCAAGCTTCGTATCCATATAAAAGTACTGGTTCTATGTAGCAATGCAACACTCTTTTTCTCGTTTCAATTGAAATCTTTTTATTGGTCATTATGTTTTTTTATCTTGCTAAAGGCTACTTTTGCCATGGCGATTCTTGTTCTAATCTCTTCAAGGCATCTCCCATCAGATGTTATTACTGTTCCGAGATAATTGTACCTATTCACTTGTTGAATAATATTCCCATTTACTTGTATATTACATTGTGGTATTTCGTTCTTCATAGTGACGACCATAATCTGTGTCTTTTTACAATTTAATTCTAACCCTAGTTGTTCACTGTGTGTAACAACCACATCTACTAGATTTTGCAGGTCCTGTTCATTGTCTGCAATCAAGACTGTATCATCTGCATATCTAATGTTATTGATGCATCGTCCCCCAATGGTGATTCCTTCCATATCTTCAATATTTTTGAAAATACTTTCATTGTACAGGGAAAACAGATCTGGTGACATTACACATCCCTTTCTCACACCTCTCTTAATAGGCTGATATTGGCTTACTTCATTATCAACTCGTATGGCAGCTTGTTGTTTCCAATATATGTTTTTTTACAAGTCTAAGGTCTTTTCCATCAATTTGTAGATCTTCAAGCATCCTTATCATGTCGACATGTCTCCTTTATCGAAAGCCTTTGCGTAGTCAATAAAGCAAAGGTGTAGATCTTTGTTTACTTCTATAGAACGTTCAGTTACCGTTATCAGTATATACACAGCATTTACTGTACCCTTGCCTTCTACAAACCCACATTGTTCTTCTCTTATTTCAGGTTGTATTTTCCTCCTAACTCTTTGCAGGATAATTCTTAGCAAGATTTTTGTGATATGACTCATTATACAAATTTTCCGATGTTTATCACATTCCAAGGCTCCTGATTTCTTTGGGATTGCAATAAATACAGAATTACATAACTCCTGAGGTATATTTCCAGTATCATATATTGTATTCAGCAGACTGGTAACTTTATCTATTCCATATTCTTCTAAAGCATTAATCATTTCTGTTGTGACGCTGTCTGAACCGAAAGTCTTGCCAGATTTCATATGGTTAAGAGCATTCTGAACCTCCATCTTCAAAATTGCTGGTCCTTCATTATTATTTTGAACATTATACTGTTCGTCTCTGTTATCGTCATAAAGGTTTTTCACGTAATCTGACAATACATGTGCCATGTGTCGCAGGACTGATGATACAGTAATCGGGAAGTAGAAAAGGATAGTGCACATTGAACGCACAAAGGCTGACTTGGTGACGGAAAGCGTCACAAAGAAACAGACGGGGACCAGCGATGATGACAAGAAGTTAGACCATCCATGTAGAAGACATTGAAGGATAACCTTTGGGATGTGTCCCAGTAAACTACAGATAGGAAAACAGTTATCAGGGTGATCATGTGTAATGGAAAACGATAGTTAAATCTCACCCTAGACCAGAAGTAGAAATCTCGACAGGGACCAGTAGTTAGTGGCTATACTATCCAAATACTGTGAGTATTTTGTGCGAGAATTATTGACAGTTGTTGCCTATAATGATACATGCTTGTGTATGATGACAGTAGGGAAACTGAGAAATGTTTGAACCATACCAGACATCAGCAACGTAGATGGGAAGGCGGACACGGCAGATAGCCGGCCTAGTGTAGAGCTAATGTGTAGGGCGATTCAGTAATAAACATTAGGTTTGACTGGAACACACATGAGTTCATGTTATCTATTGTGCACAGCGTCAATGAACAGCTACGTACTTATTGTTCAACAAAGTGTTGTTGATATTATTTAAGATGCCATGATAGTCGACTCAGAACCGAGCCAAATGAAGAGAGGACCCAATACTTGTGTGAGAAGGGTAGTGCTAATAAATAGAGTACTTAGAGGAGGGTCAGCGGAGTTACTACGTGGCAACTAGTAAGATCTGATCTTTTTCTATTATGACTCTTCCATCTTTTGTCTTTAGGCAGCCTGCTGATGTACGTGTTCTTTGATTAGTAAGCTCATGAATTCATTTGTATATATATATATATATATATATATATATATATATATATATATATATATATATATATATATATATATATATATATATATATATATATGTTTGTGTGTGTGTATTTGTTTGCTGATGAAGTCTAGTCACCGCAAAGTTCTGAATATTTTGTAAATGATGTGGAACTAATGTGTGTTGTAAGTAGATTACACCCACCAGGAAGTGACCCTGACACCTGGTGATTGTATGTGGATCATTGACTGACAGGTGGGAGGCGTAGCCTTGGAGAGAAACTGACAGGCAATGCCCTGCCCTGGATATGAATAATACTGATGGAACTACGGTAAAGCTGTGCACATGTAAACAATGTAAAATAAAAAAAAGCCATGCAGCTTTACAGAACAGAATTACAAAATATTCAGAGCGTTGCGGTGACTAGACTTCATCAGCAAATAAATACATACACAAAACACAGCATATATTTACGGAGAAGACACACCAGTGGAATAGACAAGCAGAATACATTATAAGGGAATAAACACAGATAACATAAATCACCGTGTAACAGACTTTTGGAGAGAACTCTACCTACTTATGACAAGAGAGAACAACGGTGCAGAAACAGTTGGAGATAGTGCATAATTCTTGACAGTCGGTAGAGTGCCATACTGGGCAGCACGATCATGCTACTGAGGGAATTGGAGACTCGTTAATTTCTGTTCAACATACTAGTCTCTTGTTCTGACTGTGGAAGTCATGGCAGTAAGTAAAATAATAGCATTGCTCGAGACACAGACTTTCACATGGTCATGTTTCCTTTGAGACTCAATGAGTATGCTCAGAAAAATTGGAGACGGGGTAGATCCGAAGACAGTGATTGTTGTCTCAAGATCAGTCACGGCTAGTAAAGATTAGTTTCATTTTCGTGCCAGGGCATGCGGGTGTAAAAGAAATAAGCAGGATGACAGGATTGCAAGTAAGTCAATTGTGGAGTGCGGACGAGCCATGGATCTGGCTGATATACTTAATGCTCTACGAGAAGTAAGTCGTTTACGAGAACCAAGTGATGTCTGTGAATCAACGGTCATGGTCAGACTGCAAGATCAGCAAGTTAAAAGGGGTGTGACCAAACAGGAAAACTACGCAGGAAGCCAAAAGATTAATAAACCAACACAGAACTGGTGTCGTGAACCGCTAAACGCTGCGAGATTTGCTAAGGAAGGATGGGGGGAGGGGGGAGAGAGATTCTGAGCACTTATGGACTGAATGGTTTGATGTGCAATTAGGATGATATGTCGACAAATCCGACTAGGTTTCTTGTTCGATGGTAGGAACAAGTACCCAGGTTGGGAGGCACGAGTTAAAGAGTACATCCCACACACATGTACATTGAGTAAGACACTGGGTGTCTTGCGTGTATGTGCATTTATGTCAATGCATGTATGTATGCAATTTATTTGCACTGATTGTGTATTTTCATCAGAGGTTTCTGCCTAGGAAAGCACATTTAAGTCATAGTTTAGAAGAATATTCTGAGCATCATTCTGTTTAACGTTGCCATCGGATGTAGATTGTTGTTCAGTAATGTCTTCATCAAATGGCTCGAGTATGTCACAAGTGCTGTTTCTTTTATGTCACTTCTGAACATGTTAATTTAGATATCCCCTTCATGTTATAATATTTCTACCAGTAACTACATGTGGTTAATTAATACCCTTTGATACTATTCCTAACAGTAACTATATGTGGTTACTGCATACCATTTAATACTATTTCCCCATGTGGCTACAGGTGGTAAATGTTTACTTACTATGTTATAATATTTCTACCTATAACTACATGTGGTTAATGTACACCATTACTACCATATCTACCAGTAACTACACGTGGTAGTGCATACCTTTTGATACTATTTCTTCAAGTAACCACACACGGTTAATGTATTCCCTTTTGCTATTTTCCAGTTTGACTTTTAGTGAACTTGCTGAAGCTTATGCTTACGTCAGTTGTCCGGTGTTGACTGTGGTGGTAATCTGTGTGCTGTGTATGGTCAATACTGTAGCGAGATGCCCGAGGTTCGCCTCGCTACTGTCATGATCAAAGGGAACCTACCGGGAAAATTCGTGCCGGAGGGACCCAGGAAGATGACTTATGTCCCCTTGTTGCCTGGAACAGAACATTCGAGTAACGCGAACTCCGTTCAGTTTACTACATCGGAGATAGACGGTCTAGAATCGTGCGTGGCACATGCGCTAAAGCGTGTTGTAAGCCGAGTGTGTGTTCAGGTTGAAGGTTGAACTCGACGGGCGTTTAGCTCAGATGAAGTGCAAGCAACCTGTTCGAAAGACGTCCGAAATTTGTGTTGTGTGAAGTGTATATGGCAATCAAAGAGGCCCTATATTTTCGCCAGCATGCTGACCAAGTGTTCGCTGTATTGAAAGTATTTGCCATTTATTAGAGTAGTATTTTCATATCGATGTTTCGTGCTCAGCGCGGGCTACGTGGGCGTTACACCAAACTAGCGTATATTTACTGGATCGGAATAAATGGGACTTAGCAAAAATTGGGGGTGCAGAAGGGTTGATAAGGCTGTAATAAGGCTGACAACAAACGATAACACCAAGATATGGGACAGTGGGTATAGTTTTAACGGGCATCAAATGTACAGCAAAGATTAAGTATTTTGGAAGAGTATCTTAGGTACTATCATAGAATACACACACGCATATTTTTAATACACAGCCAAAAACATAAGAGTTAATTTAGCTATCACCCCTACATACAACCCCACCCAACCGCAAGACCGAGGAAAGAGTGATCTCAATCAACCGAGGTCAAGGTCAATCTTTAGGTCAATCCTCTAAATTAGATCTGAAACCTAAATTCCTAACTACTGATGTGATTGAACAGCCTAATTCAGATAAACAGATACAAGGTAATGTCTAAGAAATATAATCTCTCTATACATCAAAAGTATTGATTAAATGCAGGCGGGCGTTCTCATGCTGTCACATATAGCCTAGGAAAATCTTTACTCAACAATTTATTTAACGGCATATGTGTCTTTAGTGCACGAAAAGAGCTAATCTGTCGAAGGATATCATCAAGACGAAGTATAAGAGAGATAACTAAAAGCCAAGAGAGTCACCTAAATGTTCCACAGAATTGCTTACCCAGGTTCATCACAGGGGATCCAGATACTTACCTGCCTGTCCGGTAGTCGGGGTGGGGAGGGGGGGAGCAATCATATAGACACGGTTGTTTTACATTAACCTGGGCTCATAGGCCCGGTAGTCGGGGTGAGGGCGGGGGGGGGGGGGTGTTAACGAGCACAGTGACTCTCATGAGATGATATTGTCTACTCGTCCTGCGACAGTGGTTTCTTCCAAGTGATAATATAGTCTAATCGTCCTGTGACAGTGGTGTCTTCCATATGATAATATTGTTTAATCGTCCTGTGACAGTGGTGTCTTCCATGTGATGATACTGTCTAACACAATTAAACATACTGCGTGTCTGAGTCGTCTGTATGTAGTCGCTTACTTGTGTCTTATCAACAGTCTGGGTGTAGGAGAAATGTGATGTTCTCTGTTCTGCAGATGTTGGATACTCATGCAACAAATGTTTAGCTGTGATTTGATCAGTTCACATTCAAATGCACCAGGGACTCATATCTTTAATTTATTAAAAGTACGTTAAAATGCTAGTTTTGTTGTTGTGTCCTCTGAGGAGTATTAACAGTGTTACTAGTTCACTTCGTTAGAGATGCAGGGTCGTGCCTTGCTGTGATACAGAGAGCGGCAGCAGCAGGCGGCACCGTAAGGGGGAGGCATAAAAGGGGGGGGGGGGGGGGATTTTAAAGAAAAAAACATTTTATGGGTGGCATTTCAAAGATTTGCATCATAATGAGAAAATCTACCGCACGGCTCTGGGGATGTGGTACGATGGTAAGTTAATAAATAAGTCACAAATGTTTGTAGAAAAATAACTAACTATGATAACAACTTGAAACCATACTCGAATTTCGCTCTCGTTTGAGCTCAAACGAGTATAGTTCTTCCAAATTGACGTGGACAAGGCCTTTGGTTCGTACACGAATACGATCAGCGTTGCCAGTCGTGGCTTGTGCTCAATCTTTACATCTCAAATCCCGACACAACCAAATAAATCAACTTGAAGCCAGTTTATTTTTATACATACATTGTCCCTTTATTTCTCAACATAATTTCGACCAACATTGATGCACTTATCCCATCGTGTGATCAGTCCTCCTAAACAGGCTGCATAGAATTCCGAGCCTTATTTCCATTTACCTGCCATCCCACAGAACTGTGTGACTTACTTATTGACTCGCCCTCGAAACGGTTTTCTATCAAGCTATGCACCGCTTTACGGGAAATCGCTAGGGGCTAAGTCCTCTGATATACCACCTTGGCGGGAGACATTTCGCAAATGACGCCAAAGTTGAATGTGAAGTGGAAACGTGGTTTAGACAACAGAGCACGCAGTCCTATGCAGCGGGTTTTGGAGGACTGATAAAACTATGGGTTAAGTTCATCAGTTTTGGTTGAAATTATGTTAAGAAATAAAGGGACAAAGTATGTATAAAAATAAACTGGTTTCAAGTTATCATATTTAGTTATTTTTCTACGGCCATTTGTGGCTTACTTATTAAAGTACCCTCGCATTATGCACAATCTTTCTAGTGACCTCGATGATCTGAACTTTATTTTTATTTATTTATTTATTTATTTATTTTTGGTTGCATATCTCTTATATAGCGTTGCAGTCAACACCAGCATTTTCAGCTGCTGTTGATGTACTAGGCAAGATTACGCTCAGTAGTTTGCCATTGCATTCTGAGCGACAGGATCACATACCCCGTAAGTTACCAACGCGGCGAGAACCGCTACCGATTCCCGCGCAGTTTACGCTGCTCACGAGAATATACGGGATTACGGAGAAAGACGTTAACTCCTAGGCTACCGAGACCGGCCTGATGATCTGAATACCCATAGATTATATCATTACCTATTGTCAATCACTTGGCATTTCATATATTATGTTTTGGTCAGGCTGAGGTATTCTTCTACCTTCTATTGTCAATCTGACATGCCATTTTGACAATCTTTTTATTTCTAGATGTTACAATGTGGCGGAATTCATGTATTACAGCCATCGTGGATTGCTGATAGAATGGCTCGTTGTTCTTGTGTGTGCTATTTCTGCACTGTTTCTGGTATCCTGCATTAAAACAAATCAATTCGCATTCTAAAGAGAAGCATTTTTTGTTGTTGTTATATTTTTCCCTCTGTCAAAATATCAACTGCAGATTTCAAGATCTCTATTTCTGCTATGAACGTGCGCGATATAGTGCTCCAGTTTCTACTGACTGCATTTTCTTTGCTTCGCATTTATTATAATCAGGATTACGCTTCAACCTTTATTTTCTCTTTAGTTGCTGAATGAGTCAGCCCTTGCTTGGTTAAATCTCGTGTGTGCATTTGGTGGCGGTATTTCTTCATTTTGTTTATTCTGAGTGTTCACCTCTGAGTGCACTGTTTGATGAGTATAGACTCCACTTATGCGGAGACGACCAAACGATATTGTTGAATGCGTAGAAATAGCCATGTTTCTGAGGTCCAAGCACACAGTACCCAACGAAGTCTTTCTACTGGACACATATAATACATCGCTGCGTCCATTACATTGTTTCAGCACGTTGGTTATTGTCCGTGGACAAGCCATGGACCCAGATCTTATACTGTTTGCTCTGCGAGAAGTAAGACGTTTGCGAGAACCAAGTGATGACTGTGAATCTACAACTATGCTCAGACTACGAGAACAGCAAGTTAAAAGAGGTTTGCTCGACAAGAACACTACGCAGGAAGCCAATAAAGAGTAATAAACCAACAGAAAACTGGTGGTGTGAGCCGCTACACGCTGCGGGATTTACTGAGACGTGGACTTTGGAACTTATGATCTGAATTGTTCGATGTGTAATGAGGATGATCTGTCGACTAACTATTGTCCACGTGGCAAATGACGTGCAAGGCTCTATTTTTGTCACCAGAATCTTTACTCAGAAATATATGTGTATATAGAGATACACAGCTTCAGCAGTGTGGGTGTGTCTTAACTTTGAATGGACAATAAATACAACTTTTTGAAGCATTTCTTCATTGACATATTTATTGTTCTACATATTCAGCCGGTACTGCATAGTTGACACAGCTGAGTATCCAACCAGAAGCGGGTACTGCCTAGTTGACACGGCCGAGAATCCAGTCAGAAGCCGGTACTTCCTGGTTACCACTGCTGAATATCCAATCAGAAGCCGGTAGTGTTTGGTTGACTCTGCCGAGTATCCAATCAGAAGCTGGTACACTAGTAATCGATCTGATCACCGCACTTAGAGCATAAAATACACACCACAATACTTCTGAAATAAACAATATTGATGACTATTTGCTTGTGTTGTGTGTATTTGTTTGTTTTCTGGAAATGTGATGTATTAATTGAGTTGTCTATGAATACGTGAATATTATGATAATAACTAATATTTTCCGTCACAATAATCATCGTTTTCATCATCATCATCGTGATAAAGGTCATCACCAATGACGTGTAACCACTGACATGACATAGGGAGCCATGTGCACAACTCTGTGATACGGGTGCCATTGATATAAAAACCGCATCATAAATGTCATCTGCTTCTGCACTCTTATTTTCATATTTGCTGTCTACGTCTCACCTGGAGTCGAGCCAGAACGCAGAATAGTGCACACGCATACCCAGAAAATAGTCCGAGTCCAGTGCTCATCAGCGGGACAATAATTTTCTTCCTACCAATGCAATTGTAGTGTCTACTCTAGACAGTCTCATACACATAATACCAAACCGTTTTACGGCGGCGTCATGGAATGAAGGATTGAGGAAGAGAACTGATTACTTTACATCCTATGCTATTGACCTAAACTATGTGATGACCGAAGAATCGCGCCCATGTAGCAATAACTATTATGGAGCTGCCATTCCATTGTTGTCTAAATATTCAACACGTTAATAGAATTGGCTGTACTTCGTATGGCTTTCTTTCATAAGGAATTTTCTTCGGCAGAATAATGATATCCACTTTAGTAAAGTGGCTATGCTCTCGCCTGTTCGGGGAGATTACTCCGGTCAACAAACGATCGCAGAAGTCTAATGAGTCAGTTGCAGATGTGCAAATATCGCAGCTGTGTTGTAAACAGACATAACGCATTTACCTCATACACAAACATTTCAGGCGAGCAACGAAGCAAACAAGTATAGTAAGATATGAAAGAGAAGGATGATACAGCAATACAAATAACAGCTTGAATCATTACGTAAACTATTGGACAGAACAGGTGCTAATATTGAAGCTTTGTGTTTATTTTAGAATGATTGCCTGTCTCTGTTTTCTGGGTTAGTTTGTTCATTAGTCCATTGCCAAGAGCCAGTCCATCTTCTGATTGGTTACACTGTAGATATAGAACTTTAAACGTTCAGCACGTATGTCATACAACAATATGTCATACAACAATATGTCATACAACAATATGTCATACAACAATATGTCATATAACAATATGTGATATAACAATATGTCATACAGCAATATGTCATACAACAATATGTCACACAACAATATTTCATACAACAATATGTCACACAACAATATGTCACACAACAATATGTCATATAACAATATGTCATATAACAATATGTACAAGATATGTATTAATAGTAACATTAGTATTCAGCCATTTTATGTTTATAGTTAACATGAATGTGTGGAACTGAGAGGGAGCCTATAGTTCAAGCTCTAACCTACACGTACACACTATACTGCACACACACACACACACACCCACACACACACACACACACACATACACACAAACACATACACACACATAATTGACAGCCTTTTATTGTTTTATTGGTATGTCACTTATCTGACTTATCTACACACTATATATACTCGTGCATGTGTGTGTGTGTGTGTGTGTGTGTGTGTGTGTGTGTGTGTGTGTGTGTGTGTGTGTGTGTGTGTGAGAGAGAGTGTGTGTGTGTGTGCTAAACAATAACTAAAAAGTTAACTTAGAAAATAGCAAAAGGGTATACATTAACCACATGTAGTTACTTGTATATATAGTACACAAAGGTATACATTTCCCACATGTAGGTTCTTGTAGAAATAGTATGAAATAATACACATTAACTACATATAGTTACTTCTAGAAAGGATATGAAAGGGCACACATTAATCACAAATAGCTACTTGCAGAAATAGTATCAAGGGTATACAGTAACTACAAATAGTTGCTTGTAGAAATAGTATCAAGGGTATACACAGACCACACATAGCTACTTGTAGAAATAGTATCAAGGGTATACACAGACCACACATAGCTACTTGTAGAAATAGTATCAAGGGTATACACAGACCACAAATAGCTACTTGTAGAAATAGTATCAAGGGTATACACTGACCACAAATAGCTACTTGCAGAAATAGTATCAAGGGTATACAGTAACTACAAATAGTTGCTTGTAGAAATAGTATCAAGGGTATACACAGACCACACATAGCTACTTGTAGAAATAGTATCAAGGGTATACACTGACCACAAATAGCTACTTGCAGAAATAGTATCAAGGGTATACAGTAACTACAAATAGTTGCTTGTAGAAATAGTATCAAGGGTATACACAGACCACACATAGCTACTTGTAGAAATAGTATCAAGGGTATACACAGACCACACATAGCTACTTGTAGAAATAGTATCAAGGGTATACAGTAACACCAAATAGTTGCTTGTAGAAATAGTATCAAGGGTATACACTGACCACAAATAGCTACTTGTAGAAATAGTATCAAGGGTATACACTGACCACAAATAGCTACTTGTAGAAATAGTATCAAGGGTATACACTGACCACAAATAGTTGCTTGTAGAAATAGTATCAAGGGTATACACTGACCACAAATAGCTACTTGTAGAAATAGTATCAAGGGTATACACTGACCACAAATAGCTACTTGTAGAAATAGTATCAAGGGTATACACTGACCACAAATAGCTACTTGTAGAAATAGTATCAAGGGTATACACTGACCACAAATAGCTACTTGTAGAAATAGTATCAAGGGTATACACTGACCACAAATAGCTACTTGTAGAAATAGTATCAATATGTATACATTAACCCCACGTAGTTACTCTTAGAACTTGTGCATAACAGTAAACATTTTCAATATGCATACTTCAGAAGGTTGAACAGTTGATACAAATAATATACTAATTACCTCACAAGTTGTTAGAATAGGTCAAACTGGGTCACACCAATCTTTGGTGTAAGCGCACTGTTAGACATGAGGGGAAATTATAAACTTGTTCTATAGAAAGACAAGCATCAGCAGATTAAGAAGAAACATCGAATTAAAGATCATAAATAAACACACACCATGTGTGTGTCTATTAAACTCCAAGAGCTGAATATTTTGTTTTGAAGTATAATTATGTGGTTGCATAGAAGAATTCTGAAGATTCACCAGGAAGGTTAAGTCGGGGTGACAAATTTTCACTAACATCACGAAGAGGCAATTATCATTTTTGGCCACATTATCAGAAGGCTAACACTGGAACTAATCATGACAACCTCAAAGATTTTTGGACAGAGACATACAGGAGGACAGAGTGAGAACATGTTGACAGTCTTGTGTCATGGTACGCAAGGGAGTCAATGCATGGATTGATCTATGCCGTCGGATATCACAATTTGTGGAGAAGCATGATAGCCCACGCCAGCGAGAAGACACTTGGTGATGATGAGATGAACATTGAGATGAATCCACGCTTTTTTTTAAGCATTTCCTTTTTCTTTGCAAGACATCGCTCTCAACGCCATAATTTTAATGCTGTTTTTGATGGCTTGGCAAGTTTACTGTCAGTAGTTTGACATTGCTTTCTGAACGACCGACTACCTTGTCTGTGCGTGTGTATGTGGGTGTGTGTCTTGTGTGACTGTGTGTGTGTGTGTGTGTGTGTGTGTGTGTGTGTGTGTGTGATGTTACATATCCATCCATCCTCACAATTTTCTTCAACAACGCGCAATCATGGCCAAAACCAACACCGTAGACAAGATTTTCATTAGTGACATATTTTTAAAGAACACAGAAGCTTCTAGAAGGATTGTGACACGCGTCGGATTACGAAAAGAAGAGAAATCATTGGCTGACTGTGACGTAGTTGGGCCTCTAGTGACGTCATTAGCGTGGCTATCACCACATCTATATCAATTGAAATCTCAGGCTTCATTATTTTCTTGGCCGTGACTGGGAGAGACACAACTAGGATTTCCCTTCCTGCTCGCTTTCATTGTACTCTTTCGTCTAACATTTCGATCTTCTGATCAAACTAACTGTCCTCTCTTAGAATCCAAGGTGAGTTTATCATTTCAATTTTGACGATGCTGATTATAATTGTGTAAAAACAGGTATCGTATGAATTTTATGTGAAGTGTGTGACTATTTAGTAATGTTATTTTATGCAAAAAATATAAACTGAAATCTTCGCTCGCTGTAAATCGACTTTTGCTGAATCACAATGTTAAGTGAACTAATATCTTGCCATGCTCAAAATTTCAGCTCTGATGAAGGCGGGTTCTGAATGCTATAGTATGTTTATTCTGCTATAATTGCAAATCATTACATTTTATTCCACGTGTCTCTGAGATTTGCTAAAAGTGTCCATCATTGGTTGTAAAAACCATGTTGTTAACACATGCTCCTTATAAGCAAGCTTTTCCATAATGTAGAGACTGCTCTTATAAGTTGCTGTCTGGAACTAATGTGCACATATTCCGTATTAAATGGAATATTCAATTTCACACTTCTTTCCTTAATTATGTACTGAGAATATTAGAGGGAGCGATATATTCTTTTGCTGAAGATGATTACTCATGCAAAACAATAGTTAGATGGTGCGTATTTTGCAGGACTTTACACACCAGGCCATCATGATTTCAGTGCTGTAAATGGCCTGACAGAATTTTGCGTTCAGTCCTATGCCACTTTTTTTAGTGAATGGCATAAGACAGTTTTACTGTGTTTGTGGTGCAACTGTTTGCTGTGAAAGGGACAGTTGTTCGAGTTTATGTCTTTAACCCCTACTCACCGAAGTTTGGCTGGAAAGACATATCACGCTTAATGTGTTCGAATCTTTGTTGAATATTATGAGATATCTATTTGATGCCTCTCTCAGTAATTCTTATTATCATGATTGGTGAAAGGATTGACGTGTTATTTCTGTTTCATGTAACACTAGTGAATGTTGAGTTGTTGGTCATTTTTTAGGAGTTACAGACATGACAGGAGATGATGAGAGTTAATAAGACGTTTGCTTTTCATATGACGTCACTTACCTTATTATTGACGTCCGTCCATATCTTGCAGTGACGAGTGTCTTATTCTGACGTCACTATTTCTTTATGACAGTTCGTCTCAACATAATGACATTTCATTTGTGATTTATGTCTTTATCTCAAGCAGATGTCACTGTGTCTTCTTGACATTGTGTTTTGTCCTTGATATCATAACAAAAAGATGTGACGTCACAGCAATCATCACAACCAATGGTTATTGCAACAAGATATTTTTCTCAAAATGTATTTGTCACAACAGATACTTATCATAATAATGTTTTACTCAACAGATGTTGTTACGGCTGATGTCTGTCTCAACTAATGTTTGTCTCAACAGATGGTTGTCTCAACTGATGATTGTCTCAACTAATCTTTGTCTCAACAAATAGTTGGCTCAAGGGATGTTTGTCCCTACGGATATTGTTTCAACATGTGTTTGTCTCAACGGATGTTTTCCTAACAAATGTTTATCTCATCTGATGTTTTTCACAATCAATCAATCAATCATGTGCCTTGCCGTAAAGCAGGACTTGCCATTTCATTCGACCACCAGAGTCGTGGATCAACTCAGTGTTCCTGTCTCGTCCATGGCATGTGGCCAAGTCATCCAGGTAGTATCCTCTCGGTCTTCCTCTTGATCTTTTCCCTTCGATCTTGCCAGTTTGTCACTAAGTTCTCCAATCCATTTCTTCTCATAACATGTCCAAAACATTTTGACTGTCTACGTCTATTGTCTCTAATCAATTTACGATTTTTCATTTGTCTCCTATTTTCACAACATAGATGTTTATCTCCACAGGATGTTATTTGTCTTATTGTGATATAATTTTTTCCCCATTCTGATAAAAACGCCAAGTGAAATCGTTATAATATCCTAATGGTTTGTTCCAGCTGAAGTTTCTTCGCTGTGTATGATAACATCATATATCATATCACTGCAATATCTAAGTATATCTTTCAAGAACATAGCGGTTGATTTTGCTTTACATCACCAGAGAGCTACATGAGGGTTCGGCTACTTGCTTCATCTTTATGCAACCACTTGGCCCTGACTCGAAGGCAGAAGTCTGATGAGACGGTCGGACCCTAAGCATTTAGGATGGAACAAGGTGTCATTTTCTTTTTCACATTGTGAATGATGGTCCAGAGGTCGCCTTTACATCGCTGGAGAATAGATCCTCGCAAGTTATCCACCGCAGCCTCAGCTCTTTCAAATGAGTTCAGTGACCTAGTAAATATAAAATACCTGACACACACCTATCATTTGTTAAACATTTATAAAGTGACATTATTGTTACAATTAGAACTCTAAGTGGAAGATTCAACAGTGTGATTTGGACATTTCGAACTTATTTCAGAAAATACTATGATCACACAGGGACTTTTATTATTAGTGTGAACAATGATTATGGGAAGATATTAGTGGAGAGGAATTCTAGTGGTGGCGATCTCATATTTTGATATATTTGTGTTTTTCATTTATGAAAGATTCGTGATTATCATGCACCACCAGAATGATAATTCAAAAAAAATTATGAAACGAGCTATGTGTTGGAGTCCGTTAACTTGTTGATGATGTTCAGCATTTGTAAGTTGTTACAATTGGTAAAACCTACACTGTGTAATAATTAGTATGGGGTCCCCAGTAGCTGGGTGAAATCACGGGTACAACTTCTATTATAGAGTCGAGCTCGCTCCTCTGTTTTCCCGGTAACTACCCATGACTCCCAAACGCCTAGTAATAGGAAAGCCGAGTTTCTATACATATTTATAGAGTGGAGTATGTTTCTTGATTAGCTGCACACTCTTGAGGGTTCGTGAGCCATTCACTGGCTTTCTTATACAGGTGGAATTTATATTGTTTATCTTTGACTCGAATTTTTTTCGTCACGCCACAACACACACACACACACACACACACACACACACACACCATCCATCCATCATGTGCCATGCCGGTAAGCGTGGGCGGTCATGCTTTGCCATCTCACTCGATCACCAGAGTCCTCTGCCTACCGTCGTGAATGTGGATACCATAACCTACAACTATCTGTCGGCTGCTTCTCCCATCTTCATCCACCACCTGCACACATGGCTTCACATAACCCTGATCGGGGGCTGAACGGGTACTCCACCTTGCCCAAGGGTGTCCCGTAGGCTAGCGGAGAGAAGGAGGCACCTTACTTCTCCTTTGATAGGGGATACCCCTACCCCGCTACACACACACACACACACACACACACACACACACACACACATATATATATATATATATATATATATATATATATATATATATATATATATATATATATATATATTCTTCTTTAGCGTTCCGAGCCATTGAGGTTCTTTGCTGCAGATAAAGTCCGTCTCCAGTCGTCTCTCTGGTGGACCTTCTCTTACCAGTCGTTGATTCCAAGTGCTTGTAGGTCTGTATATATATTATCTCTCCACCGCCTTCTTGGTCTACCTCGGGGTCTACGGTCATTTATTTCCTGAGTGTAAGCGAGTTTTGTTTCCCTATTATCTTCTATTCTTTCTATATGCCCCAGCCATTGTAGTCTATTATTAGCCTTTATGATACCAGTGATTAGCGGGGACTTAAACAGATCATAAATGTCTTTGTTACTTCTTCTTTTCCACTCTCCACTTTGTGTACCCCTAATGGGTCCAAAGATGCGTCTTAAAACTTTGTTTTCAAAGGTTTGTAACAAGGCTTCGCCTCCTTTCGTTTACTCCAGGTTTCAGAGCCATACAGCACAACTGGTCCGATAAGTGTTTTGTATATTGTGATTTTGGTGTTACGAGATAGCGCATTTGATTTTATTAGATGTTGTAGTGCATAGTATATCTTATTTCAAGAATTCAAAATAGTTTGTATTTCTTCCCTTATGATGTTGGAGCAATTGAAGATTTAACCCAGGTATTTGTATGTTTCTGTTCTTTTAACGGTCATTTTATGTATGTGTATGTGGCCAGAGTTTTTAGCCATTCCGTCTCTTGAAATTACCATATATTCTGTCTTATCTTGGTTGATAACCAGCCCCATCTGATCGGCTTTTCCCTCTAAGTGAGTCAATATTTCCAATGTCTTTTGTTCATTTTCCCCTATAATATCTATATCATCTGCATAACCAAGCAGCTTGGATTTTCCTCCAATATAATATTCCTCCTTCACATTCCTTACAACTTTCTCTAGAGCCAGATTGAAGAGTAGTGGCGATAGTGCATCACCCTGTTTCAAGCCAGATGCTATTTGGAAAGGGTCTAATTTCCTGCCTCTATATGTTACTATATTATAAGTATCTTCCATGCATAGTCTGGTCATGTTAATTAACTTTCTTTGGTATTCCAAAATCCTGCATAGCATTCCATAGACTATTCCTATGGATACTATCATAAGCCTTTTTAAAATCCACAAAAATGTTATGGAGATCTCTTTTATATTCCCAATTTTTCTCGGCTATTTGTCGTTGATCTGTTTCGTCTAAAACCCGTCTGGTAGTCACCTAATATGTCTTCTGAATATGGTTTTAGTCTATTTAGTAATATTGCGTATAGTATCTTATAGCTTGTAGACAGTAGTGATATTCCTCTATAATTTTCACATTGGAACTTGTCTCCTTTCTGAAAGATAGGTATCAATAATGACTCTTTGCAGTCATGGGGTAATTCTTCTATCCTCCAGATTTTTATTATTAGTTCGTATAGCTTTAGATGTAATGCATGGCCACCTGCCTTTATAAATTCAACAGCAATTCCATCAGCCCTAGTTGCCTTATTGTTTTTAAGTCATGTGATTACATATAGGATTTCTTCAAATGCAGGTTCTTCAATTTGTGGTTCACACGTAAGAACCTCTTCCTGTGGGAAAGTGTTACTTGGAGCTTCACAATTTAGTACTTCAACAAAATATTCTTTCCATGTGTTACACATTTCCTCATTGGTATTTATCATATTCCCATGTTTGTCTTTTAAACCATATGTATTGTGTTGGTGCCCTCGTTTCATTTACTTCAGTTCTTTAAATAACTTTCTGGATTCGTGTTTCTGGTGATTAGTTTCCTTATCTTTGATTATATTACTCCATATTCTCGCGTCTGCTGTCGAACTATTTTTGTAGCCTCTTTACATTCATTTCTATATTGCTCTTCCTTTTGGATGTTGTTGATGTAATTAAACCATAAGTGTCTGGCATTCTTTTTCCTAATGATTGCTTCTTCACATTTCTGATTGAACCATCTGTTCTTTCTATGCGTGGTTAACACACCGAGACATTCTTCTGCGGTAGATTGAATTGTATTCTTGATGTTCAACCAAGTTTGGTCAACGCTTTCCTCCAAAGGGTTTTGCAGAGTTTCAAGTTTACATTTTATTTCACCTGTAAATTTCTCTTTGACTGTAATTTCTTGTATTTTTTCTCTGTTATATGTTGAGTGTAATCTTTGTAATTTAGTATAGAAAGCTCTCTTAAGTTTTATTTTAAATTTTGCTCCAACGAGGAAGTGGTCGCTGTGGCACTCAGCTCCTCTATAACATCTAACTAGTTGTATGTTTGATGCATTTCTGTTGTTAATTAAAATGTGATCTATCTGATTATAGTTCCTCTTGTCACGTGATTTCCAAGTTTGTTTGTGTATATCCTTTCTTTGTAGTCTGGTAATGTTAATCTGCAGTCCTTTGGCTTCTGCCAGGTTGATGACTCTCCATCCATTATCATTTGAAGTTGAATGTAGGCTTTCCATACCGGCCAATTTTTATGAGTTTGCTCTCTACCTATTTTTGCATTGAAGTCTCCCAGCACAATCAGGTTGTCCTGTTTGGGGGTTTCTTCTATGACATCTTCCAAATCATTATAAAAGTCTTCTTTAACTTAATCTTCTTTCTCTTCAGCAGGTGCATGCACATTAATCATCGTTATATTTTTCCATTTACCTGTTATTAGTAATTTACTAATTCTGTCATTAACAGCTTTAAAGTATAGAACGTTCCTCCAAAACTCTTTTTTGATGACAAAACCTGTTCCTAATTCATGTTTATTTTGGGTGTTTCCTCCATATATTATAATCATTCCATTTTGCTCTAAAGTACCCTCTACTTGCCACCTTATTTCATGAATTGCTGTTATATTCATGTGATATTCAACCAGCTCTCGGGTTAGTTCTTCAGCCGCTCCAGTGCGATATAGTGTCCGTACACTACATGTTAAAAATCTCAAGAGGTCTTTAACGTTCTGAGGTCGTTGTCCAAATAAGTCAGTCCGAATTCGAGGCTTCTGTATCTGTTTCGTAACAAAATATTTTTTTTTACAAAGGTGGGGATGTTAACCCCACGCTTCAACCCCCAACCTGGAGGTCCAGGGTGTTTCTCTTTGTCTATTCTCTACCCTTTGACCTGTCCGGCTTGGGAGGACCTGCTGGTAGCTACGCTACCGCCGGCATAGCTCTCGGGGTAATTGAGAAACTCAAGTCCCCCACCACAAGGTGGAAACACCATCGGGTGAGATATATAAACATCGTGATAGTGCCCGCTTATGGGCTTTATGTATCGATATTCCCATGGACTCTGCTATTCCATCCGTCCAACGTTTACGTGGTCGGCCTCTTTCTCTGTTTCCCTCTGGTCTGTACATCATTGCTTGTTGTGGTATGCAGTTGACTGGTAATCTACTTGCATGGCCAAACCATTTGTCTTGCGCTTTCTAATAAAATCTAGTGCTGCTTTAACCCCTGGCCAGCATGGAAGTAGATGGCACCACAAAAGTGAGAGTCTCCCAGGAATGCTACCTGGTCAAAAAAGCACGCTAAACTCGATGTGTTGGCCTACGGGTTTCGGCCCAAGGGCGCATAACAGACACACCGCAATCACATCTGAAAAAACACTCAGGATGAACGAAAAGAAGAAGAAGATATCTTCTTGTTACGTTGAGTATTCTTCTCAGGAATCTCATTTCTGTTGTGATTTTTCTTTTCTCTTTTTCTGTCATTGTCCAAGTTTGGCATTGGTAGCATAGAGTTGGTAGGAAGATTGTGCTGTACAGTGCTCTCTTAGTAGTTAGTTAGTTAGTTAGTTAGTCGCAGTTCCAACTTCACAGCAAAGGGTCGTCCCCATTATGCTCCGTTCCTGTGCCAGTGAATATCACACAAAATGCTCCTCACTGCCCAATGTGAAAAGGGGAAAAGACAGGAGTCTCGACAAACAACAGCCCGCACAGATACACTGTGCATAATGCCGCCGCCAGAATGTCAACACAATAGTCCCACACAAAACACCCAGTTCATTTCTGATGGCAGTCATGTTCCCATCTGGATGTTTCCTAGATGTTCATCCACACAGTCCACGAAAAACAGTTCATCGTCGATGGCAGTGACAGTCAACCAGAAGCACCCACAGCCACGCATTTCTGCATAAGGCAAAAACCGGTCAACTCTGGGACATAGCCATCTGCCATCGTTTTGAACATGCAGTCACGTTCCAAAAAACCTTAGGCAGATTCAAAAGCATTTCACACGAAACTCACAGCTCACAGTGTCGCGCCACGCACTCACTCAGTAGCAGGGCGACGGAACCATCAAGCCTCCTCAGTCGCCTCTTACGACATGCGTGGTAGGCTGCAGTAGTATATTTATATTTATATCTCTTAGTAGTTATTGATACATATTTGTTCTTTAGTATTGGTGCCATTTGTCCAATGAGTTGGTTTGCCTAATTGCACCTATTTATTATCTCGTCTTCTGATATGCCATTTGATGATGTTATACTTCCTAGATGCTTTAAACTCTTTACTTGTTTCAAGGGATGTTCGTTTGGGTGAATTGTTGTTGTTTGTTCTTCTTTAGTTATAGTCATTACCTCTGTTTGCTTGTGCTAATTTTCATGTTATGTTCCCTACACATTTCGTTTAGACTATTCATGTGGTCTTGTAATTCAGCTTCTGATTTTGCTATTAGTGCTTGGTCGTCCACAAACAGGAGTTATCTAATGGTTAGATTTGCAGATGTTTCTTCTTCTGTGTTCTCGTCATGCAGTATTCTTGCTGTCTCTGTTTGGCTGGTTTCTTTACATATGTTGTCTATATATGTTATGAACAAGAGAGGGGACATGATACAAACTTGTCGTACTTCAGATCTTATGGTGAAGAGTTCTGATTGTCCTCCAGTTGCTCTCACTATGCATTCACTGTTGTTGTTTAAGCTTCTACATAGGTTTGTTAGATGTGTACTCACTCCATATTGTTTAAGGATTTCCCACAGTTTGTTTCTAGCTACTCTATCGAATGCCTTTTCTTGGTCGACAAAGGCTAAGTAGAGTGTTTCATTGAATTCGATTGATTTTTCTATAAATTGTCTAAGAGCAAAAATGGCATCTGCGCATCCTTTGTGTTTCCTAAATCCAAGTTGTGTTTCGCTTAGCTGGGGTTCTAATGTAGTTCGCAATCTTTTTTCAAGAATTTTGCAAAATATGTTCCCAGTATGACTCAACGGTGAATTGTTTACAGTCTCTTTTGCTGCCATTGTTTTTCCAAATTGGGATAATTATGGCGTTTTCTCAGTCTCGTGGTGTCTGTTGTTCTACCCAAACATGGATGAATTGTCTATGCAGCCAAGCTGTTCCTACTTCTCTTGCTGCTTTAATTAGTTCATTTGGTATTTCATTCTATCCCGGTGATTTGTTCAATGGGGCTAATCTGATGGCTTCTATAATTTTTTTCTTTTAGTATTTCTGGTTCTGCTCCCAATGTGGCCAGAGGCAACGCTTTAAAGACACTCTGAAAATCTCACTGAATGCTTTTGGAATTCATCATGACACCTGGGAGGCTGAGCCAGAGACCGAAATTCGTGGCGTGCATCATTATGCAAGTGTGCAGTCATATGTGAGGCAACCAGGACTGCAAGAGCTGTGAAGAAAAGGCAGGACAGAAAAACCACTGCAGGAAATCCTCCTCCAACAACGTCAAGCATTCTTTGCCCACATTGTCAAAGAACATTTCGAGACAAAATAGGCCTTATCAGCCATCTTAGAACTCACGGCTCCATACTATAACCCCACTGGATGAAATTAATGGTCATCATCATTCTTGATGGACAAACAACAACAACAACATGTCTGGTTCTAGTTCTTCGGTGGCATCTGTGTAGGTTTCTTGAATTCCTGTGACATCTGATGGGATGTTGAGAAGTAGTTCGAAATACTGCTTCCATCTTATTAGAATTTGTTTTTGTTCACTTATTGGTTCTCCATATTCGCTGTTAATTATTTCAGTTGGGTCAAAAGGTTCTCCTTTGGTTCGCATTGTACTTTTCATTTTTGTAGAAGTTTCTTGTTGCCTCCTTGTAGTTTTTATTTAGGGTTATATATATATATATATATATGGGACGCAGAGGTGTTTCCAAGGCACCAGGGCTGGGTTATATACTGGCCAAGACCTACTGACGCGTCCTCGTCGAGCGTCCTGGGCAACAGGTCTCTTCGGGGTCCTGGCTAAAGTCATTAGGATCGCCGATTCCTCCGAAGTCGGAGAGTGTCTGCCTGTACGGCGAGGAACCACCAGTCTGCACACCAATAAGCCAGACATGGGACAACGGATACTCACGCAAAATTCAGGTCCTGTATGACATCACACTGATGTTGGACACCAGGATGCCTTCATCCGACATACAGGACTTCGCGTTGGAGCTCAAGCCAACGAACACAAGCAAGCAAGCAAGCAAGCATATATATATATATATATATATATATATATATATATATATATATATATATATATATATATATATATATATATATATGGTGGTCGAGTGAAATGGCGAGTCATGACCGCCCACGCATTCCGGCATGGCACATGATTGATTGATATATATACATATATCGCTTTCGAAACACAGCTATGGACTATTTAGAAGCAGTACGCCTTGCGTTGGTTGCCATACAATAGTATGAGTGCCAGTCTTTCAGAAAGCAATGGCGAACGAAACTTGCCCAATAATCACAAAATAGACAAAACATGCTGGAGATGACTGCAACGTCTTGTAAAGGATGTGGAACTAATGTGTGTTGTAAGTAGATTACACCCACCAGGAAGTGACCCTGACACCTGGTGATTGTATGTGGATCATTGACTGACAGGTGGGAGGCGTAGCCTTGGAGAGAAACTGACAGGCAATGCACTGCCCTGGATATGAATAATACTGATGGAACTACGGTAAAGCTGTGCACATGTAAACAATGTAAAATAAAAAAAGCCATGCAGCTTTACAGAACAGAATTACAAAATATTCAGAGCGTTGCGGTGACTAGACTTCATCAGCAAATAAATACATACACAAAACACAGCATATATTTACGGAGAAGACACACCAGTGGAATAGGCAAGCAGAATACATTATAAGGGAATAAACACAGATAACATAAATCACCGTGTAACAGACTTTTGGAGAGAACTCTACCTACTTATGACAAGAGAGAACAACGGTGCAGAAACAGTTGGAGATAGTGCATAATTCTTGACAGTCGGTAGAGTGCCATACTGGGCAGCACGATCATGCTGCTGAGGGAATTGGAGACTCGTTAATTTCTGTTCAACATACTAGTCTCTTGTTCTGACTGTGGAAGTCATGGCAGTAAGTAAAATAATAGCATTGCTCGAGACACAGACTTTCACATGGTCATGTTTCCTTTGAGACTCAATGAGTATGCTCAGAAAAATTGGAGACGGGGTAGATCCGAAGACAGTGATTGTTGTCTCAAGATCAGTCACGGCTAGTAAAGATTAGTTTCATTTTCGTGCCAGGGCATGCGGGTGTAAAAGAAATAAGCAGGATAACAGGATTGCAAGTAAGTCAATTGTGGAGTGCGGACGAGCCATGGATCAGGCTGATATACTTAATGCTCTACGAGAAGTAAGTTGTTTACGAGAACCAAGTGATGTCTGTGAATCAACGGTCATGGTCAGACTGCAAGATCAGCAAGTTAAAAGGGGTGTGACCAAACAGGAAAACTACGCAGGAAGCCAAAAGATTAATAAACCAACACATAACTGGTGTCGTGAACCGCTACACGCTGCGAGATTTGCTTAGGAAGGATGGGGGGAGGAGGGAGAGAGATTCTGAGCACTTATGGACTGAATGGTTTGATGTGCAATGAGGATGATATGTCGACAAATCCGACTAGGTTTCTTGTTCGATGGTAGGAACAAGTACCCAGGTTGGGAGGCAAGGGTTAAAGAGTACATCCCACACATATGTACATTGAGTAAGACACTGGGTGTCTTGCGTGTATGTGCATTTATGTCAATGCATGTATGTATGCAATTTATTTGCACTGATTGTGTATTTTCATCAGAGGTTTCTGCCTAGGAAAGCACATTTAAGTCATAGTTTAGAAGAATATTCTGAGCATCATTCTGTTAAACGTTGCCATCGGATGTAGATTGTTGTTCAGTAATGTCTTCATCAAATGGCTCGAGTATGTCACAAGTGCTGTTTCTTTTATGTCACTTCTGAACATGTTACTTTAGATATCCCCTTCATGTTATAATATTTCTACCAGTAACTACATGTGGTTAATTAATACCCTTTGATACTATTCCTAACAGTAACTATATGTGGTTACTGCATACCATTTAATACTATTTCCCCATGTGGCTACAGCCGGTCTCTCTGGCTGTGGGGTTACAACACTTTCTCTCTGTAATCCCGTTTATCACGCAGAGTCTCGTAGCGGAGCGAGAGCTGAGGCGGTTCGACCCCCGCTCGTGACTTTCGGGATACTGAGCCGGCCGCTCAGAAAGCAATGGCAAACCACTGAGCGTAATCTTGCCAAGAGATCAACATACAGCTGAAAGATGCTGGTGTTGACAGCTAAGTCTTATAAAGGATATGCTAAAAAAAAAAAAATGTGGCTACAGGTGGTTAATGTTTACTTACTATGTTATAATATGTCTACCTATAACTACATGTGGTTAATGTACACCATTACTACCATGTCTACCAGTAACTACACGTGGTAGTGCATACCATTTGATACTATTTCTTCAAGTAACCACACACGGTTAATGTATTCCCTTTTGCTATTTTCCAGTAAGACTTTTAGTGAACTTGCTGAAGCTTATGCTTACGTCAGTTCTCCGGTGTTGACTGTGGTGGTAATCTGTGTGCTGTGTATGGTCAATACTGTAGCGAGATGCCTGAGGTTCGCCTCGCTACTTTCATGGTCAAAGGGAACTTACCGGGAAAATTCGTGCCGGAGGGACCCAAGAAGATGATTTATGTCCCCTTGTTACCTGGAACAGAACATTCGAGTAACGCGAACTCCGTTCAGTTTACTACATCGGAGATAGACGGTTTTGAAACGTGCGTGGCACATCCGTTAAAGAGTGTAAGCCAAGCATGTGTTCAGGCTAAAGGTTGAACTCCACGGGCGTTTAGCTCATATAAAGTGCAAGCAACCTGTTCGAAAGACGTCCGAAATTTGTGTTGTGTGAAGTGTATATGGCAATAAAAGAGGACCTACATTTTCGCCAGCATGCTGACAAAGTGTTCGCTGTATTGAAAGTATTTGCCATTTATTAGGGAAGTATTTTCATATCGATGTTTCGTGCTCAGCGCGGCTACGTGGGCGTTACACCAAACTAGCTTATGCATATTTACTGGATCGGAATAAATGGGACTTAGCAAAAATTGGGGGTGCAGAAAGGTTGACCTTACCATTCATCGGTTACTGGCATCGTAGGATGTTGAGGCTATATGCTATCCACTTCAGTATGGGATATTCGGACTCAGGGCATTAAGGCCTTTAACATGAATATACGCATGAGGGAGTTTGATGATCGTAATCGTCGGTCGGGGTCAGCGCGGCGGAGAGGTGCGACGGGTGACTTCCGGAGGACGCCGCGGGCGGTGGGGCGTGACAGGACGACACCAAGACCATAGCATGCGACATATCGAACCATTCGGGATGACGAGTAGCGGCGTTTGCGAGGATCGGAAGAAGTGTTCGGCAATCGACGGCGGTGATGGTGCGGTCTCCGCAATTTTGGACGACCACTGGATTTTTTAAATTTATACTTTCCTCCCACGAGTCCTTTACATATTTAGTTGTTCTGAAGCGAACACAAGCAGGGAACCCAATTATTTCACGTGGCGAAAGTGAGAGAAATAGAACCGAGAGAAATAATACCTTCGACAACTGATACTGCTATTCCAGGGAACCGTGATACTGTTCTACCCACTCACCCTATTAGCCAGGAGTGAGAGATTGATTG
Organism: Cepaea hortensis; assembly: GCA_963921405.1. Taxonomy (NCBI): domain Eukaryota; kingdom Metazoa; phylum Mollusca; class Gastropoda; order Stylommatophora; family Helicidae; genus Cepaea; species Cepaea hortensis. The sequence continues at coordinate 7,104,095 of OY992897.1, forward strand.
ATTGATTGATTAATTTAGGAATCAACATCACAGTATTCGGGGCATTCCCATAAGCGCTCCGTCCCCATCCTCAGCAGCAAGCGAAGAGTTCCAACACTAATAGTACCAGTAGCAATCTGATTATATGTCCGTCTCGCCTTTCCTCTGAGCGTTGAGCGTCGGCCAGATCCCCTCGTCACTCCTCGCTGTCTCATTCTTGCCAGACCATGGTAATCCATTTGCTCTTCCGAGGTGTGCACGTGCTCCCACAAGGCCGCAAACACGTCTGCCTTGTCATGTATCAATACTCCACCATGTTCTGCAGAACCAGCCAATCTGCCCGCCTGTTCATTTCCCAGCACACCGGCATGCCCCGGAGAAAAGATCCAGGCGATGCTTGTCACCCGTGACCTCCGAAGCGAAGCAGGCCACTCCGCACGAAGCCTGTCTGTCCTCACCCTGCCCGTCCTCACCCTCGTCAGCATGCTTTCTGAGTCAGTTACAATCACGATGTGTGTGTGTGTGTGTGTGTGTGTGTTGTATTCTCCATCCAGCGGAGAGCCGCAGTGACCGCCTCCACCTCCATTCTTAAGCTGGATGTTGTGGTATCATATGCCAGGCTCTCCTGCCCCAAACTTCGACCATTGGCTTTGGCTATGAACCCCTAGCCACTTTTCTCACCTCGTGACACGGAACCATATGTGTAGATAATCACAACAGTGAGCATTGTCCTGAATTAGTTGCTGGATTTCCACTTCCGTGGCCCTGCTGGCCACTCCCTGCACTCCCGGCTTAATGTGATTATAACTCTGCACAATTCTGACTGCTCCGCTGGCACTCTGACCCACTCCTCTCCACGCATAATGTTCTCCAAGGGGCACACCTGTCTGATCGTATCCTCTGCCTGAGCCATCCATGATTTCCTTCTTATCAGTCGCTGACCCTTAACTGCGTCCAGCGCCTCATGCAGTGGGTGGCCTGTGTCTGCAGCTACTCTGAGGTATGCCTTCGCCTGCATCACATTGAGCCTACCAGCAACAGGGGTGAGAGAACGGAATGTTACCCACTTCATGGGGGATAGGCCATGTATTCAATAGCCATTGACTAGAATGGAGGTACACCTCCCCCATGTGGAAGATGGGAATAGTGGAATACCTGAGAAGGTTAACAGATATTTGAGGAGTGAGAAAAACAGAACGGAGGTTCGGCGTAGCGGCCGAATATATCCCCAAAAGGGTTGTTAAGCTTTATACTAATGCCTAAACTTTAATGCATGAAATGACTGAGACTTTTCCAGGGATTTGTGTGACTAACCGACGGAACGTGTCCGAGCTGTTGTACAGTTCTCTATGGACGATGCTCCTCTTGGAGTGGTCTGACAGATGAGAGTCCAAGTTCATCCCAGTCCAGATAACCACAGATGAGTAAGGGTACAGGATCATATATATATATATATATATATATATATATATATATATATATATATATATATATATATATATGATTGCTGTTACCAGTGGCTCTCACAAGGTTGTTTCGTTACAGAACCTGCCATGGGTGTGAGCTCAAGCCCAGCGTAGGCCCGGCCAGTAAACCAGAAGATTGGAGCGAACCGACGAGACGGTGGGCGTGAGATTCCCAGTGTTGACGTAGCGCCCTGTTGCTCCAGAACGGGAAAGTGCTCCAGTAGCCTATTATCTTTGCAGGTCAGCCACCTACCAGTACTAGTCCACAAACAGCCAGCCACCATACCTTCTTGATTCCTTAAGGTAACATGTACCTTCCACAGTCATATTCGGCTATGACGGCCCAGTGGTTCGTCTGACACCCTGGTCTATTACTTATGTGGCCTAATGAATATGGCCCTGAACAGTGACCAGCATATACATTAGACTAGACTTCAGATCCCAGGCTTATGTGAATTGACAGAATGACCTGTCTGTTTCTATGCCCTGTTCCCATGGAGAGTGTTCTTCCAGGTACCCTATCGGACAGTTTAATGAACGTTGTTATATAAAGGAGAGCTACCGTGGAGGCTTTGAATGACAATGTCTGTGTGCTAATGAATGCGCCAACTACGGCAGCTTAGACCTAACTGACGCTAAAGAGGGAATTACCAGCGAATTCCCATGTGCATCTACCGAGCTCTGCCTCTACGCCGGTCTTCTTCAGTCGTGAGGAGGATCCGCAGAAGCCGGGTGAGAATCCTTCGACAGCAGTCTTAGTAGGGAGAGTAAATTGAAGTACTTGGGTATCACCTTCGACAGCTGTATGTCTTTTAAAGATCATGTGGGGTTCTGGTGGTGAAGGCTGGTAGGGGACTTCATGCAGTTAATGATTTATGTCATTGAGTATGGTTTGGGGCTCCTGACAGTGTCAAAGAGCCAGCTTGAACGGTTGGAACGCATACAAGATGCGACCATGCGGGTGATTCTGGGATGCACAAAAGACACACAAATTATATGCATGAGGCATATCTTGGCTCTACCAACAAAGGCGGATTGGCATAGGGTCCTTCAGGCCATATGGTACCCGAGAGTTGCATCAGATAGGGATCACCCTTGCATGAAGCAGTGGATATGGCCAAGGGTCATAGACTAAGAAGAGGCAAGTCATGGGTGGCATAGGCAGAAATATCTATACGTCAGGTGTGTGATCTAGAGACCATCAATCGTGAAAGAGAGTGGGTTGAAGTCCCCACAGGACGGACTGTCACAATGTAATAATAATACTGGGTCGTGAGTGCAGAGAGTGGGCAGCGGCCGCATAGAGGTTGAGGTGCAACATCTGATACAGAATAATACACATCAAGGTAACATAGAGATCTATACTGATAGGTCAGTGGTGAGAAACAGTCGGAGTGTTTAGTGCTTTATTGCGTAGGCTAATGGATGATTCTTGAAAAAGGAGAGTCTGGCATATGAGGCTACGACCTCCAACATGAGAATGGCAGTCACAGCGGCATTCCATTGGGTAGAGGAGACCACTGCAACACACACTGTCTTCATCACAGACTCAAGGCGTATGCTTAGTAAGGTGGAGAAAAGAATGTTTCGTGTGGAATGGCTCTCCTCGCTTCAGAGGTCATAGATTGTGAGAATTAAATGGTTTCTTTTTGCACTGGCCATGCGGGAGTGCGGGGGAATGAACAGGCTGATAAGCTACCAGGAATCAATCTATTGGTGGTAGATTACCTGTGGACAAAGGAGAGGTGGTTTTACGCCTGTGGAACCAGGTGGAGAAATTGAGGAACAGATTGAGAACCCGTATGTGGACAGGACGAGATTGTTGGGAATTGGCCAGGGTTTTGGTAGAATCTCAAACCTGAGAGGGAAAGCCAGGCTCACTGTACATCAGATAGCGGTGGGAAAGATTTGTAATGTGACTCTTCGCTGGCCGTTGAACGAGGGGACCGGGCGCGTTTGGGAATGTCCTGAGTGCCATGATGTCGGTTCTTAACTTAATTCAACTCAACTCGTCTTTTCTCTCGTTGCAAATGGCATCTTTTTGTTTCAATTGGTTGTTATGCTTTCCATCTTGAAAAATAGCTACCTTTTCCATGGGGATTCTTCTTCTCATCTCTTCAAGGCATCTCCCATCAGAGGTTATGACTGTTCCGAGATAGTTGTACCGATTCACTTGTTGAAGAATATTCCCATTTACTTGTATCACATTGTGGTATTTCCTTCGTCCTGTTGACGACTGTCGTGTCCTCCTTTAAAGTGTCGTCCCTGGAGTGAGGAGAGTCAACACCCACATTATAATATTTTTCTTTCCTATCAATATCCTGGAGAATCCACCAGCTTCCGTCCAACACACTCCATCAGCCCGTGGACACCTTTTCCTATCACTCTCTCACTGTCGTACTATGCCCCCTCTCATACTTCCCCAATGCAACATACTCAACAACTCTTGCTTCTAAAAATTAATAAAGATTAATTTATTAAAAGAAAAGTGTAACGTATATGAGACGTGTATGCGAATAAAAATGTGTGTCGGGTATAATAACATAAATGTATATGTCAGCCCTCAAAGTTCAGGATCATAGTGCACACATCATGGCAAGGATTACACGACATCACACGAGTCAGTACAATAGACCTCACCGAAGTCGTATCCTTCTCTCCAGACATGTCCTTCTCCAGAAGCTCTGATGACCATGAGATCTGAATCCCATGTAAATATATAATCCGTGGAAAATACTATTATTGTTCCTAACACAACGGTTCCTATTAGTTCTGTATTTTCACTCTTAAACAGTCAATGTATCTAGACAAAAATGGCTTGCTTTATTCACTAGATATAGTCTGAAAGTTCTGATTTCCTAGATACATGGAACAACTACACTTCAGTGTTTGGTTTCATCTAATGTGAACATCAGTTCCTACTGATCTAGTTCCTCATGGGCTGAACATCCATCACTTCAGGTGTGTTAACGATTGGTATTCACTCATGTAGGATACATATACCATTAGGCTCCACCGAGCAATGTGTATTAACTTCTTCCGTTGCGAAAGTTGCTGGCCCATCTCTCTACATCATAATTTATCCGGGATCGGATTTTTCATTGGTTCCGGGTTCTTCATTCCAACCAGAGGAACCTTAGGCAACACCGCAGTTAGATCCAATTACATCCACTCTTGCCATGACAGGCACGTGTAAAATTAAATTAACTCAATTCGCACACGGTAGACATTTTCCAATCAAAACCGCAGTGCCGAAGCACGTCCGCTAAAATCCAAGGTTTGAGTTCAACTTTCCTCTCCAATCATGGTTTTTGGCAAAACCTAAACTTGGTCACGTGACGGTATTCTTCCTGTCCACACAGGTGTTATTTGGACATATCATCCATTGTCAAGAATCCATTTTCCCTGGCCTAGTCACTGTCAAAGTTGTCATCACTTGTTTTGACATCCCCAACAAGCTAGCGAGTTAATGTATGATCCCAACAACGGGTTTCCCCAACAATCTGACAATCTTCTTGATGTCCGGAAACTATAAATTGAGAGATGGACTGTTTACTTCCGAGCTGAGTACTTCCGCTTCCAATCCGACCTGTTTATAAACTGTCAAAGCGATGTAGGGATTTGTCTCACTCACCACCGAGTGTTCCCAATCCGTCGACCAGGTGTACACGTGCAGCTACAAATATTGTCCTGGGATTTTGACATCCGATTTGTTTTTTCTGTTAGTTAAAATAGTTGTCGCTGGCAGATAGTCAGTTTAATCAGAAAGCCTCTATAATAATCAACTGGTTAAACGCAATGTTTTATTTTGTGACAACGACCATAATCTGTGTCTTCTTACAAGTTAATTATAATCCTAGTAGTTCACTGTGTGCAATACCACATCTACTGAATGTTGCACATCATACTCATTGTCTGCAATCAATACTGTGTCATCCGCATATTTAATGTTATTGAGGTTTCGACCTCCATTCATGATTCCTTTCAAATCTTCTAACAATTCTGAAAATATTTTCACTATACACGGAAAAAAAAGATATGGAGACATTACACATCACTGTTTCATACCTTTCTTACTAGGCTGCTATTGACCTACTTCATTGTCAATCCTTATGGCAGCTTGTTGTTTCAAATATATGTTGTTTTTTTTTTTTTACCAAGTCTAAGGTCTTTACCATCAATTTGTAGATCTGCAAACATCTTTATCATGTTGACATGTATTATTTTATCAAAAGCCTTTGTTTAGACAGTAAAGCAAAGATTTAGGCCTTAGTTTACTTCTCTAGAACATTCAGTTAATGAGAAAATTGCTGTTTCCAATATATGTTTTTTTTTACAAGTCTAAGATCTTTTCCATCAATTTGTAGACATGCAAGCATCTTTATCATGTTTAAATGTCTTGCTTTATCGAAAACTTTTGTGTAGTCAATGAAGCAAAGGTGTAGGCCTTCGTTTACTTCTGTAGAACGTTCAATTAATGTTCTCAGCATATGTACAGCATTTATTATACCCTTTCTTTCTACAAACCCACATTGTTCATCTCCTATTTCGGGTTATATTTTCTTCTTAACTCTTTGCTTGATAATTCTTCGCAAAATCACTGTGATTCTCATGAATCTCATTTCTGTTATTGTAATGTTTCGTTTCCCTTTTTCTGTCACTGTCCAGGTTTGGCATTCGTAGCATAGAATTTGTAGAACAATAGTGTTGTAGAGTGCTTTTTTAGTACGTACTGATACGTATTAGTTCTTTAATATTGGTGACACTTTACTAATTAGTTGGTTTCATTATTCCATCTATTTTCTATCTCGTCTTCTAATTTGAATAGCATATTCTTCAATCAATACCTGCCCCGTTTCTGATTTCAAACGTGCTTTTACTATTGTTTTTCTTTCTCCATACTCACTAATTTGTCAGTGTATGTTATACACATCTTTAATATCATTTAATACTATTTTCTTGCATTGCTCTTTCAACGAAGTATCTAGTGTGAGTCATATGTAACTCTTTGTTGTTTTCATTGTCAACTTAGTCATTAATAGTTATTAATTTGTTCATGTATCAGGAATAGAAGAGGCCATGAGGATCTCGATACGTGAAGCCCATAAACGGGCACTCTCCCGCTGTTTAATCTTCTCCCCGA
>OY992897.1:7115682-7198182 GCA_963921405.1 Cepaea hortensis
TAAGCTAGTGGGGCCAGGTAGAGAAATCGGGGGAACAGATTGAGAACCCGTATGTAGAAAGAATGAGATTGTTGGGGATCGGCAAGTGTTCTGGAAGAATCTCAAACGTGAGAAGGAAGACCAGGAGAACTATAAATCAGATAGCGAGGGGACGGAGCACGCACGGGAATGTCCTGAGTACAGTGATGTCGGTTCTTTACTCAACTCAACTCAATTCAACTCAACTCAACTGTTAGTGCTCTTGTGGTTTCAATTCTGGAGATGATAGTAGTAGACACCTTTCAGTCTTGACAGACTAAAGTATGTGAGTGGAATATGGCCAATATTCCATCACAATGTCTGGGCAGAGCTTCAGAGATCATGTGATGCCCAAACGACATGACCCCTCCCTCGGCCTAGTCTTGTGTATTCCAGAGGAATGGGTAACCAATACGTCTGGCACAAGGTAGGCTGGAGATGATAGTATCACATAATTATGTAATGGTATTTATAATACTGGGTTCATCTCCAAGGAAATGATAACGTCCATTTTGATCACACTACCCAAGGAGAGAAGATTTGTTGATTGTGAGGCTTTCTTAACCATTAGCTTAATGAGCCAAGTAAATAAGATACTACCGAAGCCTGTCCATCCATTATTAATGCCGGTAAGCGTGGGCTGTCATGATTCAGTATGCTTGCCTCGACCATGCCACGCGGTTAAGCCCTCCAGGTATTTAATTCTCGGTCTTCTCCTTGTTCTCTTCCCCTCGATCTTGCCAGTTGTCACCATGTTCTCTAATTTATTTCTTCTCATAACATGTTCAAATATGTTGCTTGTTTACGTCTAATTTTTCTAATCAGTTTACGAATTTCATGTGTTTCTTGTAGTACTTGGTCATTATTTTTTCTATCTGTCCATGGCATTCTTTACAATCTCCTCAGAAACCACATTTCCACAGCCATCAGATGTTTTTGTTAGCTTGACTAAACATTGTCAACTCTTCATATCCAAACAAACGTACAGACTTTATGCAGCATCTCAACACTCTTTTCCTCGTAGCATCTTTTTTATTTGTCTCTATGTTTTAATCTTGCACAATGCTACCTTAGCCATGTAGATTATTGTTTTAATCTCTTCAAGGCATCTCCCATCAGATGTTTTGACTGTTCCGAGATAATTTTACTGATTTACTTGTTTAAGGTTAGGGTTAGGGTTACGATTGGCAGATGTTCTGGTACAATCTCAAAACTGAGAGAGACGACCAGGATAACTTTCAATCAGATAACGGTGGGAACGATTAGCAGTGTGACTCTTCGGGGACTGTTGAACGAGGGGGTGGAGCGTGTATGGGAATGTCCTGAGTGCAGTGATGTCGGTTCTTTGCTTAATGCAACTCAACTCATCAGTTTGAAGAAGGGTTTGGGATATAAGCTACAATTACCAATCAAGTTCAAAAATTAACTACCGTAAGTAATTTTACGCAGACGATACAGTCGTGATTGCAGACAATGAACAGGACTTGCAAAATTTAGTAGATGCGGTTGTTGGACACAGTGAACAGCTAGGGTTAGAATTGAATTGTAAGAAGACACAGATTATGGTCGTCACTAGGAAGGAAGAAATACCACAATGTAATATACAAGTAAATGGGCATATTCTTAAACACGTGAATCGGTACAGCTATCTCGGAACAGTCATAACATATGATGGGAGATGCCTTTAAGAGGTTAGAATAAGAATTGCCTTGGCAAGGCAAAGGTAGCCTTTTGCAATATGAAAAACATACTGACAAATAAAAAGCTATCAATTGAAACGAGAAAATGAGTGTTGAAGTGCTACATAGAAACTGTACTTTTATATGGATGTGAAGTGTGGACAATGAGCAGACAGGCTGAAAAACATCTGATGGCTGTGGAAATGTGGTTTCTGAGGAAAATGCAAAGAATACCATGGACAGCCAGAAAGACCAATGAACAAGTTCTTCAAGAAATGAAGTTCGTAAACTGATTAGAGCCATTAGACGTAGACAGTTAAAATGCTTTGTGCATGTTAAGAGAAGAAATGAATTGGAGGACTTGGTGACAACTGATAGGATCGAAGGAAACAGACCAAGGGAGAGACCAAGAGTTAAATACCTGGGTGGCTTGGCCACGTGGCATGGTCGAGACAGGTACACGGAACTGATCCCCGACTCTGCTGATCGAGTGAGATGACAGATCATGACCGCCCACGCGTATCCGCATTGCACATGATGGATGGATGGAAGTAATTTTATGAACAGATGTTTTCTTCTGGGTTAAACCTGGAGTTAACGTTAGCTATATAACGAGGGCGTACATCAGTTGCATATCATTAAGTGCACACATAGAATACAAGCAGGACATTATTGTAAGTAAACTGTAGGCACGTCTATTGAAGGAAACAGCACTTTAGTAATAATTATGGTATACACTTGAAAGTTTAGTGAACAATGACTACAACGACGATAACAGTCTGTTGAAATCTGGATAGACTAAGGCTATTGTAAACTATGTCTTACCTGTGGTGTTTGGCTTTGAACAGACTGAAAGAACAACATAAATAAATTTAAATAGTGTGAATATATGCACAGACAAACAAATACACACACACATGTGAGTGTATGTATGTATATGTGTGTGCATATATATATATATATATATATATATATATATATATATATATATATATATATATATATCCGCAGCAGACGAACAATATCTCCGGTGGGCCTATTCTCGCCGGTCGCAAGATCCGCACAGTGGAAGGATGGGAGATTTACTCGCGATAGACGTGCAGTATCTCCTGCGGTATCTTCGGCGAGCCTACTCCCGCTGGTTGTGGGATCCGCTAAAGTCAGGCGGGGAGTCTGACGATAGTGCACGCTTTACACAGGTCCGGGCACTTGTGATTGACAGAAGAACGCACCCTTACGGTCCGGACGCGTACGGACGCGTACCTGTGGGACTTGGCTGAACGACTCTAAGCCGGGTCCCTTGGGTTCCAGGGTCTAGCCATCACTCTCCATCTGCTCGTAGTGGCGAGGTCTCGGAGATTTGACACTGTGTCGCCAGCGTCTGCAGCCTACCTTGTGCCAGACGTATTGGTTATCCATTCCTCTTGAATACTCGAGATTAGGCCGAGAGAGGGAACATGTCGTTTAGGCACCACATGTTTCTCTGAAGCTCTGCACAGGCATTGTGATGGAATATTGGCCACATTCCAACTCACATACTTTGGTCTGTCAAGACTGCAAGGTACCACTCATATATATATATATGTTGTCCTTGCATCGCATGATTGCATACACTTCGGCACCACAATGTGATCTATGTCCGGGTATCCTTTCTTCCCAAGCTGTTTCCTGGCGAAAGTGTTAGATTGCGAGGACCTTTCAGCCAATGTATAATGCAATATATGCACACACGGTCGCACAAACATGCAAGAAGCAGTAGGATTGCACATAACGAGACACAAATAATAGCTCTAAATGCACTACAGATCATTATATTAGTTTATAACTATATTAATATTGGTCGTTTTATGGAAAATGCCATAATCTTACACCTCCCCTGATATAAAAATCATCATCATCATCATCATCATCATCATCATCATCATCATCATCATCAACAACAACAACAACATCATCATCATTACCAAGTACATTGTAGACTGGCGCTGGCGATCATGCATCTCACATCATGCGGTCTCCAATGGCATGAATCATTTTGTGTGCTGACTCCATGTCGTGCCACGCTACAAGACTGCCAAACATTATCTCTCGCAGTCCTTCTTTATTTCTATTACCACCAACTTTCCCGTTGTCACAACATGTGCTATGTTTTATCTTCTCATAATGTGGGCAAAAATAATGCCTGCATCTGTTTCTACATTGTGAGGTTAAAAAGTTAATGTATGTGCCTCATATAATTCGGGAGGTAGCGGGTACGTTGGCAGAACGGTTTGGAAGTTGTACTGTCCAGGTCATGAGAGCCTAGAACGAGGTTTGGCTACCTGGACTCGCCACATTTATGGGAGACACAGCCTGGCCGCTTAGTTCCCCGTTCTGCCAGACAATGACATGGTATGGTCCTAACACATCACAGACAGATATCAGGTTTTGTTCCGTGATGCCTTCTTTTTTATTTATCCATCGTTTATGAAAGAAAGCTGGTCTCTCTGGCCGAGGGGGTTAGTGACCGTCTCCGTAATCCCGTATACGCCCGTGACAACGGCTAGAATCGGTAGCGGTTCTAACGGCGTCGGTAACTTACGGGGTATGTGGGTCGGCCACTCAGAAAGCAATGGCAATCTACTGAGCGTAATCTTGTCATGAAATCAACAATCATCTTAAAATGCTGATATTGACAGCGATGTCCTGTAAAGGATATGCAAAACATATTTATAGTGACGGATAGTTCCGTGTGGAATAGCTCATCTCGCTTCAGAGGTCACAGACTAAGGATTGTTTGCCCTAGCCATGTGGTGGTGCGGGAGAATGAACAGGCTGATAGGCTGGCAGGGAATGCATCTCTTGGTGGCCGATTACCTATGGAAAAGGGAGAGGTGGTCGTGCAGCTGTCGGACCAGGTAGAGAAGGTGGAGGAACAGATTGAGAACCCCTATGTGGAAAGGATGAGATCGCAGAGGATTGGCGTGGTTCTGGTAGTCTCAAAGCTGCGTGGGAAGACCAGCAGAACTTTCAATCAGATAGCGGTGGGAACAATTAGTAGTGTGACTCTTCGCAGGTTGTTGAACGAGGGGACGGATCTTATATGGGAATGTCCTGAGTGCAGTGATGTCGGTTCTTAGCTCAACTTAGCAACTCAACTCAGTGATGGAGCTGCATCATTTTTGACAAATTGCTTTAATATATTTTTTTTAAATCAAGGGGTAATGCATACTTAGTAAGGCAGCAACAACAATGAGCATGTTAGCAAAAAGAGTAGGGACGCAGAGGTATTTCCAAGGCCGAGATCTATACTGGCCAAGACCTGCTGACACGTCCACGCCGTGCGTCCTGGGCAACAGGTTCCTTCGGGGTCCTGGCTAAAGTCAGTAGGATCGATGATTTTTCTGAGAGTATCTGCCTGCATGGCGAGGAACCACCAGTCTGCACACCAATAAGCCAGACATGGGACAACGGATACTCACGCAAACCTCAGGTCCGGTATGACATCACACTGATGTTGGACAACAGGATGTATTCATCCGACATACAGGACTTCACGCTGGAGTTCACGCCAGTGAACACAAGCAAGCAAGCAAGCAAGCAAAAAGAGTCTGGGAGAATAGGAAGCTTACTGCCAAAACAAAAAGTCCTCGTCTACCAAGCCTGTGTCCTTAGTACTCTTCTTTATGGCAGTGAAACCTGGACAACTTACTCACACCAAGGCAGTGAAACCTGGACAACTTACTCACACCAAGAGAAACGTCTGTCATGACGGAAAAGGTGAGGAAAAGAGTTCTTAATGGCATATTGAGCAAATACTGATATATGGAAGATAATCATTGTGAGGGTGATATGAAGGCTGTGAAATTGTGATTTTACCGAACAATGATGAGAATGGGGGGGGGGGGGGAGGGGGAGAGATAGATAGAAAGATCACTAACGAAATATTGAAAGAAGTTTCCCCACAGAGAGTGCTGGTTATGGCGATAGAAAGATCACTAACGAAATATTGAAAGAAGTTAACCCTCTGAGAGTACTGGTTATGGCGATAGAAAGAGACTGTCCACATTCGTTGGGCATGTCATGAGAAGGGGAAAGTTGGAGTATGTCGTCACAAAGGGAAGGAGTCAAAGATGAGACAGGTGAGATTAAAGAGATTACAACAGTGAGATAGCACACATATGGACATTACTAAAATGCTAACATTCGAGTATGAACACAATTTACCTTCACAGACGCGGACAAGAAGTTGAATTATACGTCATTGTTACAATTAAATATCACTAATATGGACATTACAACAATGCAACACAATGTATGAAAACAATTTACCTTGACAGACACGGTTCAGAATTCGTGACTTGATAGATTCCAGTGCGGCCAAGCTCGTCACACTGATGACGTTATTGGGGTCCCCAGCGATGCCTTTGATCTCCTCATCCTTCCAAGAACCAACCGTGACCACAATTACAATTGCTTTCAGTTCATTACGCAATCTGTTTGCGGCAGCAATGGCTGTGAACAACAACGATAGCTCAATGTTTGTTCCCCTTACATATTTGATATACTGTACTATCGTCATGGACAACAACGGGAGACAAAGGACACAGCTGCATCAAATAACTAAAGAGTTAGCTGGTTAGGACCATGCCCCAATGAAGGATAGTGGGCACAAGAAGAAGGACAAGACAATCCCCCTATGTGGGAGCAGTATTACCGCTGTGTCTAGCAGGCTGGCTATATGTAGGAGCTACATTACCGCTGTGTCTAGCAGGCTGGGATATATGTCGGAGCTACATTACCGCTGTGTCTAGCAGGCTGGGATATATGTGGGATCAGCATTACCGCTGTGTCTAGCAGGCTGGGATATATGTGGGAGCTACATTACCGCTGTGTCTAGCAGGCTGGCTATATGTGGGAGCTACATTACCACTGTGTTTAGCAGGCTGGCTATATGTGGGAGCTACATTACCGCCGTGTCTAGCACACTGGGATATATGTGGGAGCTACATTACCACTGTGTCTAGCAGGCTGGGATATATGTGGGAGCTACATTACCAATGTGTCTAGCAGGGTGGGCTGGCTTTATGTGGGAGCTACATTACCACTGTGTCTAGCAATCTGGGATATATGTGGGAGCTACGTTACCGCTGTGTCTAGCAGGCTGGGATATATGTGGGAGCTACATTACCGCCGTGTCTAGCACACTGGGATGTATGTGGGAGCTACATTACCACTGTGTCTAGCAGGCTGGGCTGGCTTTATGTGGGAGCTACATTACCGTCATGTCTAGCAGGCTGGGATATATGTGGGAGCTACATTACCGTCATGTCTAGCAGGCTGGGATATATGTGGGAGCTACATTACCGTCATGTCTAGCAGGCTGGGATATATGTGGGAGCTACATTACCGCTGTGTCTAGCAGGCTGGCTATATGTAGGAGCTACATTACCGCTGTGTCTAGCAGGCTGGGATATATGTGGGAGCTACATTACCGCTGTGTCTAGCAGGCTGGGATATATGTGGGAGCTACATTACCACTGTGTCTAGCAGGCTGGGATATATGTGGGAGCTACATTACCGCTGTGTCTAGCAGGCTGGCTATATGTAGGAGCTACATTACCGCTGTGTCTAGCAGGCTGGGATATATGTGGGAGCTACATTACCGCTGTGTCTAGCAGGCTGGGATATATGTGGGAGCTACATTACCGCTGTGTCTAGCAGGCTGGGCTGGCTTTATGTGGGAGCTACATTACCGCTGTGTCCAGCAGGCTGGGATATATGTGGGAGCTACATTACCGCTGTGTCCAGCAGGCTGGGATATATGTGGGAGCTACATTACCGCTGTGTCTAGCAGGCTGGGATATATGTTGGAGCTACATTACCGATAAGTCTAGCAGGCTGGGATATATGTGGGAGCTACATTACCGCTGTGTCTAGCAGGCTGGGATATACGTGGGAGCTACATTACCGCTGTGTCTAGCAGGCTGGGATATGTGTGGGAGCTACATTACCGATGTGTCTAGCAGGCTGGGATATATGTGGGAGCTACATTACCGCTGTGTCTAGCAGGCTGGGATATATGTGGGAGCTACATTACCACTGTGTCTAGCAGGCTGGGATATATGTGGGAGCTACATTACCGCTGTGTCTAGCAGGCTGGGATATATGTGGGAGTTACATTACCACTGTGTCTAGCAGGCTGGGCTGGCTTTATGTGGGAGCTACATTACCGTCATGTCTAGCAGGCTGGGATATATGTGGGAGCTACATTACCGTCATGTCTAGCAGGCTGGGATATATGTGGGAGCTACATTACCGTCATGTCTAGCAGGCTGGGATATATGTGGGAGCTACATTACCGTCATGTCTAGCAGGCTGGGATATATGTGGGAGCTACATTACCGCTGTGTCTAGCAGGCTGGCTATATGTAGGAGCTACATTACCGCTGTGTCTAGCAGGCTGGGATATATGTGGGAGCTACATTACCGCTGTGTCTAGCAGGCTGGGATATATGTGGGAGCTACATTACCGCTGTGTCTAGCAGGCTGGGATATATGTGGGATCAGCATTACCGCTGTGTCTAGCAGGCTGGGATATATGTGGGAGCTACATTACCGCTGTGTCTAGCAGGCTGGGATATATGTGGGAGCTACATTACCACTGTGTCTAGCAGGCTGGGATATATGTGGGAGCTACATTACCACTGTGTCTAGCAGGCTGGGATATATGTGGGAGCTACATTACCGCTATGTCTAGCAGGCTGGGATATATGTGGGATCTACATTACCGCTGTGTCTAGCAGGCTGGGATATATGTGGGATCAGCATTACCGCTGTGTCTAGCAGGCTGGGATATATGTGGGAGCTACATTACCGCTGTGTCTAGCAGGCTGGGATATATGTGGGAGCTACATTACCACTGTGTCTAGCAGGCTGGGATATATGTGGGATCAGCATTACCACTGTGTCTAGCAGGCTGGGATATATGTGGGAGCTACATTACCGCTGTGTCTAGCAGGCTGGGATATATGTGGGAGCTACATTACCGTCATGTCTAGCACGCTGGGCTGGCTTTATGTGGGAGCTACATTACCGTCATGTCTAGCAGGCTGGGATATATGTGGGAGCTACATTACCGTCATGTCTAGCAGGCTGGGATATATGTGGGAGCTACATTACCGTCATGTCTAGCAGGCTGGGATATATGTGGGAGCTACATTACCGCTGTGTCTAGCAGGCTGGCTATATGTAGTAGCTACATTACCGCTGTGTCTAGCATGCTGGGATATATGTGGGAGCTACATTACCGCTGTGTCTAGCAGGCTGGGATATATGTGGGAGCTACATTACCGCTGTGTCTAGCAGGCTGGCTATATGTAGGAGCTACATTACCGCTGTGTCTAGCAGGCTGGGATATATGTGGGAGCTACATTACCGCTGTGTCTAGCAGGCTGGGATATATGTGGGATCAGCATTACCGCTGTGTCTAGCAGGCTGGGATATAAGTGGGAGCTACATTACCACTGTGTCTAGCAATCTGGGATATATGTGGGGGCTACATTACCGCTGTGTCTAGCAGGCTGGGATATATGTGGGAGCTACATTACCACTGTGTCTAGCAGGCTGGGATATATGTGGGAGCTACATTACCACTGTGTCTAGCAGGCTAGGATATATGTGGGATCAGCATTACCACTGTGTCTAGCAGGCTGGGATATATGTGGGAGCTACATTACCGCTGTGTCTAGCAGGCTGGGATATATGTGGGAGCTACATTACCACTGTGTCTAGCAGGCTGGGATATATGTGGGAGCTACATTACCGTCATGTCTAGCACGCTGGGATATATGTGGGAGCTACATTACCACTGTGTCTAGCAGGCTGGGATATATGTGGGAGCTACATTACCGTCATGTCTAGCACGCTGGGATATATGTGGGAGCTACATTACCGCTGTGTCTAGCAGGCTGGGCTGTCTATGTGTGGGAGCTACATTACCACTGTGTCTTGCAGGCTGGGCTGTCTATGTGTGGGAGCTAGATTACCACTGTGTCTAGCAGGCTGGGATGGCTATATGTGGGAGCTACATTACCGCTGTGTCTAGCAGGCTGGGATATATGTGGGAGCTACATTACCGCTGTGTCTAGCACGCTGGGCTGGCTATATGTGGGAGCTACATTACCGCTGTGTCTAGCAGGCTGGGCTGGCTATATGTGGGAGCTACATTACCGCTGTGTCTAGCAGGCTGGGATATATGTGGGAGCTACATTACCGCCGTGTCTAGCAGGCTGGGATATATGTGGGAGCTACATAACCGCCGTGTCTAGCAGGCTGGGATATATGTAGGAGCTACATTACCGCTGTGTCTAGCAGGCTGGGATATATGTGGGAGCTACATTACCGTCATGTCTAGCAGGCTGGGATATATGTGGGAGCTACATTACCGTCATGTCTAGCAGGCTGGGATATATGTGGGAGCTACATTACCGCTGTGTCTAGCAGGCTGGGATATATGTGGGAGCTACATTACCTTCATGTCTAGCAGGCTGGGATATATGTGGGAGCTACATTACCTCTGTGTCTAGCAGGCTGGGCTGGCTATATGTGGGAGCTACATTACCGTCATGTCTAGCAGGCTGGGATATATGTGGGAGCTACATTACCTCTGTGTCTAGCAGGCTGGGCTGTCTATGTGTGGGAGCTACATTACCGATGTGTCTAGCAGGCTGGGATATATGTGGGAGCTACATTACCGCTGTGTCTAGCAGGCTGGCTATATGTGGGAGCTACATTACCGCTGTGTCTAGCAGGATGTGATATATATGGGAGCTACATTACCGTCATGTCTAGCAGGCTGGGATATATGTGGGATCAGCATTACCGCTGTGTCTAGCAGGCTGGGATATATGTGGGAGCTACATTACCGCTGTGTCTAGCAGGCTGGCTATATGTGGGAGCTACATTACCACTGTGTTTAGCAGGCTGGCTATATGTGGGAGCTACATTACCGCCGTGTCTAGCACACTGGGATATATGTGGGAGCTACATTACCACTGTGTCTAGCAGGCTGGGATATATGTGGGAGCTACATTACCAATGTGTCTAGCAGGGTGGGCTGGCTTTATGTGGGAGCTACATTACCACTGTGTCTAGCAATCTGGGATATATGTGGGAGCTACGTTACCGCTGTGTCTAGTAGGCTGGGATATATGTGGGAGCTACATTACCGCCGTGTCTAGCACACTGGGATGTATGTGGGAGCTACATTACCACTGTGTCTAGCAGGCTGGGCTGGCTTTATGTGGGAGCTACATTACCGTCATGTCTAGCAGGCTGGGATATATGTGGGAGCTACATTACCGTCATGTCTAGCAGGCTGGGATATATGTGGGAGCTACATTACCGTCATGTCTAGCAGGCTGGGATATATGTGGGAGCTACATTACCGCTGTGTCTAGCAGGCTGGCTATATGTAGGAGCTACATTACCGCTGTGTCTAGCAGGCTGGGATATATGTGGGAGCTACATTACCGCTGTGTCTAGCAGGCTGGGATATATGTGGGAGCTACATTACCGCTGTGTCTAGCAGGCTGGCTATATGTAGGAGCTACATTACCGCTGTGTCTAGCAGGCTGGGATATATGTGGGAGCTACATTACCACTGTGTCTAGCAGGCTTGGATATATGTGGGAGCTACATTACCGCTGTGTCTAGCAGGCTGGCTATATGTAGGAGCTACATTACCGCTGTGTCTAGCAGGCTGGGATATATGTGGGAGCTACATTACCGCTGTGTCTAGCAGGCTGGGATATATGTGGGAGCTACATTACCGCTGTGTCTAGCAGGCTGGGCTGGCTTTATGTGGGAGCTACATTACCGCTGTGTCCAGCAGGCTGGGATATATGTGGGAGCTACATTACCGCTGTGTCCAGCAGGCTGGGATATATGTGGGAGCTACATTACCGCTGTGTCTAGCAGGCTGGGATATATGTTGGAGCTACATTACCGATGTGTCTAGCAGGCTGGGATATATGTGGGAGCTACATTACCGCTGTGTCTAGCAGGCTGGGATATATGTGGGAGCTACATTACCGCTGTGTCTAGCAGGCTGGGATATGTGTGGGAGCTACATTACCGATGTGTCTAGCAGGCTGGGATATATGTGGGAGCTACATTACCGCTGTGTCTAGCAGGCTGGGATATATGTGGGAGCTACATTACCACTGTGTCTAGCAGGCTGGGATATATGTGGGAGCTACATTACCGCTGTGTCTAGCAGGCTGGGATATATGTGGGAGTTACATTACCACTGTGTCTAGCAGGCTGGGCTGGCTTTATGTGGGAGCTACATTACCGTCATGTCTAGCAGGCTGGGATATATGTGGGAGCTACATTACCGTCATGTCTAGCAGGCTGGGATATATGTGGGAGCTACATTACCGTCATGTCTAGCAGGCTGGGATATATGTGGGAGCTACATTACCGTCATGTCTAGCAGGCTGGGATATATGTGGGAGCTACATTACCGCTGTGTCTAGCAGGCTGGCTATATGTAGGAGCTACATTACCGCTGTGTCTAGCAGGCTGGGATATATGTGGGAGCTACATTACCGCTGTGTCTAGCAGGCTGGGATATATGTGGGAGCTACATTACCGCTGTGTCTAGCAGGCTGGGATATATGTGGGATCAGCATTACCGCTGTGTCTAGCAGGCTGGGATATATGTGGGAGCTACATTACCGCTGTGTCTAGCAGGCTGGGATATATGTGGGAGCTACATTACCACTGTGTCTAGCAGGCTGGGATATATGTGGGAGCTACATTACCACTGTGTCTAGCAGGCTGGGATATATGTGGGAGCTACATTACCGCTATGTCTAGCAGGCTGGGATATATGTGGGAGCTACATTACCGCTGTGTCTAGCAGGCTGGGATATATGTGGGATCAGCATTACCGCTGTGTCTAGCAGGCTGGGATATATGTGGGAGCTACATTACCGCTGTGTCTAGCAGGCTGGGATATATGTGGGAGCTACATTACCACTGTGTCTAGCAGGCTGGGATATATGTGGGATCAGCATTACCACTGTGTCTAGCAGGCTGGGATATATGTGGGAGCTACATTACCGCTGTGTCTAGCAGGCTGGGATATATGTGGGAGCTACATTACCGTCATGTCTAGCACGCTGGGCTGGCTTTATGTGGGAGCTACATTACCGTCATGTCTAGCAGGCTGGGATATATGTGGGAGCTACATTACCGTCATGTCTAGCAGGCTGGGATATATGTGGGAGCTACATTACCGTCATGTCTAGCAGGCTGGGATATATGTGGGAGCTACATTACCGCTGTGTCTAGCAGGCTGGCTATATGTAGTAGCTACATTACCGCTGTGTCTAGCATGCTGGGATATATGTGGGAGCTACATTACCGCTGTGTCTAGCAGGCTGGGATATATGTGGGAGCTACATTACCGCTGTGTCTAGCAGGCTGGCTATATGTAGGAGCTACATTACCGCTGTGTCTAGCAGGCTGGGATATATGTGGGAGCTACATTACCGCTGTGTCTAGCAGGCTGGGATATATGTGGGATCAGCATTACCGCTGTGTCTAGCAGGCTGGGATATAAGTGGGAGCTACATTACCACTGTGTCTAGCAATCTGGGATATATGTGGGGGCTACATTACCGCTGTGTCTAGCAGGCTGGGATATATGTGGGAGCTACATTACCACTGTGTCTAGCAGGCTGGGATATATGTGGGAGCTACATTACCACTGTGTCTAGCAGGCTAGGATATATGTGGGATCAGCATTACCACTGTGTCTAGCAGGCTGGGATATATGTGGGAGCTACATTACCGCTGTGTCTAGCAGGCTGGGATATATGTGGGAGCTACATTACCACTGTGTCTAGCAGGCTGGGATATATGTGGGAGCTACATTACCGTCATGTCTAGCACGCTGGGATATATGTGGGAGCTACATTACCACTGTGTCTAGCAGGCTGGGATATATGTGGGAGCTACATTACCGTCATGTCTAGCACGCTGGGATATATGTGGGAGCTACATTACCGCTGTGTCTAGCAGGCTGGGCTGTCTATGTGTGGGAGCTACATTACCACTGTGTCTTGCAGGCTGGGCTGTCTATGTGTGGGAGCTAGATTACCACTGTGTCTAGCAGGCTGGGATGGCTATATGTGGGAGCTACATTACCGCTGTGTCTAGCAGGCTGGGATATATGTGGGAGCTACATTACCGCTGTGTCTAGCACGCTGGGCTAGCTATATGTGGGAGCTACATTACCGCTGTGTCTAGCAGGCTGGGCTGGCTATATGTGGGAGCTACATTACCGCTGTGTCTAGCAGGCTGGGATATATGTGGGAGCTACATTACCGCCGTGTCTAGCAGGCTGGGATATATGTGGGAGCTACATAACCGCCGTGTCTAGCAGGCTGGGATATATGTAGGAGCTACATTACCGCTGTGTCTAGCAGGCTGGGATATATGTGGGAGCTACATTACCGTCATGTCTAGCAGGCTGGGATATATGTGGGAGCTACATTACCGTCATGTCTAGCAGGCTGGGATATATGTGGGAGCTACATTACCGCTGTGTCTAGCAGGCTGGGATATATGTGGGAGCTACATTACCTTCATGTCTAGCAGGCTGGGATATATGTGGGAGCTACATTACCTCTGTGTCTAGCAGGCTGGGCTGGCTATATGTGGGAGCTACATTACCGTCATGTCTAGCAGGCTGGGATATATGTGGGAGCTACATTACCTCTGTGTCTAGCAGGCTGGGCTGTCTATGTGTGGGAGCTACATTACCGATGTGTCTAGCAGGCTGGGATATATGTGGGAGCTACATTACCGCTGTGTCTAGCAGGCTGGCTATATGTGGGAGCTATATTACCGCTGTGTCTAGCAGGATGTGATATATATGGGAGCTACATTACCGTCATGTCTAGCAGGCTAGGATATATGTGGGAGCTACATTACCGTCATGTCTAGCAGGCTGGGATATATGTGGGAGCTACATTACCGTCATGTCTAGCAGGCTGGGATATATGTGGGAGCTACATTACCGCTGTGTCTAGCAGGCTGGGATATATGTGGGAGCTACATTACCGTCATGTCTAGCAGGCTGGGATATATGTGTGAGCTACATTACCGCTGTGTCTAACAGGCTGGGATATATGTGGGAGCTACATTACCGTCATGTCTAGCAGGCTGGGATATATGTGGGAGCTACATTACCGTCATGTCTAGCAGGCTGGGATATATGTGGGAGCTACATTACCGCTGTGTCTAGCAGGCTGGGATATATGTGGGAGCTACATTACCGTCATGTCTAGCAGGCTGGGATATATGTGGGAGCTACATTACCGCTGTGTCTAGCAGGCTGGGATATATGTGGGAGCTACATTACCGCTGTGTCTAGCAGGCTGGGATATATGTGGGAGCTACATTACCGCTGTGTCTAGCAGGCTGGGATATATGTGGGAGCTACATTACCGCTGTGTCTAGCAGGCTGGCTATATGTGGGAGCTACATTACCTCTGTGTCTAGCAGGCTGGGATATATGTGGGAGCTACATTACCGCTGTGTCTAGCAGGCTGGGATATATGTGGGAGCTACATTACCGCTGTGTCTAGCACGCTGGGCTCTTTGTACTCGGTCAGTTTTGGTTTCCACCATTTTCTTGGGTTTCTCTCTATCCCCCCTCTCCCCTCCCCAAGTGGGGTATGGGTCCTCAACAAGATCACTACACACGTACTTATATCTAGCTATCCCTTGCAGCTCTCTCCATGTCCTTCACATATTGCTCATTTCTGTTTCTACTTCTCCTCTCCATTTTATTTTATGTCTTCATCTATTGCTTATGTCCTAAGGAATCTAATTTAAGCCTGCTCTACTGATACTATTTGTGAATTTTCTCAGTGAATGGCAAATCCTAAACCAGCGACTTTCTTTACCTCTTGTTTCATTGGCATTTGTCTCGTTCTCTTTGTGGTATAATAAAACGTCCTTACCCTTTCCTATTTATGGACTCCCTTAAAAATAAACAAACCCTTACAATTACTGTTTAAGTAACTTACTTAATGTAGGAGAAAATAAAACTGCGATAGACTGACCGTGGCACAGCTAAATTTATTTTGGCGTGTTTTCTCTCCCGTATCTGGCCAATCCTGGCGAGGGGGAAAACAAAGACTGAAGCGGCCATTTCTAGTCAAGAGAACACACAAGAAAGTCGACAGCTATTGGTATGTTATCTACATTATTAAGATATATTTATGTATTACATAGGCCAGTATGGTTAATTAAGAATTAGTTACAATTCTCTTAAACCAGGCTGGATGATGTTTACCAAAGAAACACATGTGGGCGCCACGCTGTAAATTTTCCTAGGTCTTACCATTTCAAATTCGTATGTTAATATCTTTTATAGGCATTATGAACTTATATCTAACTAAATAGTGTTTATAACCTATGAATAGTATGTGTACTGTAGTACACAGAGTATCAACTCTCATGTCAGAAACTCTTTTCAATTTAGGAAAGACTCCTGATTCATACTTCAGAGAAGAAAACTCGTTTCTGCCAATTTCATAGTCCTATGAAAAATAACTTCTATGCAATGGAACTATATATCCCTATCGATGCTTAGAAATCTGCAAATAATTTATGTACTGTAGAGATTGGACTTTAAAGAAACATTTTCTCAATGTAGGAGCAGACTCTTGATTTCATACTGCACAAGTAGAGAACTGGTGTCTGCCACTTTCAAATATCCTATGTAGTGTAAATGCACTGGTAAGGATGTCTCTGAACTTGTTTTATCCATGCGGGGACATACAAATGATTACGCATATTCCTGACTCTTACTTAGTCAGAGTAAAAGACCCCTCTGCCATACACCGCAAGGTACTATATGGGCAGTAAATGACAGTTTTTTATGACAGTAAATGACAGTTTACTTAGTCAGGGGATAAAATATTTTGCCACATTATAATCTGTAACTTGGAAATATAGTGCTAAATTTTAGTACCATTCTTTTGTTAACAGATTAGTAACCACTCCATATGAGGGTGAACATATAATCATTTCATAAAATAGTGTTAGGGACAGGCCATGTTTGAATATAAATTCATGAACAATTAAACGCGTGATGTAAATGCATGTTCGGATAGGATTCACTCCGCATCACCTCACTGTAGTAGGAACAGAAGCGAAGATTGATGTGAATAAATTGCTTGAATAATAGCAGTCCTTGACAAAATATATCACAGCGACTACTATCCTCATCTGCTGTACGCAGTGGGGGAAAACAATGTATGTTTTAAGTTATGGATTAACCCCTGAGAAAACCCAATAACAAAGGCTCCCTGCATCAGCATTATGATTAATTATTATGTATGAGTATCATGTACTTAATATCAGAGAAATGTACATGTATGTCTTTTTCTGGTATGAGAATTTTCTTTGTTCTGATTGTTACTTTTTACTGTGGGAATATACATTTTAATGTTGCACCTTGGGATTAGAGGATGTTGATGTAAGAATACATATCTATGTCAGTACTTAAGAAGCCAATGGTGAATAGTCTTGACCTAGTGATGATTATAGTGCCGAAATGAAGACGCGGCATTAGAAACCACAGGGATTCTGTATAGGCTATTCTCTTCAAGTAATGAGAGAGACAATATCAACATGTTGGATGGACAGAATGACTTCACCCATCCAATAGTCCCAGTAACAACAGAACAAAATATAAGTGAGAAAATACCTTACTCACTATGAAGAGTCAGAATGGCTCTACTCAGCAATGAGGGACAGTGGAACATGGACACCCACTCCTTTCCCCTTCTCCCCTTGGT
This sequence comes from Cepaea hortensis, assembly GCA_963921405.1. NCBI lineage: Eukaryota > Metazoa > Mollusca > Gastropoda > Stylommatophora > Helicidae > Cepaea > Cepaea hortensis. Next base: position 7,133,246 of record OY992897.1, read on the forward strand.
GTTTTATATTTGTGTTTGTAATTGTGTTGTAAACCTTTTACCATAACACAGTAGGTTAATGCTAGTGTTGTATTCTTGTCATCCCTTTTCAATAGAAGAGAAGCAGGTGGTGGTTGAATTTGGTGGGACTATATCACTAACACTGGATCCTGGGTCAACAGCAATAAAGTGAATGTCCAAACCATAGTCTGGATCTAGCAATACCTCAATGTTTACTGCGGCGCTCAATAGCTCCATAGCGAGCAACAGAAAAGTTGAAGATAACTGATTGGGTGAGTGATTAAGTCCTATTTTCGTAGGAAGATCCAGGATGGACTTCAAGATCTAATAATCTACAAAGATGAAGATCAACAAAGTAACTGACAACAGTGACTCGTCAGTTATACGTTTGAGAAGTATCATCTATGGCCTCATCATTCAACAAAATCAGTGAAACTATGGGACAATCCTTCTACAAGTTATTAAAACTAACAACAGTGAGTAATCTTCAACTGTTGGTTGGATTACCAAGTTAATATCCACAATGGATAAGTCTTCGAAAGAACATCTCACAGCTGCAAAAGTCAAACATAAGGTTCCAGCCATGCAACACCAAGTTCTAGCTCTGAACACCAACTCAAACAAATGGGAAGAAGACATTGAACCAATACAACCAAGGTGCCAACTGAAAACCATACCTACACCAGATTACCTCAAGGTTCCCAAACCTGAACACATAAAAAAAAAAACAGACCATATGAAAGCAGCTAGCGGAGTAAATGCCTCTACGCCTGCAACCACAGGAATCACCTGATGGCTTGCAACCCTGGATATGTGGTGGAGTCAATATTCTTCAGTTCCATGCCTGCAGCAGAATCCTGGAATTAATTCCAGATGAACCAAATGAATAACAAGCAGAATTGTATGTCTACACTGAAAGTAAATAATGAATCAGAACTCTGTGCTGGTCCCATGTCAGCCTAAATGCCAATAACGGTGGAATAGGTTATAGACTGATGACTAGGTGGGTGAAAAATCTGTGGGAACAAAATTGAGATTCGGATATTATAAGCCGAGACGCTGAAAGGTAGGCATCCTTTTCATCAGATATGGTGATATAGGGAAGAACCTTAGTCCAAGACCAAAGATGCATCTCCTGAAGGTATGACCAACCCAGGCCTCAATTTCACACTGACACCGAGCCGTTCGCAAAGAAGATTCTCGAATTCAGCTCCACGGAGGAGATATGTGGTGAATTTATTTCCTAATAAGGATTATAATTAGTTCCGCAACAAACTTCAGTGGACATTAAACATGACTGTGAGTATTTATTGGTGTCAAGGATAAATATGGACATTAACTGCTTTGCACTGGAGAAGAATACCCATCCGCAATGCCTAAATGAACACTATAATTAATTAATTTAATTATTAGTATCAACTGTTTTCATGTGTGTGGTTTTTTTCTTCTATGACATATAAAGAGTGTTATTGAGGTATAACCAATGATGGTTAAGGTAAATAGTATTTTGACACCAACTCATTATTTTTAACAATGAGAGAATGGTAAAAGGTGTCAGAAACATGTTATTTTGGGTTCTATTTAATATCTTTATTTGCCTTAATTATGAGGGAAAATGAAAGTAGACCCAATTTGTGGTTGTTATGTTGTTTGTGATAACATTGTTGTTGTTTGTTTGGGGTCACTGGGTACTATGTTGTAATACTGCATATCATTCCCATGCCTGTCTGAAAATGCATAGTGTTTATTACACATCTATATATGTAATTGCAGATCTTGAGTTAATACCTGAACTGTTTGTCCAAAAGTGTTGTGTACATCAAGTCAATGTGGTGTCCAATAAGTGGTTGTTTATATATTGTGAGCAATCAATATCCTTCTAGCATCTATAGTTAATTTAAAGGGTGATGAAGTGGGAAGGGAAACCTACACACAGATGCCATTGTTTCAAGGATTGAACTCTTTTCTCCTGAGATTTGTGGTAAATATCCCTGATCACCCTGCATTCTGACCAGTGACCAGAGAATCAATAATACCCCCTAGACATTTTAACGAATTATTCTCAGGAATTAAAATTCACATCCCACACTCTTCTTGAACATTGTGTTCCTTCTATTTTGCACAGGCGTCGAATTAGTGACTTTTTATACTGTATATGTAATCGTTTTCATTGTTCTCATGGTGTCTGATCCACACAAGTTTCCTGATTTTACGCTAGTTGACCCTGTAGATTGTTTTTGAGTGTTTTAACCGACACTTGTATCGCGAACAACAAGCAGCTGACAGACTGTCAGATCAATGGTGAAACATACGACTAGTTTGCGTTGCAAACGAGAGTAAAAACATTATTGGTTTGTCATATCTATTCCACAGTCTGCTAAAATATATGTCAAAATGTTGAAACTTGTCCCAGCTTGTCTAAATATTTCAGAAGAGGACCACCCGTTGCAAAGCATTGCCCTATACATGTTAGGTATTTATGGTAATTGCTTTGGGAACGGAAGCGAAATCGCAACTCATTATTGCATGATGATAGAACACTTGATGTCCATGAAGCAGTATGTGGAAAGGATCACATTGTCTGTGCCATAGAACAAGTCATCTGAACCAGGTGACGGTTATGATCTAATGCCAGCTGTCAGTTCCTGGGAGGAGCAAACATGTAGTATTGTATACTACTTCACAAAGTAAGAACCTTTACACGACGTAAACAAGTTTACAGGTGCACATATTAAACTAAAGACAATTAACATACAGCTACAGAAACAGATAATATTGAGACAGTATGCTTTCATTGTCTCTAGGCGAATGAGTTTACTGGAAAGCATTAACTGGGATATTTTTGGTTCGACAAAGAGTTCACCGACCAGTAAGTTCAAAATTAGTGAGTGGTCGGGCAATGACTCTAGTGCAGCCCGCTGACCGACGGTTTACCTTTAGTTGTTAGTGAAATGAGAAATTCAGGAAACATGAAGCCAAACTTAGCATAGGCTTTGTCGGGAACTGTCAGTTTGGGCAAGAAATACAACGGAGGGGCAGATTTATAGCAGTGGGAACGTGCTTGAGCTGGGAAATCTAATTTAAAGAGCATGAACTCAAACAAGGACGATAAACTCAGGACCATGAACTTCAGAGACAATGTAGATTTGGGTTAATGATATGATAGTAGTATGCAAATTAAGCAGGGTACGCGAGGTACTGATTGGAGGACAAGGGACAGCAATGTCACGTGATGCCAGAAAGAACCGCCAAATTAAGCGGTATATATATACGCGGGACAGAGAAGCATTTGAAGAGATAAGCGAGTTCTAGACAGCCGAGTGCAGATACTCGAAAGGCTGTTGAGACCAATAAGACTGTGGCAACTCTGGTCGGGCAGATAAACCCGAGGACCAGAGCAAAACACGGACTTGAGTGTTAGAAGAAAGTGCCGCCCAAAATAATATATTGATTGCTACGAAGGACCAACGTCTAAATAGCTAAAGGAACAGCTCTTGGGTCGCAATGGATGGCTAAAAGTCGAACACGACGTACATTAGCCAGAGAAAGACGAGGTAGTCGGAACCACACAGCAGACTTAAAAGTCAGATAGGACGGAAAGGTCAAGTGGGATCCACGACAAGCGATTGATTGGGCCGAGACAAATGAAACCCAGAAGGACGACCAGAAAACCCACTGGATGGCAGAAGTTGAATGTAAGTTGACATAAGATTTAGACCTAATTAGTTTAATTGTATATTATAATCAGGTATCTTAGTTTAGAGAGCTATAGCAAACTACCATAGGTAAGCTTACCAAATAATTATGAGCAGTCGACCAGGTATCAGGACTGAATGCGAAGTCCTGCATATGACCTATATTTAAATGGCCGAAATAGAGTGTTGGGAGTCATATTAATCGGTTAGATAAGCAGAGTGTGGATAAACTATGTATGTTCATGTAACCAAGCAATTAGACGTACACAATTAATGAGAACTAGGCGGGTGCAACATGTAAATATGGAATGAAAGGCAAGATATAAACAAACACAGCAGACGGCAGAAGAAGATAGCAAGGCAGACGCGACCACTAGGTCAAGCCATTCAATGAGGCCAGGTGAATACAGCGGATGAATGGACCGCGCTTGGAGCAAAGCCTGCAGATGAAAGAATGTGCTTGTATTGTTGCCGGCCCGGCAGAGTTGAATCGGGGTCAGACTGCGGCGGAGAAAATAGAGCATACAACTGGTTAGCAGTACAACCTAAAAGTAGCGGGTTCGGACCTTCATGGAGAATCGGGGGTAAAAGGCTTAAATGGCTTTAATACTACAAGGCGAGATAGGGAAATAGAGAGCGGTGAATAGATACAACTGGACGAGCACTAAGTGAGCTGAAGGGGACAGGAATGCCTTTGGATATAAACGTTACAGACAGATTGGGGGGATATATCCTGGGTAGAGAAAAGGAAACGTGCGTCCATACTTCAAGAGCTGAATATTGGAGGAGATTGGCTTATAAAGACGACAAACTATACTGCGGGGATGGATGAAGAGGCACGTTTATCAATTATCATAACTAGGGTGTTGTTAGGCGTGATATTAATCTATGTTGTCAACTTGGGTTTGTGTTAATAGTTGTGTGGGTTTATGTAGTCCATGTTGACGACCCATAATGATGGGTAATCATGAGTGGACTTATGTACTGCAAAAGATTATAATGATTGTAGGAGTTTTAGTGTGAAAGAGCATTTCATATATGTGATTGGTGGGCAGTACCGGTGTCCCATCTTGTTGTCTTATAATTACTGTTGGGGTACCAAACTGCAATGATATTGTTAATGATGTAGAGTTATGTTGTTAATGATAATGGCTAGGATATACGCAAGGATGATGACGTTATGGGAGTTGGAGTCACTAGGGGACACAGGTTATTATTGATCGATTGCTATGTTTATGATGTGTTGATTGTTTTGTGATTAATGACAAGGGGAATTTATGTTGTTGAGAATGAATATACACATGCTATTGAGGACGACGATGGCGCCAATGACAATGAGACATGGCCCTAGTACATGTCACTGGCGTATTGTGTTGTCGGCCTCGGGGACAAAAGTGTTGTTGTTGGGGTTTACCTGATGTAGTTGTTGAAATGTGACGACCAGTTATCAGCTGTTGTGTTATGTGTCTGGCGCGGGGAAACCCGGCCAGTGTGGGCAAGCGGATCGGGAGTTGTTGTTGAGGGTTGTCCCACTGCCGAATTATATGTGTCTGTCCACTGTGGAAAGACTGTCAGTTTCGGCGTGGATATTGTAATAAGGTCACATAATTATTACACATGTTGAAGTGTTTGGGGATTTATGGGTTGATGTTGGCATCAGGGAACACTGGTTGGTGGTGTACGACCGCCCAGGCAGTGATGGAATATCACTGACCCGATGTCAATACACATAGCTGAAGACAAGGGTGAGCAGTAGGTTGATGACACCCGATGATGCTGTTCACATAGTCAAGGGTGTCTTTTTGTTCAATTTTCAGGTTGTCGCTTGATCGATTGCCTGGGTAAACTAGTGGGCGGTCATTTGACGGTGGAAGTTGGTTGTGTGCATCCTTAGTAGATTTATATACTTTCTTGTCAGACTTGCATACTTTATTATTATATTCTCCTGATTGATATGTGACTAGCTATTGGTTTAATTGCGTGCAATTCCTTAGTTTGATGGTATTACCTCGATGCTAGTTACCTGACAGCATTCTTCCATAATTGTTTGAATGATTACCGCACGACACTTTGTATACTTTGTAATGTCTTTTGAGAAGCAAATAAACTTGGGTCAGTGTTAGCTTATTCTTATGAGTGCCTGTACTATTGTCGGTTAGGATAGTGTTGTATTCGTGACCTGCATACCTGTATACTTGTGAGGTTGGTAGATAAAACCAAGGGTAATCACAATTCAGTGGTTATCTCTACAACCGGAAGACGGACAATCTTTATCTTTCAATCCTTTATTCTCTCCTCCTCCACTTCTCTCTCTCATCTCTCATCTTCGTGCTATCACAAAATTGGCGCTGCGAACAGGATTCTTCCAAAGTAGCTTTTGTCTGCCTGCCTCAAAGTTAGGGTTGGAGACAGACTCACATACAAGTTGTTGTATTTAGTTGGTAGTTTATTGTTGTTAGTTTGGCAGTTGTAAGTGCTTTGTTCTATTAGGTCTACTAATCTTACAGTTATTCAGTAGGCTGTCAAAACTGTCAGTAGGAGTTTCTAGTAAGTCTACTCGGTTAGGGATTCTTGGTTTAAGCACACCCGGCAAACCCACTACACCGCAAGAGAAAAAATAAACCCAGAAGAAGCCGAAGCAGCAGAGTCAGTCCTGTCCGGAAGAGAGTCTAGTAAGTTTTTTCTAAAAGATCTCAACGACGATTACAAACATGACTACCAGAAATACACGCTCTGCAGCATTAGTCGAAAGCAGCGAAGGGGCGTCGGCCTCTGTGCAGGGCAATGTTGATTCTCACCCCACAGCATCGCCATGTGAACAAGTGAGATATGTAATGATACCCACTCGGAAGAACATCAATACTTTCGGGGGCCCACACGGCCCCACTGTTAATGAGTATCTACGGGAAATCCGTTCAGCGTTCAGAGCGGGCATGACGGGGACAGCTGACAAAGTTGACCTTATCATCGACACCATTTCACCGCACGTACACAGAGAGTTAAAGCTGCACACCTCTGAGAAGGACCCCGAAAAGATGTTGGAGGTATTAGCGACCATCTTCGGCGACAAACGAACCCTCCAAGAACTAACGGCGACATTTTTCTCCACCAGACAAGGTAGCCGGGAGTCGATCGTCGACTTCTCACATAAATTGCACCGGGAATTCGAGGAGGTGGTCTGCGCACAAGAGAGACAGAACGTCTCACCTTTTCACGAGTCAATGCTCAGAGACCAGTTTGTCGCGCAGTTGAGAGACGATTTACCTCGGCAGATGATAAAAGAAAGGCTCATTGACGAGCCTTCCATGTCGTTTCTAGCTGCTCGTGATTGTGCAGTGCGATGGGCCAGCGCTAAACACACTCCGCAGACTGAGGTGTACAACGTTGAAGCCACGGTTGTGAATCGTAACAACGACCACAGACAGCAGAGCACTGGGCATGGCCGAAACAACGAACAGAAGGGCATTTCAGCAGAAAATGACAGTAGGGGGTCACATGAACAGTCGGGCGAAGTAAACGAACTTAAGCGGGAGATGGCGCAGTTAAAAGTGCAATTGTCGCATCTAGTGAACGGCCGTGGACAGCCCCAGCCAAGGTCCCAGAGACAGCAAAAACAGATTCGTTGTGATCTTTGTGGCCGGGTAGGACATATTGCCAGATTTTGTAGGGCACATTTAAACTAGAATCCCGTACAGCTACGAGTCAGGCCGCGGCGGGAAGGTTCAAGGACTCACCAATAAAAATGCTGGGCGAGCGCCCAGAGACAATGATAAGCATTGATGGTAGAAACGTAAGATGTGTTCTGGACACTGGCTCACAAGTTTCCACGATTTCAGAGGAGTGTTTCAATAGACTTTTCAAACATTATAGGTTAGATGTAGATAAGTACATTAGGTTAACATCAGCAAACGGCGTTTCAATACCATATTTAGGGTACATCAGTACCAGTGTACAAATAGGGACTGATAGTGTTGATAGATGTGGAATTTTTGTTTTAAAAGATGTCAGGGGAACCGAAAACAGAACGCCCTGTATATTAGGGATGAATGTACTAGCAGAGTTGCCAAATGTTAGCAGGTTTTTTCAGTTCCACAGGCCAGCAGACAACAATACAAGTGTTGACCTAGATAGGAAGAAGGTGTGGGTGACAGGGGAGGTCAGAACCCACATACCTGCCCGCTCGCTGGCTGTCCTGCTAGTTAGGGGTCGCGCGGGGTTAACAGACAGGACGGTCTTGTTTGAACCAGCCAGGGACCTTGACCACAAGGGTTTAATTCTGCCTTACTGCTTTACTAGGTTAGAGGGGGGCGTGTGCCAAATACAGATAGTTAACATGGGTGACGAAGATGTGTTTTTAGCGAGAGGTACTCAGGTGGGGGAGATATCTGATGCCACAATTGACCTGACTAGACATTTTAGAGTGGTAGGAACGCAACAAATAGAGTTGTCTGCTAAACCAGACAGTGGGGAGCAGAGACCAGACAAGCCCCTTTTTGACTTGACTGAATTTGAGGGAAGCGATGAGGAAAGGATGCAACTTGAGGGACTGTTAGCAAAATACGACTGCCTATTCGCGAAAGATGACACCGACATTGGGTTTACTGACAGGGTAACCCATAACATACTTTTGACGGATGAAGTCCCCATAAAACAGCCGTACAGGAGGATTCCTCCTGCCCTGTATCAAGAAGTGAAAGATCATTTACAGGGATTGTTAGAGAAGCAGATAATAAAAGAGAGCTGTAGTCCCTGGGCGTCTCCGATAGTCCTGGTGCGAAAAAAGGATGGCAAATTGAGAATGTGCGTCGACTACAGGGCCCTGAACATAAAAACTAAAAAGGACGCATATCCACTTCCAAGGGTAGATGACTATTTAGATGCGTTAGGGGGCGCGAAATTTTTTTCTTCCCTTGATTTAGCTAGCGGTTATTACCAGGTGGCGATGAATCCAGCAGACCAGGAAAAGACAGCGTTCACTACACCCTTTGGGTTATATGAATATTCACGACTTCCAATGGGACTGGCAAATTCAGCGAGTACATTCCAACGTTTAATGCAGTCTTCGCTTCATGATTATATGTTTAAGTTGCTTTTAGTTTACCTTGATGACATTCTTGTGTACTCCAGAGATTTTAGTGAACATTTAGTAAAACTAGAGGCCATATTTGATAGGATACAGGTGTTGGGATTGAAACTAAACCCCGCTAAATGCAATTTCTGCAAGAAAAAGGTGCAATTCCTAGGCCATACTGTGTCTGCAGAAGGCATAGGAGCGTTAGAAGATAAAGTGCTGGCGATCCAAAAAGCTCCCATACCTAGAACGCAGACTGAGTTACGTTCATTTCTAGGCTTGGCCAGTTACTATCGCCGGTTTGTATCCAAATTTGCCACAATAGCTAGGCCACTCCATGAATTAGTAGCTCAGCTAAACCAGCAGCACACAGATCCGAGAAAAAGGAAGAAGAGTCCAATCGGGCAGCTATGGTCTACAGAATGCGATGAGGCCTTTAACAAACTTAAAGAAGCCCTAACGTCGACATCATTACTAGGCTTCCCAGACTTCACCCTTCCCTATATTTTAGAGTGTGACGCCTCATACACTGGTCTGGGTGTTGTTTTGTCCCAAATCCAGAATGGTACAAAGAGAGTGTTAGCGTATGCTAGTCGTACTCTCCGCCCGTCGGAGAGGAATGCAAAAAGTAGTTCTAAGTTAGAACTTTTGTGTTTAAAATGGGCATTAACGGAAAAATTCCGTGGCCTCCTTTTAGGTGGACATACTGAGATTTACACTGACAACATGAATTTAACTATGTGGCATAAAGCAAAACTGGGTGCCATTGAGCAAAGGTGGATTGCCCAAATGTCTATGTTTGATTATGTGATAAAACACAGGCCTGGACGGATTAACGGTAACGCTGATTACTTGTCTCGATTCCCGCTGGAAGAACCGGGGGGAGACGACGAAGAAGAGGGCGAAATCGCCATTTGCAGTGTTGCAGCGACATGCATTCCGCCAGCCCTAGGGATAGCTGGTACTGTTGGTAGCGTTCCGACGGCAGATTTTAATGTAGAAAATGCTGATGTGTTCTTAGACTGTCTTGATGTAAATAATGTTGATGAATGTTCAAAATTATGCCTTGATGTAAATATGATTGGTGGGGTTGGTGTGGTGGAAGCTGCTGCTAGGACAGAGGAAGTTTTTAATGTCCTTCCCACACACACCTTGCCGTCTTACTCAACGGAGGATATGGTGAGATTGCAGCAAAATGATGTAAATATTAATGCAGTATTTGATGTTGTATCGCGTAAACTTGTGTTGTCAAATGAATCTATGAAAAGGTTGCCCCATCAGACGAAGAAGTGGATGAGGCAGCGTAAGAAGTTATGTGTATTGGATGGGTTGCTGTATAGGAAAATCAAGGGGACAGGTAGGACAGAGTTGCTGCAATTAGTGATACCGGAGATACTGCGGTTACGGATACTGGAGTCAGTTCATAGCGTAGGGCATCAGGGGAGAGATAGGATGATAAATATTTTGAAGAGCAGGTGTTTCTGGGTAGGGATTACTGCAGATGTAGATAAATTCTGTAGAAGTTGCCACAGGTGCAATGTAGCGAAGCCACCGCCGGTCAAGATTAAGGGACCGGCAGGTAGTTTGTTAGCTTCGAGACCGTTTGAAGTTGTAGCAATGGACTTTACGCTGCTGGAGAGGGACTCAAGGGGATTTGAGAATGTGTTGGTCATCACAGATGTCTTCTCTAAATTTACTATTGCTGTCCCAACCAGAGACCAAAAAGCAGCAACTGTGGCGAAGGTTTTAGTAGAGAAGTGGTTTTTATATATGGGTGTGCCAAGGAGACTGCACTCTGACCAAGGTAGGAACTTCGAATCCTCGGTGATTGCTGAGTTATGCAAGACATATGGCATAGAAAAGAGTCGCACCACTCCGTACAACCCTCGCTGCAATGGCCAAGTGGAGCGATTTAACAAAACTATGCATGATTTACTCAGACCCCTCGAGGCCAAGGAGAAGAGGAGATGGTCTGATCACTTAGCCGAAGTGGTGCAGGTGTATAACTCGACGCCTCACGCCTCGACAGGATTTTCACCTCACTACCTAATTTTCGGACAAGAGCCTCGGCTGCCAGTGGACTTCATTTTAAATACAGGCACCAAAGACAGGGACACCAATGCAAGTGAGTATTTGGAAGGGCATCTTTCACGTTTGCATGACGCGCACGTCCGGGCTAGTGAACAGCTGAAGAAGCATGCCGCCATTAGGAAAGATAGGAGTGACAAAATGGCAAACTCTATTCCATTGCAAGTTGGTGAACTTGTCAGAAAAAGAATCCACTATAAGGAGAGGGCGAAAATACAAGACATGTGGTCGGAAGACATGTACATAGTTGCTAGGGCACCCACCATGTCGGGAGGACCATATGCGATCAAAAAGGTTGGAGGAGATGGATCGCTAATTAGGATAGCCGGCCACGAAATGCGGCGTTGCGAGGACGGAGCAGAAGAGGAGGACATAGGGACGACGTTGGGACTACCAGCACAACCGGATGTCCCAGCGGCTGTTGAAGTTTACCAAGACGTTCCAGGCAAACAAGAATGGTACGCGTTCGAGTCTGGGGACCTGAGTAGACGGAGGTCTGAGAGGATCGGACGTCGTAAAAGGGAGTGATAGAACTTCGACGTGTGGGTAGGAGATGTTTTAATAGTTAGCAAGGTATGACGTGGTTGCTTCATGTGGAATGTAGTTCGAATTGTCTCTGCGGCTGTCTAAAAAAAAACGAAGTGTTCCCCATGAATGGGGGGCTCTGTAAGGAGTTGATGTTGCTGATATTGTTTTCATTTTTGATGTTCCTATGTGCAACCATTGATTAATGATTTTGTTGTCTGGGGAAAGCCCCTGCGTGAAAGGGATTGGACTGTTTTATTGATGATATTACTTGATTACTATGTTGTTACCATGTACGACAGAAGACGAACAAGATTTAACTGCCTTATGCACTGGGAGAGCAGGGGAGGCAACCAGTATTTATTATTATTATTATTATTATTATTATTTGGGGTGGAAGTTCCAAAAAGAGTTTTCCCCTTAGGCATCCAATATTGTCTATGAGGAATGTCAGATGCGGAGCCAGGGCTTCGATCTCAAGGAGGAATGACGCTATATTGATGGTGGGACCCATCAACTTTTGGTAGGTGGGTATGAGACAGTATGCTTTCATTGTCTCTAGGCGAATGAGTTTACTGGAAAGCATTAACTGGGATATTTTTGGTTCGACAAAGAGTTCACCGACCAGTAAGTTCAAAATTAGTGAGTGGTCGGGCAATGACTCTAGTGCAGCCCGCTGACCGACGGTTTACCTTTAGTTGTTAGTGAAATGAGAAATTCAGGAAACATGAAGCCAAACTTAGCATAGGCTTTGTCGGGAACTGTCAGTTTGGGCAAGAAATACAACGGAGGGGCAGATTTATAGCAGTGGGAACGTGCTTGAGCTGGGAAATCTAATTTAAAGAGCATGAACTCAAACAAGGACGATAAACTCAGGACCATGAACTTCAGAGACAATGTAGATTTGGGTTAATGATATGATAGTAGTATGCAAATTAAGCAGGGTACGCGAGGTACTGATTGGAGGACAAGGGACAGCAATGTCACGTGATGCCAGAAAGAACCGCCAAATTAAGCGGTATATATATACGCGGGACAGAGAAGCATTTGAAGAGATAAGCGAGTTCTAGACAGCCGAGTGCAGATACTCGAAAGGCTGTTGAGACCAATAAGACTGTGGCAACTCTGGTCGGGCAGATAAACCCGAGGACCAGAGCAAAACACGGACTTGAGTGTTAGAAGAAAGTGCCGCCCAAAATAATATATTGATTGCTACGAAGGACCAACGTCTAAATAGCTAAAGGAACAGCTCTTGGGTCGCAATGGATGGCTAAAAGTCGAACACGACGTACATTAGCCAGAGAAAGACGAGGTAGTCGGAACCACACAGCAGACTTAAAAGTCAGATAGGACGGAAAGGTCAAGTGGGATCCACGACAAGCGATTGATTGGGCCGAGACAAATGAAACCCAGAAGGACGACCAGAAAACCCACTGGATGGCAGAAGTTGAATGTAAGTTGACATAAGATTTAGACCTAATTAGTTTAATTGTATATTATAATCAGGTATCTTAGTTTAGAGAGCTATAGCAAACTACCATAGGTAAGCTTACCAAATAATTATGAGCAGTCGACCAGGTATCAGGACTGAATGCGAAGTCCTGCATATGACCTATATTTAAATGGCCGAAATAGAGTGTTGGGAGTCATATTAATCGGTTAGATAAGCAGAGTGTGGATAAACTATGTATGTTCATGTAACCAAGCAATTAGACGTACACAATTAATGAGAACTAGGCGGGTGCAACATGTAAATATGGAATGAAAGGCAAGATATAAACAAACACAGCAGACGGCAGAAGAAGATAGCAAGGCAGACGCGACCACTAGGTCAAGCCATTCAATGAGGCCAGGTGAATACAGCGGATGAATGGACCGCGCTTGGAGCAAAGCCTGCAGATGAAAGAATGTGCTTGTATTGTTGCCGGCCCGGCAGAGTTGAATCGGGGTCAGACTGCGGCGGAGAAAATAGAGCATACAACTGGTTAGCAGTACAACCTAAAAGTAGCGGGTTCGGACCTTCATGGAGAATCGGGGGTAAAAGGCTTAAATGGCTTTAATACTACAAGGCGAGATAGGGAAATAGAGAGCGGTGAATAGATACAACTGGACGAGCACTAAGTGAGCTGAAGGGGACAGGAATGCCTTTGGATATAAACGTTACAGACAGATTGGGGGGATATATCCTGGGTAGAGAAAAGGAAACGTGCGTCCATACTTCAAGAGCTGAATATTGGAGGAGATTGGCTTATAAAGACGACAAACTATACTGCGGGGATGGATGAAGAGGCACGTTTATCAATTATCATAACTAGGGTGTTGTTAGGCGTGATATTAATCTATGTTGTCAACTTGGGTTTGTGTTAATAGTTGTGTGGGTTTATGTAGTCCATGTTGACGACCCATAATGATGGGTAATCATGAGTGGACTTATGTACTGCAAAAGATTATAATGATTGTAGGAGTTTTAGTGTGAAAGAGCATTTCATATATGTGATTGGTGGGCAGTACCGGTGTCCCATCTTGTTGTCTTATAATTACTGTTGGGGTACCAAACTGCAATGATATTGTTAATGATGTAGAGTTATGTTGTTAATGATAATGGCTAGGATATACGCAAGGATGATGACGTTATGGGAGTTGGAGTCACTAGGGGACACAGGTTATTATTGATCGATTGCTATGTTTATGATGTGTTGATTGTTTTGTGATTAATGACAAGGGGAATTTATGTTGTTGAGAATGAATATACACATGCTATTGAGGACGACGATGGCGCCAATGACAATGAGACATGGCCCTAGTACATGTCACTGGCGTATTGTGTTGTCGGCCTCGGGGACAAAAGTGTTGTTGTTGGGGTTTACCTGATGTAGTTGTTGAAATGTGACGACCAGTTATCAGCTGTTGTGTTATGTGTCTGGCGCGGGGAAACCCGGCCAGTGTGGGCAAGCGGATCGGGAGTTGTTGTTGAGGGTTGTCCCACTGCCGAATTATATGTGTCTGTCCACTGTGGAAAGACTGTCAGTTTCGGCGTGGATATTGTAATAAGGTCACATAATTATTACACATGTTGAAGTGTTTGGGGATTTATGGGTTGATGTTGGCATCAGGGAACACTGGTTGGTGGTGTACGACCGCCCAGGCAGTGATGGAATATCACTGACCCGATGTCAATACACATAGCTGAAGACAAGGGTGAGCAGTAGGTTGATGACACCCGATGATGCTGTTCACATAGTCAAGGGTGTCTTTTTGTTCAATTTTCAGGTTGTCGCTTGATCGATTGCCTGGGTAAACTAGTGGGCGGTCATTTGACGGTGGAAGTTGGTTGTGTGCATCCTTAGTAGATTTATATACTTTCTTGTCAGACTTGCATACTTTATTATTATATTCTCCTGATTGATATGTGACTAGCTATTGGTTTAATTGCGTGCAATTCCTTAGTTTGATGGTATTACCTCGATGCTAGTTACCTGACAGCATTCTTCCATAATTGTTTGAATGATTACCGCACGACACTTTGTATACTTTGTAATGTCTTTTGAGAAGCAAATAAACTTGGGTCAGTGTTAGCTTATTCTTATGAGTGCCTGTACTATTGTCGGTTAGGATAGTGTTGTATTCGTGACCTGCATACCTGTATACTTGTGAGGTTGG
This sequence comes from Cepaea hortensis, assembly GCA_963921405.1. Taxonomy (NCBI): domain Eukaryota; kingdom Metazoa; phylum Mollusca; class Gastropoda; order Stylommatophora; family Helicidae; genus Cepaea; species Cepaea hortensis. The sequence goes on from OY992897.1 coordinate 7,148,285, forward strand.
TAGATAAAACCAAGGGTAATCACAATTCAGTGGTTATCTCTACAACCGGAAGACGGACAATCTTTATCTTTCAATCCTTTATTCTCTCCTCCTCCACTTCTCTCTCTCATCTCTCATCTTCGTGCTATCACAATATTATTTCACCTTGTTGCACAAACGAGTTCTGGCAGATGAACACAAACATCAAATTGAGGCACAAGGCATGCATTATGACATGTAAATTGTATATGAAGTGTTGAAGCACAAGGCATGCATTATGACATGTAAATTGTATATGAAGTGTTAAATGAACAACTAGCAGCTGTCGGAGTACTCGATGAAACTTCAGATTGGTTGAAATCGCTTTTAATATTCACATATGCAGATGGCAGGAGTCTCGTCTCGAATAGCTGAACGGGATTAACAGATTACATCATGTGTGTAAAGAGACACGGCTAAAATGATGTGTTCTCTTAAATTAAAGTTAAAGATAATGTCAAGAGACAAAAATGCATGTCAACCAGAAATCACACATCATTAGAGAAATTGAAAATGTGAGATAATTTGAATATCTTGTCTCCATAGTAACATCTTCGACTATCGATGAAGATACGTCATCTGAATACAGCGGCTAAGCAGGATGAAGCTTATTTGGGATCAGATCAGCAACCAACGTAAGTAATATTTTGGAGAAGATGTGTCTTTCTTTTGAGTCATGAGCCATGTGGCACTGTATAGAGAAGAAAGTATGGGCTTATGAAGTTGAGTGTTACAGATACATTCTTAGAGTGTCTGGAAATAAGGAGGGAAGCAGTACTGGTATTCTGCGTGACATGACGACGACGAAGAAAGCTCGTAAACATAATCAGGTCTCGGTAACTGAACATCTTTGATGGCTATAAACGTGGCACTGATTATAAATGATCTGGGATCGAATGTTGGAAGAAGAATGTTGGATCGAATATTGGCCTGGCCGAGGACGACGATCAAATACTTGGGAACGCAGGCGCTGACTGCCCGGACATGGAAGTGTTCTAGGCTTGAGAAATGGTCCAGGAAGGGAGAGGGCGGGGGGGGGACTGATGAGATTGCAGTTGTCCAAGACTCCTGCTACATGATCATGAAGCGTCTATTAGCATTGACCAGACAGAAATCTGCAAGTGGTATATACTGACTAATAACAGCCACAGAGCAGTTACGTACACATTTATTAGGCATTTAAACAAGTGGGTTGTTACTAAGAGGTTGACCTTTTGTGGGGAAATAATAGACAAAAGAAGCTGAAGTAGACAAACAACGATGCATTTTACATGGTTTATACCTGGGCAAATATTCATAATTTTACCTTTGACAGATTCACTAAAATATGACATAGGAAAGAGGTGTGGATAGACATGGACGCCTGTTTGTGTTCTAGACAGGGAAGGTAAACAGACAAATGGGCATTTCGAAACTTGGTGTGAGTAAAATGAATCATCTGGAAGTGCAGCCGAGTCAGTGGCGATAGAAACACGATAGAGCAGACTGTAGTCAGTGGGGATAGAAACACGATAGAGCAGACTGTAGTCAGTGGGAATAGAAACACTATAGAGGAGACTGTAGTCAATGGGAATAGAAACAAGATAGAGGAGACTGTAGTCAGTGGGAACAGAAACACGATAGAGGAGACTGTAGTCATTGGGATTAGAAACACGATAGAGGAGACTGTAGTCAATGGGAATAGAAACAAGATAGAGGAGACTGTTGTCTGTGGGAATAGAAACACGATAGAGGAGACTGTAGTCAATGGGAATAGAAACAAGATAGAGGAGACTGTAGTCAGTGGGATCAGTGTCAGATTCTCACCCATAGGTTGCAACGCGTGGTCTGTACCAACGCCAGACAATTGCAGCCAGACTCAACTCTGAGCAGTCTTAAACACGCTAGCTACAACGCGGCGTCTTCGACGGCGCCTGAGAAGTCCAGCCAGACTCAAGTCTGAGCGACGCTAAGCCGTTGTTGGTCAGTCAGGAGACAGCGTGAAATGTGTGTGTCACGCAAAGGGACTCTACCCCGACTGACGCGAATGCTGAACGGCTGGTCAGACAGGCCTGGGGAGATTGTAGAGGACAGAGGTTTGAATGCGGTGTGCTTTGAATTATATGTTTGAGCGTGATTCGAGAGCTAGCCTGTAAGAGTGTAAGTGTATTGCTGTATTGATGTATTGCTGTATTGATTGATTGCATGTATTGATTGTAATGATGAATTGTGATTGTGTGAGATATGCATTAATTGTGAAACGCGAGTTGCGCAAATAAAGTGTTTGCATTGTGTCACATTGAGTTATTAAGTGACAATATTTATTATCTCACTTGTCAGCCAACGAGCCAGAGTCTTGCTACCGCAAGATCCTGACAAATGCGAACGTGGGGTCTACGTCCAGCTTGAACCGTTTGTGTAAAATAAGTGCGAACGTGGGGTCTACGTCCTCAGTGGATTTGAACCAAGTGTACTAGAAAAGTGCTGTGTTAAATAAATGCGAACGTGATGGCATCCATCTTGAAAGTTAGTGTGAAATAGATGTGAACGGTAGTAAGTGTAAGCGGAAAGTTTGGAAAGGTTATTAAGTGAATGGTTGATATTGGTAAAAAGACGACAGATCGACTAACAAAAATACTTGACTACATACAAACCTTTAAAACTTAAGTTACATCGCATACACCACACTTTGTATTAGTCCTAATTTATTTTGTTCCAAAAACAACAGGTTTTTGTGTCATCTGTTCTTGTTGATTGTAAATTCAAATTTTGCCGACCTGAAGTAAGATCCATTGTGTTTCCGGGCAGTAACGAACAGCCATTGTCCGACACAGGTTTCAAGAAACACTTGAGTATAAATTTTTCTTCTAAATACTTTGGTAGGCAGGTTGAGGCATAAGCTGTACTAGTAAATATTGTACAAAGCTTTGAAATTGATTTACTAACATCATAATTAACTTTCTGTGTATACATTTCATCAGACGTATTTCATCATGTCTAGTTTGAATGATTTCATTGAAATGGGTTTAAAGCTGAAGTTGTCTGGTGAAGAGTTGAATAACTGGAGTGAGAGAAAGTATGCAGAATATCTCCTATTACAGGAAAAAGCTAGGGAACGTGAGGATCCATCCATCCATCATGTGCCATGCCGGTAAGCGTGGGCGGTCATGTTCTGCCATCTCACTCGATCAACAGAGTCGTGGATCAGTTCCGTGTTTCTGTCTCGACCATGCCACAAGGCTAAGCCATCCAGATACTTGTTTCTAGGTCTTCCCCTTGGTCTGTTCCCCTCGATCTTACCAGTTGTCACCAAGTTCTCCAAATCATTTCTTCTCATAACATGCCCAAAAAATTGTGACTGTCTACGTCTAATGTCTCTGATCAGTTTACGATCTTCATTTGTTTCTTGAAGGACTTGTTCATTGGTCTTTCTGGCTGTCCATGGTATTCTTTGCATTTTCCCCAGAAACCACATTTCTACAGCCATCAGATGTTTTTCAGCCTGGCTGCTCATTGTCCAAGCTTCACATCCATATAAAAGTACAGGTTCTATGTAGCATCTCAACACTCTTTTTCTCGTTTCAATTGACATCTTTTTATTGGTCAGTATGTTTTTCATCTTGCTAAAGGCTACTTTTGCCATGGCGATCCTTGTTCTAATCTCTTCAAGGCATCTCCCATCAGATGTTATTACTGTTCCGAGATAATTGTACCTATTCACTTGTTGAAGAATATTCCCATTTACTTGTATATTACACTGTGGTATTTCGTTCTTCCTAGTGACGACCATAATCTGTGTCTTTTTACAATTTAATTCTAACCCTTGTTGTTCACTGTGTGTAACAACCGCATCTACTAAACTTTGCAGATCCTGTTCATTGTCTGCAATCAAGACTGTATCATCTGCATATCTAATGTTATTGATGCATCGTCCCCCAATGTTGATTCCTTCCATATTTTCAATATTTCTGAAAATATTTTCACTGTACAGGGAAAACAGATCTGGAGACATTACACATCCCTGTCTCACACCTCTCTTAATAGGCTGATATTGGCTTACTTCATTATCAACTCTTATGGCAGCTTGTTGTTTCCAATATATGTTTTTTACAAGTCTAAGGTCTTTCCCATCAATTTGTAGATCTTCAAGCATCCTTATCATGTTGACATGTCTCACTTTATCAAAAGCCTTTGTGTAGTCAATAAAGCAAAGGTGTAGATCTTTGTTTACTTCTATAGAACGTTCGATTACGGTTCTCAGTATATACACAGCATTTACTGTACCCTTGCCTACTACAAACCCACATTGTTCTTCTCCTATTTCAGGTTGTATTTTCCTCCTAACTCTTTGCATGATAATTCTTAGCAAAATCTTCGTGATGTGACTCATTATACTAATTGTTCGATGTTGATCACATTCCAAGGCTCCTGATTTCTTTGGGATTGCAATAAATACAGAATTACATAACTCATGAGGTATATTTCCAGTATCATATATTGTATTAAGCAGACTAGTAACTTTATCTATTCCATATTCTTCTAAAGCATTAATCATTTCTGTTGTGACGCTGTCTGGACCGGGGGTCTTGCCAGATTTCATATGATTAAGAGCATTCTGAACCTCCGTCTTCAAAATTGCTGGCCCTTCATTGTTATTTTGAACAATATATTGTTCGTCTCTGTTATCGTCATAAAGGTTTTTCACGTAATCTGACCATACATGTAAAATCTGATCTTTTTCTATTACGACTCTTCCATCTTTTGTCTTTAGGCAGCCTGCTGATGTACGTGTTCTTTGATTAGTAATCTCCTGAATTCTTTTGTGCATTAGTTTCGCATTTTTACTGTTGTGTTGTTTTTCAATTTCTCTGCAATTTTTCTCAAGCCATGTTTCTTTAGCCTCCTTACATAAGGTTCTGACTTTTCTGTGAATTTCTTCATATTTGGCAGGATTATGTTTGTTCTGTCTTCTTGTTTCCATTAGTTGTAAAATTTCTTCAGTCATCCATGTCTTACGGCCCACTTTCTTTACTTTTGGAATAGTTTTTTCTGCTGCACAACTGATTGAATTCTTCAGCATTTCCCATTGATCATCTACATCTTGAAATAGGATCTCTAGATCAGACAATAAATCAAATTTGTTCTTTACTTCTATGTTAAAATTATCTTGTATTTCTTTGTCAGTTTTCAATTTGCACAAGTCATATTTAGGGTTTCCTGCTGTATACTTGACTTTCTTTAACTTTACCCTCAATGTGCCAATAATTAATCTGTGATCACTGTAACAGTCTGCATTTGGAACTGTTTTTACAACTGTTAATGCATTTCGAAACCTTTTGCTTATCAGGATGTAATCTATCTGGTTTTTAATCCTGCTGTCTGGACTCCTCCATGTCCATAATCTTCTAGGATGTTGTTTAAACCAGGTGTTTCCTACAACCATTTCTTCTTCTTTTGCCCATTCTACAAGTCTGTAACCTCTTTCATTTCTCTCTCCCAAACCATGGTTGCCTACACTGCATCCATCGCTTTGCTTTCCTATTTTTGCGTTGAAATCACCCATTATGATATTTATTTCTGATTTTTTACAGTTCTTCAAAGCAGACTCCATGTCATTATAAAATTTCTCTATACTTTCTTCACTGCTTTCACTTGTTGGGGCATATACTTGAATTACATTTATTTTAAAAGGTCTTCCGTTTAATTTTACTAATAGAACTCTGTCTGACACAGCCCAATATCCTTTGACAGAATTTGATGTTTGCTTATCTAATATAATGGCTACACCTCTTTGCTGTTCTTCTCCCCCCGAGTAAATAATCTTAAAATCCTCTCCTGTCCTTATCCCTGCTCCTCTCCATCTCGTTTCCGATATTCCTAATATGTTAATCTTCTCTCTCTCCATTTCTTTTTTGATGTCCTCCAACTTTCCATCTGCATTCATTGTTCTAACATTCCAAGTTCCTACTTTCAATGATATTAATCTTTTGCACCTAGTAGCCTGTTGACGGTCTGGAGTCACCTGGTGCGCATGACTATCCCTACCGGGCGAGGCTGCTCCTATGGAGCACCCATTTACGCCGTTTCTCTGATTATCGATAAGTGAACACAACATGATTTTCTTGGCATGTGTAAAGAAGGTAGTTTGCCATTGCTTTCCTTCCCAGCAGTGACCATACTGGTCAGTGACCGTAGCCATTGTCTCCTCAAAAAAGGAGATCCTCTGCCTACCGTCGTGAAGGTGGAGACCATAACCTACAACTATCTGTCGGCTGCTCTCCACCTTCATCCACCACCTGCACCCATGGCTTCACGTAACCCTGATCGGGGGGCTAAACGGGTACTCCACCTTGCCCAAGGGTGTCCCGTAGGCTAGCGGAGGGAAGGAGGCGCCTTACTTCTCCTTTGATAGGGGATACCCCTACCCCGCTACCTGATGATAGAGCTGCTGAAAGATCTTTAAAGCAGGCAGAATTAGACGCCAAAAAGGCAGAAGCCGAAAGAGATAGTAATTTAAAGCAGACTGAAATAACTGCAAAAACGAAACAAGCAGAGTCAGATGCTGCTTTGAAACTTAAACAAGCAGATTCAGATGCTGCTGAAAACTTAAACAGATAGAAGCTGATACTGCTGTAAAACAATCTGAAATCATTGCCCAGAGTAAACGGGAAGAGTTGCAAACACAAATGAAAATTGAACAGCTGAAAGCTGAAACATCAACAGATAAGGATGTTAAAAAGTCTGACAGATTAGACAAAGAAAATCAGTACAAGAAGTACCAGGGGATCGTTAAAAGTTTCACCACTGGCGACTGCATAGCACCCTTCATCCAAAACTTTGAATGCATTATAGAGCATTACCAGATCCCAGAGACTGAATGGAACATTATATACATGAGAAGTCTTGCTGGGGAACCTCTGAAAGTGATAGAGACCATCCCCAAAGATCTGAGAAAAGACTATCATTATATTAAGTCTAAAATCATGTCTCATTTCCTGTTAGATGAAGCAGGCTACAGAGAACAGTTTAGTAAATTGTCACCTAAACCACCACAAACGTTCTCTGATTACATCTTAGTGGTACAGAATACTTTTAATAGATGGCTGTCAGCAGCCAAAGTGAATGAAAGTTTTGACAGATTGAAAGATCTTATCTTGAGAGATAAAATTATTACATCTCTCCCACCACCATTTTCGAAATTTCTATTGGAAGGTCAGTGTGAGAGTGTAAAACAGATTGAGAGTCGTGGCTCAGGGTATTTTACAGCCAACAAACACTGTTTTACGAGTGGTTTGACAAGCACAGACTTTGTAGCAGCAGCTACATATAATAAATCAAAGTCAGTGCCCTACAACAAACAAAAACCCCATAAGCAATCCTCTGAGTAATACTATCCGTGCAGACATTGCAATTTAACACACAATGAAAATGAAATGTGTGATACACATCCTGGTTACCTCACCTACTTGCAGAACTACATAAATAAACAAGATAGGGAAAGAAAGACCCACTTGACCCGACAGAAGGCTAATGCAGCCATGGTTGATAGCTCTTCCTCAGAGGAGGAAAGTGTTACAATTCACTGTTTAAATGTAGAACATTCTTGTAATGTGCTTCACCTGGATAAATGTACCATCAGTAAGTGTTTTCATGAGGATGACAGTTTAACAAGCATCCATTCCATACCAGTTATCAATGAGGAGACCAAGTTAAGAATGAACTCCCAAGGTAAATTAAACATCCACCATGGGTATGTTAATGGTAAAGCTGCCACTGTCTTACGGGACAGCGGGAGTACCCTTATTGGTTTAAAAAGGGACTTTATCTCACCATCAGAATATACTGGTAAACATGTTACATGCAGAACTTTCTCAGGTAACATCGAGAAATATCCTCTTGCATGGGCATATATGGATACACCATTTCTTACAGGAAAGGTCAAATGTATGGCACTGACCAACCCGTGTTGTGACATTATAATTGGTAACCTTCCTGGGGTAAATGATATGCCACATGACAGTATTACATCCACTGTCACTTGTAACATTGATAATGCCATGTCATGATCATCTCCAAGCAGTATGCATGATGTATTACCACCTGTAAATGTATGCATGTATGCCAATTCTGTAACGGCAGCACAAGAATGTAATAGTCTGAATGTAACAACTACTTGTAATGTGACTGATAACTTTGATATTAGAAATGCAGTAATCAGATCTCCTGCTCAAATGCAAGATAGAATCGATCAGACAGAGGCTTTACAAATGGTAAGCCCAGTTGTAACATCTCCCGAAACAACCAGGGAGAAGTTTATAACCGCCCGTAAAGCCGATCGATCGTTGCAGAAATATTTTAAATTAAGAGCGCAAAAGCTTGGGAAAAAGGGGAAACACCCACAAGCTGAACTGCAAATCACAAATGTACCAAGCAGACATTTCTAAAAGATCTCTGTCGATGGATTTGATCCTCTTAACCACATAACATCCAGAGGAACAAAAGTTCGCCGAAAGCGATTCCTCTAAATAAACATATTTACCTGCTATTTTGTTTGCATACAGGGAAGTGCCCCATTCCAGCACTGGGTTCTAACCTTTTAAAATTGTATATGGTGCCAAACCACGCGGCCCATTATCTATGTACCATTCCATGTTGATTGAAAGTGAAACTATACATAAACCCATTTCATCGTATGAACATGTAACATCATTGCGTGATAGGATAATGAAATCTTGTGTGTTAGCCAAATAGGCACTGAAACAATCAGGTGCCATCTACCGACAGTACGCTAACAAAGGAAACAGGACGAGAACATTGCCGCCAGGACAGGACGTTCTTCTTCTATTGCCAAGTGACAGACAGTTACTAACGGACTCATGGCAAGGACCGTTCAAAGTGTTACGACAAATTTCGACTGTAGATTACGAAATTGCAGTTAGGGACAAACACAAGATATTCCACATAAACATGCTTAAACCATATTACAACAGAGACGAGGACCAAGTAGAAACTACAGCAAGCACGACAATAGTGGACCAAACAGATGACGACGATACTGACGAAATACCGACACCATCACTTGACCCGACAGCCAACCTGCAGGACAGAAAGATCAACCCTAACCTGACACAGACACAGACTGACAGTTGCAGACGATTGTTACAAGACTACTGTACTATTTATTCTGACAATCCAGAACATGACAGACCACATAACAGCATTACAGCAGACATTAGACAGAATTAGACAACACGGACTAACAGTGAAACCATCTAAAGTCGAGATAGCCTATCAAGAAATTTCATTTTTGGGCTACAAATCTCAAATGGCTTTATGTCGACTGACAATAACATCATGTCTAGAATTCTTAAATTGTCGCTTCCGACAACTAAGAAAGAGTTGCAAAGTGTCTTAGGTACTAACAAAGAAAGAACCTAATGTTTTTGTGAATAGTGAATGCCTACGACCTGCATTCTCTAAAGTATTATCTTATTTTTCTAGTGAACCTATTCTCAAATTACCTGATCTGAACGTTATTTTCAGGTTACGATGTGATGCGAGCTCCGTAGCGATTGGAGGGGTACTACTTCAGGAACACGATCAGATATTGTACGTCAGCCTGTTTATTACGTCAGCCGTAAGCTGAAAGCTACAGAACGGAATTACAGCACGCCGGAACTTGAAGCCCTTGCTTTAGTATTCTCAGTCCGAAAAATATCAAGATTCCTCTTAGGAAAACATTTCATTGTTGCGACAGATAATAGCCCATTGACTATTATTACTCGAGGTTCGCCAAGTAACCACAGAGTGGAAAGATGGTCACTTCTTTTGCAGGACTTTAGCTTCGATGTGAAGCACATATGTGGCTCACAGAATTCATTGGCCGACCTTCTTTCGAGATGCCCATACGACTCAACCAATAGCCATATACCACCTGAGCACAATGCAGAGATTGTATAAACTGCAAAGTGTAAGTGCTCAGCACCACAGCCAAAGTTAAAATATTTCAGGAACGCTGTGCAAATGTATGTGATAGGGATGTAATCTCCCATTGTAAATATATTATGTATATTATATCATTATGCGAATGAATGTATCGAATATTTGGGAGATATGTGATAGAATGTGTATGTCATTTTAAATATGTACTAAACATGTACGACGAGGGGCACAAAACAGTACTACAGGATCCAAGAACTTACTGTGCTTGAACAACTTCAAATATCCTGCGTACCTACACCACAGACTGGCCCACTGTATTTTAACCAGTATGAAGAGAGACTGTGACAGCCATATCCCAGAAGAACACTGTAATCCACACCGAAGAATCCATCCAACAGCTGTTTTCAAGAACTGATTACTCCGTTTATTTATGTAACATCCAAATGAAACTACTGTGTGGTATTGTCAACTTAAAACCACAGCTGTGTATTTCCGGTGTGTATGAATATTAATTTGAAAGATAGCAGACTATACTAAAATACTCACAAAACATTGACGTTTTACACAAATTTTGTGAGTCTAATATTTCCATATACGGAATTGTATATGAGGATTTTTTTATATGTAATCTGAGCATCGTAACTTGATTTACTTGTTCACAACCGTGACATTGTGTTCACTTTTGTCAAGAAGTATTAAATTATGACATTAAGAAATGAAGTTAAACATGTAATTTATTGTTTTGAAAGTATGGTAAAATTACCGTCCCGAACCTTTGTATTACCACCAAGGGACATAATCAAAAATGTGTGTAATGTGTAATATGTGTTAAATCTATCATCAAGTTGCCTAATGGTTGACACGTCAGGATGACGTCAGTTGTACATGGAGAGAGTTACCAAAGCTGTAGACCTTCGTTAGACTCTCCGACTAAGTGAGGTTGGAGGTCTGAGGTTGGAACATCTTATAGGTAGATGTTCGCAGTTTGACCTGTTCTTTTGAATTTATTTTAGTGGTTGTGAGATAAGGGCGTGTATGCTGTAACTTACCGGACTTGCTGTGTCATATTGCAGCTGAAGCGACTATCCATTCAAATGAGTGTACTTGATGTGTGTTGCATCAAGGCGACATTGGTGATCGTGCAGATATAACTTACCATTACCTGTACATTTGAATATGAACCAAAGAGTCACGTCAGACGACTTACATGGTTCGATTCTGACAGAGAAAATAATAAAGGTGTATAAGAAACATGAAAGGATCCCCTTTCATGAAAAATAATGTGGGAGCATTAAACACGCTAGCTACAACGCGGCGTCTTCGACGGCGCCTGAGAAGTCCAGCCAGACTCAAGTCTGAGCGACGCTAAGCCGTTGTTGGTCAGTCAGGAGACAGCGTGAAATGTGTGTGTCACGCAAGGGGACTCTACCCCGACTGACGCGAATGATGAACGACTGGTCAGACAGGCCTTGGGAGATTGTAGAGGACAGAGGTTTGAATGCGGTGTGCTTTGAATTATATGTTTGAGCGTGATTCGAGAGCTAGCCTGTAAGAGTGTAAGTGTATTGCTGTATTGATGTATTGCTGTATTGATTGATTGCATGTATTGATTGTAATGATGAATTGTGATTGCGCGAGATATGCATCAATTGTGAAACGCGAGTTGCGCAAATAAAGTGTTTGCATTGTGTCACATTAAGTTATTAAGTGACAATATTTGTTATCTCACTTGTCAGCCAACGAGCCAGAGTCTTGCTACCGCAAGATCCTGACAAACAGAAACACGATAGAGGAGACTGAAATCAGTGGAAATAGATACAAGATAGAGGAGACTGTAGTCAGTGGGAATAGAAACACGATAGAGGAGACTGTAGTCAGTGGGAATAGAAACATGATAGAGCAGACTGTAGTCAGTGGGAATAGAAACACGATAGAGTAGAATGTAGTCAGTGGGAATAGAAACACGATACAGGAGACTAGTCAGTGGGAATAGAAGCATGATAGAGGAGACTGTAGTCAGTGGGAATTGAAACACGATTGAGGAAACTGTAGTCAGTGGGAATCGAAACATGATAGAGCAGACTGTAATCAGTGGGAATAGAAACATGATAGAGCAGACTGTAGTCTGTGGGAATAGAAACACGATAGAGGAGACTGTAGTCAGTGGGAATAAAAACACGACAGAGCAGACTGTAGTCAGTGGAATAGAAACATGATAGAGGAGACTGTAAGCAAGGTCAGTGTTGATTCCTGTCACATTCATTGTGACGTGTTTGCTATTTGCTGCCAACGAATGTTTCTATAGACCAATCGCTGCTGGTTACGTCAGTTCCAAACATAGACTACAGCTACATCACACAGCTGCATTATCTCACTAGGCTCAGACAGCTTGGGGCAAGAGAATAACATGACATCTTACTTGCTGGTGTGTTATTCGACCTTCCGTCAGTGATAATGATCACAACTAAGGGTACGTCGTCCCTTCGACCAAATTCTGTCAAGTAACCTCCATCATTAAGTCCGTTCAAGGCCTTGGCAGTATCCGTTCCCCCGTTGGTTTTGTTTGAACTTTTGACAATCTAAGAAATAACAAATCGAAGCCATGAACATTCAATTAAATGCGTATTCAAAACCAAGGTATTCCCTTATTGAAATTACACACAGAAGTCATCAACACAACATTGCACGACTGCTTGCCTGGCATTATGTGCTTGCTGTAGGCATACGTCACATGATGTCAATAAATGCATTTTTCTCGGGCTGAAATCCTGACCACAAAGTCCCTGATATCGGTCAAATATTGTTGTTTCATGTAGTGCATTCGACGAACTCTAGCACAACCCTACCCATGTTATTTTTTCCCCAACAATCTTACACCTGATTTTGCATAAACGAGGCCAGTTAAATCAGACCTGCTGTAATAATTTTTGCGATGCAGGCATTTGTGTATTTTATTAAAATTATTACAATATTACAATATTAAAGCACGGAGTGGGGAGGGGGAGGAACTATTACTATCTAGTCTCATACAAAATGTATAATGTCAATGGATAGGAGAGAGAGCAAGACCCACTATGATGACTATAACATCTGTGTTGTCAATATTACATGAATTAATAGAAAACATCACAAAAACGTGAAATGTCCAGATTTATATGCTGCTATACGAGCTGTTGCACACAGAGATGACATATCAATTTCAGCTTTCAGTTAGATTTCGGATTCACTGCTAGAAGAAGAATCAACTGTTCATGTTGAATGAAGAGTGACAGTAATTGCGATTTCGAAGATTAATTTCCAGCCGTTCAACAGTTCGATCAGTGTGAACTGAATTATCTAATCCGAGATATATGTCTCTCCAAAGAATCTTGAGAACATTTGGCTTCAAGATTGAAAAAATAAAAATTACTGCTGAAACTAAGGTTACATTTTATCGCAGCAGAGAGCAAGGATTTTTCCAATCTTTTGTGAAGATAACAACCTTGTGTTGTGTACGAATGTCGGAGGTCTTTTAAACGAAATGGGCATAAGTTACCAGACCAGTGGTGACTTTTCATTGACAGCTGTAAAAGAAGATTGAAAGATCTTATCTTACATAATATAACAAATATGGCTCAGTTCCAATTGCCTATTATACTACAATGAAGGCCGGCTTCCTGGCCTAGAGGTTAGCGACTTTTCTCCGTAATATCGTATACTCTCGTAAGTAACGTGACGACGGTGAGAATCATCAGTGGTTCGAATCGCGTTGGTAACTTACGGGGTATGTGAGCCGGCCGCCCAGAAAACAATGGCAAACTACTGAGCGTAATCTTGCCAAGAAATCAACATATAGCTGAAAGATGCTGATGTTGACAACGATGTCATGTAAAGGATATGCAAAACATTTTTTTTTTACTACAATGAATGAGGAGTATGCTGCAATAAATACTATTCTGACCAAAAATAAACAAACAAAAACATGAAATATTTAGAACATTACTGGATGGTTTGTGCAGATCTTAACATGATGAACTTCTTGCTTGGACACCAAAGAGGATTCACCAAATATCCATGCTTTATATGTTTGTGGGATGGCGGGACAAAAGATTCGCACTGGACAAAGAAATAGTGGCTACTGACGAATGAATTTAAAGTTCGAGAATAAAATAGTGTCAACAAGCCGCTAATTGATTGAAAAATAGTTCTACGGCCACCATTACATATAAAGCTTGGCATCATGAAGCAATTTGTTAAGGCACTAGACACAGATGATAACTGTTTTAATTATTAATGCAGAACGTGTTCGGTATTGAGCATAGAAAAAAATTAAGGCTGGAATGTTTGATGGACCTCAAATAAGAAAGTTACTAAATGATCAAAGTTGTATTGATTTAACGAACATAACATAGTCCACAGCTTGGCTATCATTTGTTTCAGTTGTGCAAAATTGTCTGGTTAACTCTAAAGCAGACAATTAGACTGAATTAGTTGAAAACATGCTGTCGAATTGTTTTTTAAGCGATGATGCATCGTGAGCATACAAATGCACTACCTCATATACCATTTACATTTCTTTCCCGATAATCTTGGCGACTTTAGAAAAGAGCAAGTTGAAATATTTCACCAAGATACAAAAACAATGGAAGAGATTTACCAAGGACCTTGGAATGCCCACATGATGTAAGATTAGTGTTTTACCCTGAAGCATGACTGTCCATGACTGGGCATGTTATGAGAAGAAATGATTTGGAGAACTTGGTGACAACTGGTAAGATCGAGGGGAACAGACCAAGGGGAAGACCTAGAAACAAGTATCTGGATGGCTTGGCCTTGTGGCATGGTCGAGACAAAAACACGGAACTGATCCACGACTCTGTTGATCGAGTGAGATGGCAGAACATGACCGCCCACGCTTACCGGCATGGCACATGATGGATGGATGGATGACTGTCCGTGCATATCACATTCCAAGAGGTCCTTGAAAAGAAGATTTCTATGTTTTGATTACAGATAAAGAGATTGCTAGCGATTCAGTTTTAATACATGTTTTGATGTATTATATGAAGACAATAAATGCACAGTAATTAAATATGATATGAATGCAAATTACAATCCAAATGTCAATGATGGCACGTGACATTAGGCTTTTAAATAACAATTGCCCCAATAAGAAGAACATTCTTAGTTATCGCAAAAACGAGGGTTGATAGAAAAAAAAATGTGATTACATTTCTTGAATCAGCAACACAAAATTACCCCAAGTACAGCTATACAAGTTAGGGCACGAAAATGTATGTAGACCAGTGTAATCAATTGCTGAAATGCATCGAGGCATTATAAATTATGTGGTTTCAACCGATTCTATGCAAACAAAAAGACTTCAGCCAAAGTATAATTAATGTATTCACTTCACATTATTATATCACTCTGCGGTATACAACAGACGAGATGCAGCGAAATATGGAAGACAGTGAATGTGGCAATGTGTTAATTATTGCTTGTGTGTGTAGAAGTGTATTAGATAGTTCTTTAAATTCAAGCACTTTGTTTACAGATTGCATTATTTACCTGGTGTAGTTCTATAGAATAATAACAGTTAAGAATTCTTGACCTCATCTTAAGGTGTACTGAGCACCAAGAACCAGTCTCGTAGTTTCTAGACCACAATTGGCACTCAGTGTGTCACTCAGCTTTTACTATCATACCAGTTCCGGGTAGCCATTCTAGAATAGGTCAGACTGTGAGCCCATGTCACTTAAAAATGAAGATCTGCACCTCCAGAGGGATTAGAATTGCTGCCCACCGGCCAGGAGGCGGGCGTGCTTGTCACGTGACTACCCTCAGACCCTTATGTCAACAGAATACTTCTTGACGCATGCTGACTGGCATGACGTGTGTTTAATAATTAGAAAGTGACAATTAGGACAGGAATGAGAATTTGTATAGAAGCAGAGGAGATGGTGTTTCACAGAAGAATGATGAGAACAATGCGGGTGGATAACAAGGGTAATAATAATATACTAACAGACGTTAAATCACAAAGAGAACTGGTTACAAAAGTCATATGATAAGATGACAGGCCAGGATCTGTGGGCTTGTTCTGAGGGAGAGAAAGCTGTATTAGGTCGCCAAAAAGGTAATCAGTTATCAGTTATCAGTTGGGGTATCTTCATTGCACTCCCAACAGGTCCATAGGTGCTCAGATCCTTCCCCCAGCATATGCATCAGCGTCCGGTGGCTAATAGTGCCAGTTTTGTGTTGGTTGACGAGGCACCTTGTTTTTCCGATGCACCTCTCGCGTCTCTCCGTGCCGATTCTTACTTCCAAGTCTTTCATCCTGGACAGCGATGTGGATTCACTGACGTCAAAGTCCTCTGTTCTCACCATATCTTTAAGGAGGTTAATAACATCGGCACGATCCATGGGCTGGCCATCTACATGGGGTGCAGAGACAGCCAGTTTATCAGCTCGTTCATTTCCCTCGACTCCCGCATGTCCCGGGACGAAGATGAAGGTGACTTTACGGACAACAGACTTCCGCAGCGACTCAGTCCACTGTCTACGTACAGATCCAGCTTCGACCTTCTGAATCATGCTCATTGAATCACTTAGTACATACACGTTGATATAAGTATATGAAAGCCTGTGTAACTGCCATCACCTCCATCGTCATGCTGCTCGTGGTCATAGAGTGGGCACCACTGGATTCTCGAACGGTTCGGCACGCTGAACGGGCTGTAAATGCCTACGCACTTCTCTGCTGCTTTACAACAGATCCATCTGTATAGATGAGCACTTCGGGGCTATCTGAGTGTTCATAGATGAGCGCGTTAACCTCTGCATTGACAGCGTCAGGGTTCTGCTCTCTGCACCGTCTGTCGAGTGTGATAATGCAGGAGAAAGTGCACTTAAAAGCTGGAGGCACCAGCATCCAGTCCTTGCCGGGGTTGATACTGGTATGACTGCAGACCTGTCTGACGACATCTTCCGCCCGAACCATTCATGATTTGCCCCTCTTTAGCCTGTCACCCTTTTCTCTGAATATAGCGTCATGCAGAGGGTGCTGCTCATCTGCACTTATTTTTAAGTATGCACGAGCTCTCCAGATCTTGATCCTGTGTTTCATTGTCTGGAAGTCAAGGAGGTATCTCATCGCTACACAGCTGGTGTCTCTCGTGCAGCCCAAAATGATGCGCATGGCTACGTTTTGTACCTTTTCAAGTCTTTCAATCTGTGAAGGGCTGACAGTCAGGTTGGCCAGGGCATACTCGATGCGTGAAAGAAAGGTAATGTTAAAAGGCAGGAGAAGCTGAGGCGGCGTCACTCCGAATAACGAACGAAATTGCCAATGTGTTTGTAAATAGTAAGCAGGATCACTCTGGAAAGATTAAGAGATGCCATTGACAAATAACACGGATAACTAGACAGTCTTACGACCAAACAGATTTTACTTTGACCAAATTGTCACATTGCACAAAATAATAGAGAAAAGTGTCAACTGCATTCTCTTCATTGTATTGGGCATGTGAATTATGAAAAGGCCATTGGCTGCACTCATTGTCAATTCCTGTAGACGTTGATACTGTACCATAGGATCGCAGAAAACATCATTACGTTTACAAGAACACCATATCAAGACAGGAAGGGTTAAGATCTTCGAGATGGAACATTGACAGATATATTTAAAATATAAATGAATCGACAGACCTGCCGTTTGTCAATGTTATTATGTTTACTAGCTAAAGATTGGTTTATGCAAGTTACAACAACTACCATAATTATATCATACATCACCTTCAATGGACTCTAACAAAGCATAGTGATTATTTGAACTTTACAATACTGTCACAAATAATTAATCAGATTCAGGACGAACTAATCACACGTGATGAGATGTCACAACAATTTTATCTAAAAATTCATAGAGGAAAGACACAGAAAATATATTAAACCAAGGAAATAAACCCGAACTCCTTTAGTGAAACCCCATTTTCAATAGGCTCAAGCCTACTCATATTCTGGAAACCCCACTTTCAAGATGCACAAGCCTACACATATTCGGGAAACCCCACTTTAAATATACACAAGCCTTGTGTGTGTGTGTGTGTGTGTGTGTGTGTGTGTGTGTGTGTGTGTGTGTGTTATGAGCGGGCGCGCGTGTGTATGTATATATATATATATATATATATATATATATATATATATATATATATATATATATATATATATATATATAAAAGGGGGCTGAGTGCTCTCGAGGAATGTCTACATTCATTTAGCTGAGTGTTTTCGAGGTATGGTGTCCGCCTCGAGTGCTGGAGGTCCCGGGTTCAGGCCCCGGTGAGGACTGGAATTTATTTAAAAAATTCACCTGCACTTCCAGTAATAAAATTTCTCCTGGTCTCTGGGTAGTGAGATCGGACGCCCGTGTGTATTGTTGCGCACGTAAAAAATCCCTTGGCAGTTGGAAATCGAAAAAGAGTAGCCTAACGGCGCTGCCCGGGCAAAATATCGAGTTAAAAATCTACCCAAGTATTTCAGGATCCTCGCCGACACAACGGAGTTCGTGCATTGAGCTGAGTTTCTCCAGACTCAGGTTTGAGTTAGGAGGAAAACGGAGCACTTATTGGTTAAAGCGTATGCCGTGATGTTGATCCAACGACTAAACTATATATATATATATATATATATATATATATATATATATATATATATATACATAACACACACACACATATGGATAGTTCCTGACGGTGAGTGGCAGCCATATCCCAAGGGATAGACCAGGATCCTATTTGGTTCCAATCTTTTTACCTAGCTCATGTATGGCTCCACGAATACCGCTGGTGTACGGCGGTGGCCACACCATAGGCAACAGTCTTGGCTGACTGGCTAAACTACATGAGTGAAGCAGGGGTAATATCCTACTAAGGCTAGTGTCCATCCCTAGTTCACAAAGACTGGGACGGTGAAGAAGGCGGATGAATCTAAATAGATCAACGGCTTCGAAAGCGAAACAGCAGAGTGTGTGGCACACATGAGGCGTGTTCAGGACATGATAGTTAACATGACTGGCCATTGTGGAAGGGATTGGAACCTCACCATGTAATATCCCAAAGACAGCAATGGTAATTCAACAACAAGAAAACAGCGATAGGCGTAATTCTTCGCCTCCTGGAGATGAGCCTGCTGTAAATATTCACAGGGAAGAGACAACACATATAGTGAATAAAGTAAGTGCATAATGACAAATTCATCCCAAATTCTTTTTAAAGGGTGAATTCCGACAATACCTAACTCAAAAGTAGAAATATAAGTCTATGAATTGGTACATGGAACGTACGCATCCTATATCAAGCATGGAAGTTTGATAAACTTATTGCCGAAGCAAAACACATGAATTTAGATATTTTAGGCGTATCTGAAACCAGATGGACAGACACAAGTTATATAAGGAGAGAAGATTACGTATTCATTAACTCAGGAGGAGATCATCATGAGAGAGGAGCAGGAATCTTAGTGAAACGAAATTTAGAGATAAATATTAGTGGATTCTGGACACATAAAGATACGTTGATACTTCTCAAAATTAAGGCAAGACCGTTCAACATAGTAATTCTTCAGACATATGCTTCAACAACTGATTATAGTGATGGACAGCTAGAAGAATATTATGAAAACCTACAAAAAAAAAAACATTGAAAGTTGTAAAATCATCATAGGTCATAATTGTCATGGGACACATGAACACAAAGGTTGGAAAAAATAAATATAAGCTGATAGTAGGACAACATGGTTTGGGAAACAGAAACGAAAGAGGAGACCGGAAAATACATTTCTGTGAAGAAAACAACCTTATTGTTTTTAACACATATTTCCAACATAACCCAAGGAATCTGTATATGTGGAAAAGCCCTGGAGATAGAACAAGAAACCAAGCTTACTACATTATGAGTAGAAATAGATTTAAAAACAATGTTTAAAATGCCAAAACGTACCCTGGTGCTGATATCAACTCTGACCACAATCTTGTAGTTTTAAAATTACTAAAACAACTTAAAAACATGGGAATAATGACATCGAAGACACCTCAAGTAGATATATCGGCAATGAAACAACCAGAAATAAGTCAACTATATCTGGTTGAAGTAAAAAATAGATATGATGTGCTAATCGTTGAAAGGAAGGAACAATATAGACGTGAAAATCCTGAGGATAAAATTAATACAAAATGGGAAAGTGTAAAAACCAGTATACAGATTGCAAATACCCCCTTGCCAGTGAAGATAAATAAGAAAAAACAATTATGAATAATCGATGAAATCTTGAGTAAAATGACTCAAAGAAATAAAGCAAAGAACACTCCAGAATATCTATTAATAGATAGAGAAATACGTCACATGTGCAGAGTTGCCAAAGCAGAAACAATGCAAAGAAATAGAGGTTCTTGAGATACAACACAACTCGAAAGAATTACATGAACATATAAACATATTTACAAAGAAGAAAAATCATATAACAGGAATCGGTTGTATCAGAGGAAAAAATTGAGAAATTATCATTAATAACAGTGACATAATAAAAAGATTTATTCTGGAACAACAGGGTCAATATACAAACATTTTATAATACTCAAGATGGACCAAAATATTAAAGGCTGAAGTAGAAAAGGCTATTAACTGATTCTCTGCCGTGTGCCAGTGTATTGTCACAGTAGAACGATTTTGGCACAAGTGTGCCAGTCTACTAATCTCGAGGTATGGTGTCCGCCTCGAGTGCTGGAGGTCCCGGGTTCAGACCCCGATGAGGACCGGGATTTATTTAAAAAATCAACCTGGACTTCCAGTAATAAAATGTCCCCTGATCTCTGGGTAGTGAGATCGGACGCCCGTGCGTATTGTTGCGCACGTAAAAAATTCCTTGGCAGTTGGAAATCGAAAAAAGAGTAGCCCAACGCCGCTGCTCGGGCAAAATTTCGAGTTAAAAATCTACCCAAAGTATTTCAGGAGCCTCGCCGAATGCAACGGAGTTCGTGCATTGAGCTGAGTTTCTCCAGCATCAGGTTTAAATTAGAAGGAAAACGGAGCACTTATGGGTTAAACCGTGTGCTGTGATGTTGATCCAACGACTAAACTAAACTAAACTAGTATAAACAGTGTTTTGTTTTGTTCCATTTCTTATGTTTCCGTAATTTTTAGTTATCTTCTGTAACTTAAAATTGAGACAGAAAGATTTCGCAGGCTGCTGGCATCTATATTTTTTCTTAGAAAGCATGCTTGTTGTGATTCGAAATGTTTGTTGTGATTTGAACTTCGAAATGACAACACTTTCTGGTTCTGGACCTCATATATTTTAATAAAATTACCGTTTTAAACAATTTTATATTATAGTTATTGTGATTCCAAGGACTTTGTGAAAGATTCTAAAACTAATACCACACAGTATTTAGTAGTCAGTTGTTAGATTATTTCGTGATAATGGAAAACAAATCTGAAAGCGAAGGTTTGTCATAATATGTCATAATATGATGGCACATATCGCATTATGAATGCGCTATAGGCAACATTAATGCCCCTAAATTTGTTTTGTCTATCACGAAGTATTTAAGGAGTATTTAAATAATTAACTGTAAAACAATAATATTTATAACTAAATACAAAATAGTGTTTATATTCTTCTTCTCAGTACAATCTGAGTGGTGTGTTACTGACATTTTCAATTTTTTGTGAAAACTTTGTGCTTCAAAATATTATGTTTTAATTTTTTTATTCGTGTTGTGGTGCAGTTCTTGTGATATTATTTAACAAAAGTGGTGTGTGTAACAGTATTCAACAAATTTAACTGGATTAGCTGCAGTGGATTATAAAAAACGCCTTGGTAAGTGAAATTTTAAAATAATTGTTATCTTTTTAATTTCAATTGTTATTACTAAACCTCTAATTATTGTAATAATAATTCTAACTTATCAATTAATTATTAACACAGTCATGTTTCCTGTGCAATCCCCTTTAATTTGATATACAATACAATATATCTTCTACCATTTTAAGCAATTTTAAAAGAAATAATGTGACACACCCCTACTTCTCATTTCCTGCCATGAATTTCTGTTTGGTTAGGACCACTTTTTTGTTTGGAGGGCAATCAGTTAACCGAATTCTTAACTTCAATGTTTAATCGGTTCTACAATATGTCTCAGTAACACGGAGAAGAACTACAGGGATTACTAATAAGCCACAAACATTCCCTGGCAGAATAGTGAAAATATAATGGTATTACAGAATCCCCAACGTTGAGCTGATAGAGAAAAGTACAGTAATTCCAGTGAGCCAGTGAGGAAACTATAACTAGACACCCTCTTATCTCCCATGAAGAGAAAAGAAACACTAAACGGGCTAAAATTTTAACTAACCGATAAATCGACAGTTGAACATGACCATAACAATCCTACTTGAAACGAGCGAGTGAGCGAGTTATCTGGAAGCCGCAATAAACACGAAATAGCGGGATACTTAAACTAACGTGGATAACAGAATTACATTCAGAGATGAATAATACTGGGTGGGCAAGTAGGGAGTACATAGAGGGCGAACATGGAGGGTGGACATGGAGGGCGGGCATGGAGGGCACACATGGAGGGCAGACATATAAGGCAGACAAGGAGGGCGGACATGTAGGGAGTACATAGAGGGCGGACATGGAGGGCGGGCATGGGGGGAGCTGTAAGATATAGCAACAGCCTTGGCGAGGTTTATTTCAGGGCGGGCATGGGGGGAGCTGTAAGAGTTAACAAAAAAGTTGTCGTGGTTTGTTTGAGGGCGGACATGGGGGGGGGGGGGGGGGGAGAGAGAGAGAGAGCTGTAAGAGATAGCAATAAAGTTATCTTGGTTTTTTATTTTGAGGGCGGATATGGGGGAAGCTGTAAGAGATAGTAATAGTCTTGGCGTGATTTATTTAACTCTTTCGCTACCGTGAGCCCATCTGTGGACAAGATGGATTTGCTGTGATGGCAATTCGTCCTTTTAGTCCCACAAAATGATCAGTGGTTTATTTCATATATTTCTGCTCCGTTTCGGAATTTTAAGTTACAGTAAACTGAAAAGTCGTACAGCCGAAAGATTTCTACGCCATGTTTGTGATGTCAAACGTTTTCTAATATTGGATTCTTGTGAATTTTCAGTTTTAAGGTAATGTTAATTTGTTTTTTCACAATGGAAACGCCCACCAGTTTGCGTCCACGTATTATGACTTGAGATGAAGCTAGATTATTGTTTATAACTGTTTTAAACAATAGTGATTCCCTTATCAGTGAATATTTAGAAAGAATTTTTAGTTGTGTCTAAAGTTTTAGCACGTGGTGATAAAGAAAAACCAGTGAATGTTCGTCAACAGCTGAGTGTCTGACAACGAAGCACGAATGGCTGAAGTTTGCGTCTGTCATTATTGCTATGGGACTTGATCCAAGACCATGTATCAAAGACTACTGGTGTACAAGTGCACATTTATATACTCCTTGGTATGCCACTGCCACTACGTTTCCCAGTAATCAATTAGAAAATTAGAATATATTTATCACACCATGTTTCATGTATGTGAACCTGAGGGTACCCCCCCAAAAAAAAAAAAATTGATCCTCTTGTTGACATGATTCTGAAGAATATCCAGGAAGCATTTTACCCATTTGAAAATGTGTCCATTGATGAAATGATTATTTGGTGGAAGGGCTAAATAAAGCTAAAAAAAACCATGCATTGTTGTCTCTACCAAGTCTGTAGTTAGAACTGTTGAGAGCGGATTGCGAAAACAGCAAAGCAAGCCGAAGATGGTCTCCATGAAAATAACATGGCGATGAATGGCTGCGACAGAATGGATCAAATGGTTGGATATTATATTATCCATGATACGAAAACCATTAAGTGGTGGAAGAAGATCTACTACTAGATCTTTGAAATTGCACAGATCAATGCTCACACCCTACATTCCATATGGCAAACAGAGAAAGGAGGATAAAAATTGTCATAGAAGGATTTCAAGTAAAGGAAAGTGCTCATCGCGAAGTAACTCAGAATATTCCTGAAAGTTTGACACTCTGCCTGCCGAAGAATTTCAGTCTGTTGCAGGAAAGTATGCCGAAAGATTTACATAAGCCAAGCATTTAATAGAATTTGTCGGTGTCAATAGAGACTGTGTTTTTTGCAGCACTCGAACTAAACGACACATATCATCTGTTGTTTGCTCCGGCTGCACTAATAGACCAGACTTGTGCGCCAAAGTTTGCTTTGCAACCTATCACAAATAGACTGCCACATATAGTAAATAAAAACAAACAGACATGACAATTAAATGTAAATCTGCCAAGTGTTTTCCTAATTTTGTCTGAAAACAGAAAAATACATGATTCAGAATCTGCGGCAAAACTTCTTTTCGGATGATTGATTGGGAGCAATTGTATTTATAGTTTAGAAAAGTGTTGTTTGTTCAGTAAATTCAACAGGATTAGCAGTGATCAGGATATTGGATAACAACGCGCCCTTGGTAAGTGCAATGTTTACATTATTTTTACCTCCTTTTGTCCAATTATTTTACAAATTACATTATTATTTTTATTTTATTTACAACCTAAAGCAACAATTCTCCTACCAACATATTCCTTGTGCAATCCCCTTTATTTTGATATATAATACAACATTTCTTCTACAATTTTAACCATTTTCATAACAATTTTGTGACATACACCAACTTCCAGATTTCGGCCATTAGTTTTTTTTTCATTTTTGTGAAAAAGACATGGTTCACAATATGCACCAAAACTTCCTTTTGAGTGATTTAAATGAGCAATACTGTTTATATTCTTGAAGACAAGTGGTGTTTGTTTGGTTATTCAGTAAATTAAACATGATTAGCAGTATAGGAGTGTAGAAAATACATTATAAGTGCAATGTTTACATTATTTTTACCTACTTTTGTCCAATTATTTTACAAATTATATTATTATTTTTATTATATTTACAACCTAAAGCAGAAATTCTCCTACCAACATATTTCTTGTTCAATCCCCTTTATTTTGATATATAATACGACATTTCTGCTACAATTTTAACCATTTTAATAACATTATTGTGACAGCCCCAAATTCAAGATTTCAGCCATTATTTTTTGTCATTTTTTGTGAAAAATACATGGTTCACAATATGCACCAAAACTTCTTTTTGGGTTACTTTAATGAGCAATACTGTTTACATTCTTGAAGACAAGTGGTGGTTGTTTGATTATTCAGTAAATTAAACATGATTAGCAGTATAGGAGTGTAGAAAACACCTTATAAGTGCAGTTTTTTAAATAATTTTTACCTCTTTAATTTCAGTTGTTATTATTAAACCTCTCATTATTGTCATAATATTTGTAACCTATCAATTAATTATTAACACTGTCATATTCCTTGTGCAATCCTCTTTAATTTGATATGTAATACAATAGATCTGCTACCATCTTAACCATTTAAAAAGCATTATTGTAACACACCCCTAGTTCCAATTTTCTGCCATAAATTTCTGTTTGGTCACAGCCCAGTTTTTGTTTGGTAGTGAAAGAGTTCAAGGCGGAATCTCCAATTGGTGATACAGGCAGATGTGTTGTCTCCGTCTATGGTGAAATGGCAGGCCACGAGAGAGCGTTGTATTCGTGTATTGTGGATTTCATTTCATGAAATAGCAGATATTTAGTATTGTTTTCGTCATGAAATAGCAGATATTTTGTATTGTCTTTGTCATGAAAGAGCAGACATGTTGTATTCGTCTATAGTGGACTGTCATGTCACGAAAGAGCAGGTGTGTTGTATTCATGTATGATGGACTGTCAGGCCACGAGAGAGCAGGTGTGTTGAATTCATGTATGATGGGCTGTCAGGCCACGAGAGAGAGAGAGAGAGAGAGAGAGAGAGAGAGAGAGAGAGAGAGAGAGAGAGAGAGAGAGCAAATGTTTTGTCTCCGACTATGGTGAACTGCCAGGCTACGAGAGAGCAAGTGTGTTGTCTTCGTATGTGCCAGCAGCTGGGAGATCCCCGATGGCTAGGGCAGATTAATTATGATCGATTGTTAGTTGATGCTATAACTGATGACGATTCAAAGATCATGATGCCTGGCTATCGATGTAAATGTTGCACTATAAAGGATGAATAAGTCAGTGGGCGAATTCCCCCTGTTTACGGCCAACATGTCACTGGAGCCATAGGTATAGAAACCTGCTTTATTCTCAGAGGAAGACCAAGTATCTATGGGTTTGCCCGGGTGTCTATGAGGTTAAGTCTTAAACTAAAGAACTGTACGTATTCATTGCATTACTTCATCACCTCTATATGCCTGCGATAGTTAGCATCTGCAGTGGATAGAACATACATTACTAGTGAAAGACCATATGTGTGATACAAAAGTGCATATCGTAGTTGTTGTTTTATAGTAAAACACTCATAAGAATAAGAAGACAATTTTAATAATAATAATAATAATAATAATAATAATAATAATAATAATAATTTATTTGATCAAAAGGAAAACATTGATTTGTGAAACACACGAACACACGTGTACATTACCTGAGTGAGGACGTCGACGTTGTAAGATGTATTGAACTTAATCCTTACTTCCAGGTCATTGCTGAATTGGGCCATACAAAACTGGACATCTTTCAGGGAAATCACCAGAGCATCGAGTAAACTACACAGAAAGTCTTTCTCCCTACCATAGCCGACATTGTTGATGCTGCCAGAGCTATCTATCACACAACATATGTCAGCCTGGTATTTGTCTGTGCAGACTGGAGCTGTCGATACAATACAAGGGATGCTGCATCGTGTGTCATGTACACAACACACTGATAGGCAATACTTCGGTCACAAACATGCACAAAGCAACGCCTTTAAACTGTATATACATATATAAAGATAGCCACATTGATGGCTCAAGACATCTTAAAGTTAGGGTACGGAAGACAACAAAGTATAAATAACATACACACACACACACACACACACAAACGCGCGTGCAAACGGGTACGATAAGTGCAATAAAGAATTACGAGATACATGTGTGAAGACAAAAGAAAGTTGGCTAAACGAGCAGTGGAAGATTATTGAATTACATGTTAATAATGAAACAAAATATTATGTGCTGACAAATCAGTAAGCTCAAGGTTGGGGGGGGGGGGGGGGAGAAGAGATAAACACAGGTTGTTAGAAATTTAAAAAAAAAGACAACAAAAACAACACAGGGAAGATATTATTGGAGGAAGGTGCTAATTTCGAGTAGAAGTATTAACCAAAGTGTTGAATGGTATTAAAAGCAGTGGATATTTATCCAGTTATAACATGACATATGACTGTATAGCAATACTAAAAGACCAGGAGCAATTGAATTCGAAGATTTTCGCACAATTAACCTCATACATCATGCCACTAATCTACTCAAAATTAAAATGCAAAGAACAAGAAAAAAACTATAAATAAAAATGTGTGAATAACAGTATAGATTTGTGTAAGGAATAGGTACAAACAATGCAATATGTATAGAAGGCATGAGAACTTCTACTTTTAATTATTCTTGAAATGTCCATACTCCTGGCTAATCTTCTTCTTCATTTCGAAATAAAAATATATAATTATCTTACTAGATGGGGTTTCCACATGTCATCGAAATACAAAAGTGCAGCAGAAACAGAAGAAGAAGAAGAAGAAGAAGAAGAAGAAGAAGAAGAAGAAGAAGAAGAAGAAGAAGAAGAAGAAGAAGAAGAAGAAGAAGAAGAAGAAGAAGAAGAAGAAGAAGAAGAAGTAAACTTTTAGTTAATTATCTAGTGTTATTTTCATTTCCGACGTGGAACTGATCATATCAAACAAATGCATGACATACATCCAATTATAATTGCGCCCTATTGCCTGTTACAGGCTGCTGTACGTTTTAAAATAAGCTTATTTGCATTCAATGTGTGATGACGATTTGAAGTCGTAAAATCCTACCTGTTGTAGTTGTTGGATCAGCTGAAAAAAAAAATAAAATAAGATTATTATTCGATATATATATTTCAGCTTCTTCTTACTGCAATGAGAAGTGAATGAAGACATATTATTTTGACAACTAATCTGCCATGCTAAGTGAATGTTTAGTTTAGTTTAGTTTAGTCGTTGGATCAACATCACGGCACACGGTTTAACCCATAAGTGATCCGTTTTCCTCCTAACTCAAACCTGAGTATGGAGAAACTCAGCTCAATGCACGAAAAAAACCATATTCTCCCGATTTTTGAATATTTTAACAAGTTTACTCAATCAATCGCGTTGCTGCGTCATTGTGTTCGATCTAAACTGGATTTACATACTACTCAACAGTTCAAGTCTATCTGACTGTTTATTTAATGAAATGAGAGTTTCTTTATTTTATGTGGCCGTAAGAGCACCAATCTATGAATGTTACCAATTATCGATTGACGACAACGTGAGAATTTGCCATGCGTGACTAACAAGTGATAAACACCACGCACCTTCTACAGAAAGGCCTGCGCGTATATTTATTCCATCATTGTGTTCGTTTTAAAGCTGGATTTACATACAACTCAACATGTCAAGTTTATGTGAATGTGTATTTAGTTAAATGAGGATTTCTTTGTGATTCGTGACGGTAAGATCATCTATTTTTGAATTTTACCAATTATCGATTCACGACAACGTGAGAATTAATTATGCGTGACTAGCAAGTTAAACGTCACGCACGACCTACAGAAAGGCCTGCAATATTATTTTATTTCTTGCCTTATCAAGCTGCCTAGATTGCCAAAATGTCCTTCAACTTGGGGTCCACAACTGTGTCCAAGCGCCACAATGTAAACAAAAACAGACGGGAAAAATGTTGACGAGCACGCTAGCTCAGCGAATGAATCGATCATCTTCATCGCCAACCTCAATCGTGTTGTCTAGTGAACAATCAGACACTGAATTCCAGCTGGACATATAACAGAATTCACCAGCTCAATCCTATCAAACCAGCACATCACATTCAAGCACTCTTTCTTCGGCAGAACAACAGAGCCACAATGATTGTCGTGAACTAATTCAGGCTTTGGAGATGAGGTTAAAAGATTTTATTACCAGCAACACCACTAATATTGTTGCTGTGCTTAAAATCGAAAACCTTCTTCTTCCGGAAGAAATCCGCTTCCTTAGACAAGAGAAGGAAACTTTCAAAGCATCCACACATGCTTTAAGACTAAAAAGCGCACGGTCATTTAATAAACGTCCACAGACAGAAACTATCCTTGGTGTTGAAGATGCGTGTATATCCAGTGAATGTTCGTCTCATAATGACATACAGACAGTTTCTACAATCAGCATAACTACTTCTAAACCTGTAGAACGCACACCATCCATCTACCCCATTGATGTGCATATCAGCAACAGGTTCCAGGCCTTAAGTGTAGACTCTCCAGAAGCAGACCAGGAATCACAAAGCTCAATTGTTACCACTACTGGGCATCAACAACCAACACAAGCAAGCTATAATAAACAAGAGCACAAGAAAGATCACAGTGGTCAGTGGCAACAACAGCCCAAGCGGACACACCAGCAGCGTGAAATAACAATAGATGACAATGCAAATAATGTTAACATTGGAGACTTCCTGCTGAAGGGAATATATAGCGATCGCATGTCATCTTCTGACAGCTAGTCAACTGTAATCTTCCCTCTACCAGGCGCTGACATGGATAGGCTGACCGCTACACTGCGAAAATTCCAAGTGAATGAGAGAATTAAAAAAGCAACAGTCCATATTGGTGTCAATGACATAATGGATAATAACATCATAAGCACCTCACAACTAGCTACGCTGGAGGTACTGTTGCAGAATAAATTTCATAACTCATCTATGTTCATTTCATCCATCATTCCACCATGTTATGGATTCCAGCGTCGTACTGCCGATGCTGCCAATCTAACTTTGTATAAAGTTTGTAAAGACAATGCCATTAGTTTCATTAATATCACCCCGTACTTTACTTCGTCGTCCGGGGCTCCTAAGAAAAAACTATACAGGGATCAAATACATTGTTCCAAGCTAGGAAGTAGTATACTAGCGAAGAACATAACATATCCCGAACGTGCACAACAACCAGCACCAGTTACAGAGTACACCAAACTTCACCCCCGGAGACAGCCACCTCAAAGTGTTCAGAAAACGCTCCTTCTCTTCCTGCACCACCATTGCCTATACCCCATGAATACAATGTCGTAGATAGTAACCCAGGCTCCAATCCCAGTGTTGCTAACTATGATGTTTTGTTTCCTCCCTTGCCCTTAAAGCAGCCTCCTCCTATTATGTCAAAGGGAACACCGTTAAAGAATGTTGCTGTGCACCCTATGTATGCTTCTAATGTAGGCACTTCCAGTAACTCTCACAGCAGTGGTCCCTCGTTGGACGGTAATCTACACTCCTATCAGTGGAACCGCCAACTTCAACAGCTAATGCAATACAATCCTGCAGCCCTGCATCAAGCTTTCATGATGTCACTTCAGCACAGACATTTTCCTACTCCATCTAATGGTCTTAACTACTAGTAAATAAAGTTTCAAAAACTCTGAAATTTTCTACCGCAAGCGACATCATCCTTTCATCGTGCAATGTTCGCCAATCACGATCAGTGGCTCCAAAAAGATGGCCTACGTATAGGCCATCTCAACATCTATCATTTTCTCAATAAATTACCTGAGCTTTCGGTAATACTGTGCAAACAATTCCATGTGTTTAGAATCACATAAAGTCGTCTCAACGAAAAAATAACCGACTCTGAAATCACTCTTAAGGGGCTTAAAGTAATTCGAAGAGACGCAAATCAAAAATTAGAGACATGTATTGCTGTATACATTTCCAATTCTCTCAACTGTTCCCATAGAAGTGATCTCGAGTCAGTAGAGATACAGTGTGTTTGGTTAGAGGTGAAGCCAGCCATTCAGCAACAGTTTCTCATTGGATACCTATATCGGAATCCGTGTTCTGGGTACAGTTGGTATAACTGTTTCACTACAATGATGGATGGTGTGTTTACAGAAGGTAGAGAAGTCATGATATTAGGTGACTTTAACATAGATATTACTATATCCAACCAGACATGGGACGATATCATTCTATCTTAAGATTTCAAACAACTAATAAACCGTCCCACAAGATTTACAGACACCTCCTCAACGATAATTGATCTCATATATATATATATATATATATATATATATATATATATATATATATATATTACTTGTCCAGTTAATATTATCGAATGCTATGTTACCGTTAGTGCAGTTAGTGATCATTACCCAATATGTTGTACATGGTCGAAAACTGGGTTCAAATCTCCTAAAAATAAACATTTAATCATCAAAATTAGAAATCTAAAAGCTCTCAACCAAAGTTTATTTTTAGACGACTTAAAAAATGCAGCCCTTGAACATGTTTACCAACTTCCTGATCCGCACGATACTCTAGCTTACTGGACAAAGACAGTCTACTGTGTGTTTGATAAACATGTGCCAGTCACAGAAGTTCGAGTCAAGAATCAGCATAAATCTCCATGGGTGACTCTTGAAGTTCTCGAAATCATGAGAGAACGAAATACAACACAAAAATAAAGATTTTATCAATTACCGCAGACTAAGAAATAAAGTTAAATATGAAATTCGTAGGACAAAGAAAGATCATTTCAAAAATGTGATTGTAAATAAATCAAATAACACAAATATATAAAAGGCTATTAACTCGCTAACCAACAAGAAAGACTCTTCAGGGTCAGCAATACCGAGCACTATAACATGCGAGGATTTCAGTTGCTTCTTTCAATCAGAAATAGAGAATCTAAAGTCCTCAATACCAGACTCAGCTTGTAATTTAAGCTCACTGTCATCATTCTGTGAAGAGAAATGCTCTAGAACTTTTCCCCATGAGATTCCCTTGATGTATGTTGCAGAAGTTTATAAATATCTCTCAAAGCTCAAAGCAACAAATTCAGAAGGCCTAGATGGTATCAGTAATAAAATTCGTCGGTGTGCTACACCAATTATTAGTGAGTCCTTGACGTTCATATATAACAAGTGCCTGTCAGAAAACTACTTTCCATCTGCCTTTCAAATTGCTAAAATTTATCCTCTACTTAAAAATGGCTCAACTGATAATAGCGTCTTGGTTAATTATTGATCTATTTCCTTACTATCGTCGCTATCAAAGCCATTAGAAAAACACATATATAAAATAGCATTACACCATTTAATTAACAACGATCTAATAATTGACAGTCAATCTGGGTTTCGACCTAAATATTCTTGTCATAGTGCCCTAACAAAAATGACCGATAACTGGCATCTTTGTATCAACAATGGCAACATTTGTGGAGCAGTATTTGTAGACTTTAAAAAGGCCTTTGATATGGTAGATCATGATATTTTAATTAGAAAATTAAAACACATGAAGACTAGCACCAATATGGTGAACCTAATTACGTAATTTTTATTCGACAGACAATAAGTAGTGTCCTTCAATAACTGTCTATCAAGACCCACACAACTTAATAATGGTGTGCCTCAGCGCTCAATACTAGGACCGCTGATTTTTACAGTTTATATTAACGATCTTCCTTTATATCTCAATACTTTGTGTAACCTATTTGCAGATGACTGCACAATATACACTAGTCAAGAAAACCTTAGTGACTTGGAGAGCTCTTTACAAAACGAACTTGATAACCTTAGTAGATGGAGCAATTAAAACCGCATGATTATTAACATCGACAAAACCAAATCCATGCTAATAACGACCAGACAAAAACTACAGACCCTAGCCATAACTGGGGCACCGCTCAATCTCCACATGGACACGTTACCTATAGTTAATGTAAATGAACACAAAACATTAGGTCTTTTAATTGACAGGCATCTAAACTGGAGCTTTCATGTTCACGTCCTCACCAAGAGAATAGCACAAATGTTTACCAACTTACTAAAATTCAGCACTTTTTGGATGAAAGCACACGAAAAATATTATATGCATGCTATATCCAATCACCTCTCGATTATTGTTCCACAGTCTGGGATGGGTGCCCTAAATCTAATATGAAACGACTGTGTTCGCATCAATACCGCGCTATACGTCTAGTTTCTGGCATAAAGCACGTTGAAAGTAATAACTTATATAGTCATCTAAGAATTCTACCACTTCGAAAGCGATTCCTTTTTAACAAAGCCAAATTAGTGAATAAAATTATATCTGAAAATACCCTAGAGTATCTTCTACCGCTAATTCAATCTAATGCAATGAACAGTAAGCCTTACATTTATTAAAGGTTCCAAAGCCTAGATTGGACTTATACAAAACATGTTTCGCGTATTCTGGTGCTCACTTGTGGAATAGCCTTCCACCAGATCTGAAAACGCCAATGAGTCCCTACATATTCAACCGAACACTCTTTCAATACTTACTTCATACCTACTATATGTCTACATACGTCACCTACTGGTATCATTTTTTTCACTTTCATTTTTCACTGGGTGAGTGTGAGAGTTGGTGAGAGAGTGAATGAGAAAGAGTGTGAGTGAGAGAGTGAGTATGAGACAGAAAGTGAGAGAGTATGTATACGCGTGTGCCTGCGAGTGAAAGAGTAAGTGAATGTCTGTGTACACGTACGTGTGAGAGATTGAGTGAGAGAATTAGTTAGTGTGAGAGAGAGGTTGTGTTGTGTGTATACCTGTCTGTGTGAGAGAGTGAGAAAGTGAGTGAGTGAGTGTGAGTTAGAGAGCCGCCGGGTGAGTAAGTGAGTAAGGGAGAGTGAGTTAGTGAGTTGGGGGGGGGGGGTGAGAATTTGTGAGTATGTGTGTATGTGCGTGTGTGAGTGAGTGTGAGAGCGAGTGAGTGTGCAAGAGAGAGACAGTGGGTGAGTGAGAGAGTGCATGAGAAGTTAATGAGTGAGAGAGAGACAATGGGTGAGTGTGTGTGTGTGTCTGTGTACTTGTCTGTGCGAGTAAGAGAGTGAGTTAGTGTGGTTTAGTGAGAGGGTGAGATTATGTGAGGCAGCGTATATGTGTGAGTAAGAGTGTGGGTGGATGGGTGGGCGTGTATGTGTGTCCATATGTGTATGCGTGTGTTTATGTGTGTGTATGCGGGTGTATATGTGTGCACGTCTGAATGTGCGTATGGGTGTGTATGTGTAAGTGTGTGTAAATGTGTGTTTGTATGAGTGCTTGCGTGTGTAAGTATGTTTATATGTGTGTTTG
The DNA here is from genome assembly GCA_963921405.1 of Cepaea hortensis. Classification (NCBI taxonomy): domain Eukaryota; kingdom Metazoa; phylum Mollusca; class Gastropoda; order Stylommatophora; family Helicidae; genus Cepaea; species Cepaea hortensis. The sequence continues at coordinate 7,182,498 of OY992897.1, forward strand.
TGTGTACGTACATGTGTGTGTATATGTATGTGTGTTTGTTTGCGTATATATTATATATATATATATATATATATATATATATATATATATATATATATATATATATATATATATATATATATGTTCGTGTATGTATGTGCATGTTTGTGTGTATGTGTGCATGCATGCAGTGTATGCGATTGAGTGTGTATGTGTGTGTGTGTGTGTGTGTGTGTAAGTATGTGTGTATGGGTGTGGATGTGTGTATGTGTGCGTGGGTATATGTGTGTATTTGCGTGTGTATATTGTGTTTATGCTCGTGTATGTATGTGTATATGCTTTCGTGTGTATGCGAGGGAGTGTGTATTTGATAACGAGAGGGTGTGTGTCTGCTGTCTGTGTGTGAGTGAGAGTGAACGAGAGTGTGATATTGAGAAAATGAAAGATGGAGAGGGTGACCTAATGGGTGAAATAGTGATTTCGAGTGAGAGAGAGAGAGAGAGAGAGAGAGAGAGAGAGAGAGAGAGAGAGAGAGAGAGAGAGAGAGAGAGAGGCGCGCGCGAACGAGAGAGAGAGAGACAGTGGAAGAATGGATTTGTTAGTGCGTGTATATGCGTGCGTGCATTGTTTGTGAGTGTCTATGGTGTGTGTTTGTGAGAAGAGAGAGAGAGAGTGGAGAGAGAGAGAGAGAGAGAGAGAGAGAGAGAGATAAATCAACTTAAATCAACTTAAATCAACTTTATTAGGGTCACAAATTGCAAGAGCATTATACATTTACATAGGAAGAAAAATAAATATTGTGAAATGAATGTTGTAAACATAAACAAGGCTAATTACCATGTTATGAAGCCCATCTCCCACCTACCCATACATCACCCCACCCACACAACACCCCACCTACCCACACACACACGCACCAAGGGACACATACACACCCCCACCTACCGACACACACGCACACCAAGGGACACATACATACCCCACCAACCGACCCATCCTCCTCCCGCACATCCCCCACCCACTGCCCTCACCTGGTCCCCCAACCGAAACACACTCGCCACCCACAAACATTCCCCCACCAACCCACACATCACACGCCCATCCACATCCTACCCAACACATCCTCTCCCCACCCACATCTCAAACCACCCATCCCTCAGCCACATCTCCATCGACAACATATTCCCCACCCACACACACAATCCCCCACCAACCCACACATCGCACATCCACTCACACATCCCCAAACCATACACACACATCCCCACCAACTGACATGTCCCTACCCCCCCCCACACACATCTCCCTAACCACCCATACATCCCCAATCCACTCACACACACCCCACCACCCACACATACAACTTCCACCCACCCACACATGCCTTAACCTAATCCCCACCACACACTCCCCCACTGACAATAAGAGAGAGAAAGAGATAGAGAGAGAGAGCGAGAGAGAGAGAGAGAGAGAGAGAGAGAGAGAGAGAGAGAGAGAGAGAGAGATTTAAGCTCACGCATATGATGTAACATGCTATTCCCTATTTGTGTATTCTCATGTTTATATTACCATTTTGAATGCCAATTGATGTTATAATTTATAACATGAACACATGTGGGTGAGAGAATTAGGGAGTATGAGTGAGAGAGAGAGAGAGAGAGAGAGAGAGAGAGAGAGAGAGAGAGAGAGAGACAGTTAATGAATGTGTGTGTGTCTGTGTAATAACGAGAGAGAGAGAGAGAGAGAGAGAGAGAGAGAGAGAGAGAGAGAGAGACAGAGAGAGATAGTTAATGAATGTGAGTGTGTGTGTGCCTGTGTAATAACGAGAGAGAGAGAGAGAGAGAGAGAGAGAGAGAGAGAGAGAGCCAGAGAGTTGAGTGCACGCATGTCCTTGTAACATGCCATTCCATATTTTTTTGTGTAAATTCATCTTTCACAATATCATTTTGTATGTATGCCACTTGATTTTATCATGTATGATATAACATTACTGTAATGCGAGTGAGAGCGTTAGTGAGTGGGAGAGAGAGAGAAAGAGAGAGAGAGAGAGAGAGAGAGAGAGAGAGAGAGAGAGAGAGAGAGAGAGAGAGAGAGAGAGAGAGAGAGAGAGAGAGAGAAGAGAGAGAGAGAGAGTTGAATTGCATCACCAATTATTTACGCTACACAATGTATGTGTACAATGTTTTTCCCATTGCTTACAATTTTTTTCCCATTGCTTACAATTTTTGCGCGAATGCTCACGACAATCGTCAGTGTCTCAACTGTGTGTAAAGTGTGGGAGTTTGGTCTTATTAGTTTCAGTGATCATGTGACGCATCATGTATGTGTCTAGATGTGAGGATGTGTGTGTGGGTGTGTATGTTAGGGATGTGTGTGTGGGGGGTGAGGGGAATGTATGTGTGGAGGGGTTGTGTGCGAGGGATGTGTGTGGGTTGATGCGTGACGTGTGAATGGGTGAAGGGATGTGTGGTAGATGGGGATGTATGTGTGTGAGGGGTGTATGTGTTTGTGGGGATATTTGGGAGGATGGTTGGAAGTATGTGGGTATTGGTTGGTTGGGGGTGTGGGTAGGGAATGTGTATTTAGGTGGGTTAATGGGTGTGTGGTAGATGTGTGTGGGTCGGGGATGGGTGTGGGGTTGGGTGTGGGGATGGGTGTGGGGAGTGTGTCTGTGAGTGGGATATGTCTATGTGGGTCTGAGTGTGTGAGTGTGGATGGAATAAATGTGAGTTGATGGAGGATGTATGTGTGGCCGGTGAGGATGTTTGTAGGTGGGGGATGTGTTGGTGGTTGGGGAGATTTGTGTGTGTGGGTGAGATATTTGTGGGCGGGGATGTGTGTGGGGAAATGTGGGGGGATGTGTGTGTGTGGGGGATGCGTTTATGGGTGGGGTGTTGTGTGGGATGAGGGAGGTGTGGGATGTGCGTGTAGATGAAGGATGTATGTTAGGATGGGGGATGTGTGTTTGGCTGGATGGTGGGGTGTGTGTGAGTGGGCGGGTAGATGAGAGATGCATGTGTTGATGGGTGGGTGGGTGATGTGTGGCTGTGAGTGGTTGATGGATGAGTACGTGAGTGGGTGGATGTGTTTGAGAGATGAGTGTATGGGTGGGGGATGTGTGTGTGGGTGAGAAAGCGGATGTGTTTGGGTGGGGTATATGTGGGTGGTGGGGTGTGTGTGGGTGGTTGGTGTGTGTTTTTGGATGAGGAATGTGTTGCTGGGTAAGGATGTGTGTATGGGTGGGGAGATAACTAAACTAGATGTGTGTGTGTGTGTGTGTGTGTGTGTGTGGGTGGTGAGATGTGTAGTTAAGGGATGTGTGATTGGGGTTTGGAGATCGGGGTGGGATGGTTGGCGAGTGGGTGGGTGTGTGGGAGGGTGAGTGTGTGTAGGTTGGGGTGGGAGGGGATGTGTTGGTGCGGGATGTGTGGGTGGGGGAGATTGTGTGGTGGGTGATATGTGTGCAAGTAGGGGATGTGTGGGTGGGTTCCGGTTTTGTGTGTGGATAAGTGCATGATATGTGAGTTGGCGGGAATATGTGTGTGTGTGTGTGAGGGTGTTGGAAATGTGGTTGGGGGATGTGTGTTTGGCTGAGTGTTTAGGGGTGTGTGGGTGGGTGGTGGAGGATATGTGGGTCGCTGAGTGTTGGTAGGTTATGGGATGGGTGGAGGATGTGTGCGTGTGGGTGGGTATGGATGGGTGGTTGCATGCATGTGTGCCTGGGTGGATTGGGAATGTGTGGTGGGTGGGAAATGTGTGTGTGTGGGTAGGGAGATGATGTATGTGGGGGTGTGTTTGACATGTTGGTTGGGGGATGCGTGGATGGATGGGGGTCATGTATGTGCCTGTGGGTATGTGTGTGGTTGGGTGGTAGATGTGCGTGTGGGGGACACGCAAATGGTTAGATGGGTGGGATTTGTCTCATAACATGGTAACATGCGTTGTTTATACTTACATATATTCATTTGACAATGTTTTTTTCCTATGTGAATGCAATATGCAGTGATGAACGAAAGATGAGTGATTAGAAGGGCCAAATGTAAGACGGGTCTGCGTGCCCAATTTGTTACCCTTCGAAAAAAAAGTTTGTTCGTTCGTTCGAACTCCGTTGCATCCGCGAGGATCCTGAACTACTTTAGGTAGATTTTTAACTCGAAATTGTGCCCGGGCAGCGCCGTTAGGCTACTATTTTTCGATTCCCAACTGCCAAGGGATTCTTTACGTGCGCAAAAATACACACGGGCATCCGATCTCACTACCCAGAGACCAGGGGCAATTTTATTACTGGAAGTCCAGGAGGATTTAAAAAAAATAAATCCCGGTCCTCACCGGGGCCTGAACGCGGGACCCCCAGCATTCGAGGCGGACACCATACCTCGAAACCACTCAGCTAGGTGAATGTAGACATACTATTTTGCAAATCAATCTGCCATTATAAGTGAATGTAGACATACTACATTGTGAGTTATCTGCCATGTTAAATGAATTTAGAAATAATATTTTGAAATCTAATCTTTCATGATAAGTGAATGTAGACATAGTATTTTGTGACATAATATTTTGAAATCTAATCTTTCATGATAAGTGAATGTAGACATACTATTTTGTGGTAAAACCAATACGTCTGGAACAAGACAAGCTGCAGAAGCTACCGGATCAGCAAAGCAATGCTCTAACTGTCCGCCTGTCGGAGCTTCGGTCCTAGACCAGTTGCCCACCAAGGCTTTAGGCCTGATCTAACCTGCCATGACCTTTAGTCTTTAGGTTGCATGTCCCCCCCCCCTTCCCCACTAGAATAAGGCATGTAGACTCCCAATTGCGCTTCACCGCCCGAAGCCGTAGGCACAATGTGGGGTATTGGTAAGCGTTTCCCAACTTCGGCGCTAACAGAAGCAGGTAGTACCGTCTAATGTCATACGGTAGCTCAGTCATATTTAACTAAGACCTGACATTTAAAAAAAAATTTACTACCATAAATAAGAAGAAGAAGAAGAAGAAGAAGAAGAAGAAGAAGAAGAAGAAGAAGAAGAAGAAGAAGAAGAAGAAGAAGAAGAAGAAGAAGAAGAAGAAGACAAAGAAGAGGAAGAAGAAGAAGAAGAAGAAGAAGAAGAAGAAGAAGAAGAAGAAGAAGAAGAAGAAGAAGAAGAAGAAGAAGAAGAAGAAGAAGAAGAAGAAGAAGAAGAAGAAGAAGAAGAAGAAGAAGAAGAAGAAGAAGAAGAAGACAATTCTTTATTTTTTAAATATGGTTATTTTCAATTCCAGCTTGCAAGTTGCCACACCATACTAACATATGTCCTGCATTACATGAAAAATGTGCCTTTATTTCTGTTAAAAGCCACATTGCGTTTTATAAATAGTTTATTTTCATACAAAGTGTGATGAGCAGTAGAAGATATAGAATCGTACCTGTTGTAGTTGTTGGCTCAGCTGAAAATAAAATAAAATTCGATAATATTGAAATATTTACTTCAACTTCTTTGTCGGAGTCAATCTATTATTCTAGTGAATGAGATACTTCTTTCGATTATTTGATGTAGTGGTATAACTTTAGAAAAACAAATGTTGTCTCATATTTTCTTTTTCTTGTGTATGTTATCAACATTATCATATTCGAAATGTTTGAAGATGCATCCATACTTTCACCACACGTATAAAAAATGCATGTTCTTCGGCAGGATGTCACGAACAACATCGAAGTGATTTTCTAGGCATTATTTCTAGGTTATTATGCCATTCCTTTCCGACCCTGAAGTCAGTGCTCAAGTCTAAACAAAGAACAAGAAGAAGAAGGAAGGGAAACAGAAGATTAACAAAAATAAGAAGGGGGAAGAGGAGGAAGACGAAGTTAAGAAGAATTAGAATTTAAGACAGAAGAAGAAGAAGAAGAAGACGAAGAAGTAGAAGAAGAAGAAGAAGAAGAAGAAGAAGAAGAAGAAGAAGAAGAAGAAGAAGAAGAAGAAGAAGAAGAAGAAGAAGAAGAAGAAGAAGAAGAGGAGGAGAAGGAGGAGGAGGAGGAAGACGAAGTTAAGAAGAATTAGAATTTAAGACAGAAGAGAAGAAGAAGAGGAAGAAGAAGAAGAAGAAGAAGAAGAAGAAGAAGAAGAAGAAGAAGAAGAAGAAGAAGAAGAAGAAGAAGAAGAAGAAGAAGAAGAGAAGAAGAAGAGGAGGAGGAGGAGGAGGAGGAGGAGAGAAGAAGAAGAAGAAGAAGAAGAAGAAGAAGAAGAAGAAGAAGAAGAAGAAGAAGAAGAAGAAGAAGAAGAAGAAGAAGAAAAAGAAGTAGTAAACAATTACGTATAAATTAAATAGTGTTATTTTATTTTCAGGATTGGAACTGACAACACCATACGTATATGTTTCCTCCATCATATGAAAAATGCGCCTTTATTTTTGTTAAAGGCCACTTTACGTTTTATAAATAGTTTATTTTCATTCAAAGTGTGGTGAGCATTGGAAGATATATAATCCTACCTGTTGTAGTTGTTGGCTCAGCTGAATATAGCAAGAAATACGATACATTAAAATAATTAGTTCAACTTCTTTGTCGGAATTTATCTAATATTCTAGTAATCAAAGAACAAGAACAAGAAGAAAGAGAAAAAGAAGATGAACAAGTAGAAGACGGGGGAAGAGAAGGAAGACGAAGAAAAGAATGATTAGAAATAGAAGAAGAAGTAGAAGAAGAAGAAGAAGAAGAAGAAGAAGAAGAAGAAGAAGAAGAAGAAGAAGAAGAAGAAGAAGAAGAAGAAGAAGAAGAAGAAAACAATTAAAATATGGTTATTTTCGATTCCGGCTTAGAACTGACCCACCATACGAATATGTGTCTTGCATTACATAAAAATGCTACTTTATTTGTGTTAAAGGCAATTTTGCTCTTTATAAATAGTGTATTTTCAATAAAAGTGTGGTGAGCATTAGAAGATATAAAATCGTACCTGTTGTAGTTGTTGGCTCAGCTGAAAATAACAAGAAATTCGATATATTGAAATAATTACTTCAACTTCTTTTTCGGAGTCTATCTACTATTCTAGTAAATAAAGAATAACAGGAAAAAGAAAGAGAAACAGAACAAGAACAATAAGAAGACGGGGAGGATGAGGAAGACGAAGAAAAGAATAATAATAATAATAATAATAATAATAATAATAATAATAATAATAAAAGGAAGAAGAAGAGGAAGAAGAAGAAGAAGAAGAAGAAGAAGAAGAAGAAGAAGAAGAAGAAGAAGAAGAAGAAGAAGAAGAGAAGAAGAAGAAGAAGAAGAAGATAATTTTTTTTATTATTTCAATATGGTTATTTTCAATTCTGGCTTGGTAATTAGTACACCATTCTAATATGTGTCCTGCATCACATGGCTGTGGAAATATGGTTTCTGAGGAAAATGTAAAGAATACCATGGACAGACAGAAAAACCATTGAGCGAGTCCTTCAAGAAAAAAATGAAGATCGTAAACTGATTAGAGTCATTAGACGTAGACAATCACAATTTTTTGGGCATGTTATGAGAAGAAATGACTTGGAGATCTTGTTGACGACTGGTATGATCGAGGGGAAGAGACCAAGGGGAAGATAGAGAAGTAAATACCTGGATGGCTTGGCTACGTGGCATGGTCAAGACAGGAACATGGAGCTTATTCACGACTCTGGTGATCGAGTGAGATGGCAGAACATGACCGCCCACGCTTACCGGCATGACACATGATGGGTGGATGGATCACATGAAAAATGAGCCTTTGTTTGTGTTAAGGACAACTTAACGTGTTATAATTAATTTTTTTTTCTATTCAAAGTGTTATGAGGAGTGGAGTAGGAGGAGGAGGAAGAAGAAGAAGAAGAAGAAGAAGAAGAAGAAGAAGAGAGAAGAAGAAGAAGAAGAAGAAGAAGAAGAAGAAGAAGAAGAAGAAGAAGAAGAAGGAGGAGAAGGAGGAGGAGGACGAAGAGGAAGAGGAGGAGGAGAGGAAAAGAAGAAGAAGAAGAAGAAGAAGAAGAAGAAGAAGAAGAAGAAGAAAGAAGAAGAAGAAGAAGAAGAAGAAGAAGAAGAAGAAGGTGGCGGAGGATGAGGAAGAGGAGGAGGAGGGGAGAAGGAGGAACAGAGGAGGAGGAGAAGAAGAAGAAGAAGAAGAAGAAGAAGAAGAAGAAGAAGAAGAAGAAGAAGAAGAAGAAGAAGAAGAAGAAGAAGAAGAAGAAGAAGAAGAAGACAATTTTTAGTTAATTATCTATGATTACTTTAATTTCCGACGTGGAATTGAACATATCATACAATGCATGCATCCATTCAATGACAATTGTGCCCTATTGCGTGTTACAGGCTGCTTTACGTTCTTAAAATAAGCTTGTCCTGCATTTACAGTTTAATGACGAACGAAATCGTAAAATCCTACCTGTTGTAGTTGAAAATAAAATAACATAAGATTATTTTTAGATACATATTTCAGCTTCTTCTTACTGCAATGATAAGTGAATGTAGATATACTGATTTGACAAATAATCTGAAATTATAAGTGAATGTAGACATCCTATTTTGTGATCAGTCTGCTATGATAAGTGAATGTATACATACTATATTGTGAGCTATTCTGCCATCATAAATGAATGTAGACATAATATTTAGAGAAATAATCTGTCATGATAAGTGAATGTAAACAAACTTTTTGTTAACCAATCTGCCATGTTAAGTGAAAGTAGGCATTCGTGCTCGATAGTGTGCGCTATGTTCAGAAACTAATATGTCATATATTCACAAGTACAGACACACAACACAGTTCACCGCGTCAGACAATAGGATCACATACAAGATACCAACATTTCAGGACGACAACAGAAAGCCACCCCAAGTGACTAAACACAATTCCACATTTAACACATATCCACTTGATTGGCTCCAGATTAATTTAAATGTATGACTCGACGACTGGGATATAAAAGGGTCAATGTGTCATGGGCTGTACAGTTTGAAGTAGGTTGGGGCAATGAGTTACTATTACCATCCAGGTAAAACATTAACTGACTGACTGTCACCGTGTCGTCTTGACATACTATAGTTTTTAAAATGGAGTTCCTCTCCATAACACAAACCCTGGGCTGAATTTAGAGACCATGGGTTGCCAATGCAGCATGATCACTCTCTCGATCTGTCTAGTGTACTCCAGAGGAAAGTAACACCAACACGTCTGGAACAAGACAAGCTGCAGAAGCTACCGATCAGCAAAGCAATTATCTAACTGTCCGCCTGTCGGAGCTTCGATCCTACACCAGTAGCTCACCAAGGCTTAGGGCCTTGTCTACCCTGCCATGACAGTTATTCTTTAGGTTGCACGTCCTCGACTAAGATAAGGCTTTTACACTCCCATTTAAGCTCCTCTTCCGAGCCGTTGGCACAATATTGGGTGTCGGGTTTGGTAAGCGTCGCCCAACTTCGGCGCTAACACAAGCATGTAGTACCCTCTACTGTCATACAGTATCTCAGTCATATATAACTAAGACCTGACATAAAAAACATTAACTACCATAAATAAAAAGAAGAAGACGGATAATAATAATAATAATAAGAAGAAGAAGAAGAAGAAGAAGAAGAAGAAGAAGAAGAAGAAGAAGAAGAAGAAGAAGAAGAAGAAGAAGAAGAAGAAGAAGAAGAAGAAAGAAGAAGAAGAAGAGGAAGATCAAGAAGAAGAAGAAGAAGAAGAAGAAGAAGAAGAAGAAGAAGAAGAAGAAGAAGAAGAAGAAGAAGAAGAAGAAGAAGAAGAAGAAGAAGAAGAAGAAGAAGAAGAAGACGACAATTTTAGTTAATTATCTATGATTACTTTAATTTCCGACGTGGAATTGACCATATCATACAAATGCATGGCATCCATTCAATGACAATTGTGCCCTATTGCGTGTTACAAGGCTGCTTTACGTTTTAAAATAAGCTTGTCTGCATTTAAAGTTTAATGACGAAACGAAATCGTAAAATCCTACCTGTTGTAGTTGTTGGAGCAGCTGAAAATAAAATAAAATAAGATTATTTTAGATACATATTTCAGCTTCTTCTTACTGCAATGATAAGTGAATGTAGATATACTGATTTGACAAATAATCTGAAATTATAAGTGAATGTAGACATCCTATTTTGCCAATCAGTCTGCTATGATAAGTGAATGTATACATACTATATTGTGAGCTATTCTGCCATGATAAATGAATGTAGACATAATATTTAGAGAAATAATCTGTCATGATAAGTGAATGTAACAAACTATTTTGTTAACCAATCCGCCATGTTAAGTGAAAGTAGGCATTCGTGCTCGATAGTGTGCGCTATGTTCAGAACTAATATGTCATATATTCACAAGTACAGACACACAACACAGTTCACCGCGTCAGACAATAGGATCACATACAAGATACCAACATTTCAGGACGACAAAAGAAAGCCACTCCAAGTGACTAAACACAATTCCACATTTAACACATATCCACTTGATTGGCTCCAGATTAATTTAAATGTATGACTCGACGACTACATGAAAATTAGCACAAGCAAAACAGAGGTAATGACTATAACTAAAGAAGAGCAAACAGCAACAATTCACCTAAACGAACATCCCTTGAAACAAGTAAAGAGCTTCAAGTACTTAGGAAGTAAAATATCATCAAATGGCAGATCAGAAGACGAGATCCAAAATAAGTGCAACAAGGCAAAACAACTCATTGGACAAATTTCACCAATACTAAAGAACAAACATGTATCAATAACTACTAAGAAAGCTCTTTACAACACAATCTTCCTACCAACTCTGTGCTACCAATGCCAAACCTGGACAATGACAGAAAAAGAGAAAAGAAAAATCACATTAACAGAAATGAGGTTCCTGAGAAGAATACTCAACGTATCAAGAAGAGATAAGATCAGAAATGAAGAAATCAGGACTAAAGTGGGGGTTAAAGCTGCTCTAGATTTTATTAGAAAGCAGCAAGTCAAATGGTTTGGCCATGCAAGTAGGCTACAAGCCAACAGCAGGCCACAACAAGCAATGATGTACAGACCAGATGGAAACAGAGGAAGAGGCCGACCACGTAAACGTTGGACGGAGGGAATAAAAGAATCCATGGGAATGTCGATATACGAAGCCCATAACCGGGCACTCTCACGAAGTTTATACTTCACCTCGACACCGCAAGGTACAAGAGGAACACGATGAGATGAGATGAGACTCGACGACTGGGATATAAAAGGGTCAATGTGTCATGGGCTGTACAGTTTGAAGTAGGTTGGGGCAATGAGTTACTATTACCAATCCAGGTAAAACATTAACTGACTGACTGTCACCTTGTCGTCTTGACATACTATAGTTTTTAAAATGGAGTTCCTCTCCATAACACAAACCCTGGGCTGAATTTAGAGACCATGGGTTGCCAATGCAGCATGATCACTCTCTCGATCTGTCTAGTGTACTCCAGAGGAAAGGTAACACCAACACGTCTGGAACAAGACAAGCTGCAGAAGCTACCGGATCAGCAAAGCAATTATCTAACTGTCCGCCTGTCGGAGCTTCGATCCTACACCAGTAGCTCACCAAGGCTTAGGGCCTTGTCTACCCTGCCATGACAGTTATTCTTTAGGTTGCACGTCCTCCGACTAAGATAAGGCTTTTACACTCCCATTTAAGCTCCTCTTCCCGAAGCCGTTGGCACAATATTGGGTGTCGGGTTTGGTAAGCGTCGCCCAACTTCGGCGCTAACACAAGCATGTAGTACCCTCTACTGTCATACGGTATCTGAGTCATATCTAAGTAAGACCTGACATAAAAAAACATTAACTACCATAAATAAAAAGAAGAAGACGGATAATAATAATAATAATAATAATAATAATAATAATAATAATTATAATAATAATAATAATAATAATAATAATAATAAGAAGAAGAAGAAGAAGAAGAAGAAGAAGAAGAAGAAGAAGAAGAAGAAGAAGAAGAAGAAGAAGAAGAAGAAGAAGAAGAAGAAGAAGGAGAAGAAGAAGAAGAAGAAGAAGAAGAAGAAGAAGAAGAAGAAGAAGAAGAAGAAGAAGGAGAAGGAGAAGAAGAAGAAGAAGAATAAGAAGAAGAAGAAGAAGAAGAAGAAGAAGAAGAAGAAGAGGAAGAAGAAGAAGGTGGCGGAGGATGAGGAAGAGGAGGAGGAGGAGAAGGAGGAGGAGGAGGAGGAAGAAGAAGAAGAAGAAGAAGAAGAAGAAGAAGAAGAAGAAGAAGAAGAAGAAGAAGAAGAAGAAGAAGAAGACAATTTTTAGTTAATTATCTATGATTACTTTAATTTCCGACGTGGAATTGACCACATCATACAAATGCATGGCATACATCCAATGACAATTGCGCCCTATTGCGTGTTACAGGCTGCTTTACGTTTTAAAATAAGCTTGTCTGCATTTAAAGTTTAATGACAAAACGGAATCGTAAAATCCTACCTGTTGTAGTTGTTGGAGCAGCTGAAAATAAAATAAAATAAGATTATTTTTAGATACATATTTCAGCTTCTTCTTACTGCAATGATAAGTGAATGTAGATATACTGATTTGACAAATAATCTGAAATTATAAGTGAATGTAGACATCCTATTTTGCCAATCAGTCTGCTATGATAAGTGAATGTATACATACTATATTGTGAGCTATTCTGCCATGATAAATGAATGTAGACATAATATTTAGAGAAATAATCTGTCATGATAAGTGAATGTAAACAAACTATTTTGTTAACCAATCCGCCATGTTAAGTGAAAGTAGGCATTCGTGCTCGATAGTGTGCGCTATGTTCAGAACTAATATGTCATATATTCACAAGTACAGACACACAACACAGTTCACCGCGTCAGACAATAGGATCACATACAAGATACCAACATTTCAGGACGACAACAGAAAGCCACTCCAAGTGACTAAACACAATTCCACATTTAACACATATCCACTTGATTGGCTCCAGATTAATTTAAATGTATGACTCGACGACTGGGATATAAAAGGGTCAATGTGTCATGGGCTGTACAGTTTGAAGTAGGTTGGGGCAATGAGTTACTATTACCAATCCAGGTAAAACATTAACTGACTGACTGTCACCTTGTCGTCTTGACATACTATAGTTTTTAAAATGGAGTTCCTCTCCATAACACAAACCCTGGGCTGAATTTAGAGACCATGGGTTGCCAATGCAGCATGATCACTCTCTCGATCTGTCTAGTGTACTCCAGAGGAAAGGTAACACCAACACGTCTGGAACAAGACAAGCTGCAGAAGCTACCGGATCAGCAAAGCAATTATCTAACTGTCCGCCTGTCGGAGCTTCGATCCTACACCAGTAGCTCACCAAGGCTTAGGGCCTTGTCTACCCTGCCATGACAGTTATTCTTTAGGTTGCACGTCCTCCGACTAAGATAAGGCTTTTACACTCTCATTTGCGCTCCTCTTCCCGAAGCCGTTGGCACAATATTGGGTGTCGGGTTTGGTAAGCGTCGCCCAACTTCGGCGCTAACACAAGCATGTAGTACCCTCTACTGTCATACAGTATCTCAGTCATATCTAACTAAGACCTGACATAAAAAACATTAACTACCATAAATAAAAAGAAGAAGACGGATAAGAAGAAGAAGAAGAAGAAGAAGAAGAAGAAGAAGAAGAAGAAGAAGAAGAAGAAGAAGGTGGCGGAGGATGAGGAAGAGGAGGAGGAGGAGAAGGAGGAGGAGGAGAAGAAGAAGAAGAAGAAGAAGAAGAAGAAGAAGAAGAAGAAGAAGAAGAAGAAGAAGAAGAAGAAGACAATTTTTAGTTAATTATCTATGATTACTTTAATTTCCGACGTGGAATTGACCATATCATACAAATGCATGGCATCCATTCAATGACAATTGTGCCCTATTGCGTGTTACAGGCTGCTTTACGTTTTAAAATAAGCTTGTCTGCATTTAAAGTTTAATGACGAAACGAAATCGTAAAATCCTACCTGTTGTAGTTGTTGGAGCAGCTGAAAATAAAATAAAATAAGATTATTTTTAGATACATATTTCAGCTTCTTCTTACTGCAATGATAAGTGAATGTAGATATACTGATTTGACAAATAATCTGAAATTATAAGTGAATGTAGACATCCTATTTTGCGAATCAGTCTGCTATGATAAGTGAATGTATCCATACTATATTGTGAGCTATTCTGCCATGATAAATGAATGTAGACATAATATTTAGAGAAATAATCTGTCATGATAAGTGAATGTAAACAAACTATTTTGTTAATCAATCTGCCATGTTAAGTGAAAGTAGGCATTCGTGCTCGATAGTGTGCGCTATGTTCAGAACTAATATGTCATATATTCACGAGTACAGACACACAGCACAGTTCACCGCGTCAGACAATAGGATCACATACAAGATACCAACATTTCAGGACGACAAAAGAAAGCCACTCCAAGTTACTAAACACAATTCCACATTTAACACATATCCACTTGATTGGCTCCAGATTAATTTAAATGTATGACTCGACGACTACATGAAAATTAGCACAAGCAAAACAGAGGTAATGACTATAACTAAAGAAGAGCAAACAGCAACAATTCACCTAAACGAACATCCCTTGAAACAAGTAAAGAGCTTCAAGTACTTAGGAAGTAAAATATCATCAAATGGCAGATCAGAAGACGAGATCCAAAATAAGTGCAACAAGGCAAAACAACTCATTGGACAAATTTCACCAATACTAAAGAACAAACATGTATCAATAACTACTAAGAAAGCACTTTACAACACAATCTTCCTACCAACTCTGTGCTACCAATGCCAAACCTGGACAATGACAGAAAAAGAGAAAAGAAAAATCACATTAACAGAAATGAGGTTCCTGAGAAGAATACTCAACGTATCAAGAAGAGATAAGATCAGAAATGAAGAAATCAGGACTAAAGTGGGGGTTAAAGCTGCTCTAGATTTTATTAGAAAGCAGCAAGTCAAATGGTTTGGCCATGCAAGTAGGCTACCAGCCAACAGCATGCCACAACAAGCAATGATGTACAGACCAGATGGAAACAGAGGAAGAGGCCGACCACGTAAACGTTGGACGGAGGGAATAAAAGAATCCATGGGAATGTCGATATACGAAGCCCATAACCGGGCACTCTCACGAAGTTTATACTTCACCTCGACACCGCAAGGTACAAGAGGAACACGATGAGATGAGATGAGACTCGACGACTGGGATATAAAAGGGTCAATGTGTCATGGGCTGTACAGTTTGAAGTAGGTTGGGGCAATGAGTTACTATTACCAATCCAGGTAAAACATTAACTGACTGACTGTCACCTTGTCGTCTTGACATACTATAGTTTTTAAAATGGAGTTCCTCTCCATAACACAAACCCTGGGCTGAATTTAGAGACCATGGGTTGCCAATGCAGCATGATCACTCTCTCGATCTGTCTAGTGTACTCCAGAGGAAAGGTAACACCAACACGTCTGGAACAAGACAAGCTGCAGAAGCTACCGGATCAGCAAAGCAATTATCTAACTGTCCGCCTGTCGGAGCTTAGATCTTACACCAGTAGCTCACCAAGGCTTAGGGCCTTGTCTACCCTGCCATGACAGTTATTCTTTAGGTTGCACGTCCTCCGACTAAGATAAGGCTTTTACACTCCCATTTGCGCTTCTCTTCCCGAAGCCGTTGGCACAATATTCGGTGTCGGGTTTGGTAA
>OY992897.1:7200682-7473182 GCA_963921405.1 Cepaea hortensis
TTGCGAATCATTCTGCTATGATAAGTGAATGTATACATACTATATTGTGAGCTATTCTGCCATCATAAATGAATGTAGACATAATATTTTGAGAAATAATCTGTCATGATAAGTGAATGTAAACAAACTATTTTGTTAACCAGTCTGCCATGTTAAGTGAAAGTAGGCATTCGTGCTCGATAGTGTGCGCTATGTTCAGAACTAATATGTCATATATTCACAAGTACAGACACACAACACAGTTCACCGCGTCAGACAATAGGATCACATACAAGATACCAACATTTCAGGACGACAAAAGAAAGCCACTCCAAGTGACTAAACACAATTCCACATTTAACACATATCCACTTGATTGGCTCCAGATTAATTTAAATGCATGACTCAACGACTTGGATATAAAAGGGTCAATGTGTCATGGGCTGTACAGTTTGAAGTAGGTTGGGGCAATGAGTTACTATTACCAATCCAGGTAAAACATTAACTGACTGACTGTCACCTTGTCGTCTTGACATACTATATAGTGCGACACTGTGAGCTGTGAGTTTCATGTGAAATGCTTTTGAATCTGCCTGAGGTTTTTTGGAACGTGACTGCATGTTCGGAGCGATTACACATGGCTATGTCCCAGAGTTGACCAGTTTTTTCCTATGCAGAAATGCGTGGCTGCTGGGCTTCTGGTTGACTGCCACTGCCGTCGACGATGAACTGTATTTCGTGGACTGTGTGGGTGAACATCTAGGAAACATCCAGATAGGAAAATGACTGCCGATTCCATCAGAAATGAACTGGGTGTTTTGTGGGGGACTATTGTGTTGACATTCTGGCGGCTGCATTATGCAGTGTATCTGTGCGGGCTGTTGTTTGTCGAGACTCTTGTCTTTTCCACTTTTCACATTGGGCAGTGGGGAGTGTTTTGTCTGATATTCACTGGCACAGGAATGGAGCATAATGGGGACGACCCGTTGCTGTGAAGTTGGAACCGCGACTAACTAACTAACTAACTAACTAACTAAATTTTTAAAATGGAGTTCCTCTCCATAACACAAACCCTGGCTGAATTTAGAGACCATGGGTTGCAATGCAGCATGATCACTCTCTCGATCTGTCTAGTGTACTCCAGAGGAAAGGTAACACCAACACGTCTGGAACAAGACAAGCTGCAGAAGCTACCGAATCAGCAAAGCAATTATCTAACTGCCCGCCTGTCGGAGCTTCGATCCTACACCAGTAGCTCACCAAGGCTTAGAGCCTTCTCTACCCCGCCATGACAGTTATTCTTTAGGTTGCACGTCCTCCGACTAAGATAAGGCTTTTACACTCCCATTTGCGCTCGTCTTCCCGAAGCCGTTGGCACAATATTGGGTGTCGGGTTTGGTAAGCGTCGCCCAACTTCGGCGCTAACACAAGCATGTAGTACCCTCTACTGTCATACAGTATCTCAGTCATATCTAACTAAGACCTGACATAAAAAACATTAACTACCATAAATAAAAAGAAGAAGACGGATAAGAAGAAGAAGAAGAGAAGAAGAAGAAGAAGAAGAAGAAGAAGAAGAAGAAGAAGAAGAAGAAGAAGAAGAAGAAGAAGAAGAAGAAGAAGAAGACAATTTTTAGTTAATTATCTATGATTACTTTAATTTCCGACGTGGAATTGACCATATCATACAAATGCATGTCATCCATCCAATGACAATTGCGCCTATTGCGTGTTACAGGCTGCTTTACGCTTTAAAATAAGCTTATCTGCATTTAAATTTGTATGACGAAACGAACTCGTAAAATCCTACCTGTTGTAGTTGTTGGAGCAGCTGAAAATAAAATAAAATAAGATTATTTTTAGATACATATTTCAGCTTCTTCTTACTGCAATGATAAGTGAATGTAGATATACTGTTTTGACAAATAATCTGAAATTATAAGTGAATGTAGACATCCTATTTTGTGAATCAGTCTGCTATGATAAGTGAATGTATACATACTATATTGTGAGCTATTCTGCCATGATAAATGAATGTAGACATAATATTTAGAGAAATAATCTGTCATGATAAGTGAATGTAAACAAACTATTTAGTTAACCAGTCTGCCATGTTAAGTGAAAGTAGGCATTCGTGCTCGATAGTGTGCGCTATGTTCAGAACTAATATGTCATATATTCACAAGTACAGACACACAACACAGTTCACCGCGTCAGACAATAGGATCACATACAAGATACCAACATTTCAGGACGACAAAAGAAAGCCACTCCAAGTGACTAAACACAATTCCACATTTAACACATATCCACTTGATTGGCTCCAGATTAATTTAAATGCATGACTCAACGACTTGGATATAAAAGGGTCAATGTGTCATGGGCTGTACAGTTTGAAGTAGGTTGGGGCAATGAGTTACTATTACCAATCCAGGTAAAACATTAACTGACTGACTGTCACCTTGTCGTCTTGACATACTATATAGTGCGACACTGTGAGCTGTGAGTTTCATGTGAAATGCTTTTGAATCTGCCTGAGGTTTTTTGGAACGTGACTGCATGTTCGGAGCGATTACACATGGCTATGTCCCAGAGTTGACCAGTTTTTTCCTATGCAGAAATGCGTGGCTGCTGGGCTTCTGGTTGACTGCCACTGCCGTCGACGATGAACTGTATTTCGTGGACTGTGTGGGTGAACATCTAGGAAACATCCAGATAGGAAAATGACTGCCGATTCCATCAGAAATGAACTGGGTGTTTTGTGGGGGACTATTGTGTTGACATTCTGGCGGCGGCATTATGCAGTGTATCTGTGCGGGCTGTTGTTTGTCGAGACTCTTGTCTTTTCCACTTTTCACATTGGGCAGTGGGGAGTGTTTTGTCTGATATTCACTGGCACAGGAATGGAGCATAATGGGGACGACCCGTTGCTGTGAAGTTGGAACCGCGACTAACTAACTAACTAACTAACTAACTAAATTTTTAAAATGGAGTTCCTCTCCATAACACAAACCCTGGGCTGAATTTAGAGACCATGGGTTGCAATGCAGCATGATCACTCTCTCGATCTGTCTAGTGTACTCCAGAGGAAAGGTAACACCAACACGTCTGGAACAAGACAAGCTGCAGAAGCTACCGAATCAGCAAAGCAATTATCTAACTGCCCGCCTGTCGGAGCTTCGATCCTACACCAGTAGCTCACCAAGGCTTAGAGCCTTCTCTACCCTGCCATGACAGTTATTCTTTAGGTTGCACGTCCTCCGACTAAGATAAGGCTTTTACACTCCCATTTGCGCTCCTCTTCCCGAAGCCGTTGGCACAATATTGGGTGTCGGGTTTGGTAAGCGTCGCCCAACTTCGGCGCTAACACAAGCATGTAGTACCCTCTACTGTCATACAGTATCTCAGTCATATCTAACTAAGACCTGACATAAAAAACATTAACTACCATAAATAAAAAGAAGAAGACGGATAAGAAGAAGAAGAAGAAGAAGAAGAAGAAGAAGAAGAAGAAGAAGAAGAAGAAGAAGAAGAAGAAGAAGAAGAAGAAGAAGAAGAAGAAGAAGAAGAAGAAAGAAGAAGAAGAAGAAGAAGAAGAAGAAGAAGAAGAAGAAGAAGAAGAAGAAGAAGAAGAAGAAGAAGAAGAAGAAGAAGAAGAAGAAGAAGAAGAAGAAGAAGAAAAAGAAGAAGAAGAAGAAAAAGAAGAAGAAGAAGAAGAAGAAGACGGATAAGAGAAGAAGAAGAAGAAGAAGAAGAAGAAGAAGAAGAAGAAGAAGAAGAAGAAGAAGAAGAAGAAGAAGAAGAAGAAGAAGAAGAAGAAGAAGAAGAAACCACACACACACATACCCCCGCCAACCCACATATCAGGCACCTATCCACACACATAACCCGCACTCTCACAATTTTCCCCACCCACCCACACACCCATCAGCCAACCTACACCCACTTAATGTTCGCCACCTCTCATCTACACATCCCCACCTATACACACATCCTCACATATAAACACATCTCCCCACCTGCCCACACATTTCCCGCACCCATAAACACCAAAAAATACACACCTCCCACCCACACACACCCCGCCACCCACATATACGCCACCCACATACATCCGCCGCTCACACACATCTTCTCACAACTACACACCTCCCCCACCCATACACTCATCTCTCACACACATCCACCCACTCACGTACTCATCCATCAACCACTCACACCCACACATAACCCACGCGCCCATCAACACATGCAT
Source organism: Cepaea hortensis (assembly GCA_963921405.1). NCBI lineage: Eukaryota > Metazoa > Mollusca > Gastropoda > Stylommatophora > Helicidae > Cepaea > Cepaea hortensis. Next base: position 7,204,917 of record OY992897.1, read on the forward strand.
CTCTCATCTACCCTCTCACCCACACACACCCCAACCACCCAGCCAAACACACATTCCCCATCCTCGCATACATCCTTCAATCACCTGCATATCCCACACCTCCTCCACCTCTCACACATCTCCCCTCGCACACAAAACTCCACCCATAAACACATCCCCCACTCACACATCCTCCACCTACAAACATCCTCACCACCCACACATACATCCTCCACACACTCACATTTACCCCAGCCACACTCACACACTCCCACCCACACAGACATATCCCATTCATAGACACCCCCTACATTCATTCCCCACACCCATTACACACTCATCCCCCAACCCACACATACTTCTCCTACACACCCATTCACCCACCCAAACACACATTCCCTACCCCCCCCCCCCCCCCGCTCAACCCACCAACACATACAAACTTCCAACTATCCTCTCAAATATCCCGCACCCCCCCCCCCCCCACACACACACACATATCCCTCACACACACAAACATCCACCACCGACTACACATCCCTTCACACATCCATACATCACCCATTAACCCATACACATCCCCAACACTCAACCCCTCCACACATACATTCCCCACACCCCACACACATATCCCTCACATACACACCCATGCACACATCCTCACATCTAGACACATACATGATGCCTCACATGATCATTGAAACTAATAAGAACAAACTCCCACACTTTACACACAATTGAGACACTGACGATTGTGGTGAGAATTCTAGCAATTGCAAGAAGTGGAGAACAAATTGTACATATACATTATGTAGCGTAAAAATTAGTGATGCAATTCATCTCTCTCTTTTTTTTTCTCACTCCCTCTCTCCCGCTCTCTCTCTCTTGCTCTCTCTCTCTCTCTCTCTCTCTCTCTCTCTCTCTCTCCCACTCACTAACTCTCTCACTCACAAACACAGTAATGTTATATTATACATGATAAAATCAAGTGGCATACAAAATGATAAGATGAGAATAAACAAAACAAAAAAAATATGGAATGGCATGTTACAAGTCAATCAAGTGGCATACAAAATGATACCTCGTAATATGAAAGATGATAATACATTAAAAATATGGAATAGCATGTTGATTGACATGCGTGGGCTCAACTCTCTCTCTCTCTCTCTCTCTCTCTCTCTCTCTCTCTCTCTCTCTCTCTCTCTCTCTTTACATACACACACTTTCACACTCATTCTCTCTCTCTCTCTCTCTCTCTCTCTCTCTCTCTCTCTCTCTCTCTCTCTCCATCTCTCTCTCACTCACACTCACTAACTCTCTCACTTACTCTACAATAATTGACATGAATTCATTTTATGCGTGTTAAAATCAAGTGCATCAAAATTATAATATGAAAATGAGAATACAAAAAACATATGGAACGGCATGTCAGATGACATGTGTGCGCTTAACTCTCTCTCTCTCTCTCTCTCTCTCTCTCTCTCTCTCTCTCTCTCTCTCTCTCTCTCTCTCTCTCTCTCTCTCTCTCTCTTCTCTCTTACACACTTGTACATACACACACCCACACACAACATACACACGCAAATACACACATATACCCAGGTACATACACACACCTACACACATCCACATACTTACGCACACGTACTCACATAACACCCGAATATACACTCCCTCGCATACACTGAATGCATGCACACTTACACACACAAAGATATACAATACATACACGAGCACACACACACACTCATCCATACACACATACATACACGCACATGCATATAAACACATGAACGCACACCTTAACACACGCACAGACATGCACCCAGAGGCACACACAGATACACACATGTACACACACATATACACCCATACACACATACAGACATGCACACACATACATCCACAATTTCTCATGCACTCTCTCATTCACCCACGCTCTCTCTTTTAACACTCACTCGCTCTCCCACTCACTCATTCGCGCACATACACGCATACCCACAAATTCTCTCTCTCACTCACTCACGCTCCCTAACTCACTCACTTACTCGCTGACTCTCTAACTCACACTCACTCACTAACTTTCACACTCTATCACACAGACAGGCAGACACACAACACACCCACTCTCTCAGATTCACTCATTCTCTAATTAAATCTCTCACACATATGTCCACACACACTCACTCACTTTTACACTCACTCAGGCATACGCGCATGCATACTCTCTCACTCTCACTCATACTAATTCTTCCACTCACACTCTTTCTAGAAGAAGAAGAGGAAGAAGAAGAAGAAGAAAAAGAAGCAGAAGAAGAAGAAGAAGAAGAAGAAGAAGAAGAAGAAGAAGAAGAAGAAGAAGAAGAAGAAGAAGAAGAAGAAGAAGAAGAAGAAGAAGAAGAAGGAGGAGGAGGAGGAGGAGGAGGCGGAGGAGGAGGAGGAGGATAAGAAAGAGGAGGAGACGAAGAAGAAGCAGAAAACACATCTTATTTATATACATATTGCTATTTTCACTTACAACGTGGAACTGTCTTTATCTAACATATATGTGTTTTCAATCACATGCCAACTCTGCACTATTGTGCATTCAAGGCAGCTTAAGTTTTACAAATAACTTATTTGCAATATAAGTGTAATGACTAACAGAACATGCAACATCTTACCTGTTGTTGTTGAAGGCGCGGCTGAAAATGCAATAAATGTAGATTATGTTGAAATGTTTATTTCACTTTGTACTTATTTCGTGTTGTTGTTTGTTATTTTTCTCTTACCTGTTTTTCTTCGCTTTGAAACCACCAACTTATAGTCATCGTTAAATATGACGCCTGGTTGTATGACTTCGATAGATATATGTAACAGAGGCAGCGCTAGAAGTTGATGACGAAGAAAATGAGAATAAGAAGAAGGCACAAACGAATAGTAAGAAGACGAACAAGAAGAAGAAAAAGAAAAAGAAGAAATCTCCAACAAAGGTGGCAATATTATCCAGCGCTGATACCCACCTGAGCATAGAAATATGTGTCTAGATGCAACTTGGGCCTATTTTCAATTAAAGGTGACATGTTCGAATTCCGATAAGTTCATTATAACGAAGACAAAAATAATAGATTGCACGGTTTACTGCCTAGCATTTTCGCGGTATCTTCACATATTCACACAGTGATTTCAATTGTCTACCACGGGACGAGATGCAGTAAAATATGCCAGGCAAAAAGTGTGCAATTTGGTGTTTGTGGTGTTGTTTTTTAAAATTCACTACGGGAAAACATTGTTTTAAATTGCATTATTGCATTCAATGGTTAGGTTGTCTAATGTGTCCTGTAATTTCACTTGTGTCCTCTACTTCTGTGAGTAGCATTCAATTCTCATGAATTTATTTATGAGCTGTCTCAGTGGCTGCAAAGGTTTCCCCATTTGACATAACTGAGAACTAGTATGTCTGCAGGTACACACTGACGTAGGCGTGACCGCATATATTTATTGACATATTGTATGTGAACAGATGTGTATTGTCGGGTGTGTAGACAATGATCGAACACATGCAATGGAACGTACACATAGATGCATTTCAATGCACATGTACACAACGCACATATCTCATCTGTCTTTCATGAAAAGTTAACGCAGACATACTTGCACGTACACACAGAGTACAGAACTAACTTTTATACTATACAACAAAGAAGATATACAACACTATTTTGAGAACTAATCTGCCATGATAAGTGAATATAGACATACTATTTTAAGAACTAATCTGGCATGATAAGTGAATTTAGGCAGAAGTGCATGCAGTATGCACTATGTTCAGAACTAATATGTCATGTATGCACAAGATACAGATACAAAACACGGCGTCAGGCAAGGGCATCAAACACAAGATACTCATATTAAAGAACGAAAACAGAAGGCCGCTCCAAGTGGCTAAACACTCGTCTAAATTTACCACATACCCACTAGAGTGGGTTCAGCAACAAGTCCAGATCAAGTCAAATGTATTATTCGACTAACTTATATTTATATAAGGGTTTACGTGATTAACTACACAGTTTGAAGTGGGGTTGGGGCAATGAGCTACTTTTACAAATCAATTTAAAAAATGAACTAACATGAGTAACTTTATGAACCTATGTTTTCTTCTGGGTGTAAGCCCAAAGCTGACGTGAGAAATATCACAAGGGCATACATCAGTTGCATAGCATTACACGCACCCATAGAATACAAGAGAGGCAGAGGCAGACCAAGAGGAATGATGCTGGATGGATTGAGACGGTGGCATGGAGGAATATCAGCAGCAGAGTTGATCCAGAAAACCAAAGACCGAGATCTGTGGAGAGCCATGAACGCCTACGCCAGCTGGCACGGCACTTGATAATAATGATAGAATACAAGCAGGACATTATTGGAATTAAACTGTAGCAATCTCATTGAAGGTAAAAGCATTTGGGTAATAATTATGGTATAGGTTTGAAAGTTGTATTTAACAATGACTGCAGCTGACGACAACAGTCTGTACAAATCTGAAAAGTTTAAGACTATTGTAAATTGTATCTTACCTGTGATTGTTGGTTTTGAAGCGACTGAAAGTACAACATAAGTGACATTGTGACATTAAATAGGATAAATGTATGCACATACAAACAAACACACACAGATGTAAGTGTTTGTGCGTGTGTGTGTGTGTGTGTGTGTGTGTGTGTGTGTGTGTGTGTGTGTAAATGCACATGCTAACATCAAAGCTGAATGTAAAGATCTTCAGACAGCTGTACAGGCCCTTAATAATAGAGCAATGTTAGCGCAATTAACCGCTTTCATCAAAGACTCGAAGTTACCGACACCGCGCACAACACCCTCCACCCCCACCCCCACCGCATCTCTTGTGTGGAGGGTTTAAACCCTACACAGTGTGAGGCATTCTGCCAGGAACCATTGGTATCTACTTACGTCACATGTACCCTTCCCCCGCTCTCTTGAGTAGTGGAATCGCATAAACGGGATGCTCGGATAAGGCGAGTAAATGTTGTGTCAAGTATGCCAGTTGACTCATATAACGGCACCTGAGGATCGCACAGAGTAGGCCGTACGGTCACAATACTGGCAACTTTGATGTGAAAAGTGAATCAAGCCACTGGTAGATAAAGCCTGTTCCTTGGATGGAACGTGTCAAGCTATTGGTAGATAAAGTCCGCTCCATGGTTGGAACGTGTCAAGCTAAGTCCGGTCCTTGGATGGAACGTGTCAAGCTAAGTCCGGTCCTTGGATGGAACGTGTCAAGCTAAGTCCGGTCCTTGGATGGAACGTGTCAAGCTAAGTCCGGTCCTTGGATGGAACGTGTCAAGCTAAGTCCGGTCCTTGGATGGAACGTGTCAAGCTATTGGCAGATAAAGTCCTCTCCATGGATGGAACGTGTCAAGCTAAGTCCGGTCCTTGGATGGAACGTGTCAAGCTATTGGTAGATAAAGTCCGGTCCTTGGATGGAATGTGACAATCTATTGGTAGATAAAGTCCGCTCCATGGATGAAACGTGTCAAGCTAAGTCCGGTCCTTGGATGCAACGTGTCAAGCTATTGGTAGATAAAGTCCGGTCCTTGGATGGAACGTGTCAAGCTAAGTCCGGTCCTTGGATGCAACGTGTCAAGCTAAGTCCGGTCCTTGGATGGAACGTGTCAAGCTAAGTCCGGTCCTTGGATGCAACGTGTCAAGCTAAGTCCGGTCCTTGGATGGAACGTGTCAAGCTATTGGCAGATAAAGTCCTCTCCATGGATGGAACGTGTCAAGCTAAGTCCGGTCCTTGGATGGAACGTGTCAATCTATTGGTAGATAAAGTCCGCTCCATGGATGGAACGTGTCAAGCTAAGTCCGGTCCTTGGATGGAACGTGTCAAGCTAAGTCCGGTCCTTGGATGGAACGTGTCAAGCTATTGGTAGATAAAGTCCTCTCCATGGATGGAACGTGTCAAGCTAAGTCCGGTCCTTGGATGGAACGTGTCAAGCTAAGTCCGGTCCTTGGATGGAACGTGTCAAGCTATTGGTAGATAAAGTCCTCTCCATGGATGGAACGTGTCAAGCTAAGTCCGGTCCTTGGATGCAACGTGTCAAGCTATTGGTAGATAAAGTCCGGTACTTGGATGGAACGTGTCAAGCTATTGGTAGATAAAGTCCGCTCCATGGATGGAACATGTCAAGCTAAGTCCGGTCCTTGGATGGAACGTGTCAAGCTAAGTCCGGTCCTTGGATGGAACGTGTCAAGCTATTGGTAGATAAAGTCCTCTCCATGGATGGAACGTGTCAAGCTAAGTCCGGTCCTTGGATGGAACGTGTCAATCTATTGGTAGATAAAGTCCGCTCCATGGATGGAACGTGTCAAGCTAAGTCCGGTCCTTGGATGGAACGTGTCAAGCTAAGTCCGGTCCTTGGATGGAACGTGTCAAGCTATTGGTAGATAAAGTCCTCTCCATGGATGGAACGTGTCAAGCTAAGTCCGGTCCTTGGATGGAACGTGTCAAGCTAAGTCCGGTCCTTGGATGGAACGTGTCAAGCTATTGGTAGATAAAGTCCGCTCCATGGATGAAACGTGCCAAGCTAAGTCCGGTCCTTGGATGCAACGTGTCAAGCTATTGGTAGATAAAGTTCGCTCCATGGATGGAACGTGTCAAGCTAAGTCCGGTCCTTGGATGGAACGTGTCAATCTATTGGTAGATAAAGTTCGCTCCATGGATGAAACGTGTCAAGCTAAGTCCGGTCCTTGGATGCAACGTGTCAAGCTATTGGTAGATAAAGTCTGGTCCTTTGATGGAATGTGTCCAGCCACTAGCAGAGAATGCCCGCTCCTTGGATGGGATGTGTCAGGAAGAAATCAACTGTACAAACATGTAACATGTAAACACAGTCGGAAACCTTGACCACTGCGTTACACAACTTGGTGATTGTTACAATGAGACTGCACTCATATGGACATACCAACAACGCAGACATCCGAGTATGAACACAATTTACCGTCACAGACGTTGAATTATACGGTCATTTTTACAATGAGATAACACTCATATTGACATTACAACAATGCAGACAACTTAGTTAGTTAGTTAGTTAGTAAGTAAGTTAGTTAGTTAGTTAGTTAGTTAGTAAGTTAGTTAGTTACTTAGTTAGTGAGTTAGTAAGTTAGTTAGTAAGTTAGTTAGTTAGTTAGTTAGTTAGTAAGTTAGTTAGTAAGTTAGTTAGTAAGTTAGTTAGTTAGTTAGTTAGTTAGTTAGTTATTTAGTTAGTTAGTAAGTTAGTTAGTTAGTTAGTTAGTTAGTTAGTTAGTTAGTTAGTAAGTTAGTTAGTTACTTAGTTAGTGAGTTAGTAAGTTAGTTAGTAAGTTAGTTAGTTAGTTAGTTAGTTAGTTAGTTAGTAAGTTAGTTAGTTACTTAGTTAGTGAGTTAGCAAGTTAGTTAGTAAGTTAGTTAGTTAGTTAGTTAGTTAGTAAGTTAGTTAGTAAGTTAGTTAGTAAGTTAGTTAGTTAGTTAGTTAGTTAGTAAGTAAGTTAGTTAGTTAGTTTGTTAGTTAGTTAGTTAGTTAATTAGTTAGTTAGTTAGTTAGTTAGTTAGTTTTAATTAGTTAGTTAGTTTTAGGAAGTTAGTTAGTTAGTTAAATAGTTAGTGAGTGAGTTAGTGAGTGAGTGAGTGAGTGAGTTAGTTAGTTAGTTAGTTAGTTAGTTACTTAGTTAGTTACTTAGTTAGTTATTTAGTTAGTTAGTTAGTTAGTTTTAGTTAGTTAGTTTTAGGTAGTTAGTTAGTTAGTTAGTTAGTTATTTAGTTAGTTAGTTAGTTAGTTAGTTAGTTAGTTAGTTAGTTAGTTAGTTAGTTAGTTAGTTAGTTAGTTAGTTAGTTCGTTCGTCGACAGATCATCCTCATTGCACATCGAAACATCCAGTCCATCAGTGCTCGGATCCCCTCCTCAGCAAATCCCGCAGCGTGTAGCGGCTAACGACACCAGTTAAGTGTTTGTTTATCAATCTTATTTGAATCCCAGTATGAACACAATTTACCTTCACAGACAATGACAAGAAGTTGATTTATACGGTCATTCTTACAATGAAATACCACTAATTTGGTCATTACAACAATGCAGACATCCATCTATGAACACAATTTACCTTCACAGACAATGACAAGAAGTTGATTTATACGGTCATTCTTACAATGAAATACCACTAATTTGGTCATTACAACAATGCAGACATCCATCTATGAACACAATTTACCTTCACAGACAATGACAAGAAGTTGATTTATACGGTCATTCTTACAATGAAATACCACTAATTTGGTCATTACAACAATGCAGACATCCATCTATGAACACAATTTACCTTCACAGACACGGGTAAGAAGTTGTAACTTGATAGATTCCAGATCGGCATAGCTCTTCACACTGAAGACGTATTTGGGATCTTTAGCGATGCCGATTATCTCAGGATCGCTGACATTACCAACAGTGACCACACAAATCTTTGCGTTCAGTTCATTACGAATTCTGTCTGCAGCTGCAATGGCTGTGAACAACAACGATATCTCAATGTTCTTTCCACTTACATATTTCATATACTGTACTACCGTCATGGACAACATCGGGAGACGTGGACAGATCTGCATGGAATAACTCAAGACTGCGTTGGTTAGGACCTATGCCCCAATGGAGGATAGCGGGCATTAGAGGAAGAAGAAGACAATCCCCCTATGTGGGAGCTACATTACCGCTGTGTTTAGCAGGCTGGGATATATGTGGGTGATACATTACCGCTGTGTCTAGCAGGCTGGGATATATGTGGGATCAGCATTACCGCTGTGTCTAGCAGGCTGGGATATATGTGGGAGCTACATTACCGCTGTGTCCAGCAGGCTGGGATATATGTGGGAACTACATTACCGCTGTGTCTAGCAGGCTGGGATATATGTGGGAACTACATTACCGCCATGTCTAGCAGGCTGGGATATTTGTGGGAACTACATTACCGCTGTGTCTAGCACGCTGGGATATATGTGGGTGATACATTACCGCCATGTCTAGAAGGCTGGGCTGGCTACATGTGGGAGCTACATTACCGCTGTGTCCAGCAGGCTGGGATATATGTGGGAACTACATTACCGCTGTGTCTAGCAGGCTGGGATATATGTGGGAACTACATTACCGCTGTGTCTAGCAGGCTGGGATATATGTGGGAACTACATTACCGCTGTGTCTAGCAGGCTGGGATATATGTGGGTGATACATTACCGCTGTGTCTAGCAGGCTGGGATATATGTGGGAACTACATTACCGCTGTGTCTAGCAGGCTGGGATATATGTGGGTGATACATTACCGCTGTGTCTAGCAGGCTGGGATATTTATGGGAACTACATTACCGCTGTGTCTAGCAGGCTGGGATATATGTGGGAGCTACATTACCGCTGTGTCTAGCAGGCTGGGATATATGTGGGAGCTACATTACCGCTGTGTCTAGCACACTGGGATATATGTGGGAGCTACATTACCGCTGTGTCTAGCAGGCTGGGATATATGTGGGAGCTACATTACCGTCATGTCTAGCAGGCTGGGATATATGTGGGAGCTACATTACCGCTGTGTCTAGCACGCTGGGATGAATGTGGGAGCTACATTACCTCTGTGTCTAGCACGCTGGGATATATGTGGGAGCTACATTACCGCTGTGTCTAGCAGGCTGGGATATATGTGGGAGCTACATTACCGCTGTGTCTAGCACGCTGGGATATATGTAGGAGCTACATTACCGCTGTGTCTAGCACGCTGGGATATATGTGGGAGGTACATTACCGCTGTGTCTAGCAGGCTGGGATATTTGTGGGAACTACATTACCGCTGTGTCTAGCAGGCTGGGATATATGTGGGAACTACATTACCGCTGTGTCTAGCAGACTGGGATATATGTGGGAGCTACATTACCGTCATGTCTAGCAGGCTGGGATATATGTGGGAGCTACATTACCACTGTGTCTAGCAGGCTGGGATATATGTGGGAACTACATTACCGCTGTGTCAAGCACGCTGGGATATTTGTGGGAACTACATTACCGCTGTGTCTAACAGGCTGGGATATATGTGGGAACTACATTACCGCTGTGTCTAGCAGGCTGGGATATATGTAGGAGCTACATTACCGCTGTGTCTAGCAGGCTGGGATATATGTGAGAACTACATTACCGCTTTGTCTAGCAGGCTGGGATATTTGTGGCAAGTACATTACCGCCATGTCTAGCAGGCTGGGATATATGTGGGAACTATATTACCGCTGTGTCTAGCAGGCTGGGATATTTGTGGGAACTACATTACCGCTGTGTCTAGCAGGCTGGGATATTTGTAGGAGCTACATTACTGCTGTGTCTAGCAGGCTGGGATATATGTGGGAACTACATTACCACTGTGTATAGCAGGCTGGGATATATGTGGGAACTACATTACCGCTGTGTCTAGCAGGCTGGGATATATGTAGGAGCTACATTACCGCTGTGTCTAGCACGCTGGGATATTTGTGGGAACTACATTACCGCTGTGTCTAGCAGGCTGGGATATATGTAGGAGCTACATTACCGCTGTGTCTAGCAGGCTGGGATATATGTAGGAGCTACATTACCGCTGTGTCTAGCAGGCTGGGATATTTGTGGGAACTACATTACCGCTGTGTCTAGCAGGCTGGGATATATGTGGGAACTACATTACCGCTGTGTCTAGCAGACTGGGATATATGTAGGAGCTACATTAAAGCTGTGTCTAGCAGGCTGGGATATATGTAGGAGCTACATTACCGCTGTGTCTAGCAGGCTGGGATATTTGTGGGAACTACATTACCGCTGTGTCTAACAGGCTGGGATATATGTAGGAGCTACATTACCGCCGTGTCTAGCAGGCTGGGATATATGTGGGAGCTACATTACCGCTATGTCTAGCAGGCTGGGATATATGTGGGAGCTACATTACCGCTGTGTCTAGCAGGCTGGGATATTTGTGGGAACTACATTACCGCTGTGTCTAGCAGGCTGGGATATATGTGGGAGCTACATTACCGTCATGTCTAGCAGGCTGGGATATATGTAGGAGCTACATTACCGCCGTGTCTAGCAGGCTGGGATATATGTGGGAGCTACATTACCGTCATGTCTAACAGGCTGGGATATATGTGGGAGCTACATTACCGCCATGTCTAGCAGGCTGGGATATATGTGGGAGCTACATTACCGCTGTGTCTAGCAGGCTGGGATATATGTGGGAGCTACATTACCGCTGTGTCTAGCAGGCTGGGATATATGTGGGAGCGACATTACCGCCATGTCTAGCAGGCTGGGATATATGTGGGAGCTACATTACCGCTGTGTCCAGCAGGCTGGGATATATGTGGGAGCTACATTACCGCCATGTCTAGCAGGCTGGGATATATGTGGGAGCTACATTACCGCTATGTCTAGCAGGCTGGGATATATGTGGGAGCTACATTACCGCTGTGTCCAGCAGGCTGGGATATATGCGGGAGCTACATTACCGAAATGTCTAGCAGGCTGGGATATATGTGGGAGCTACATTACCGCTGTGTCTAGCAGGCTGGGATATATGTGGGAGCTACATTACCGCCATGTCTAGCAGGCTGGGATATATGTAGGAGCTACATTACCGCTGTGTCTAGCAGGCTGGGATATATTTTGGAGCTACATTACCGCCGTGTCTAGCAGGCTGGGATATATGTGGGAACTACATTACCGCTGTGTCTAGAAGGCTGGGATATATGTAGGAGCTACATTACCGATGTGTCTAGCAGGCTGGGATATATGTGGGAGCTACATTACCGCCGTGTCTAGCAGGCTGGGATATATGTAGGAACTACATTACCGCTGTGTCTAGCAGGCTGGGATATATGTGGGAACTATATTACCGCTGTGTCTAGCAGGCTGGGATATATGTAGGAGCTACATTACCGCTGTGTCTAGCAGGCTGGGATATATGTGGGAGCTACATTACTGCTGTGTCTAGCAGGCTGGGATATATGTGGGAGCTACATTACCGCCATGTCTAGCAGGCTGGGATATATGTGGGAGCTACATTACCGCTGTGTCTAGCAGGCTGGGATATATGAGGGAGCTACATTACCGCCGTGTCTAGCAGGCTGGGATATATGTGGGAACTATATTACCGCTGTGTCTAGCAGGCTGGGATATATGTAAGAGCTACATTACCGCTGTGTCTAGCAGGCTGGGATATATGTGGGAGCTACATTACCGCCGTGTCTAGCAGGCTGGGATAAATGTGGGAGCTACATTACCGCTGTGTCTAGCAGGCTGGGATATATGTGGGAACTACATTACCGCTGTGTCTAGCAGGCTGGGATATATGTAGGAGCTACATTACCGCTGTGTCTAGCAGGCTGGGATATATGTGGGAGCTACATTACCACTGTGTCTAGCAGGCTGGGATATATGTGGGAACTACATTACCGTCATGTCTAGCAGGCTGGGATATATGTGGGAGCTACATTACCGCCATGTCTAGCAGGCTGGGATATATGTGGGAGCTACATTACCGCTATGTCTAGCAGGCTGGGATATATGTGGGGGCTACATTACCGCTGTGTCCAGCAGGCTGGGATATATGCGGGAGCTACATTACCGAAATGTCTAGCAGGCTGGGATATATGTGGGAGCTACATTACCGCTGTGTCTAGCAGGCTGGGATATATGTGGGAGCTACATTACCGCCATGTCTAGCAGGCTGGGATATATGTAGGAGCTACATTACCGCTGTGTCTAGCAGGCTGGGATATATTTTGGAGCTACATTACCGCCGTGTCTAGCAGGCTGGGATATATGTGGGAACTACATTACCGCTGTGTCTAGAAGGCTGGGATATATGTAGGAGCTACATTACCGATGTGTCTAGCAGGCTGGGATATATGTGGGAGCTACATTACCGCCGTGTCTAGCAGGCTGGGATATATGTAGGAACTACATTACCGCTGTGTCTAGCAGGCTGGGATATATGTGGGAACTATATTACCGCTGTGTCTAGCAGGCTGGGATATATGTAGGAGCTACATTACCGCTGTGTCTAGCAGGCTGGGATATATGTGGGAGCTACATTACTGCTGTGTCTAGCAGGCTGGGATATATGTGGGAGCTACATTACCGCCATGTCTAGCAGGCTGGGATATATGTGGGAGCTACATTACCGCTGTGTCTAGCAGGCTGGGATATATGAGGGAGCTACATTACCGCCGTGTCTAGCAGGCTGGGATATATGTGGGAACTATATTACCGCTGTGTCTAGCAGGCTGGGATATATGTAAGAGCTACATTACCGCTGTGTCTAGCAGGCTGGGATATATGTGGGAGCTACATTACCGCCGTGTCTAGCAGGCTGGGATAAATGTGGGAGCTACATTACCGCTGTGTCTAGCAGGCTGGGATATATGTGGGAACTACATTACCGCTGTGTCTAGCAGGCTGGGATATATGTAGGAGCTACATTACCGCTGTGTCTAGCAGGCTGGGATATATGTGGGAGCTACATTACCACTGTGTCTAGCAGGCTGGGATATATGTGGGAACTACATTACCGCCATGTCTAGCAGGCTGGGATATATGTGGGAGCTACATTACCGCTGTGTCTTGCAGGCTGGGATATATGTGGGAGCTACATTACCGCTGTGTCTAGCAGGCTGGGATATATGTGGGAGCTACATTACCGCTGTGTCTAGCAGGCTGGGATATATGTGGGAGCTACATTACCGCCATGTCTAGCAGGCTGGGATATATGTAGGAACTACATTACCGCTGTGTCTAGCAGGCTGGGATATATGTGGGAGCTACATTACCGCTGTGTCTAGCAGGCTGGGATATATGTGGGAATTACATTACCGCTGTGTCTAGCAGGCTGGGATATATGTGGGAGCTACATTACCGCAATGTCTAGCAGGCTGGGATATATGTGAGAGCTACATTACCGCTGTGTCTAGCAGGCTGGGATATATGTGGGAGCTACATTACCGTCATGTCTAGCAGGCTGGGATATATGTGGGAGCTACATTACCGCTGTGTCTAGCAGGCTGGGATATATGTAGGAACTACATAACCGTCATGTCTAGCAGGCTGGGATATATGTGGGAACTACAATACCGTCATGTCTAGCAGGCTGGGATATATGTGGGAACTACATTACCGTCATGTCTAGCACGCTGGCTATATGTGGGAGCTACATTACCGCTGTGTCTAGCAGGCCGGCTATATGTGGGAGCTACATTACCGCCATGTCTAGCAGGCTGGGATATATGTGGGAGCTACATTACCGATGTGTCTAGCACGCTGGGATATATGTGGGAGCTACATTACCGCTGTGTCTAGCAGGCTGGGATATATGTGGGAGCTACATTACCGCCATGTCTAGCAGGCTGGGATATATGTGGCAACTACATTACCGTCATGTCTAGCAGGCTGGGATATATGTGGGAGATACAATACCGTCATGTCTAGCAGGCTGCGATATATGTGGGAGATACATTACCGTCATGTCTATCAGGCTGGGATATATGTGGGAGCTACATTACCGCCATGTCTAGCCGGCAGGGATATATGTAGGAACTACATTACCGCCATGTCTAGCAGGCTGGGATATATGTAGGAGCTACATTACCGTCATGTCTAGCAGGCTGGGATATATGTGGGAGCTACATTACCACTGTGTCTAGCAGGCTGGGATATATGTGGGAACTACATTACCGCTGTGTCTAGCACGCTGGGATATTTGTGGGAACTACATTACCGCTGTGTCTAACAGGCTGGGATATATGTGGGAACTACATTACCGCTGTGTCTAGCAGGCTGGGATATATGTAGGAGCTACATTACCGCTGTGTCTAGCAGGCTGGGATATATGTGGGAACTACATTACCGCTTTGTCTAGCAGGCTGGGATATTTGTGGCAAGTACATTACCGCCATGTCTAGCAGGCTGGGATATATGTGGGAACTATATTACCGCTGTGTCTAGCAGGCTGGGATATTTGTGGGAACTACATTACCGCTGTGTCTAGCAGGCTGGGATATTTGTAGGAGCTACATTACCGCTGTGTCTAGCAGGCTGGGATATATGTGGGAACTACATTACCACTGTGTATAGCAGGCTGGGATATATGTGGGAACTACATTACCGCTGTGTCTAGCAGGCTGGGATATATGTAGGAGCTACATTACCGCTGTGTCTAGCACGCTGGGATATTTGTGGGAACTACATTACCGCTGTGTCTAGCAGGCTGGGATATATGTAGGAGCTACATTACCGCTGTGTCTAGCAGGCTGGGATATATGTAGGAGCTACATTACCGCTGTGTCTAGCAGGCTGGGATATTTGTGGGAACTACATTACCGCTGTGTCTAGCAGGCTGGGATATATGTGGGAACTAAATTACCGCTGTGTCTAGCAGACTGGGATATATGTAGGAGCTACATTAAAGCTGTGTCTAGCAGGCTGGGATATATGTAGGAGCTACATTACCGCTGTGTCTAGCAGGCTGGGATATTTGTGGGAACTACATTACCGCTGTGTCTAACAGGCTGGGATATATGTAGGAGCTACATTACCGCCGTGTCTAGCAGGCTGGGATATATGTGGGAGCTACATTACCGCTATGTCTAGCAGGCTGGGATATATGTGGGAGCTACATTACCGCTGTGTCTAGCAGGCTGGGATATTTGTGGGAACTACATTACCGCTGTGTCTAGCAGGCTGGGATATATGTGGGAGCTACATTACCGTCATGTCTAGCAGGCTGGGATATATGTAGGAGCTACATTACCGCCGTGTCTAGCAGGCTGGGATATATGTGGGAGCTACATTACCGTCATGTCTAACAGGCTGGGATATATGTGGGAGCTACATTACCGCCATGTCTAGCAGGCTGGGATATATGTGGGAGCTACATTACCGCTGTGTCTAGCAGGCTGGGATATATGTGGGAGCTACATTACCGCTGTGTCTAGCAGGCTGGGATATATGTGGGAGCGACATTACCGCCATGTCTAGCAGGCTGGGATATATGTGGGAGCTACATTACCGCTGTGTCCAGCAGGCTGGGATATATGTGGGAGCTACATTACCGCCATGTCTAGCAGGCTGGGATATATGTGGGAGCTACATTACCGCTATGTCTAGCAGGCTGGGATATATGTGGGAGCTACATTACCGCTGTGTCCAGCAGGCTGGGATATATGCGGGAGCTACATTACCGAAATGTCTAGCAGGCTGGGATATATGTGGGAGCTACATTACCGCTGTGTCTAGCAGGCTGGGATATATGTGGGAGCTACATTACCGCCATGTCTAGCAGGCTGGGATATATGTAGGAGCTACATTACCGCTGTGTCTAGCAGGCTGGGATATATTTTGGAGCTACATTACCGCCGTGTCTAGCAGGCTGGGATATATGTGGGAACTACATTACCGCTGTGTCTAGAAGGCTGGGATATATGTAGGAGCTACATTACCGATGTGTCTAGCAGGCTGGGATATATGTGGGAGCTACATTACCGCCGTGTCTAGCAGGCTGGGATATATGTAGGAACTACATTACCGCTGTGTCTAGCAGGCTGGGATATATGTGGGAACTATATTACCGCTGTGTCTAGCAGGCTGGGATATATGTAGGAGCTACATTACCGCTGTGTCTAGCAGGCTGGGATATATGTTGGAGCTACATTACTGCTGTGTCTAGCAGGTTGGGATATATGTGGGAGCTACATTACCGCCATGTCTAGCAGGCTGGGATATATGTGGGAGCTACATTACCGCTGTGTCTAGCAGGCTGGGATATATGAGGGAGCTACATTACCGCCGTGTCTAGCAGGCTGGGATATATGTGGGAACTATATTACCGCTGTGTCTTGCAGGCTGGGATATATGTGGGAGCTACATTACCGCTGTGTCTAGCAGGCTGGGATATATGTGGCAATTACATTACCGCTGTGTCTAGCAGGCTGGGATATATGTGGGAGCTACATTACCGCAATGTCTAGCAGGCTGGGATATATGTTGGAGCTACATTACTGCTGTGTCTAGCAGGCTGGGATATATGTGGGAGCTACATTACCGTCATGTCTAGCAGGCTGGGATATATGTGGGAGCTACATTACCGCTGTGTCTAGCAGGCTGGGATATATGTAGGAACTACATAACCGTCATGTCTAGCAGGCTGGGATATATGTGGGAACTACAATACCGTCATGTCTAGCAGGCTGGGATATATGTGGGAACTACATTACCGTCATGTCTAGCACGCTGGCTATATGTGGGAGCTACATTACCGCTGTGTCTAGCAGGCCGGCTATATGTGGGAGCTACATTACCGCCATGTCTAGCAGGCTGGGATATATGTGGGAGCTACATTACCGATGTGTCTAGCACGCTGGGATATATGTGGGAGCTACATTACCGCTGTGTCTAGCAGGCTGGGATATATGTGGGAGCTACATTACCGCCATGTCTAGCAGGCTGGGATATATGTGGCAACTACATTACCGTCATGTCTAGCAGGCTGGGATATATGTGGGAGATACAATACCGTCATGTCTAGCAGGCTGCGATATATGTGGGAGATACATTACCGTCATGTCTATCAGGCTGGGATATATGTGGGAGCTACATTACCGCCATGTCTAGCCGGCAGGGATATATGTAGGAACTACATTACCGCCATGTCTAGCAGGCTGGGATATATGTAGGAGCTACATTACCGTCATGTCTAGCAGGCTGGGATATATGTGGGAGCTACATTACCGCCATGTCTAGCAGGCTGGGATATATGTAGGAACTACATTACCGCCATGTCTAGCAGGCTGGGATATATGTGGGAGCTACATTACCGCCATGTCTAGCAGGCTGGGATATATGTGGGAGCTACATTACCGCTGTGTCTAGCAGGCTGGGATATATGTGGGAGCTACATTACCGCCATGTCTATCAGGCTGGGATATATGTGGGAGCTACATTATCGCTGTGTCTAGCAGGCTGGGATATATGTAGGAGCTACATTACCGTCATGTCTAGCAGGCTGGGATATATGTAGGAACTAAATTACCGTCATGTCTAGCAGGCTGGGATATATGTAGGAACTACATTACCGTCATGTCTAGCAGGCTGGGATATATGTGGGAGCTACATTACCGTCATGTCTAGCAGGCTGGGATATATGTGGGAGCTACATTACCGTTATGTCTAGCAGGCTGGGATATATGTGGGAACTACATTACCGCCATGTCTAGCAGGCTGGGATATATGTGGGAGCTACATTACCGCCGTGTCTAGCAGGCTGGGATATATGTGGGAGCTACATTACCGCTGTGTCTAGCACGCTGGGATATATGTGGGAGCTACATTACCGCTGTGTCTAGCAGGCTGGGATATATGTGGGAGCTACATTACCGCCATGTCTAGCAGGCTGGGATATATGTAGGAGCTACATTACCTTCATGTCTAGCAGGCTTGGATATATGTAGGAGCTACATTACCGCCATGTCTAGCAGGCTGGGATATATGTGGGAGCTACATTACCGCTGTGTCTAGCAGGCTGGGATATATGTGGGAGCTACATTACCGCTGTGTCTAGCAGGCTGGGATATATGTGGGAGCTACATTACCGTCATGTCTAGCAGGCTGGGATATGTGTAGGAGCTACATTACCGTCATGCCTAGCAGGCTGGGATATATGTGGGAACTACATTACCGTCATGTCTAGCAGGCTGGAATATATGTAGGAGCAACATTACCGCTGTGTCTAGCAGGCTGGGATATATGTGGGAACTACATTACCGTCATGTCTAGCAGGCTGGGATATATGTGGGAGCTACATTACCGTCATGTCTAGCAGGCTATGATATATGTGGGAGCTACATTACCGCTGTGTCTAGCAGGCTGGGATATATGTGGGAACTACATTACCGTCATGTCTAGCAGGCTGGGATATATGTGGGAACTACATTACCGTCATGTCTAGCAGGCTGGGATATATGTGGGAGCTACATTACCGCTGTGTCTAGCAGGCTGGGATATATGTGGGAACTACATTACCGTCTTGTCTAGCACGCTGGCTATATGTGGGAGCTACATTACCGCTGTGTCTAGCAGGCTGGGATATATGTGGGAGCTACATTACCGCCATGTCTAGCAGGCTGGGATATATGTGGGAGCTACATTACCGCTGTGTCTAGCAGGCTGGGATATATGTGGGAGCTACATTACCGCTGTGTCTAGCAGGCTGGGATATATTTGGGAGCTACATTACCGCTGTGTCTAGCAGGCTGGGATATATGTGGGAGCTACATTACCGCTGTGTCTAGCAGGCTGGGATATATGTGGGAGCTACATTACCGCTATGTCTAGCACGCTGGGATATATGTGGGAGCTACATTACCGCCATGTCTAGCAGGCTGGGATATATATGGGAGCTACATTACCGCTATGTCTAGCAGACTGGGATATATGTAGGAGCTACATTACCGTCATGTCTAGCAGGCTGGGTTATATGTAGGAGCTACATTACCGCCATGTCTAGCAGGCTGGGATATATGTGGGAGCTACATTACCGCCATGTCTAGCAGGCTGGGATATATGTAGGAGCTACATTACCGCCATGTCTAGCAGGCTGGGATATATGTAAGAACTACATTACCACTGTGTCTAGCAGGCTGGGATATATGTGGGAACTACATTACCGTCATGTCCAGCACGCTGGCTATATGTGGGAGCTACATTACCGCTGTGTCTAGCAGGCTGGGATATATGTGGGAGCTACATTACCGTCATGTCTAGCAGGCTGGGATATATGTGGGAGCTACATTACCGCTGTGTCTAGCAGGCTGGGATATATGTAGGAACTACATAACCGTCATGTCTAGCAGGCTGGGATATATGTGGGAACTACAATACCGTCATGTCTAGCAGGCTGGGATATATGTGGGAACTACATTACCGTCATGTCTAGCACGCTGGCTATATGTGGGAGCTACATTACCGCTGTGTCTAGCAGGCTGGTTATATGTGGGAGCTACATTACCGCCATGTCTAGCAGGCTGGGATATATGTGGGAGCTACATTACCGATGTGTCTAGCACGCTGGGATATATGTGGGAGCTACATTACCGCTGTGTCTAGCAGGCTGGGATATATGTGGGAGCTACATTACCGCCATGTCTAGCAGGCTGGGATATATGTGGCAACTACATTACCGTCATGTCTAGCAGGCTGGGATATATGTGGGAGATACAATACCGTCATGTCTAGCAGGCTGCGATATATGTGGGAGATACATTACCGTCATGTCTATCAGGCTGGGATATATGTGGGAGCTACATTACCGCCATGTCTAGCCGGCAGGGATATATGTAGGAACTACATTACCGCCATGTCTAGCAGGCTGGGATATATGTAGGAGCTACATTACCGTCATGTCTAGCAGGCTGGGATATATGTGGGAGCTACATTACCGCCATGTCTAGCAGGCTGGGATATATGTAGGAACTACATTACCGCCATGTCTAGCAGGCTGGGATATATGTGGGAGCTACATTACCGCCATGTCTAGCAGGCTGGGATATATGTGGGAGCTACATTACCGCTGTGTCTAGCAGGCTGGGATATATGTGGGAGCTACATTACCGCCATGTCTATCAGGCTGGGATATATGTGGGAGCTACATTATCGCTGTGTCTAGCAGGCTGGGATATATGTAGGAGCTACATTACCGTCATGTCTAGCAGGCTGGGATATATGTAGGAACTAAATTACCGTCATGTCTAGCAGGCTGGGATATATGTAGGAACTACATTACCGTCATGTCTAGCAGGCTGGGATATATGTGGGAGCTACATTACCGTCATGTCTAGCAGGCTGGGATATATGTGGGAGCTACATTACCGTTATGTCTAGCAGGCTGGGATATATGTGGGAGCTACATTACCACTGTGTCTAGCAGGCTGGGATATATGTGGGAGCTACATTACCACTGTGTCTAGCAGGCTGGGATATTTGTGGGAACTACATTACCGCTGTGTCTAGCAGGCTGGGATATATGTGGGAGCTACATTACCGCTGTGTCTAGCAGGCTGGGATATATGTGGGAGCTTCATTACCGCTGTGTCTAGCAGGCTGGGATATATGTGGGAGCTACATTACCACTGTGTCTAGCAGGCTGGGATATTTGTGGGAACTACATTACCGCTGTGTCTAGCAGGCTGGGATATATGTGGGTGATACATTACCGCCGTGTCTAGCTGGCTGGGATATATGTGGGAGCTACATTACCGCTGTGTCTTGCAGGCTGGGATATATGTGGGAGCTACATTACCGCTGTGTCTAGCAGGCTGGGATATATGTGGGAGCTACATTACCGCTGTGTCTAGCAGGCTGGGATATATGTGGGAGCTACATTACCGCCATGTCTAGCAGGCTGGGATATATGTTGGAACTACATTACCGCTGTGTCTAGCAGGCTGGGATATATGTGGGAGCTACATTACCGCTGTGTCTAGCAGGCTGGGATATATGTGGGAATTACATTACCGCTGTGTCTAGCAGGCTGGGATATATGTGGGAGCTACATTACCGCAATGTCTAGCAGGCTGGGATATATGTGAGAGCTACATTACCGCTGTGTCTAGCAGGCTGGGATATATGTGGGAGCTACATTACCGTCATGTCTAGCAGGCTGGGATATATGTGGGAGCTACATTACCGCTGTGTCTAGCAGGCTGGGATATATGTAGGAACTACATAACCGTCATGTCTAGCAGGCTGGGATATATGTGGGAACTACAATACCGTCATGTCTAGCAGGCTGGGATATATGTGGGAACTACATTACCGTCATGTCTAGCACGCTGGCTATATGTGGGAGCTACATTACCGCTGTGTCTAGCAGGCCGGCTATATGTGGGAGCTACATTACCGCCATGTCTAGCAGGCTGGGATATATGTGGGAGCTACATTACCGATGTGTCTAGCACGCTGGGATATATGTGGGAGCTACATTACCGCTGTGTCTAGCAGGCTGGGATATATGTGGGAGCTACATTACCGCCATGTCTAGCAGGCTGGGATATATGTGGCAACTACATTACCGTCATGTCTAGCAGGCTGGGATATATGTGGGAGATACAATACCGTCATGTCTAGCAGGCTGCGATATATGTGGGAGATACATTACCGTCATGTCTATCAGGCTGGGATATATGTGGGAGCTACATTACCGCCATGTCTAGCCGGCAGGGATATATGTAGGAACTACATTACCGCCATGTCTAGCAGGCTGGGATATATGTAGGAGCTACATTACCGTCATGTCTAGCAGGCTGGGATATATGTGGGAGCTACATTACCGCCATGTCTAGCAGGCTGGGATATATGTAGGAACTACATTACCGCCATGTCTAGCAGGCTGGGATATATGTGGGAGCTACATTACCGCCATGTCTAGCAGGCTGGGATATATGTGGGAGCTACATTACCGCTGTGTCTAGCAGGCTGGGATATATGTGGGAGCTACATTACCGCCATGTCTATCAGGCTGGGATATATGTGGGAGCTACATTATCGCTGTGTCTAGCAGGCTGGGATATATGTAGGAGCTACATTACCGTCATGTCTAGCAGACTGGGATATATGTAGGAACTAAATTACCGTCATGTCTAGCAGGCTGGGATATATGTAGGAACTACATTACCGTCATGTCTAGCAGGCTGGGATATATGTGGGAGCTACATTACCGTCATGTCTAGCAGGCTGGGATATATGTGGGAGCTACATTACCGTTATGTCTAGCAGGCTGGGATATATGTGGGAACTACATTACCGCCATGTCTAGCAGGCTGGGATATATGTGGGAGCTACATTACCGCCGTGTCTAGCAGGCTGGGATATATGTGGGAGCTACATTACCGCTGTGTCTAGCACGCTGGGATATATGTGGGAGCTACATTACCGCTGTGTCTAGCAGGCTGGGATATATGTGGGAGCTACATTACCGCCATGTCTAGCAGGCTGGGATATATGTAGGAGCTACATTACCTTCATGTCTAGCAGGCTTGGATATATGTAGGAGCTACATTACCGCCATGTCTAGCAGGCTGGGATATATGTGGGAGCTACATTACCGCTGTGTCTAGCAGGCTGGGATATATGTGGGAGCTACATTACCGCTGTGTCTAGCAGGCTGGGATATATGTGGGAGCTACATTACCGTCATGTCTAGCAGGCTGGGATATGTGTAGGAGCTACATTACCGTCATGCCTAGCAGGCTGGGATATATGTGGGAACTACATTACCGTCATGTCTAGCAGGCTGGAATATATGTAGGAGCAACATTACCGCTGTGTCTAGCAGGCTGGGATATATGTGGGAACTACATTACCGTCATGTCTAGCAGGCTGGGATATATGTGGGAGCTACATTACCGTCATGTCTAGCAGGCTATGATATATGTGGGAGCTACATTACCGCTGTGTCTAGCAGGCTGGGATATATGTGGGAACTACATTACCGTCATGTCTAGCAGGCTGGGATATATGTGGGAACTACATTACCGTCATGTCTAGCAGGCTGGGATATATGTGGGAGCTACATTACCGCTGTGTCTAGCAGGCTGGGATATAAGTGGGAACTACATTACCGTCTTGTCTAGCACGCTGGCTATATGTGGGAGCTACATTACCGCTGTGTCTAGCAGGCTGGGATATATGTGGGAGCTACATTACCGCCATGTCTAGCAGGCTGGGATATATGTGGGAGCTACATTACCGCTGTGTCTAGCAGGCTGGGATATATGTGGGAGCTACATTACCGCTGTGTCTAGCAGGCTGGGATATATTTGGGAGCTACATTACCGCTGTGTCTAGCAGGCTGGGATATATGTGGGAGCTACATTACCGCTGTGTCTAGCAGGCTGGGATATATGTGGGAGCTACATTACCGCTATGTCTAGCACGCTGGGATATATGTGGGAGCTACATTACCGCCATGTCTAGCAGGCTGGGATATATATGGGAGCTACATTACCGCTATGTCTAGCAGACTGGGATATATGTAGGAGCTACATTACCGTCATGTCTAGCAGGCTGGGTTATATGTAGGAGCTACATTACCGCCATGTCTAGCAGGCTGGGATATATGTGGGAGCTACATTACCGCCATGTCTAGCAGGCTGGGATATATGTAGGAGCTACATTACCGCCATGTCTAGCAGGCTGGGATATATGTAAGAACTACATTACCACTGTGTCTAGCAGGCTGGGATATATGTGGGAACTACATTACCGTCATGTCCAGCACGCTGGCTATATGTGGGAGCTACATTACCGCTGTGTCTAGCAGGCTGGGATATATGTGGGAGCTACATTACCGTCATGTCTAGCAGGCTGGGATATATGTGGGAGCTACATTACCGCTGTGTCTAGCAGGCTGGGATATATGTAGGAACTACATAACCGTCATGTCTAGCAGGCTGGGATATATGTGGGAACTACAATACCGTCATGTCTAGCAGGCTGGGATATATGTGGGAACTACATTACCGTCATGTCTAGCACGCTGGCTATATGTGGGAGCTACATTACCGCTGTGTCTAGCAGGCTGGTTATATGTGGGAGCTACATTACCGCCATGTCTAGCAGGCTGGGATATATGTGGGAGCTACATTACCGATGTGTCTAGCACGCTGGGATATATGTGGGAGCTACATTACCGCTGTGTCTAGCAGGCTGGGATATATGTGGGAGCTACATTACCGCCATGTCTAGCAGGCTGGGATATATGTGGCAACTACATTACCGTCATGTTTAGCAGGCTGGGATATATGTGGGAGATACAATACCGTCATGTCTAGCAGGCTGCGATATATGTGGGAGATACATTACCGTCATGTCTATCAGGCTGGGATATATGTGGGAGCTACATTACCGCCATGTCTAGCCGGCAGGGATATATGTAGGAACTACATTACCGCCATGTCTAGCAGGCTGGGATATATGTAGGAGCTACATTACCGTCATGTCTAGCAGGCTGGGTTATATGTGGGAGCTACATTACCGCCATGTCTAGCAGGCTGGGATATATGTAGGAACTACATTACCGCCATGTCTAGCAGGCTGGGATATATGTGGGAGCTACATTACCGCCATGTCTAGCAGGCTGGGATATATGTGGGAGCTACATTACCGCTGTGTCTAGCAGGCTGGGATATATGTGGGAGCTACATTACCGCCATGTCTATCAGGCTGGGATATATGTGGGAGCTACATTATCGCTGTGTCTAGCAGGCTGGGATATATGTAGGAGCTACATTACCGTCATGTATAGCAGGCTGGGATATATGTAGGAACTAAATTACCGTCATGTCTAGCAGGCTGGGATATATGTAGGAACTACATTACCGTCATGTCTAGCAGGCTGGGATATATGTGGGAGCTACATTACCGTCATGTCTAGCAGGCTGGGATATATGTGGGAGCTACATTACCGTTATGTCTAGCAGGCTGGGATATATGTGGGAACTACATTACCGCCATGTCTAGCAGGCTGGGATATATGTTGGAGCTACATTACCGCCGTGTCTAGCAGGCTGGGATATATGTGGGAGCTTCATTACCGCTGTGTCTAGCACGCTGGGATATATGTGGGAGCTACATTACCGCTGTGTCTAGCAGGCTGGGATATATGTGGGAGCTACATTACCGCCATGTCTAGCAGGCTGGGATATATGTAGGAGCTACATTACCTTCATGTCTAGCAGGCTTGGATATATGTAGGAGCTACATTACCGCCATGTCTAGCAGGCTGGGATATATGTGGGAGCTACATTACCGCTGTGTCTAGCAGGCTGGGATATATGTGGGAGCTACATTACCGCTGTGTCTAGCAGGCTGGGATATATGTGGGAGCTACATTACCGTCATGTCTAGCAGGCTGGGATATGTGTAGGAGCTACATTACCGTCATGCCTAGCAGGCTGGGATATATGTGGGAACTACATTACCGTCATGTCTAGCAGGCTGGAATATATGTAGGAGCTACATTACCGCTGTGTCTAGCAGGCTGGGATATATGTGGGAACTACATTACCGTCATGTCTAGCAGGCTGGGATATATGTGGGAGCTACATTACCGTCATGTCTAGCAGGCTATGATATATGTGGGAGCTACATTACCGCTGTGTCTAGCAGGCTGGGATATATGTGGGAACTACATTACCGTCATGTCTAGCAGGCTGGGATATATGTGGGAACTACATTACCGTCATGTCTAGCAGGCTGGGATATATGTGGGAGCTACATTACCGCTGTGTCTAGCAGGCTGGGATATATGTGGGAACTACATTACCGTCTTGTCTAGCACGCTGGCTATATGTGGGAGCTACATTACCGCTGTGTCTAGCAGGCTGGGATATATGTGGGAGCTACATTACCGCCATGTCTAGCAGGCTGGGATATATGTGGGAGCTACATTACCGCTGTGTCTAGCAGGCTGGGATATATGTGGGAGCTACATTACCGCTGTGTCTAGCAGGCTGGGATATATTTGGGAGCTACATTACCGCTGTGTCTAGCAGGCTGGGATATATGTGGGAGCTACATTACCGCTGTGTCTAGCAGGCTGGGATATATGTGGGAGCTACATTACCGCTATGTCTAGCACGCTGGGATATATGTGGGAGCTACATTACCGCCATGTCTAGCAGGCTGGGATATATATGGGAGCTACATTACCGCTATGTCTAGCAGACTGGGATATATGTAGGAGCTACATTACCGTCATGTCTAGCAGGCTGGGTTATATGTAGGAGCTACATTACCGCCATGTCTAGCAGGCTGGGATATATGTGGGAGCTACATTACCGCCATGTCTAGCAGGCTGGGATATATGTAGGAGCTACATTACCGCCATGTCTAGCAGGCTGGGATATATGTAAGAACTACATTACCACTGTGTCTAGCAGGCTGGGATATATGTGGGAACTACATTACCGTCATGTCCAGCACGCTGGCTATATGTGGGAGCTACATTACCGCTGTGTCTAGCAGGCTGGGATATATGTGGGTGCTACATTACCGTCATGTCTAACAGGCTGGGATATATGTAGGAGCTACATTACCATCATGTCTAGCAGGCTGGGATATATGTAGGAACTACATTACCGTCATGTCTAGCACGCTGGCTATATGTGGGAGCTACATTACCGCTGTGTCTAGCAGGCTGGGATATATGTAGGAGCTACATTACCGCTGTGTCTAGCAGGCTGGGATATATGTGGGAGCTACATTACCGCCATGTCTAGCAGGCTGGGATATATGTGGGAACTACATTACCGCTGTGTCTAGCAGGCTGGGTTATATGTGGGAGCTACATTACCGCTGAGTGTAGCAGGCTGGGATATATGTGGGAGCTACATTACCGCTGTGTCTAGCAGGCTGGGATATATGTGGGAGCTACATTACCGCTGTGTCTAGCAGGCTGGGATATATGTGGTAGCTACATTACCGCTGAGTCTAGCAGGCTGGGATATATGTGGGCGCTACATTACCGCTGTGTCTAGCAGGCTGGGATATATGTGGGAGCTACATTACCGCTGTGTCTAGCAGGCTGGGATATATGTGGGAGCTACATTACCACCATGTCTAGCAGGCTGGGATATATGTAGGAGCTACATTACCGCTGTGTCTAGCAGGCTGGGATATATGTGGGAGCTACATTACCACTGTGTCTAGCAGGCTGGGATATATGTGGGAACTACATTACCGCTGTGTCTAGCAGGCTGATATATATGTAGAAGCTACATTACCGCTGTGTCTAGCAGGCTGGACTATATGTGGGAGCTACATTACCGCTATGTCTAGCAGGCTGGGATATTTGTGGGAACTACATTACCGTCATGTCTAGCAGGCTGGGATATATGTAGGAGCTACATAACCGCTGTGTCTAGCAGGCTGGGATATATGTGGGAGCTACATTACCGCTATGTCTAGCAGGCTGGGATATATGTGGGAGCTACATTACCGCTGTGTCTAGCAGGCTGGGATATATGTGGGAGCTACATTACCGCTGTGTCTAGCAGGCTGGGATATATGTGGGAGCTACATTACCGCTGTGTCTAGCAGACTGGGATATATGTGGGAGCTACATTACCACTGTGTCTAGCAGGCTGGGATATTTGTTGGAACTACATTACCGCTGTGTCTAGCAAGCTGGGATATATGTGGGAGCTACATTACCGCTGTGTCTAGCAGGCTGGGATATATGTGGGAGCTACATTACCGCACTGTCTAGCAGGCTGGGATATATGTGGGAACTACATTACCGTCATGTCTAGCAGGCTGGGATATATGTGGGAGCTACATTACCGTCATGTCTAGCAGGCTATGATATATGTGGGAGCTACATTACCGCTGTGTCTAGCAGGCTGGGATATATGTGGGAACTACATTACCGTCATGTCTAGCAGGCTGGGATATATGTGGGAACTACATTACCGTCATGTCTAGCAGGCTGGGATATATGTGGGAGCTACATTACCGCTGTGTCTAGCAGGCTGGGATATATGTGGGAACTACATTACCGTCTTGTCTAGCACGCTGGCTATATGTGGGAGCTACATTACCGCTGTGTCTAGCAGGCTGGGATATATGTGGGAGCTACATTACCGCCATGTCTAGCAGGCTGGGATATATGTGGGAGCTACATTACCGCTGTGTCTAGCAGGCTGGGATATATGTGGGAGCTACATTACCGCTGTGTCTAGCAGGCTGGGATATATTTGGGAGCTACATTACCGCTGTGTCTAGCAGGCTGGGATATATGTGGGAGCTACATTACCGCTGTGTCTAGCAGGCTGGGATATATGTGGGAGCTACATTACCGCTATGTCTAGCACGCTGGGATATATGTGGGAGCTACATTACCGCCATGTCTAGCAGGCTGGGATATATATGGGAGCTACATTACCGCTGTGTCTAGCAGACTGGGATATATGTAGGAGCTACATTACCGTCATGTCTAGCAGGCTGGGATATATGTAGGAGCTACATTACCGCCATGTCTAGCAGGCTGGGATATATGTGGGAGCTACATTACCGCCATGTCTAGCAGGCTGGGATATATGTAGGAGCTACATTACCGCCATGTCTAGCAGGCTGGGATATATGTAAGAACTACATTACCACTGTGTCTAGCAGGCTGGGATATATGTGGGAACTACATTACCGTCATGTCCAGCAAGCTGGCTATATGTGGGAGCTACATTACCGCTGTGTCTAGCAGGCTGGGATATATGTGGGTGCTACATTACCGTCATGTCTAACAGGCTGGGATATATGTAGGAGCTACATTACCATCATGACTAGCAGGCTGGGATATATGTAGGAACTACATTACCGTCATGTCTAGCACGCTGGCTATATGTGGGAGCTACATTACCGCTGTGTCTAGCAGGCTGGGATATATGTGGGAGCTACATTACCGCCATGTCAAGCAGGCTGGGATATATGTGGGAACTACATTACCGCTGTGTCTAGCAGGCTGGGATATATGTGGGAGCTACATTACCGCTGAGTGTAGCAGGCTGGGATATATGTGGGAGCTACATTACCGCTGTGTCTAGCAGGCTGGGATATATGTGGGAGCTACATTACCGCTGTGTCTAGCAGGCTGGGATATATGTGGGAGCTACATTACCGCTGAGTCTAGCAGGCTGGGATATATGTGGTCGCTACATTACCGCTGTGTCTAGCAGGCTGGGATATATGTGGGAGCTACATTACCGCTGTGTCTAGCAGGCTGGGATATATGTGGGAGCTACATTACCGCCATGTCTAGCAGGCTGGGATATATGTAGGAACTACATTACCGCTGTGTCTAGCAGGCTGGGATATATGTGGGAGCTACATTACCGATGTGTCTAGCAGGCTGGGATATATGTGGGAGCTACATTACCGCCATGTCTAGCAGGCTGGGATATATGTAGGAACTACATTACCGCTGTGTCTAGCAGGCTGGGATATATGTGGGAGCTACATTACCGCTGTGTCTAGCAGGCTGGGATATATGTGGGAGCTACATTACCGCCATGTCTAGCAGGCTGGGATATATGTAGGAACTACATTACCGCTGTGTCTAGCAGGCTGGGATATATGTGGGAGCTACATTACCGCTGTGTATAGCAGGCTGGGATATATTTGGGAGCTACATTACCGCTGTGTCTAGCAGGCTGGGATATATGAGGGAGCTACATTACCGCCGTGTCTAGCAGGCTGGGATATATGTGGGAACTATATTACCGCTGTGTCTAGCAGGCTGGGATATATGTAGAAGCTACATTACCGCTGTGTCTAGCAGGCTGGGATATATTTGGGAGCTACATTACCGCCGTGTCTAGCAGGCTGGGATATATGTGGGAGCTACATTACCGCTGTGTCTAGCAGGCTGGGATATATGTGGGAACTACATTACCGCTGTGTCTAGCATGCTGGGATATATGTAGGAGCTACATTACCGCTGTGTCTAGCAGGCTGGGATATATGTGGGAGCTACATTACCACTGTGTCTAGCAGGCTGGGATATATGTGGGAACTACATTACCGCTGTGTCTAGCAGGCTGATATATATGTAGAAGCTACATTACCGCTGTGTCTAGCAGGCTGGACTATATGTGGGAGCTACATTACCGCTATGTCTAGCAGGCTGGGATATTTGTGGGAACTACATTACCGTCATGTCTAGCAGGCTGGGATATATGTAGGAGCTACATAACCGCTGTGTCTAGCAGGCTGGGATATATGTGGGAGCTACATTACCGCTATGTCTAGCAGGCTGGGATATATGTGGGAGCTACATTACCGCTGTGTCTAGCAGGCTGGGATATATGTAGGAGCTACATTACCGCTGTGTCTAGCAGGCTGGGATATATGTGGGAGCTACATTACCGCTGTGTCTAGCAGACTGGGATATATGTGGGAGCTACATTACCACTGTGTCTAGCAGGCTGGGATATTTGTTGGAACTACATTACCGCTGTGTCTAGCAGGCTGGGATATATGTGGGAGCTACATTACCGCTGTGTCTAGCAGGCTGGGATATATGTGGGAGCTACATTACCGCAGTGTCTAGCAGGCTGGGATATATGTGGGAGCTACATTACCACTGTGTCTAGCAGGCTGGGATATTTGTGGGAACTACATTACCGCTGTGTCTAGCAGGCTGGGATATATAAGGGATCTACATTACCGCTGTGTCTAGCAGGCTGGGATATATGTGGGAGCTTCATTACCGCTGTGTCTAGCAGGCTTGGATATATGTGGGAGCTACATTACCACTGTGTCTAGCAGGCTGGGATATTTGTGGGAACTACATTACCGCTGTGTCTAGCAGGCTGGGATATATGTGGGTGATACATTACCGCCGTGTCTAGCAGGCTGGGATATATGTGGGAGCTACATTACCGCTGTGTCTTGCAGGCTGGGATATATGTGGGAGCTACATTACCGCTGTGTCTAGCAGGCTGGGATATATGTGGGAGCTACATTACCGCTGTGTCTAGCAGGCTGGGATATATGTGGGAGCTACATTACCGCCATGTCTAGCAGGCTGGGATATATGTAGGAACTACATTACCGCTGTGTCTAGCAGGCTGGGATATATGTGGGAGCTACATTACCGCTGTGTCTAGCAGGCTGGGATATATGTGGGAACTACATTACCGCTGTGTCTAGCAGGCTGGGATATATGTGGGAGCTACATTACCGCCATGTCTAGCAGGCTGGGATATATGTGAGAGCTACATTACCGCTGTGTCTAGCAGGCTGGGATATATGTGGGAGCTACATTACCGTCATGTCTAGCAGGCTGGGATATATGTGGGAGCTACATTACCGCTGTGTCTAGCAGGCTGGGATATATGTAGGAACTACATTACCGTCATGTCTAGCAGGCTGGGATATATGTGGGAACTACAATACCGTCATGTCTAGCAGGCTGTGATATATGTGGGAACTACATTACCGTCATTTCTAGCACGCTGGCTATATGTGGGAGCTACATTACCGCAGTGTCTAGCAGGCTGGCTATATGTGGGAGCTACATTACCGCCATGTCTAGCAGGCTGGGATATATGTGGGAGCTACATTACCGATGTGTCTACCACGCTGGGATATATGTGGGAGCTACATTACCGCTGTGTCTAGCAGGCTGGGATATATGTGGGAGCTACATTACCGCCATGTCTAG
Organism: Cepaea hortensis; assembly: GCA_963921405.1. Classification (NCBI taxonomy): domain Eukaryota; kingdom Metazoa; phylum Mollusca; class Gastropoda; order Stylommatophora; family Helicidae; genus Cepaea; species Cepaea hortensis. Next base: position 7,237,191 of record OY992897.1, read on the forward strand.
CAGGCTGGGATATATGTAGGAGCTACATTACCGTCATGTCTAGCAGGCTGGGATATATGTAGGAACTACATTACCGCCATGTCTAGCAGGCTGGGATATATGTAGGAGCTAAATTACTGTCATGTCTAGCAGGCTGGGATATATGTGGGAGCTACATTACCGCCATGTCTAGCAGGCTGGGATATATGTGGGAGATACAATACCGTCATGTCTAGCAGGCTGCGATATATGTGGGAGATACATTACCGTCATGTCTATCAGGCTGGGATATATGTGGGAGCTACATTACCGCCATGTCTAGCCGGCAGGGATATATGTAGGAACTACATTACCGCCATGTCTAGCAGGCTGGGATATATGTAGGAGCTACATTACCGTCATGTCTAGCAGGCTGGGATATATGTGGGAGCTACATTACCGCCATGTCTAGCAGGCTGGGATATATGTAGGAACTACATTACCGCCATGTCTAGCTGGCTGGGATATATGTGGGAGCTACATTACCGCCATGTCTAGCAGGCTGGGATATATGTGGGAGCTACATTACCGCTGTCTCTAGCACGCTGGAATATATGTGGGAGCTACATTACCGCTGTGTCTAGCAGGCTGGGATATATGTGGGAGCTACATTACCGCCATGTCTAGCAGGCTGGGATATATGTGGGAGCTACATTACCGCTGTGTCTAGCAGGCTGGGATATATGTGGGAGCTACATTACCGCCATGTCTAGCAGGCTGGGATATATGTGGGAGCTACATTACCGCTGTGTCTAGCAGGCTGGGATATATGAGGGAGCTACATTACCGCCGTGTCTAGCAGGCTGGGATATATGTGGGAACTATATTACCGCTGTGTCTAGCAGGCTGGGATATATGTAGGAGCTACATTACCGCTGTGTCTAGCAGGCTGGGATATATGTGGGAGCTACATTACCGCCGTGTCTAGCAGGCTGGGATATATGTGGGAGCTACATTACCGCTGTGTCTAGCAGGCTGGGTTAAATGTGGGAGCTACATTACCGCTGTGTCTAGCAGGCTGGGATATATGTGGGAACTACATTACCGCTGTGTCTAGCAGGCTGGGATATATGTAGGAGCTACATTACCGCTGTGTCTAGCAGGCTGGGATATATGTGGGAGCTACATTACCACTGTGTCTAGCAGGCTGGGATATATGTGGGAACTACATTACCGCTGTGTCTAGCAGGCTGATATATATGTAGAAGCTACATTACCGCTGTGTCTAGCAGGCTGGACTATATGTGGGAGCTACATTACCGCTATGTCTAGCAGGCTGGGATATTTGTGGGAACTACATTACCGTCATGTCTAGCAGGCTGGGATATATGTAGGAGCTACATTACCGTTGTGTCTAGCAGGCTGGGATATATGTGGGAGCTACATTACCGCTATGTCTAGCAGGCTGGAATATATGTGGGAGCTACATTACCGCTGTGTCTAGCAGGCTGGGATATATGTAGGAGCTACATTACCGCTGTGTCTAGCAGGCTGGGATATATGTGGGAGCTACATTACCGCTGTGTCTAGCAGACTGGGATATATGTGGGAGCTACATTACCACTGTGTCTAGCAGGCTGGGATATTTGTCGGAACTACATTACCGCTGTGTCTAGCAGGCTGGGATATATGTGGGAGCTACATTACCGCTGTGTCTAGCAGGCTGGGATATATGTGGGAGCTACATTACCGCAGTGTCTAGCAGGCTGGGATATATGTGGGAGCTACATTACCGCTGTGTCTAGCAGGCTGGGATATTTGTGGGAACTACATTACCACTGTGTCTAGCAGGCTGGGATATATGTGGGAGCTACATTACCGCTGTGTCTAGCAGGCTGGGATATATGTGGGAGCTTCATTACCGCTGTGTCTAGCAGGCTGGGATATATGTGGGAGCTACATTACCACTGTGTCTAGCAGGCTGGGATATTTGTGGGAACTACATTACCGCTGTGTCTAGCAGGCTGGGATATATGTGTGTGATACATTACCGCCGTGTCTAGCAGGCTGGGATATATGTGGGAGCTACATTACCGCTGTGTCTTGCAGGCTGGGATATATGTGGGAGCTACATTACCGCTGTGTCTAGCAGGCTGGGATATATGTGGGAGCTACATTACCGCTGTGTCTAGCAGGCTGGGATATATGTGGGAGCTACATTACCGCCATGTCTAGCAGGCTGGGATATATGTAGGAACTACATTACCGCTGTGTCTAGCAGGCTGGGATATATGTGGGAGCTACATTACCGCTGTGTCTAGCAGGCTGGGATATATGTGGGAACTACATTACCGCTGTGTCTAGCAGGCTGGGATATATGTGGGAGCCACATTACCGCAATGTCTAGCAGGCTGGGATATATGTGAGAGCTACATTACCGCTGTGTCTAGCAGGCTGGGATATATGTGGGAGCTACATTACCGTCATGTCTAGCAGGCTGGGATATATTTGGGAGCTACATTACCGCTGTGTCTAGCAGGCTGGAATATATGTAGGAACTACATTACCGTCATGTCTAGCAGGCTGGGATATATGTGGGAACTAAAATACCGTCATGTCTAGCAGGCTGGGATATATGTGGGAACTACATTACCGTCATGTCTAACACGCTGGCTATATGTGGGAGCTACATTACCGCTGTGTCTAGCAGGCTGGCTATATGTGGGAGCTACATTACCGCCATGTCTAGCAGGCTGGGATATATGTGGGAGCTACATTACCGATGTGTCTAGCACGCTGGGATATATGTGGGAGCTACATTACCGCTGTGTCTAGCAGGCTGGGATATATGTGGGAGCTACATTACCGCCATGTCTAGCAGGCTGGGATATATGTAGGAGCTACATTACCGTCATGTCTAGCAGGCTGGGATATATGTAGGAACTACATTACCGCCATGTCTAGCAGGCTGGGATATATGTAGGAGCTAAATTACCGTCATGTCTAGCAGGCTGGGATATATGTGGGAGCTACATTACCGCCATGTCTAGCAGGCTGGGATATATGTGGCAACTACATTACCGTCATGTCTAGCAGGCTGGGATATATGTGGGAGATACAATACCGTCATGGCTAGCAGGCTGCGATATATGTGGGAGATACATTACCGTCATGTCTATCAGGCTGGGATATATTTGGGAGCTACATTACCGCCATGTCTAGCCGGCAGTGATATATGTAAGAACTACATTACCGCCATGTCTAGCAGGCTGGGATATATGTAGGAGCTACATTACCGTCATGTCTAGCAGGCTGGGATATATGTGGGAGCTACATTACCGCCATGTCTAGCAGGCTGGGATATATGTAGGAACTACATTACCGCCATGTCTAGCAGGCTGGGATATATGTGGGAGCTACATTACCGCCATGTCTAGCAGGCTGGGATATATGTGGGAGCTACATTACCGCTGTGTCTAGCAGGCTGGGATATATGTGGGAGCTACATTACCGCCATGTCTATCAGGCTGGGATATATGTGGGAGCTACATTATCGCTGTGTCTAGCAGGCTGGGATATATGTAGGAGCTACATTACCGTCATGTCTAGCAGGCTGGGATATATGTAGGAACTACATTACCGTCATGTCTAGCAGGCTGGGATATATGTAGGAACTACATTACCGTCATGTCTAGCATGCTGGTATATATGTAGGAACTACATTACCGTCATGTCTAGCAGGCTGGGATATATGTGGGAGCTACATTACCGTCATGTCTAGCAGGCTGGGATATATGTAGGAACTACATTACCGCCATGTCTAGCAGGCTGGGATATATGTGGGAGCTACATTACCGCCATGTCTAGCAGGCTGGGATATATGTGGGAGCTACATTACCGCTGTGTCTAGCACGCTGGGATATATGTGGGAGCTACATTACCGCTGTGTCTAGCAGGCTGGGATATATGTGGGAGCTATATTACCGCCATGTCTAGCAGGCTGGGTTATATGTAGGAGCTACATTACCGCCATGTCTAGCAGGCTGGGATATATGTGGGAGCTACATTACCGCTGTGTCTAGCAGGCTGGGATATATGTGGGAGCTACATTACCGCTGTGTCTAGCAGGCTGGGATATATGTGGGAGCTACATTACCGTCATGTCTAGCAGGCTGGGATATGTGTAGGAGCTACATTACCGTCATGCCTTGCAGGCTGGGATATATGTGGGAACTACATTACCGTCATGTCTAGCAGGCTGGGATATATGTGGGAGCTACATTACCGCTGTGTCTAGCAGGCTGGGATATATGTGGGAACTACATTACCGTCATGTCTAGCAGGCTGGGATATATGTGGGAGCTACATTACCGTCATGTCTAGCAGGCTGGGATATATGTGGGAGCTACATTACCGCTGTGTCTAGCAGGCTGGGATATATGTGGGAACTACATTACCGTCATGTCTAGCAGGCTGGGATATATGTGGGAACTACATTACCGTCATGTCTAGCAGGCTGGGATATATGTGGGAGCTACATTACCGCTGTGTCTAGCAGGCTGGGATATATGTGGGAACTACATTACCGTCATGTCTAGCACGCTGGCTATATGTGTGAGCTACATTACCGCTGTGTCTAGCAGGCTGGGATATATGTGGGAGCTACATTACCGCCATGTCTAGCAGGCTGGGATATATGTGGGAGCTACATTACCGCTGTGTCTAGCAGGCTGGGATATATGTGGGAGCTACATTACCGCCATGTCTAGCAGGCTGGGATATATGTGGGAGCTACATTACCGCTGTGTCTAGCACGCTGGGATATATGTGGGAGCTACATTACCGCTGTGTCTAGCAGGCTGGGATATATGTGGGAGCTATATTACCGCCATGTCTAGCAGGCTGGGTTATATGTAGGAGCTACATTACCGCCATGTCTAGCAGGCTGGGATATATGTGGGAGCTACATTACCGCTGTGTCTAGCAGGCTGGGATATATGTGGGAGCTACATTACCGCTGTGTCTAGCAGGCTGGGATATATGTGGGAGCTACATTACCGTCATGTCTAGCAGGCTGGGATATGTGTAGGAGCTACATTACCGTCATGCCTTGCAGGCTGGGATATATGTGGGAACTACATTACCGTCATGTCTAGCAGGCTGAGATATATGTGGGAGCTACATTACCGCTGTGTCTAGCAGGCTGGGATATATGTGGGAACTACATTACCGTCATGTCTAGCAGGCTGGGATATATGTGGGAGCTACATTACCGTCATGTCTAGCAGGCTGGGATATATGTGGGAGCTACATTACCGCTGTGTCTAGCAGGCTGGGATATATGTGGGAACTACATTACCGTCATGTCTAGCAGGCTGGGATATATGTGGGAACTACATTACCGTCATGTCTAGCAGGCTGGGATATATGTGGGAGCTACATTACCGCTGTGTCTAGCAGGCTGGGATATATGTGGGAACTACATTACCGTCATGTCTAGCACGCTGGCTATATGTGTGAGCTACATTACCGCTGTGTCTAGCAGGCTGGGATATATGTGGGAGCTACATTACCGCCATGTCTAGCAGGCTGGGATATATGTGGGAGCTACATTACCGCTGTGTCTAGCAGGCTGGGATATATGTGGGAGCTACATTACCGCCATGTCTAGCAGGCTGGGATATATGTGGGAGCTACATTACCGTCATGTCTAGCAGGCTGGGATATGTGTAGGAGCTACATTACCGTCATGCCTTGCAGGCTGGGATATATGTGGGAACTACATTACCGTCATGTCTAGCAGGCTGGGATATATGTGGGAGCTACATTACCGCTGTGTCTAGCAGGCTGGGATATATGTGGGAACTACATTACCGTCATGTCTAGCAGGCTGGGATATATGTGGGAGCTACATTACCGTCATGTCTAGCAGGCTGGGATATATGTGGGAGCTACATTACCGCTGTGTCTAGCAGGCTGGGATATATGTGGGAACTACATTACCGTCATGTCTAGCAGGCTGGGATATATGTGGGAACTACATTACCGTCATGTCTAGCAGGCTGGGATATATGTGGGAGCTACATTACCGCTGTGTCTAGCAGGCTGGGATATATGTGGGAACTACATTACCGTCATGTCTAGCACGCTGGCTATATGTGTGAGCTACATTACCGCTGTGTCTAGCAGGCTGGGATATATGTGGGAGCTACATTACCGCCATGTCTAGCAGGCTGGGATATATGTGGGAGCTACATTACGGCTGTGTCTAGCACGCTGGGATATATGTGGGAGCTACATTACCGCCATGTCTAGCCGGCAGGGATATATGTAGGAACTACATTACCGCCATGTCTAGCAGGCTGGGATATATGTAGGAGCTACATTACCGTCATGTCTAGCAGGCTGGGATATATGTGGGAGCTACATTACCGCCATGTCTAGCAGGCTGGGATATATGTAGGAACTACATTACCGCCATGTCTAGCTGGCTGGGATATATGTGGGAGCTACATTACCGCCATGTCTAGCAGGCTGGGATATATGTGGGAGCTACATTACCGCTGTCTCTAGCACGCTGGAATATATGTGGAAGCTACATTACCGCTGTGTCTAGCAGGCTGGGATATATGTGGGAGCTACATTACCGCCATGTCTAGCAGGCTGGGATATATGTGGGAGCTACATTACCGCTGTGTCTAGCAGGCTGGGATATATGTGGGAGCTACATTACCGCCATGTCTAGCAGGCTGGGATATATGTGGGAGCTACATTACCGCTGTGTCTAGCAGGCTGGGATATATGAGGGAGCTACATTACCGCCGTGTCTAGCAGGCTGGGATATATGTGGGAACTATATTACCGCTGTGTCTAGCAGGCTGGGATATATGTAGGAGCTACATTACCGCTGTGTCTAGCAGGCTGGGATATATGTGGGAGCTACATTACCGCCGTGTCTAGCAGGCTGGGATATATGTGGGAGCTACATTACCGCTGTGTCTAGCAGGCTGGGTTAAATGTGGGAGCTACATTACCGCTGTGTCTAGCAGGCTGGGATATATGTGGGAACTACATTACCGCTGTGTCTAGCAGGCTGGGATATATGTAGGAGCTACATTACCGCTGTGTCTAGCAGGCTGGGATATATGTGGGAGCTACATTACCACTGTGTCTAGCAGGCTGGGATATATGTGGGAACTACATTACCGCTGTGTCTAGCAGGCTGATATATATGTAGAAGCTACATTACCGCTGTGTCTAGCAGGCTGGACTATATGTGGGAGCTACATTACCGCTATGTCTAGCAGGCTGGGATATTTGTGGGAACTACATTACCGTCATGTCTAGCAGGCTGGGATATATGTAGGAGCTACATTACCGTTGTGTCTAGCAGGCTGGGATATATGTGGGAGCTACATTACCGCTATGTCTAGCAGGCTGGAATATATGTGGGAGCTACATTACCGCTGTGTCTAGCAGGCTGGGATATATGTAGGAGCTACATTACCGCTGTGTCTAGCAGGCTGGGATATATGTGGGAGCTACATTACCGCTGTGTCTAGCAGACTGGGATATATGTGGGAGCTACATTACCACTGTGTCTAGCAGGCTGGGATATTTGTCGGAACTACATTACCGCTGTGTCTAGCAGGCTGGGATATATGTGGGAGCTACATTACCGCTGTGTCTAGCAGGCTGGGATATATGTGGGAGCTACATTACCGCAGTGTCTAGCAGGCTGGGATATATGTGGGAGCTACATTACCGCTGTGTCTAGCAGGCTGGGATATATGTGGGAGCTACATTACCGCTGTGTCTAGCAGGCTGGGATATATGTGGGAGCTACATTACCGTCATGTCTAGCAGGCTGGGATATGTGTAGGAGCTACATTACCGTCATGCCTTGCAGGCTGGGATATATGTGGGAACTACATTACCGTCATGTCTAGCAGGCTGGGATATATGTGGGAGCTACATTACCGCTGTGTCTAGCAGGCTGGGATATATGTGGGAACTACATTACCGTCATGTCTAGCAGGCTGGGATATATGTGGGAGCTACATTACCGTCATGTCTAGCAGGCTGGGATATATGTGGGAGCTACATTACCGCTGTGTCTAGCAGGCTGGGATATATGTGGGAACTACATTACCGTCATGTCTAGCAGGCTGGGATATATGTGGGAACTACATTACCGTCATGTCTAGCAGGCTGGGATATATGTGGGAGCTACATTACCGCTGTGTCTAGCAGGCTGGGATATATGTGGGAACTACATTACCGTCATGTCTAGCACGCTGGCTATATGTGTGAGCTACATTACCGCTGTGTCTAGCAGGCTGGGATATATGTGGGAGCTACATTACCGCCATGTCTAGCAGGCTGGGATATATGTGGGAGCTACATTACCGCTGTGTCTAGCAGGCTGGGATATATGTGGGAGCTACATTACCGCCATGTCTAGCAGGCTGGGATATATGTGGGAGCTACATTACCGCTGTGTCTAGCACGCTGGGATATATGTGGGAGCTACATTACCGCTGTGTCTAGCAGGCTGGGATATATGTGGGAGCTATATTACCGCCATGTCTAGCAGGCTGGGTTATATGTAGGAGCTACATTACCGCCATGTCTAGCAGGCTGGGATATATGTGGGAGCTACATTACCGCTGTGTCTAGCAGGCTGGGATATATGTGGGAGCTACATTACCGCTGTGTCTAGCAGGCTGGGATATATGTGGGAGCTACATTACCGTCATGTCTAGCAGGCTGGGATATGTGTAGGAGCTACATTACCGTCATGCCTTGCAGGCTGGGATATATGTGGGAACTACATTACCGTCATGTCTAGCAGGCTGGGATATATGTGGGAGCTACATTACCGCTGTGTCTAGCAGGCTGGGATATATGTGGGAACTACATTACCGTCATGTCTAGCAGGCTGGGATATATGTGGGAGCTACATTACCGTCATGTCTAGCAGGCTGGGATATATGTGGGAGCTACATTACCGCTGTGTCTAGCAGGCTGGGATATATGTGGGAACTACATTACCGTCATGTCTAGCAGGCTGGGATATATGTGGGAACTACATTACCGTCATGTCTAGCAGGCTGGGATATATGTGGGAGCTACATTACCGCTGTGTCTAGCAGGCTGGGATATATGTGGGAACTACATTACCGTCATGTCTAGCACGCTGGCTATATGTGTGAGCTACATTACCGCTGTGTCTAGCAGGCTGGGATATATGTGGGAGCTACATTACCGCCATGTCTAGCAGGCTGGGATATATGTGGGAGCTACATTACCGCTGTGTCTAGCAGGCTGGGATATATGTGGGAGCTACATTACCGCCATGTCTAGCAGGCTGGGATATATGTGGGAGCTACATTACCGTCATGTCTAGCAGGCTGGGATATGTGTAGGAGCTACATTACCGTCATGCCTTGCAGGCTGGGATATATGTGGGAACTACATTACCGTCATGTCTAGCAGGCTGGGATATATGTGGGAGCTACATTACCGCTGTGTCTAGCAGGCTGGGATATATGTGGGAACTACATTACCGTCATGTCTAGCAGGCTGGGATATATGTGGGAGCTACATTACCGTCATGTCTAGCAGGCTGGGATATATGTGGGAGCTACATTACCGCTGTGTCTAGCAGGCTGGGATATATGTGGGAACTACATTACCGTCATGTCTAGCAGGCTGGGATATATGTGGGAACTACATTACCGTCATGTCTAGCAGGCTGGGATATATGTGGGAGCTACATTACCGCTGTGTCTAGCAGGCTGGGATATATGTGGGAACTACATTACCGTCATGTCTAGCACGCTGGCTATATGTGTGAGCTACATTACCGCTGTGTCTAGCAGGCTGGGATATATGTGGGAGCTACATTACCGCCATGTCTAGCAGGCTGGGATATATGTGGGAGCTACATTACGGCTGTGTCTAGCACGCTGGGATATATGTGGGAGCTACATTACCGCCATGTCTAGCCGGCAGGGATATATGTAGGAACTACATTACCGCCATGTCTAGCAGGCTGGGATATATGTAGGAGCTACATTACCGTCATGTCTAGCAGGCTGGGATATATGTGGGAGCTACATTACCGCCATGTCTAGCAGGCTCGGATATATGTAGGAACTACATTACCGCCATGTCTAGCTGGCTGGGATATATGTGGGAGCTACATTACCGCCATGTCTAGCAGGCTGGGATATATGTGGGAGCTACATTACCGCTGTCTCTAGCACGCTGGAATATATGTGGAAGCTACATTACCGCTGTGTCTAGCAGGCTGGGATATATGTGGGAGCTACATTACCGCCATGTCTAGCAGGCTGGGATATATGTGGGAGCTACATTACCGCTGTGTCTAGCAGGCTGGGATATATGTGGGAGCTACATTACCGCCATGTCTAGCAGGCTGGGATATATGTGGGAGCTACATTACCGCTGTGTCTAGCAGGCTGGGATATATGAGGGAGCTACATTACCGCCGTGTCTAGCAGGCTGGGATATATGTGGGAACTATATTACCGCTGTGTCTAGCAGGCTGGGATATATGTAGGAGCTACATTACCGCTGTGTCTAGCAGGCTGGGATATATGTGGGAGCTACATTACCGCCGTGTCTAGCAGGCTGGGATATATGTGGGAGCTACATTACCGCTGTGTCTAGCAGGCTGGGTTAAATGTGGGAGCTACATTACCGCTGTGTCTAGCAGGCTGGGATATATGTGGGAACTACATTACCGCTGTGTCTAGCAGGCTGGGATATATGTAGGAGCTACATTACCGCTGTGTCTAGCAGGCTGGGATATATGTGGGAGCTACATTACCACTGTGTCTAGCAGGCTGGGATATATGTGGGAACTACATTACCGCTGTGTCTAGCAGGCTGATATATATGTAGAAGCTACATTACCGCTGTGTCTAGCAGGCTGGACTATATGTGGGAGCTACATTACCGCTATGTCTAGCAGGCTGGGATATTTGTGGGAACTACATTACCGTCATGTCTAGCAGGCTGGGATATATGTAGGAGCTACATTACCGTTGTGTCTAGCAGGCTGGGATATATGTGGGAGCTACATTACCGCTATGTCTAGCAGGCTGGAATATATGTGGGAGCTACATTACCGCTGTGTCTAGCAGGCTGGGATATATGTAGGAGCTACATTACCGCTGTGTCTAGCAGGCTGGGATATATGTGGGAGCTACATTACCGCTGTGTCTAGCAGACTGGGATATATGTGGGAGCTACATTACCACTGTGTCTAGCAGGCTGGGATATTTGTCGGAACTACATTACCGCTGTGTCTAGCAGGCTGGGATATATGTGGGAGCTACATTACCGCTGTGTCTAGCAGGCTGGGATATATGTGGGAGCTACATTACCGCAGTGTCTAGCAGGCTGGGATATATGTGGGAGCTACATTACCGCTGTGTCTAGCAGGCTGGGATATTTGTGGGAACTACATTACCACTGTGTCTAGCAGGCTGGGATATATGTGGGAGCTACATTACCGCTGTGTCTAGCAGGCTGGGATATATGTGGGAGCTTCATTACCGCTGTGTCTAGCAGGCTGGGATATATGTGGGAGCTACATTACCACTGTGTCTAGCAGGCTGGGATATTTGTGGGAACTACATTACCGCTGTGTCTAGCAGGCTGGGATATATGTGTGTGATACATTACCGCCGTGTCTAGCAGGCTGGGATATATGTGGGAGCTACATTACCGCTGTGTCTTGCAGGCTGGGATATATGTGGGAGCTACATTACCGCTGTGTCTAGCAGGCTGGGATATATGTGGGAGCTACATTACCGCTGTGTCTAGCAGGCTGGGATATATGTGGGAGCTACATTACCGCCATGTCTAGCAGGCTGGGATATATGTAGGAACTACATTACCGCTGTGTCTAGCAGGCTGGGATATATGTGGGAGCTACATTACCGCTGTGTCTAGCAGGCTGGGATATATGTGGGAACTACATTACCGCTGTGTCTAGCAGGCTGGGATATATGTGGGAGCTACATTACCGCAATGTCTAGCAGGCTGGGATATATGTGAGAGCTACATTACCGCTGTGTCTAGCAGGCTGGGATATATGTGGGAGCTACATTACCGTCATGTCTAGCAGGCTGGGATATATTTGGGAGCTACATTACCGCTGTGTCTAGCAGGCTGGAATACATGTAGGAACTACATTACCGTCATGTCTAGCAGGCTGGGATATATGTGGGAACTAAAATACCGTCATGTCTAGCAGGCTGGGATATATGTGGGAACTACATTACCGTCATGTCTAGCACGCTGGCTATATGTGGGAGCTACATTACCGCTGTGTCTAGCAGGCTGGCTATATGTGGGAGCTACATTACCGCCATGTCTAGCAGGCTGGGATATATGTGGGAGCTACATTACCGATGTGTCTAGCACGCTGGGATATATGTGGGAGCTACATTACCGCTGTGTCTAGCAGGCTGGGATATATGTGGGAGCTACATTACCGCCATGTCTAGCAGGCTGGGATATATGTAGGAGCTACATTACCGTCATGTCTAGCAGGCTGGGATATATGTAGGAACTACATTACCGCCATGTCTAGCAGGCTGGGATATATGTAGGAGCTAAATTACCGTCATGTCTAGCAGGCTGGGATATATGTGGGAGCTACATTACCGCCATGTCTAGCAGGCTGGGATATATGTGGCAACTACATTACCGTCATGTCTAGCAGGCTGGGATATATGTGGGAGATACAATACCGTCATGGCTAGCAGGCTGCGATATATGTGGGAGATACATTACCGTCATGTCTATCAGGCTGGGATATATGTGGGAGCTACATTACCGCCATGTCTAGCCGGCAGGGATATATGTAAGAACTACATTACCGCCATGTCTAGCAGGCTGGGATATATGTAGGAGCTACATTACCGTCATGTCTAGCAGGCTGGGATATATGTGGGAGCTACATTACCGCCATGTCTAGCAGGCTGGGATATATGTAGGAACTACATTACCGCCATGTCTAGCAGGCTGGGATATATGTGGGAGCTACATTACCGCCATGTCTAGCAGGCTGGGATATATGTGGGAGCTACATTACCGCTGTGTCTAGCAGGCTGGGATATATGTGGGAGCTACATTACCGCCATGTCTATCAGGCTGGGATATATGTGGGAGCTACATTATCGCTGTGTCTAGCAGGCTGGGATATATGTAGGAGCTACATTACCGTCATGTCTAGCAGGCTGGGATATATTTAGGAACTACATTACCGTCATGTCTAGCAGGCTGGGATATATGTAGGAACTACATTACCGTCATGTCTAGCAGGCTGGTATATATGTAGGAACTACATTACCGTCATGTCTAGCAGGCTGGGATATATGTGGGAGCTACATTACCGTCATGTCTAGCAGGCTGGGATATATGTAGGAACTACATTACCGCCATGTCTAGCAGGCTGGGATATATGTGGGAGCTACATTACCGCCATGTCTAGCAGGCTGGGATATATGTGGGAGCTACATTACCGCTGTGTCTAGCACGCTGGGATATATGTGGGAGCTACATTACCGCTGTGTCTAGCAGGCTGGGATATATGTGGGAGCTACATTACCGCCATGTCTAGCAGGCTGGGATATATGTAGGAGCTACATTACCGTCATGTCTAGCAGGCTTGGATATATGTAGGAGCTACATTACCGCCATGTCTAGCAGGCTGGGATATATGTGGGAGCTACATTACCGCTGTGTCTAGCAGGCTGGGATATATGTGGGAGCTACATTACCGCTGTGTCTAGCAGGCTGGGATATATGTGGGAGCTACATTACCGTCATGTCTAGCAGGCTGGGATATGTGTAGGAGCTACATTACCGTCATGCCTTGCAGGCTGGGATATATGTGGGAACTACATTACCGTCATGTCTAGCAGGCTGGGATATATGTGGGAGCTACATTACCGCTGTGTCTAGCAGGCTGGGATATATGTGGGAACTACATTACCGTCATGTCTAGCAGGCTGGGATATATGTGGGAGCTACATTACCGTCATGTCTAGCAGGCTGGGATATATGTGGGAGCTACATTACCGCTGTGTCTAGCAGGCTGGGATATATGTGGGAACTACATTACCGTCATGTCTAGCAGGCTGGGATATATGTGGGAACTACATTACTGTCATGTCTAGCAGGCTGGGATATATGTGGGAGCTACATTACCGCTGTGTCTAGCAGGCTGGGATATATGTGGGAACTACATTACCGTCATGTCTAGCACGCTGGCTGTATGTGTGAGCTACATTACCGCTGTGTCTAGCAGGCTGGGATATATGTGGGAGCTACATTACCGCCATGTCTAGCAGGCTGGGATATATGTGGGAGCTACATTACCGCTGTGTCTAGCAGGCTGGGATATATGTGGGAGCTACATTACCGCTGTGTCTAGCAGGCTGGGATATATTTGGGAGCTACATTACCGCTGTGTCTAGCAGGCTGGGATATATGTGGGAGCTACATTACCGCTGTGTCTAGCACGCTGGGATATATGTGGGAGCTACATTACCGCTATGTCTAGCACGCTGGGATATATGTGGGAGCTACATTACCGCCATGTCTAGCAGGCTGGGATATATATGGGAGCTACATTACCGCTGTGTCTAGCAGACTGGGATATATGTAGGAGCTACATTACCGTCATGTCTAGCAGGCTGGGATATATGTAGGAGCTACATTACCGCCATGTCTAGCAGGCTGGGATATATGTGGGAGCTACATTACCGCCATGTCTAGCAGGCTGGGATATATGTAGGAGCTACATTACCGCCATGTCTAGCAGGCTGGGATATATGTAAGAACTACATTACCACTGTGTCTAGCAGGCTGGGATATATGTGGGAACTACATTACCGTCATGTCCAGCACGCTGGCTATATGTGGGAGCTACATTACCGCTGTGTCTAGCAGGCTGGGATATATGTGGGAGCTACATTACCGCTGTGTCTAGCAGGCTGGGATATATGTGGGAGCTACATTACCGCTGTGTCTAGCAGGCTGGGATATATGTGGGAGCTACATTACCGCTGAGTCTAGCAGGCTGGGATATATGTGGGAGCTACATTACCGCTGTGTCTAGCAGGCTGGGATATATGTGGGAGCTACATTACCGCTGTTTCTAGCAGGCTGGGATATATGTGGGAGCTACATTACCGTCATGTCTAGCACGCTGGCTATATGTGTGAGCTACATTACCGCTGTGTCTAGCAGGCTGGGATATATGTGGGAGCTACATTACCGCTGAGTCTAGCAGGCTGGGATATATGTGGGAGCTACATTACCGCTGTGTCTAGCAGGCTGGGATATATGTGGGAGCTACATTACCGCTGTTTCTAGCAGGCTGGGATATATGTGGGAGCTACATTACCGTCATGTCTAGCACGCTGGCTATATGTGTGAGCTACATTACCGCTGTGTCTAGCAGGCTGGGATATATGTGGGAGCTACATTACCGCCATGTCTAGCACGCTGGGATATATGTGGGAGCTACATTACCGCCATGTCTAGCAGGCTGGGATATATATGGGAGCTACATTACCGCTGTGTCTAGCAGACAGGGATATATGTGGGAGCTACATTACCGCCATGTCTAGCAGGCTGGGATATATGTAAGAACTACATTACCGCTGTGTCTAGCAGGCTGGGATATATGTGGGAGCTACATTACCGCTGTGTCTAGCAGGCTGGGATATATGTGGGAGCTACATAACCGCTGTGTCTAGCAGGCTAAGATATATGTGGGAGCTACATTACCGCTGTGTATAGCAGGCTGTGATATATTTGGGAGCTACATTACCGCTGTGTCTAGCAGGCTGGGATATATGAGGGAGCTACATTACCGCCGTGTCTAGCAGGCTGGGATATATGTGGGAACTATATTACCGCTGTGTCTAGCAGGCTGGGATATATGTAGAAGCTACATTACCGCTGTGTCTAGCAGGCTGGGATATATGTGGGAGCTACATTACCGCCGTGTCTAGCAGGCTGGGATATATGTGGGAGCTACATTACCGATGTGTCTAGCAGGCTGGGATAAATGTGGGAGCTACATTACCGCTGTGTCTAGCAGGCTGGGATATAGGTGGGAACTACATTACCGCTGTGTCTAGCAGGCTGGGATATATGTAGGAGCTACATTACCGCTGTGTCTAGCAGGCTGGGATATATGTGGGAGCTACATTACCACTGTGTCTAGCAGGCTGGGATATATGTGGGAACTACATTACCGCTGTGTCTAGCAGGCTGATATATATGTAGAAGCTACATTACCGCTGTGTCTAGCAGGCTGGACTATATGTGGGAGCTACATTACCGCTATGTCTAGCAGGCTGGGATATTTGTGGGAACTACATTACCGTCATGTCTAGCAGGCTGGGATATATGTAGAGGCTACATTACCGCTGTGTCTAGCAGGCTGGGATATATGTGGGAGCTACATTACCGCTATGTCTAGCAGACTGGGATAAATGTGGGATCTACATTACCGCTGTGTCTAGCAGGCTGGGATATATGTAGGAGCTACATTACCGCTGTGTCTAGCAGGCTGGGATATATGTGGGAGCTACATTACCGCTGTGTCTAGCAGACTGGGATATATGTGGGAGCTACATTACCACTGTGTCTAGCAGGCTGGGATATTTGTTGGAACTACATTACCGCTGTGTCTAGCAGGCTGGGATATATGTGGGAGCTACATTACCGCTGTGTCTAGCAGGCTGGGATATATGTGGGAGCTACAATACCGCAGTGTCTAGCAGGCTGGGATATATGTGGGAGCTACATTACCACTGTGTCTAGCAGGCTGGGATATTTGTGGGAACTACATTACCGCTGTGTCTAGCAGGCTGGGATATATGTGGGAGCTACATTACCGCTGTGTCTAGCAGGCTGGGATATATGTGGGAGCTTCATTACCGCTGTGTCTAGCAGGCTTGGATATATGTGGGAGCTACATTACCACTGTGTCTAGCAGGCTGGGATATTTGTGGGAACTACATTACCGCTGTGTCTAGCAGGCTGGGATATATGTGGGTGATACATTACCGCCGTGTCTAGCAGGCTGGGATATATGTGGGAGCTACATTACCGCTGTGTCTTGCATTCTGGGATATATGTGGGAGCTACATTACCGCTGTGTCTAGCAGGCTGGGATATATGTGGGAGCTACATTACCGCTGTGTCTAGCAGGCTGGGATATATGTGGGAACTACATTACCGCTGTGTCTAGCAGGCTGGGATATATGTGGGAGCTACATTACCGCCATGTCTAGCAGGCTGGGATATATGTGAGAGCTACATTACCGCTGTGTCTAGCAGGCTGGGATATATGTGGGAGCTACATTACCGTCATGTCTAGCAGGCTGGGATATATGTGGGAGCTACATTACCGCTGTGTCTAGCAGGCTGGGATATATGTAGGAACTACATTACCGTCATGTCTAGCAGGCTGGGATATATGTGGGAACTACAATACCGTCATGTCTAGCAGGCTGGGATATATGTGGGAACTACATTACCGTCATTTCTAGCACGCTGGCTATATGTGGGAGCTACATTACCGCTGTGTCTAGCAGGCTGGCTATATGTGGGAGCTACATTACCGCCATGTCTAGCAGGCTGGGATATATGTGGGAGCTACATTACCGATGTGTCTAGCACGCTGGGATATATGTGGAAGCTACATTACCGCTGTGTCTAGCAGGCTGGGATATATGTGGGAGCTACATTACCGCCATGTCTAGCAGGCTGGGATATATGTAGGAGCTACATTACCGTCATGTCTAGCAGGCTTGGATATATGTAGGAGCTACATTACCGCCATGTCTAGCAGGCTGGGATATATGTGGGAGCTACATTACCGCTGTGTCTAGCAGGCTGGGATATATGTGGGAGCTACATTACCGCTGTGTCTAGCAGGCTGGGATATATGTGGGAGCTACATTACCGTCATGTCTAGCAGGCTGGGATATGTGTAGGAGCTACATTACCGTCATGCCTTGCAGGCTGGGATATATGTGGGAACTACATTACCGTCATGTCTAGCAGGCTGGGATATATGTGGGAGCTACATTACCGCTGTGTCTAGCAGGCTGGGATATATGTGGGAACTACATTACCGTCATGTCTAGCAGGCTGGGATATATGTGGGAGCTACATTACCGTCATGTCTAGCAGGCTGGGATATATGTGGGAGCTACATTACCGCTGTGTCTAGCAGGCTGGGATATATGTGGGAACTACATTACCGTCATGTCTAGCAGGCTGGGATATATGTGGGAACTACATTACCGTCATGTCTAGCAGGCTGGGATATATGTGGGAGCTACATTACCGCTGTGTCCAGCAGGCTGGGATATATGTGGGAACTACATTACCGTCATGTCTAGCACGCTGGCTATATGTGTGAGCTACATTACCGCTGTGTCTAGCAGGCTGGGATATATGTGCGAGCTACATTACCGCCATGTCTAGCAGGCTGGGATATATGTGAGAGCTACATTACCGCTGTGTCTAGCAGGCTGGGATATATGTGGGAGCTACATTACCGTCATGTCTAGCAGGCTGGGATATATGTGGGAGCTACATTACCGCTGTGTCTAGCAGGCTGGGATATATGTAGGAACTACATTACCGTCATGTCTAGCAGGCTGGGATATATGTGGGAACTACAATACCGTCATGTCTAGCAGGCTGGGATATATGTGGGAACTACATTACCGTCATTTCTAGCACGCTGGCTATATGTGGGAGCTACATTACCGCTGTGTCTAGCAGGCTGGCTATATGTGGGAGCTACATTACCGCCATGTCTAGCAGGCTGGGATATATGTGGGAGCTACATTACCGATGTGTCTAGCAGGCTGGGATATATGTGGAAGCTACATTACCGCTGTGTCTAGCAGGCTGGGATATATGTGGGAGCTACATTACCGCCATGTCTAGCAGGCTGGGATATATGTAGGAGCTACATTACCGTCATGTCTAGCAGGCTTGGATATATGTAGGAGCTACATTACCGCCATGTCTAGCAGGCTGGGATATATGTGGGAGCTACATTACCGCTGTGTCTAGCAGGCTGGGATATATGTGGGAGCTACATTACCGCTGTGTCTAGCAGGCTGGGATATATGTGGGAGCTACATTACCGTCATGTCTAGCAGGCTGGGATATGTGTAGGAGCTACATTACCGTCATGCCTTGCAGGCTGGGATATATGTGGGAACTACATTACCGTCATGTCTAGCAGGCTAGGATATATGTGGGAGCTACATTACCGCTGTGTCTAGCAGGCTGGGATATATGTGGGAACTACATTACCGTCATGTCTAGCAGGCTGGGATATATGTGGGAGCTACATTACCGTCATGTCTAGCAGGCTGGGATATATGTGGGAGCTACATTACCGCTGTGTCTAGCAGGCTGGGATATATGTGGGAACTACATTACCGTCATGTCTAGCAGGCTGGGATATATGTGGGAACTACATTACCGTCATGTCTAGCAGGCTGGGATATATGTGGGAGCTACATTACCGCTGTGTCCAGCAGGCTGGGATATATGTGGGAACTACATTACCGTCATGTCTAGCACGCTGGCTATATGTGTGAGCTACATTACCGCTGTGTCTAGCAGGCTGGGATATATGTGGGAGCTACATTACCGCCATGTCTAGCAGGCTGGGATATATGTGGGAGCTACATTACCGCTGTGTCTAGCAGGCTGGGATATATGTGGGAGCTACATTACCGTCATGTCTAGCAGGCTGGGATATGTGTAGGAGCTACATTACCGTCATGCCTTGCAGGCTGGGATATATGTGGGAACTACATTACCGTCATGTCTAGCAGGCTGGGATATATGTGGGAGCTACATTACCGCTGTGTCTAGCAGGCTGGGATATATGTGGGAACTACATTACCGTCATGTCTAGCAGGCTGGGATATATGTGGGAGCTACATTACCGTCATGTCTAGCAGGCTGGGATATATGTGGGAGCTACATTACCGCTGTGTCTAGCAGGCTGGGATATATGTGGGAACTACATTACCGTCATGTCTAGCAGGCTGGGATATATGTGGGAACTACATTACCGTCATGTCTAGCAGGCTGGGATATATGTGGGAGCTACATTACCGCTGTGTCCAGCAGGCTGGGATATATGTGGGAACTACATTACCGTCATGTCTAGCACGCTGGCTATATGTGTGAGCTACATTACCGCTGTGTCTAGCAGGCTGGGATATATGTGGGAGCTACATTACCGCCATGTCTAGCAGGCTGGGATATATGTGGGAGCTACATTACCGATGTGTCTAGCACGCTGGGATATATGTGGAAGCTACATTACCGCTGTGTCTAGCAGGCTGGGATATATGTGGGAGCTACATTACCGCCATGTCTAGCAGGCTGGGATATATGTAGGAGCTACATTACCGTCATGTCTAGCAGGCTTGGATATATGTAGGAGCTACATTACCGCCATGTCTAGCAGGCTGGGATATATGTGGGAGCTACATTACCGCTGTGTCTAGCAGGCTGGGATATATGTGGGAGCTACATTACCGCTGTGTCTAGCAGGCTGGGATATATGTGGGAGCTACATTACCGTCATGTCTAGCAGGCTGGGATATGTGTAGGAGCTACATTACCGTCATGCCTTGCAGGCTGGGATATATGTGGGAACTACATTACCGTCATGTCTAGCAGGCTGGGATATATGTGGGAGCTACATTACCGCTGTGTCTAGCAGGCTGGGATATATGTGGGAACTACATTACCGTCATGTCTAGCAGGCTGGGATATATGTGGGAGCTACATTACCGTCATGTCTAGCAGGCTGGGATATATGTGGGAGCTACATTACCGCTGTGTCTAGCAGGCTGGGATATATGTGGGAACTACATTACCGTCATGTCTAGCAGGCTGGGATATATGTGGGAACTACATTACCGTCATGTCTAGCAGGCTGGGATATATGTGGGAGCTACATTACCGCTGTGTCCAGCAGGCTGGGATATATGTGGGAACTACATTACCGTCATGTCTAGCACGCTGGCTATATGTGTGAGCTACATTACCGCTGTGTCTAGCAGGCTGGGATATATGTGGGAGCTACATTACCGCCATGTCTAGCAGGCTGGGATATATGTGGGAGCTACATTACCGCTGTGTCTAGCAGGCTGGGATATATTTGGGAGCTACATTACCGCTGTGTCTAGCAGGCTGGGATATATGTGGGAGCTACATTACCGCTGTGTCTAGCACGCTGGGATATATGTGGGAGCTACATTACCGCTATGTCTAGCACGCTGGGATATATGTGGGAGCTACATTACCGCCATGTCTAGCAGGCTGGGATATATATGGGAGCTACATTACCGCTGTGTCTAGCAGACTGGGATATATGTAGGAACTACATTACCGTCATGTCTAGCAGGCTGGGATATATGTAGGAGCTACATTACCGCCATGTCTAGCAGGCTGGGATATATGTGGGAGCTACATTACCGCCATGTCTAGCAGGCTGGGATATATGTAGGAGCTACATTACCGCCATGTCTAGCAGGCTGGGATATATGTAAGAACTACATTACCACTGTGTCTAGCAGGCTGGGATATATGTGGGAACTACATTACCGTCATGTCCAGCACGCTGGCTATATGTGGGAGCTACATATCCGCTGTGTCTAGCAGGCTGGGATATATGTGGGTGCTACATTACCGTCATGTCTAACAGGCTGGGATATATGTAGGAGCTACATTACCATCATGTCTAGCAGGCTGGGATATATGTAGGAACTACATTACCGTCATGTCTAGCACGCTGGCTATATGTGGGAGCTACATTACCGCTGTGTCTAGCAGGCTGGGATATATGTAGGAGCTACATTACCGCTGTGTCTAGCAGGCTGGGATATATGTTGGAGCTACATTACCGCCATGTCTAGCAGGCTGGGATATATGTGGGAACTACATTACCGCTGTGTCTAGCAGGCTGGGATATATGTGCGAGCTACATTACCGCTGAGTGTAGCAGGCTGGGATATATGTGGGAGCTACATTACCGCTGTGTCTAGCAGGCTGGGATATATGTGGGAGCTACATTACCGCTGTGTCTAGCAGGCTGGGATATATGTGGGAGCTACATTACCGCTGAGTCTAGCAGGCTGGGATATATGTGGGAGCTACATTACCGCTGTGTCTAGCAGGCTGGGATATATGTGGGAGCTACATTACCGCTGTTTCTAGCAGGCTGGGATATATGTGGGAGCTACATTACCGTCATGTCTAGCACGCTGGCTATATGTGTGAGCTACATTACCGCTGTGTCTAGCAGGCTGGGATATATGTGGGAGCTACATTACCGCCATGTCTAGCAGGCTGGGATATATGTGGGAGCTACATTACCGCTGTGTCTAGCAGGCTGGGATATATGTGGGAGCTACATTACCGCTGTGTCTAGCAGGCTGGGATATATTTGGGAGCTACATTACCGCTGTGTCTAGCAGGCTGGGATATATGTGGGAGCTACATTACCGCTGTGTCTAGCACGCTGGGATATATGTGGGAGCTACATTACCGCTATGTCTAGCTCGCTGGGATATATGTGGGAGCTACATTACCGCCATGTCTAGCAGGCTGGGATATATATGGGAGCTACATTACCGCTGTGTCTAGCAGGCTGGGATATATGTGGGTGCTACATTACCGTCATGTCTAACAGGCTGGGATATATGTAGGAGCTACATTACCATCATGTCTAGCAGGCTGGGATATATGTAGGAACTACATTACCGTCATGTCTAGCACGCTGGCTATATGTGGGAGCTACATTACCGCTGTATCTAGCAGGCTGGGATATATGTAGGAGCTACATTACCGCTGTGTCTAGCAGGCTGGGATATATGTTGGAGCTACATTACCGCCATGTCTAGCAGGCTGGGATATATGTGGGAACTACATTACCGCTGTGTCTAGCAGGCTGATATATATGTAGAAGCTACATTACCGCTGTGTCTAGCAGGCTGGACTATATGTGGGAGCTACATTACCGCTATGTCTAGCAGGCTGGGATATTTGTGGGAACTACATTACCGTCATGTCTAGCAGGCTGGGATATATGTAGGAGCTACATTACCGCTGTGTCTAGCAGGCTGGGATATATGTGGGAGCTACATTACCGCTATGTCTAGCAGGCTGGGATATATGTGGGATCTACATTACCGCTGTGTCTAGCAGGCTGGGATATATGTAGAAGCTACATTACCGCTGTGTCTAGCAGGCTGGAATATATGTGGGAGCTACATTACCGCTGTGTCTAGCAGACTGGGATATATGTGGGAGCTACATCACCACTGTGTCTAGCAGGCTGGGATATTTGTTGGAACTACATTACCGCTGTGTCTAGCAGGCTGGGATATATGTGGGAGCTACATTACCGCTGTGTCTAGCAGGCTGGGATATATGTGGGAGCTACAATACCGCAGTGTCTAGCAGGCTGGGATATATGTGGGAGCTACATTACCACTGTGTCTAGCAGGCTGGGATATTTGTGGGAACTACATTACCGCTGTGTCTAGCAGGCTGGGATATATGTGGGAGCTACATTACCGCTGTGTCTAGCAGGCTGGGATATATGTGGGAGCTTCATTACCGCTGTGTCTAGCAGGCTTGGATATATGTGGGAGCTACATTACCACTGTGTCTAGCAGGCTGGGATATTTGTGGGAACTACATTACCGCTGTGTCTAGCAGGCTGGGATATATGTGGGTGATACATTACCGCCGTGTCTAGCAGGCTGGGATATATGTGGGAGCTACATTACCGCTGTGTCTTGCATTCTGGGATATATGTGGGAGCTACATTACCGCTGTGTCTAGCAGGCTGGGATATATGTGGGAGCTACATTACCGCTGTGTCTAGCAGGCTGGGATATATGTGGGAACTATATTACCGCTGTGTCTAGCAGGCTGGGATATATGTGGGAGCTACATTACCGCCATGTCTAGCAGGCTGGGATATATGTGAGAGCTACATTACCGCTGTGTCTAGCAGGCTGGGATATATGTGGGAGCTACATTACCGTCATGTCTAGCAGGCTGGGATATATGTGGGAGCTACATTACCGCTGTGTCTAGCAGGCTGGGATATATGTAGGAACTACATTACCGTCATGTCTAGCAGGCTGGGATATATGTGGGAACTACAATACCGTCATGTCTAGCAGGCTGGGATATATGTGGGAACTACATTACCGTCATTTCTAGCACGCTGGCTATATGTGGGAGCTACATTACCGCTGTGTCTAGCAGGCTGGCTATATGTGGGAGCTACATTACCGCCATGTCTAGCAGGCTGGGATATATGTGGGAGCTACATTACCGATGTGTCTAGCACGCTGGGATATATGTGGAAGCTACATTACCGCTGTGTCTAGCAGGCTGGGATATATGTGGGAGCTACATTACCGCCATGTCTAGCAGGCTGGGATATATGTAGGAGCTACATTACCGTCATGTCTAGCAGGCTGGGATATATGTAGGAACTACATTACCGCCATGTCTAGCAGGCTGGGATATATGTAGGAGCTAAATTACTGTCATGTCTAGCAGGCTGGGATATATGTGGGAGCTACATTACCGCCATGTCTAGCAGGCTGGGATATATGTGGCAACTACATTACCGTCATGTCTAGCAGGCTGGGATATATGTGGGAGATACAATACCGTCATGTCTAGCAGGCTGGGATATATGTGGGAGCTACATTACCGCCATGTCTAGCCGGCAGGGATATATGTAGGAACTACATTACCGCCATGTCTAGCAGGCTGGGATATATGTAGGAGCTACATTACCGTCATGTCTAGCAGGCTGGGATATATGTGGAAGCTACATTACCGCCATGTCTAGCAGGCTGGGATATATGAAGGAACTACATTACCGCCATGTCTAGCAGGCTGGGATATATGTGGGAGCTACATTACCGCCATGTCTAGCAGGCTGGGATATATGTGGGAGCTACATTACCGCTGTCTCTAGCACGCTGGAATATATGTGGGAGCTACATTACCGCTGTGTCTAGCAGGCTGGGATATATGTGGGAGCTACATTACCGCCATGTCTAGCAGGCTGGGATATATGTGGGAGCTACATTACCGCTGTGTCTAGCAGGCTGGGATATATGTGGGAGCTACATTACCGCCATGTCTATCAGGCAGGGATATATGTGGGAGCTACATTATCGCTGTGTCTAGCAGGCTGGGATATATGTATGAGCTACATTACCGTCATGTCTAGCAGGCTGGGATATATGTAGGAACTACATTACCGCCATGTCTAGCAGGCTGGGATATATGTGGGAGCTACATTACCGCCATGTCTAGCAGGCTGGGATATATGTGGGAGCTACATTACCGCTGTGTCTAGCACGCTGGGATATATGTGGGAGCTACATTACCGCTGTGTCTAGCAGGCTGGGATATATGTGGGAGCTACATTACCGCCATGTCTAGCAGGCTGGGATATATGTAGGAGCTACATTACCGTCATGTCTGGCAGGCTTGGATATATGTAGGAGCTACATTACCGCCATGTCTAGCAGGCTGGGATATATGTGGGAGCTACATTACCGCTGTGTCTAGCAGGCTGGGATATATGTGGGAGCTACATTACCGCTGTGTCTAGCAGGCTGCGATATATGTGGGAGCTACATTACCGTCATGTCTAGCAGGCTGGGATATGTGTAGGAGCTACATTACCGTCATGCCTAGCAGGCTGGGATATATGTGGGAACTACATTACCGTCATGTCTAGCAGGCTGGGATATATGTGGGAGCTACATTACCGCTGTGTCTAGCAGGCTGGGATATATGTGGGAACAACATTACCGTCATGTCTAGCAGGCTGGGATATATGTGGGAGCTACATTACCGTCATGTCTAGCAGGCTGGGATATATGTGGGAGCTACTTTACCGCTGTGTCTAGCAGGCTGGGATATATGTGGGAACTACATTACCGTCATGTCTAGCAGGCTGGGATATATGTGGGAACTACATTACCGCTGTGTCTAGCAGGCTGGGATTTATGTAGGAGCTACATTACCGCTGTGTCTAGCAGGCTGGGATATATGTGGGAGCTACATTACCACTGTGTCTAGCAGGCTGGGATATATGTGGGAACTACATTACCGCTGTGTCTAGCAGGCTGATATATATGTAGAAGCTACATTACCGCTGTGTCTAGCAGGCTGGACTATATGTGGGAGCTACATTACCGCTATGTCTAGCAGGCTGGGATATTTGTGGGAACTACATTACCGTCATGTCTAGCAGGCTGGGATATATGTAGGAGCTACATTACCGCTGTGTCTAGCAGGCTGGGATATATGTGGGAGCTACATTACCGCTATGTCTAGCAGGCTGGGATATATGTGGGAGCTACATTACCGCTGTGTCTAGCAGGCTGGGATATATGTAGGAGCTACATTACCGCTGTGTCTAGCAGGCTGGGATATATGTGGGAGCTACATTACCGCTGTGTCTAGCAGACTGGGATATATGTGGGAGCTACATTACCACTGTGTCTAGCAGGCTGGGATATTTGTTGGAACTACATTACCGCTGTGTCTAGCAGGCTGGGATATATGTGGGAGCTACATTACCGCTGTGTCTAGCAGGCTGGGATATATGTGGGAGCTACATTACCGCAGTGTCTAGCAGGCTGGGATATATGTGGGAGCTACATTACCACTGTGTCTAGCAGGCTGGGATATTTGTGGGAACTACATTACCGCTGTGTCTAGCAGGCTGGGATATATGTGGGAGCTACATTACCGCTGTGTCTAGCAGGCTGGGATATATGTGGGAGCTTCATTACCGCTGTGTCTAGCAGGCTTGGATATATGTGGGAGCTACATTACCACTGTGTCTAGCAGGCTGGGATATTTGTGGGAACTACATTACCGCTGTGTCTAGCAGGCTGGGATATATGTGGGTGATACATTACCGCCGTGTCTAGCAGGCTGGGATATATGTGGGAGCTACATTACCGCTGTGTCTTGCATTCTGGGATATATGTGGGAGCTACATTACCGCTGTGTCTAGCAGGCTGGGATATATGTAGGAACTACATTACCGTCATGTCTAGCAGGCTGGGATATATGTGGGAACTACAATACCGTCATGTCTAGCAGGCTGGGATATATGTGGGAACTACATTACCGTCATTTCTAGCACGCTGGCTATATGTGAGAGCTACATTACCGCTGTGTCTAGCAGGCTGGCTATATGTGGGAGCTACATTACCGCCATGTCTAGCAGGCTGGGATATATGTGGGAGCTACATTACCGATGTGTCTAGCACGCTGGGATATATGTGGAAGCTACATTACCGCTGTGTCTAGCAGGCTGCGATATATGTGGGAGCTACATTACCGCCATGTCTAGCAGGCTGGGATATATGTAGGAGCTACATTACCGTCATGTCTAGCAGGCTGGGATATATGTAGGAACTACATTACCGCCATGTCTAGCAGGCTGGGATATATGTAGGAGCTAAATTACTGTCATTTCTAGCAGGCTGGGATATATGTGGGAGCTACATTACCGCTGTCTCTAGCACGCTGGAATATATGTGGGAGCTACATTACCGCTGTGTCTAGCAGGCTGGGATATATGTGGGAGCTACATTACCGCCATGTCTAGCAGGCTGGGATATATGTGGGAGCTACATTACCGCTTTGTCTAGCAGGCTGGGATATATGTGGGAGCTACATTACCGCCATGTCTATCAGGCTGGGATATATGTGGGAGCTACATTATCGCTGTGTCTAGCAGGCTGGGATATATGTAGGAGCTACATTACCGTCATGTCTAGCAGGCTGGGATATATGTAGGAACTACATTACCGTCATGTCTAGCAGGCTGGGATATATGTAGGAACTACATTACCGTCATGTCTAGCAGGCTGGGATATATGTAGGAACTACATTACCGTCATGTCTAGCAGGCTGGGATATATGTGGGAGCTACATTACCGTCATGTCTAGCAGGCTGGGATATATGTAGGAACTACATTACCGCCATGTCTAGCAGGCTGGGATATATGTGGGAGCTACATTACCGCCATATCTAGCAGGCTGGGATATATGTGGGAGCTACATTACCGCTGTGTCTAGCACGCTGGGATATATGTGGGAGCTACATTACCGCTGTGTCTAGCAGTCTGGGATATATGTGGGAGCTACATTACCGCCATGTCTAGCAGGCTGGGATATATGTAGGAACTACATTACCGTCATGTCTGGCAGGCTTGGATATATGTAGGAGCTACATTACCGCCATGTCTAGCAGGCTGGGATATATGTGGGAGCTACATTACCGCTGTGTCTAGCAGGCTGGGATATATGTGGGAGCTACATTACCGCTGTGTCTAGCAGGCTGGGATATATGTGGGAGCTACATTACCGTCATGTCTAGCAGGCGGGGATATGTGTAGGAGCTACATTACCGTCATGCCTAGCAGGCTGGGATATATGTGGGAACTACATTACCGTCATGTCTAGCAGGCTGGGATATATGTGGGAGCTACATTACCGCTGTGTCTAGCAGGCTGAGATATATGTGGGAACAACATTACCGTCATGTCTAGCAGGCTGGGATATATGTGGGAGCTACATTACCGTCATGTCTAGCAGGCTGGGATATATGTGGGAGCTACTTTACCGCTGTGTCTAGCAGGCTGGGATATATGTGGGAACTACATTACCGTCATGTCTAGCAGGCTGGGATATATGTGGGAACTACATTACCGCTGTGTCTAGCAGGCTGGGATATATGTAGGAGCTACATTACCGCTGTGTCTAGCAGGCTGGGATATATGTGGGAGCTACATTACCACTGTGTCTAGCAGGCTGGGATATATGTGGGAACTACATTACCGCTGTGTCTAGCAGGCTGATATATATGTAGAAGCTACATTACCGCTGTGTCTAGCAGGCTGGACTATATGTGGGAGCTACATTACCGCTATGTCTAGCAGGCTGGGATATTTGTGGGAACTACATTACCGTCATGTCTAGCAGGCTGGGATATATGTAGGAGCTACATTACCGCTGTGTCTAGCAGGCTGGGATATATGTGGGAGCTACATTACCGCTATGTCTAGCAGGCTGGGATATATGTGGGAGCTACATTACCGCTGTGTCTAGCAGGCTGGGATATATGTAGGAGCTACATTACCGCTGTGTCTAGCAGGCTGGGATATATGTGGGAGCTACATTACCGCTGTGTCTAGCAGACTGGGATATATGTGGGAGCTACATTACCACTGTGTCTAGCAGGCTGGGATATTTGTTGGAACTACATTACCGCTGTGTCTAGCAGGCTGAGATATATGTGGGAGCTACATTACCGCTGTGTCTAGCAGGCTGGGATATATGTGGGAGCTACATTACCGCAGTGTCTAGCAGGCTGGGATATATGTGGGAGCTACATTACCACTGTGTCTAGCAGGCTGGGATATTTGTGAGAACTACATTACCGCTGTGTCTAGCAGGCTGGGATATATGTGGGAGCTACATTACCGCTGTGTCTAGCAGGCTGGGATATATGTGGGAGCTTCATTACCGCTGTGTCTAGCAGGCTTGGATATATGTGGGAGCTACATTACCACTGTGTCTAGCAGGCTGGGATATTTGTGGGAACTACATTACCGCTGTGTCTAGCAGGCTGGGATATATGTGGGTGATACATTACCGCCGTGTCTAGCAGGCTGGGATATATGTGGGAGCTACATTACCGCTGTGTCTTGCATTCTGGGATATATGTGGGAGCTACATTACCGCTGTGTCTAGCAGGCTGGGATATATGTGGGAGCTACATTACCGCTGTGTCTAGCAGGCTGGGATATATGTGGGAGCTACATTACCGCCATGTCTAGCAGGCTGGGATATATGTAGGAACTACATTACCGCTGTGTCTAGCAGGCTGGAATATATGTGGGAGCTACATTGCCGCCATGTCTAGCAGGCTGGGATATATGTGAGAGCTACATTACCGCTGTGTCTAGCAGGCTGGGATATATGTGGGAGCTACATTACCGTCATGTCTAGCAGGCTGGGATATATGTGGGAGCTACATTACCGCTGTGTCTAGCAGGCTGGGATATATGTAGGAACTACATTACCGTCATGTCTAGCAGGCTGGGATATATGTGGGAACTACAATACCGTCATGTCTAGCAGGCTGGGATATATGTGGGAACTACATTACCGTCATTTCTAGCACGCTGGCTATATGTGGGAGCTACATTACCGCTGTGTCTAGCAGGCTGGCTATATGTGGGAGCTACATTACCGCCATGTCTAGCAGGCTGGGATATATGTGGGAGCTACATTACCGATGTGTCTAGCACGCTGGGATATATGTGGAAGCTACATTACCGCTGTGTCTAGCAGGCTGGGATATATGTGGGAGCTACATTACCGCCATGTCTAGCAGGCTGGGATATATGTAGGAGCTACATTACCGTCATGTCTAGCAGGCTGGGATATATGTAGGAACTACATTACCGCCATGTCTAGCAGGCTGGGATATATGTAGGAGCTACATTACCGTCATGTCTAGCAGGCTGGGATATATGTGGGAGCTACATTACCGCCATGTCTAGCAGGCTGGGATATATGTAGGAACTACATTACCGCCATGTCTAGCAGACTGGGATATATGTGGGAGCTACATTACCGCCATGTCTAGCAGGCTGGGATATATGTGGGAGCTACATTACCGCTGTCTCTAGCACGCTGGAATATATGTGGGAGCTACATTACCGCTGTGTCTAGCAGGCTGGGATATATGTGGGAGCTACATTACCGCCATGTCTAGCAGGCTGGGATATATGTGGGAGCTACATTACCGCTGTGTCTAGCAGGCTGGGATATATGTGGGAGCTACATTACCGCCATGTCTATCAGGCTGGGATATATGTGGGAGCTACATTATCGCTGTGTCTAGCAGGCTGGGATATATGTAGGAGCTACATTACCGTCATGTCTAGCAGGCTGGGATATATGTAGGAACTACATTACCGTCATGTCTAGCAGGCTGGGATATATGTAGGAACTACATTACCGTCATGTCTAGCAGGCTGGGATATATGTAGGAACTACATTACCGTCATGTCTAGCAGGCTGGGATATATGTGGGAGCTACATTACCGTCATGTCTAGCAGGCTGGGATATATGTAGGAACTACATTACCGCCATGTCTAGCAGGCTGGGATATATGTGGGAGCTACATTACCGCCATGTCTAGCAGGCTGGGATATATGTGGGAGCTACATTACCGCTGTGTCTAGCACGCTGGGATATATGTGGGAGCTACATTACCGCTGCGTCTAGCAGGCTGGGATATATGTGGGAGCTACATTACCGCCATGTCTAGCAGGCTGGGATATATGTAGGAGCTACATTACCGTCATGTCTGGCAGGCTTGGATATATGTAGGAGCTACATTACCGCCATGTCTAGCAGGCTGGGATATATGTGGGAGCTACATTACCGCTGTGTCTAGCAGGCTGGAATATATGTGGGAGCTACATTACCGCTGTGTCTAGCAGGCTGGGATATATGTGGGAGCTACATTACCGTCATGTCTAGCAGGCTGGGATATGTGTAGGAGCTACATTACCGTCATGCCTAGCAGGCTGGGATATATGTGGGAACTACATTACCGTCATGTCTAGCAGGCTGGGATATATGTGGGAGCTACATTACCGCTGTGTCTAGCAGGCTGGGATATATGTGGGAACAACATTACCGTCATGTCTAGCAGGCTGGGATATATGTGGGAGCTACATTACCGTCATGTCTAGCAGGCTGGGATATATGTGGGAGCTACTTTACCGCTGTGTCTAGCAGGCTGGGATATATGTGGGAACTACATTACCGTCATGTCTAGCAGGCTGGGATATATGTGGGAGCTACATTACCGCCATGTCTAGCAGGCTGGGATATATGTGGGAGCTACATTACCGCTGTGTCTAGCACGCTGGGATATATGTGGGAGCTACATTACCGCTGTGTCTAGCAGGCTGGGATATATGTGGGAGCTACATTACCGCCATGTCTAGCAGGCTGGGATATATGTAGGAGCTACATTACCGTCATGTCTGGCAGGCTTGGATATATGTAGGAACTACATTACCGCCATGTCTAGCAGGCTGGGATATATGTAGGAGCTAAATTACTGTCATGTCTAGCAGGCTGGGATATATGTGGGAGCTACATTACCGCCATGTCTAGCAGGCTGGGATATATGTGGCAACTACATTACCGTCATGTCTAGCAGGCTGGGATATATGTGGGAGATACAATACCGTCATGTCTAGCAGGCTGGGATATATGTGGGAGCTACATTACCGCCATGTCTAGCCGGCAGGGATATATGTAGGAACTACATTACCGCCATGTCTAGCAGGCTGGGATATATGTAGGAGCTACATTACCGTCATGTCTAGCAGGCTGGGATATATGTGGGAGCTACATTACCGCCATGTCTAGCAGGCTGGGATATATGTAGGAACTACATTACCGCCATGTCTAGCAGACTGGGATATATGTAGGAGCTACATTACCGCCATGTCTAGCAGGCTGGGATATATGTGGGAGCTACATTACCGCTGTCTCTAGCACGCTGGAATATATGTGGGAGCTACATTACCGCTGTGTCTAGCAGGCTGGGATATATGTGGGAGCTACATTACCGCCATGTCTAGCAGGCTGGGATATATGTGGGAGCTACATTACCGCTGTGTCTAGCAGGCTGGGATATATGTGGGAGCTACATTACCGCCATGTCTATCAGGCTGGGATATATGTTGGAGCTACATTATCGCT
Source organism: Cepaea hortensis (assembly GCA_963921405.1). Taxonomy (NCBI): domain Eukaryota; kingdom Metazoa; phylum Mollusca; class Gastropoda; order Stylommatophora; family Helicidae; genus Cepaea; species Cepaea hortensis. The sequence goes on from OY992897.1 coordinate 7,270,132, forward strand.
GTGTCTAGCAGGCTGGGATATATGTAGGAGCTACATTACCGTCATGTCTAGCAGGCTGGGATATATGTAGGAACTACATTACCGTCATGTCTAGCAGGCTGGGATATATGTAGGAACTACATTACCGTCATGTCTAGCAGGCTGGGATATATGTAAGAACTACATTACCGTCATGTCTAGCAGGCTGGGATATATGTGGGAGCTACATTACCGCCATGTCTAGCAGGCTGGGATATATGTGGGAGCTACATTACCGCTGTCTCTAGCACGCTGGAATATATGTGGGAGCTACATTACCGCTGTGTCTAGCAGGCTGGGATATATGTGGGAGCTACATTACCGCCATGTCTAGCAGGCTGGGATATATGTGGGAGCTACATTACCGCTGTGTCTAGCAGGCTGGGATATATGTGGGAGCTACATTACCGCCATGTCTATCAGGCTGGTATATATGTGGGAGCTACATTATCGCTGTGTCTAGCAGGCTGGGATATATGTAGGAGCTACATTACCGTCATGTCTAGCAGGCTGGGATATATGTAGGAACTACATTACCGTCATGTCTAGCAGGCTGGGATATATGTAGGAACTACATTACCGTCATGTCTAGCAGGCTGGGATATATGTAGGAACTACATTACCGTCATGTCTAGCAGGCTGGGATATATGTGGGAGCTACATTACCGTCATGTCTAGCAGGCTGGGATATATGTAGGAACTACATTACCGCCATGTCTAGCAGGCTGGGATATATGTGGGAGCTACATTACCGCCATGTCTAGCAGGCTGGGATATATGTGGGAGCTACATTACCGCTGTGTCTAGCACGCTGGGATATATGTGGGAGCTACATTACCGCTGCGTCTAGCAGGCTGGGATATATGTGGGAGCTACATTACCGCCATGTCTAGCAGGCTGGGATATATGTAGGAGCTACATTACCGTCATGTCTGGCAGGCTTGGATATATGTAGGAGCTACATTACCGCCATGTCTAGCAGGCTGGGATATATGTGGGAGCTACATTACCGCTGTGTCTAGCAGGCTGGAATATATGTGGGAGCTACATTACCGCTGTGTCTAGCAGGCTGGGATATATGTGGGAGCTACATTACCGTCATGTCTAGCAGGCTGGGATATGTGTAGGAGCTACATTACCGTCATGCCTAGCAGGCTGGGATATATGTGGGAACTACATTACCGTCATGTCTAGCAGGCTGGGATATGTGTAGGAGCTACATTACCGTCATGCCTAGCAGGCTGGGATATATGTGGGAGCTACATTACCGCTGTGTCTAGCAGGCTGGGATATATGTGGGAACAACATTACCGTCATGTCTAGCAGGCTGGGATATATGTGGGAGCTACATTACCGTCATGTCCAGCACGCTGGCTATATGTGGGAGCTACATTACCGCTGTGTCTAGCAGGCTGGGATATATGTGGGTGCTACATTACCGTCATGTGTAACAGGCTGGGATATATGTAGGAGCTACATTACCATCATGTCTAGCAGGCTGGGATATGTGTAGGAACTACATTACCGTCATGTCTAGCACGCTGGCTATATGTGGGAGCTACATTACCGCTGTGTCTAGCAGGCTGGGATATATGTAGGAGCTACATTACCGTCATGTCTAGCAGGCTGGGATATGTGTAGGAGCTAAATTACCGTCATGTCTAGCAGGCTGGGATATATGTGGGAGCTACATTACCGCTGAGTCTAGCAGGCTGGGATATATGTGGGAGCTACATTGCCGCTGTGTCTAGTAGGCTGGGATATATGTGGGAGCTACATTACCGCTGTGTCTAGCAGGCTGGGATATATGTGGGAGCTACATTACCGCTGTGTCTAGCAGGCTGGGATATATGTGGGAGCTACATTACCGCTGTGTCTAGCAGGCTGTGATATATGTGGGAGCTACATTACCGCCATGTCTAGCAGGCTGGGATATATGTAGGAACTACATTACCGCTGTGTCTAGCAGGCTGGGATATATGTGGGAGCTACATTACCGATGTGTGTAGCAGGCTGGGTTATATGTGGGAGCTACATTACCGCTGTGTCTAGCAGGCTGGGATATATGTGGGAGCTACATTACCGCTGTGTATAGCAGGCTGGGATATATTTGGGAGCTACATTACCGCTGTGTCTAGCAGGCTGGGATATATGTGAGAGCTACATTACCGCTGTGTCTAGCACAATGGGATATATGTGGGAGCTACATTACCGCTATGTCTAGCACGCTGGGATATATGTGGGAGCTACATTACCGCCATGTCTAGCAGGCTGGGATATATGTGGGAGCTACATTTCCGCCGTGTCTAGCAGGCTGGGATATATGTGGGAGCTACATTACCGCCATGTCTAGCAGGCTGGGATATATGTGGGAGCTACATTACCGCTGTGTCTAGCACGCTGGGATATATGTGGGAGCTACATTACCGCTGTGTCTAGCAGGCTGGGATATATGTGGGAGCTACATTACCGCCATGTCTAGCAGGCTGGGATATATGTAGGAGCTACACTACCGTCATGTCTGGCAGGCTTGGATATATGTAGGAGCTACATTACCGCCATGTCTAGCAGGCTGGGATATATGTGGGAGCTACATTACCGCTGTGTCTAGCAGGCTGGAATATATGTGGGAGCTACATTACCGCTGTGTCTAGCAGGCTGGGATATATGTGGGAGCTACATTACCGCTGTGTCTAGCAGGCTGGGATATATGTGGGAACTACATTACCGTCATGTCTAAAACGCTGGCTATATGTGGGAGCTACATTACCGCTGTGTCTAGCAGGCTGGGATATATGTGGGAGCTACATTACCGCCATGTCTAGCAGGCTGGGATATATGTAGGAGCTACATTACCGCTGTGTCTAGCAGGCTGGGATATATGTGGGAGCTACATTACCGCTGTGTCTAGCAGGCTGGGATATATTTGGGAGCTACATTACCGCTGTGTCTAGCAGGCTGGGATATATGTGGGAGCTACATTACCGCTGTGTCTAGCACGCTGGGATATATGTGGGAGCTACATTACCGCTATGTCTAGCACGCTGGGATATATGTGGGAGCTACATTACCGCCATGTCTAGCAGGCTGGGATATATATGGGAGCTACATTACCGCTGTGTCTAGCAGACTGGGATATATGTAGGAGCTACATTACCTTTTTTTAATGTTTCAGCTTCTTGAACTAAACGTAAGTCCATTCCTCCTTAGTTGGATCGCTGCAGCCCTCTTCCAACGGAAAGTAGTTTTTAGATGTGGCAGTTGGACTTCGGAACCAACAACAATATATCCTGGCCTACCACAGGGATCACCATTATCTCCGGTACTGTTCAACGCCTACACAGTGAGAATCACCAGTGAGCAGATCACTGGACCTGGCAGGACATTGTCATATGCCGATGATGTTTTAGTGTATCGTCAGGGTAAGGATAGAGAGGAGGTTGCTGTGGAACTACAAACCGAACTCAATCGCATAAGTACTTGGTGTGATGAAGCTGGGGCAATGGTCAAACCAACAAAGGCAACAGTGACTTGGTTCTCGTTGAATAATCATATTGTCAACAATCCAACACCAACTGTAATGCTGTGTTCAGAGACGGTGGAAAGAACGCAGGCAATGAATTACCTGGGGATACGGTTTGATCGAAGCCTTGCTTATAATGTGCACATAGACCAGGTGATAACAAAGGCCAAGCGGGGTTTGGCAGCGATGCGGGTGATGGCGGCAGCAAACTGTGAGCAGCGCCATCTATGTCTTCTGTACGAGGGGCTGGTCATGTCTGTTTTGGAGTATGCAATGGCAATCCTGACTGTCAGCCATAAGCAGATAGAAAGGATGGAAAGGATACAGAATGAAGCTATGCGCATTATTCTTGGATGTACAAGAGATACAGCATGCAGGGCGATGCGCTACCTTCTTGATTTTCCAACCATTGAAGAGAGAATGCAAGTTTGCAGGGCACGCGCCTACCTCAGAATTAACGCAAACACACAGCATCCACTGCATAGTGAAATTAGGAAGGTGAAGGGCAGCAGGTTAAAAAGAGGACGGTCGTGGATGGGTCAAGCCGAAGACATTCTTCAACAGGTGTGTTCACTTGAGGACTTAGAACCTGGCGAGGAGTGGGTGCAAGTGCCAACAGACTTCTGCACATCCTTTTCAGTTTGCATCCAACTAGATAGAAAATGCAGACAAGAAAATCCGGCTGCTGTGGAGGCTGAAGTACAAGCGTTGATTTTCGAGAATTCGCTAGACAGTGACGCGGTCATCTACACAGATGGGTCGGTCGTCCGACATGTGAGAAGCTCATGGGCCTTTACAGCTCGGGCCGGAGGGAGAATTGTGAAGGAGGACTCTGGTGCTTTCACTGAAACCACAAGTAGCCTGACCATGGAAGTCATGGCAGTAAGTAAAGCAATAACATGGCTCGAGACACAGACATTCACTAGGGCTTGTTTCCTTAGCGACTCAATGAACATGATCAAGAGGATAGAGGAGGGGTCGATCCGAAGAGAATGGTTGCTGCCTCTGAAGCGGTCTCGGCTGGCAAAGATTAGTTTCATCTTCGTGCCAGGGCATGCGGGAGTACAAGGAAATGAGCGGGCTGACAAGCTCGCAGGTGAGGCTACTGTGGAGGGCGGACGCGCCATGGACCAGGCTGACATTCTGAATGCTCTACGAGAAGTGAGACTTTTGCAAGAACCAAGTGATGACTGTGAATCTACAACAATGGCCAGACTGCGAGAGCAGCAAATTAAAAGAGGGGTGGCCAAACAAGAACACTACGCAGGAAGCCAAAGAAGATTGATAAACCAACACAGAACTGGCGTCGTTAGCCGCTACACGCTGCGGGATTTGCTGAGGAGGGGATCCGAGCACTTATGGACTGAATGGTCCGATGTGCAACGAGGATGATCTGTCGACTAACTAACTCACTAACTAACTAACTACATTACCGTCATGTCTAGCAGGCTGGGATATATGTAGGAGCTACATTACCGCCATGTCTAGCAGGCTGGGATATATGTGGGAGCTACATTACCGCCATGTCTAGCAGGCTGGGATATATGTAGGAGCTAAATTACCGCCATGTCTAGCAGGCTGGGATATATGTAAGAACTACATTACCACTGTGTCTAGCAGGCTGGGATATATGTGGGAACTACATTACCGTCATGTCCAGCACGCTGGCTATATGTGGGAGCTACATTACCGCTGTGTCTAGCAGGCTGGGATATATGTGGGTGCTACATTACCGTCATGTGTAACAGGCTGGGATATATGTAGGAGCTACATTACCATCATGTCTAGCAGGCTGGGATATGTGTAGGAACTACATTACCGTCATGTCTAGCACGCTGGCTATATGTGGGAGCTACATTACCGCTGTGTCTAGCAGGCTGGGATATATGTAGGAGCTACATTACCGTCATGTCTAGCAGGCTGGGATATGTGTAGAAGCTAAATTACCGTCATGTCTAGCAGGCTGGGATATATGTGGGAGCTACATTACCGCTGAGTCTAGCAGGCTGGGATATATGTGGGAGCTACATTGCCGCTGTGTCTAGTAGGCTGGGATATATGTGGGAGCTACATTACCGCTGTGTCTAGCAGGCTGGGATATATGTGGGAGCTACATTACCGCTGTGTCTAGCAGGCTGGGATATATGTGGGAGCTACATTACCGCTGTGTCTAGCAGGCTGTGATATATGTGGGAGCTACATTACCGCCATGTCTAGCAGGCTGGGATATATGTAGGAACTACATTACCGCTGTGTCTAGCAGGCTGGGATATATGTGGGAGCTACATTACCGATGTGTGTAGCAGGCTGGGTTATATGTGGGAGCTACATTACCGCTGTGTCTAGCAGGCTGGGATATATGTGGGAGCTACATTACCGCTGTGTATAGCAGGCTGGGATATATTTGGGAGCTACATTACCGCTGTGTCTAGCAGGCTGGGATATATGTGAGAGCTACATTACCGCTGTGTCTAGCACAATGGGATATATGTGGGAGCTACATTACCGCTATGTCTAGCACGCTGGGATATATGTGGGAGCTACATTACCGCCATGTCTAGCAGGCTGGGATATATGTGGGAGCTACATTTCCGCCGTGTCTAGCAGGCTGGGATATATGTGGGAGCTACATTACCGCCATGTCTAGCAGGCTGGGATATATGTGGGAGCTACATTACCGCTGTGTCTAGCACGCTGGGATATATGTGGGAGCTACATTACCGCTGTGTCTAGCAGGCTGGGATATATGTGGGAGCTACATTACCGCCATGTCTAGCAGGCTGGGATATATGTAGGAGCTACACTACCGTCATGTCTGGCAGGCTTGGATATATGTAGGAGCTACATTACCGCCATGTCTAGCAGGCTGGGATATATGTGGGAGCTACATTACCGCTGTGTCTAGCAGGCTGGAATATATGTGGGAGCTACATTACCGCTGTGTCTAGCAGGCTGGGATATATGTGGGAGCTACATTACCGCTGTGTCTAGCAGGCTGGGATATATGTGGGAACTACATTACCGTCATGTCTAAAACGCTGGCTATATGTGGGAGCTACATTACCGCTGTGTCTAGCAGGCTGGGATATATGTGGGAGCTACATTACCGCCATGTCTAGCAGGCTGGGATATATGTAGGAGCTACATTACCGCTGTGTCTAGCAGGCTGGGATATATGTGGGAGCTACATTACCGCTGTGTCTAGCAGGCTGGGATATATTTGGGAGCTACATTACCGCTGTGTCTAGCAGGCTGGGATATATGTGGGAGCTACATTACCGCTGTGTCTAGCACGCTGGGATATATGTGGGAGCTACATTACCGCTATGTCTAGCACGCTGGGATATATGTGGGAGCTACATTACCGCCATGTCTAGCAGGCTGGGATATATATGGGAGCTACATTACCGCTGTGTCTAGCAGACTGGGATATATGTAGGAGCTACATTACCTTTTTTTAATGTTTCAGCTTCTTGAACTAAACGTAAGTCCATTCCTCCTTAGTTGGATCGCTGCAGCCCTCTTCCAACGGAAAGTAGTTTTTAGATGTGGCAGTTGGACTTCGGAACCAACAACAATATATCCTGGCCTACCACAGGGATCACCATTATCTCCGGTACTGTTCAACGCCTACACAGTGAGAATCACCAGTGAGCAGATCACTGGACCTGGCAGGACATTGTCATATGCCGATGATGTTTTAGTGTATCGTCAGGGTAAGGATAGAGAGGAGGTTGCTGTGGAACTACAAACCGAACTCAATCGCATAAGTACTTGGTGTGATGAAGCTGGGGCAATGGTCAAACCAACAAAGGCAACAGTGACTTGGTTCTCGTTGAATAATCATATTGTCAACAATCCAACACCAACTGTAATGCTGTGTTCAGAGACGGTGGAAAGAACGCAGGCAATGAATTACCTGGGGATACGGTTTGATCGAAGCCTTGCTTATAATGTGCACATAGACCAGGTGATAACAAAGGCCAAGCGGGGTTTGGCAGCGATGCGGGTGATGGCGGCAGCAAACTGTGAGCAGCGCCATCTATGTCTTCTGTACGAGGGGCTGGTCATGTCTGTTTTGGAGTATGCAATGGCAATCCTGACTGTCAGCCATAAGCAGATAGAAAGGATGGAAAGGATACAGAATGAAGCTATGCGCATTATTCTTGGATGTACAAGAGATACAGCATGCAGGGCGATGCGCTACCTTCTTGATTTTCCAACCATTGAAGAGAGAATGCAAGTTTGCAGGGCACGCGCCTACCTCAGAATTAACGCAAACACACAGCATCCACTGCATAGTGAAATTAGGAAGGTGAAGGGCAGCAGGTTAAAAAGAGGACGGTCGTGGATGGGTCAAGCCGAAGACATTCTTCAACAGGTGTGTTCACTTGAGGACTTAGAACCTGGCGAGGAGTGGGTGCAAGTGCCAACAGACTTCTGCACATCCTTTTCAGTTTGCATCCAACTAGATAGAAAATGCAGACAAGAAAATCCGGCTGCTGTGGAGGCTGAAGTACAAGCGTTGATTTTCGAGAATTCGCTAGACAGTGACGCGGTCATCTACACAGATGGGTCGGTCGTCCGACATGTGAGAAGCTCATGGGCCTTTACAGCTCGGGCCGGAGGGAGAATTGTGAAGGAGGACTCTGGTGCTTTCACTGAAACCACAAGTAGCCTGACCATGGAAGTCATGGCAGTAAGTAAAGCAATAACATGGCTCGAGACACAGACATTCACTAGGGCTTGTTTCCTTAGCGACTCAATGAACATGATCAAGAGGATAGAGGAGGGGTCGATCCGAAGAGAATGGTTGCTGCCTCTGAAGCGGTCTCGGCTGGCAAAGATTAGTTTCATCTTCGTGCCAGGGCATGCGGGAGTACAAGGAAATGAGCGGGCTGACAAGCTCGCAGGTGAGGCTACTGTGGAGGGCGGACGCGCCATGGACCAGGCTGACATTCTGAATGCTCTACGAGAAGTGAGACTTTTGCAAGAACCAAGTGATGACTGTGAATCTACAACAATGGCCAGACTGCGAGAGCAGCAAATTAAAAGAGGGGTGGCCAAACAAGAACACTACGCAGGAAGCCAAAGAAGATTGATAAACCAACACAGAACTGGCGTCGTTAGCCGCTACACGCTGCGGGATTTGCTGAGGAGGGGATCCGAGCACTTATGGACTGAATGGTCCGATGTGCAACGAGGATGATCTGTCGACTAACTAACTCACTAACTAACTAACTACATTACCGTCATGTCTAGCAGGCTGGGATATATGTAGGAGCTACATTACCGCCATGTCTAGCAGGCTGGGATATATGTGGGAGCTACATTACCGCCATGTCTAGCAGGCTGGGATATATGTAGGAGCTAAATTACCGCCATGTCTAGCAGGCTGGGATATATGTAAGAACTACATTACCACTGTGTCTAGCAGGCTGGGATATATGTGGGAACTACATTACCGTCATGTCCAGCACGCTGGCTATATGTGGGAGCTACATTACCGCTGTGTCTAGCAGGCTGGGATATATGTGGGTGCTACATTACCGTCATGTGTAACAGGCTGGGATATATGTAGGAGCTACATTACCATCATGTCTAGCAGGCTGGGATATGTGTAGGAACTACATTACCGTCATGTCTAGCACGCTGGCTATATGTGGGAGCTACATTACCGCTGTGTCTAGCAGGCTGGGATATATGTAGGAGCTACATTACCGTCATGTCTAGCAGGCTGGGATATGTGTAGGAGCTAAATTACCGTCATGTCTAGCAGGCTGGGATATATGTGGGAGCTACATTACCGCTGAGTCTAGCAGGCTGGGATATATGTGGGAGCTACATTACCGCTGTGTCTAGTAGGCTGGGATATATGTGGGAGCTACATTACCGCTGTGTCTAGCAGGCTGGGATATATGTGGGAGCTACATTACCGCTGTGTCTAGCAGGCTGGGATATATGTGGGAGCTACATTACCGCTGTGTCTAGCAGGCTGTGATATATGTGGGAGCTACATTACCGCCATGTCTAGCAGGCTGGGATATATGTAGGAACTACATTACCGCTGTGTCTAGCAGGCTGGGATATATGTGGGAGCTACATTACCGATGTGTGTAGCAGGCTGGGTTATATGTGGGAGCTACATTACCGCTGTGTCTAGCAGGCTGGGATATATGTGGGAGCTACATTACCGCTGTGTATAGCAGGCTGGGATATATTTGGGAGCTACATTACCGCTGTGTCTAGCAGGCTGGGATATATGTGAGAGCTACATTACCACTGTGTCTAGCACAATGGGATATATGTGGGAGCTACATTACCGCTATGTCTAGCACGCTGGGATATATGTGGGAGCTACATTACCGCCATGTCTAGCAGGCTGGGATATATGTGGGAGCTACATTTCCGCCGTGTCTAGCAGGCTGGGATATATGTGGGAGCTACATTACCGCCATGTCTAGCAGGCTGGGATATATGTGGGAGCTACATTACCGCTGTGTCTAGCACGCTGGGATATATGTTGGAACTACATTACCGCTGTGACTAGCAGACTGGAATATATGTGGGTGATACATTACCGCTGTGACTAGCAGGCTGGGATATATGTGGGAACTACATTACCGCTGTGTCTAGCACGCTGGGATATTTGTGGGAACTACATTACCGCTGTGACTATCAGGCTGGGATATATGTGGGAGCTACATTACCGCTGTTACTAGCAGGCTGGGATATATGTGGGAGCTACATTACCGCTGTGACTAGCAGACTGGGATATATGTGTGAACTACATTACCGCTATGTCTAGCAGGCTGGGATATATGTAGGAGCTACATTACCGCCATGTCTAGCACGCTGGGATATATGTGGGAACTACATTACCACTGTGTCTAGCACGCTGGGATATATGTGGGAACTACATTACCGCTGTGTCTAGCACGCTGGGATATATGTGGGAACTACATTACCGCTGTGTCTAGCACGATGGGATATATGTGGGAACTACATTACCGCTGTGTCTAGCACGCTGGGATATATGTGGGAACTACATTACCGCTGTGTCTAGCACGCTGGGATATATGTGGGATCTACATTACCGCTGTGTCCAGCAGGCTGAGATATATGTGGGAGCTACATTACCGCTGTGTCCAGCAGGCTGAGATATATGTGGGAGCTACATTATCGCTGTGTCTAGCAGGCTGGGATATATGTGGGAGCTACATTACCGATGTGTCTAGCAGGCTGGGATATATGTGGGAGCTACATTACCGCTGTGTCTAGCAGGCTGAGATATATGTGGAAGCTACATTACCGCTGTGTCTAGCAGGCTGGGATATATGTAGGAGCTACATTACCGCTGTGTCTAGCAGGCTGGCTATATGTGGGAGCTACATTACCGCTATGTCTAGCAGGCTGGGATATATGTGGGAACTACATTACCGCTGTGTCTAGCAGGCTGGGATATATGTGGGAGCTACATTACCGCTGTGTCTAGCAGGCTGGGATATATGTGGGTGATACATTACCGCTGTGTCTAGCACGCGGGGCTCTTTGTACGCGGTCAGTTTTCGTATCCACAATTTTCTTGGGTTGCTCTCTATCCCCCCCCCCCCCCACTCCATTGTGACATAGTCTCAACCACATTACTACAAATGTCCCTATCTTTAGCTATCCTTGCAGCTCTGTCCCTGTCCTTCACATAATGGTTATTTCTGCTTCCACTTCTCTTCTCCATTTGATCTTTGTCTTCGTCTATTGCTTATGTCGTAGGGTCTCATCTCATCTCATCTCATCATGTTCCTCTTGTACCTTGCGGTGTCGAGGTGTCGTATGGTTTTCTAAAATAATGATATTCTAGTGATACTATTCTAGTGTTTTCTCAATGTATGGCAAACCCAACACCAGCGACTTTCTTTCCCTCTTGGTTCCTTGGTACGTGTCTCGTGCTCTTGGTGAAACCCCACATTGATGATTTGGTCATATCTTTGTATTCCTTCTATTTTGAGCAGGCGCGATATAGTGAATGTTTGTTTATGTGTAATCGTTTTCGTTGTTCTCATGAAGTCTGATCCATACAATATTACTGATTTAACCTTATTTGACCCCCTACCCGATTTTTGAGTATTTTACGACACTTGTATCACGAACAACAAGCAGATGTAGACTGTCCGATCAATGGTGAAACATACATCTAGATTGAGTTGCAAGCGAGAGTAAAAGCATTATTTCTTTGTCATATCTATTCCACAGTCTGCTAAAAGGTAACGGGACATGTCAAAATGGTGAAACATACATTTAGATTGAGTTGCAAGCGAGAGTAAAAGCATTATTTCTTTGTCATATCTGTTCTACAGTCTGATACAAGGTAACGGGACATGTCAAAATGGTGAAACATACATCTAGATTGAGTTGCAAGCGAGAGTAAAAGCATTATTTCTTTGTCATATCTATTCCACAGTCTGCTAAAAGGTAACGGGACATGTCAAAATGGTGAAACATACATTTAGATTGAGTTGCAAGCGAGAGTAAAAGCATTATTTCTTTGTCATATCTGTTCTACAGTCTGCTAAAAGGTAACGGGACATGTCAAAATGGTGAAACATACATCTAGATTGAGTTGCAAGCGAGAGTAAAAGCATTATTTCTTTGTCATATCTATTCTAGAGTCTGCTAAAAGGTAACGGGACATGTCAAAATGGTGAAACATACATCTAGATTGAGTTGCAAGCGAGAGTAAAAGCATTATTTCTTTGTCATATCTATTCTACAGTCTGCTAAAAGGTAACGGGACATGTCAAAATGGTGAAACATACATCTAGATTGAGTTGCAAGCGAGAGTAAAAGCATTATTTCTTTGTCATATCTATTCTACAGTCTGCTAAAAGGTAACGGGACATGTCAAAATGGTGAAACATACATCTAGATTGAGTTGCAAGCGAGAGTAAAAGCATTATTTCTTTGTCATATCTATTCTACAGTCTGCTAAAAGGTAACGGGACATGTCAAAATGGTGAAACATACATCTAGATTGAGTTGCAAGCGAGAGTAAAAGCATTATTTCTTTGTCATATCTATTCAACAGTCTGCTAAAAGGTAACGGGACATGTCAAAATGGTGAAACATACATCTAGATTGAGTTGCAAGCGAGAGTAAAAGCATTATTTCTTTGTCATATCTGTTCTACAGTCTGCTAAAAGGTAACGGGACATGTCAAAGTGGTGAAACATACATCTAGATTGAGTTGCAAGCGAGAGTAAAAGCATTATTTCTTTGTCATATCTATTCCACAGTCTGCTAAAAGGTAACGGGACATGTCAAAATGGTGAAACATACATCTAGATTGAGTTGCAAGCGAGAGTAAAAGCATTATTTCTTTGTTATATCTATTCCACAGTCTGCTAAAAGGTAACGGGACATGTCAAAATGGTGAAACGTGTCCCAGCTTGTCTCAATATTCAGAAGAAGACCGCCCATAGCAAAGCAGTGCCCTTTACATTTAAGGTATTTCTGGTAATTGCTTTGCGAACGGAAGCGAACGTATTATTTCATGAATGCCCAATATACGATTTCCATAAAGCATTAAATGGAAGGGAATACATTTTCTATGCCGTAGAAATTGTCATCTGAACCAGGTCATGATTGCGATCTATTTTGATCAGTCAGTTTCTGGGAGTAGCAAACACGCGCTATTGATTACTACTTCACGAAGTAAGAACCTGTACACAAAGTGAGGACGTTTACAGGCACGCATATTAAAATAAACACAATACCAGTACAGCAACAGAAACAGGTAATATTATTTTTACAATGTTGCATAGCCGCATCCTGGCAGATGAACACAAACATTCAATTGAGGAATAAAGCATGCATTATCACGTGTACGTTGAATATACAGTGTTAAATACAGTGAACAATTAGCAGCCGTCAGAGTACTCGATGAAACGTCAAATTGATTGAAATAACTTTTAAAACTCAGATATGCAGATGGCAGGGTTCTCGTCTCGCATAGTTGTGCGGGATTAACAGATTAAATCCTATGTGTAAAGAGGCACCGATAAAATGATGTGCTGTCTTAACTTAAAGTTAAACATAATGTCCAGAGACAAATCTGCACGCTAACTACAAATCACTCACCATTAGAGACATTGGGAATGTGAGATAATTTGAATATCTTGTCGCCATAATAACATCTTTGGCAGTCGTTGAAGTAAAGTTAGATTCAGACTGGCCATCTGAATGCAGCGCTAAAGCAGGATGAATCGTATATGGGACAAGACGGGCACACAAATTAAAGTAATTGTTAGGAGAACATGTGTCTTTCCCGTGAGTCACGGGCCATGTGACACTGCCTACAGAAGAAAATATGGGCGCATAAAGTTATTTGTTGCAGAAGCACTTTTAGAAAAAAACAAATACGACACTTTACTAAACCTGAATTAGAAGACAAATAATAAACAGTATGGCGTCTCGGAAACTGAAACGCTTTGATCTTTTTTAAACGTGGCACTGATTAACAAAGAACGATGAAAGAAGAGGCCGATGACGACTATTCAAAAGTTGGAAACATAATACGGCTGACAGTTTGGTTACTGAAGTGCTCTAGACTCGAGAGCAGGTCCAGGATTGCTAATGTGTGCCGTAATGGGATCTATGTTGCCCAAGACTCCTGCTATATGATCATGAAATGTCTGTTGACATTGACCAGGCACAGAGATCTGCAGGTGTTACAAACTCACTAATGAAAGCAAGAGCGAGCACGTATACATTTAAACAATTTAAACAAGTGGGTTGATACAGAGAGATCGACCTCATATGGGGAAATAATAGACGCAAGAAGCAGATGTAGACAAAGAACGATGTATGTTACATAGTTAAATAGCTGGGCAACAATTCGTCGTTTTTTTTAATGTCAACTTGATTAAAATACAACATCGGAAAGAGGTGTGGAGAGACATGGTCGCCTGCGTTTGCTTCAGACTGGGAACGTAAACTGATAAATGGGCATTGCGGAACTTGATGTGAGTAAACTGAATCATCTAGAAGTGCAGCCGACACAGTGACATTAGAATCAAGACACAGCAGACTTTACGCTAGGTCAGTGTGGATTCCTGTCACATTCATTGCGACTTGTTTACTACTTGGTGCCGGCCTATGTTTCTATAGACCAGTGGTTCTCAACCGGTGGGGAATTTACATATTGGGGGGGGGGGGGGGGGGGGGTTAGAATTTCCAGGGGGAAATTACAATTATTTCAAGATCGCGCTAATACAAGAACCGATTATTTGATATTGTTTTTCCCTCCGTACTTCAGAGTCCTATACTTCTCGCCCTTCTGAAATGCATTTTATAATGTAAGTAGACCTGGAAACCATGTTTTATGAAGACGTCTAGACTTGTTATAGTATGTGTCATTAAATTTAGCTTCCATTTGTACCGTGTAAGGGGGGGGGGGGATGATTTATAGGGAGGAAATACAAAAGTGTGGGGGATGACATTCTGAACATATGGTGAAGCGGTGCATGAGCCAAAATAGGTTGAGAACCAGAGAACCACTGCTATAGACTACTCACTGCCCAGTACGTCAGTTCCAAAAATAGACTACAGCTGCGTCACTCAGCTGCAATAACTCACACAGCTGAAAAGCATAGGGCAAGAGAATAACATGACATCTTACTTTCTTTTGTGTTGTTCGATCTTCCATCAGTGGAAATGATCAAAATTAACTGTATGCCCTGTCTCCGACCACTTCTTGTCACGAGAACTTGATCAAAAACTGTGTTCAAGGCCTTGGCAGTGAACGTTGCATCGTTGGTTTTTCCTGAACTGTTCACTATCTACAACACCAACAAATAAAAAACGAAGTCAGGACCAGTGAATTAGATTTGTATTAAAAACCAAGGTAGTACCTCAGTGAATGTTAACACAGAAGGACACAGACAATATATTGCACGATTACTTGCCTGGCATATGTTACTGCATCCCATCTTGGGCATGCCGTTTATGTTTGCAACACCAAGTCAGTAAATGCATTGTTCTCGGGCACTATGTCACTAATGACTGTAAAAGAATGTATGGGACAGAACTGGAATAAGCCTGCAAACAAAGCTAAAAGTCTACAAAGCAGTTGTATTATCCACACTGCTATATGCTTGTGAAACCTGGACTGTTTATCAGCGACACGCTAGGAAATTAAACCACTTCCACACAGTCTGCCTAAGGAAGCTACTGAATATTAAATGGCAAGACAAGATCCCAGACACTGAAGTCTTAGAAAGAGCATCCATGCCCAGTATCCACACCATACTGATGAAGAATCAGATTCGTTGGGCTGGTCACTTGACTCGAATGCCAGATCACAGGCTCCCTAAACGAATTTTTTACAGTGAACTGCGTTGTGGTAAACGCTCCGAGGTGGCCAGAGGAAACGTTTTAAAGACACTCTGAAAATTTCACTGAATGCTTTTGGAATTCATCATGACACCTGGGAGGCTGCAGCCAGAGACCGAAACTCGTGGCGTGCATCATTACACAAGGGTGCAGTCATATGTGAGGCAACCAGGACTGCAAGAACTGAAAGAAAAGGCAGGACAGAAAAACCACTGCAGGAAATCCTCCTCCAGAAACGTCAAGCATTCCTTGCCCACATTGTCAAAGAACATTTCGAGCCAAAATAGGCCTTATCAGCCATGTTAGAACCCACGGCTCCATACCTTCAACCCCACTGGATGAAATGAATGGTCATCATCATTCTTGATGGACAAACAACATGTCACTAATATTGTTCAAATATTGTTGTTCCGTATAGTGTATTCGACGAGCACTAATCAAGTGCTTAAATGCATGGAGGGATTATCAATCAGTTGTTTCCAACCGGTACTATGTAAACAGAAAGACTTTAGCCAAAGTATCATCTATTTACGTCATATTGTTATATAACTCTACAGTATGCAAGCCACGAGATGCAGCGACATATGCCAGGCAAGGAACAGGGCAATGCATTATTTATAGCTTATGTGTGTGTAGATGTGTACTAGTTAGTTTATTAAATTTAAGCACATTGTTTACAGGTTGCATTATTCATCTGATGTAGTTCTATAGAATAATAACAGAAGAAGTATTAACTTTACAAGGACATCATATGTTGATTTTGAAACGTAGAGCTCTTCGTGAGATAAAATTAACAAGTATATTTGAAATAAAAACAGCAGTACGGCAGTTTGTCACTATGTTTTAAAATAATTATAAACTGGGTTATGAAAATAACAATAACTGCCATAAATGTATCATACATGGCATTCAATGGACTCTACCAAAGCAACATGATGGTGTGGGCTTTACGCCCCTGTCACAGATGAAGAACCATCTGCAAATCTAACCATTAGAGAACTCCTGTTTGCAAACGAGCAAGCACTAATAGCAAAATCAGAAGCTGAATTACAAGACCACGTGAATAGTCTAAACGAAATGTTTAGGGAACATAACATGAAAATTAAGCACAAGTAAAACAGAGGTATTGACTATAGCTAAAGAAGATAAACAACAACAATTCACCTAAACGAACAAGTAAAGAGTTTCAAGTACCTAGGAAGTATAATATCATCAAATGGCAAATCAGAAGACGAGATCGAAAATAGATGCAATAAGGCAAACCAACTCATTGGACAAATGGCATCAATACTAAAGAACAAACATGTATCAATAACTACTAATGAAAGCACTTTACAACACAATCTTCCTACCAACTCTATGTTACCAATGCCAAACCTGGACAATGACAGAAAAAGAGAAAAGAAAAATATCAACAAAAGAAATGAGATTCCTGAGAAGAATACTCAATGTATCAAGAAGAGATAAGATCAGAAATAAAGAAATCAGGACTAAAGTGGAGGTTATAGCTGCACTAGATTTTATTAGAAGGCAGCAAGTCAAATGGTTTGGCCATACAAGTAGGTTACCAACTAACAGTATACGGCAACAAGCAATGATGTACAGATCAGAGGGAAGCAGAGGAAGAGGCCGACCACGTAAACGTTGGGAATATCGATACACGAAGCCAATAAGCGGGCTCTCTCCCGCTGTTTATATTTCACCTCGACACGGCAAGGTACAAGAGGAAGATGATGAGATGATATGAGATTAGATGAGATGAGATGAGACTCCTGTCACAAATACTGCATCAAATTCAGGATAGACTAATCACACTTTATGAACGGCTACAACAATTTGATCTAAATATGTACAGAGGAACGACAAAGCTAATTGATTAAACCAAGCAAGTACCAACGGGAATATATACAATATAAAATATGACTATACAAAAATTAAGCAATGCTTTTATAGGACTGGTAAATTTGTTGCAGCCAAAGGAAGTTAAACGTAACATCCAACATAACAGAATTATAAACTCTAATCTCCAATCGGGTCTACAATATGGCTCAGTAACATGAAGAAGAACTAAAAGATTTACTAATAGACTATACACATTCACTGATCGGTGGCTGCGCTGAATACTGAATTGTATGACAGAATCACTAACGTGGAGTTGATGGAGAGAAGTTCAGCAATGCCAGTGTGCTCAGAAGTCAGGAAATGTCACTGACGCTGAAAAGGACACACATGGAGACAATGTGAGAACACTATAACTATACATCCTCTTATCTTCCACATGCACAAAAGAAACACCTAAGGGTCACAATTATAACTAACAGATAGATCGACAGTTGAACAAGCCTTGTACACATTTGATTACAGACGAGCAAGCGAGATATCTGGAAGCCACAATAGAAACGAAATAGTGGGACACTTGAGTATACGTGGAGACAACATTTATGGATCGAGATGAAAAATACTGGGCGGATATGGTCAGGATGCCTGGCTGTCGATGTAAATGTTGCGCAATCAAGGAAGGATGAGTCAGTGGACGAATGTCACGTGTTTGCTACCAACATGTCATTGCGCCATCCATGTAGAAATCAATGCTTCATTGACAGAGGGAGACGAAATATCTGCGGGATTACACGGATGTCTATGAGTTTAAATCTTAGCCACCCCCCCCCCCCCCACTCCTCCCTGCAAAACAAAAATAAAAACTCTACGTACTTATGCATTACTGAATTACCTCTATATGCCTGCGATAATTAGCATCTGCAGTGGATGCCAACACATATTGCTAGAGAAAATCTGGATACAAGAAGCCCATAAACGGGCACTCTCCAGTTGTTTATACTTAACTTCAACACCGCAAGGTACAGAGGAATAAAATGAGATGAGGTAAATAATAATAATAATAATTATTATTATTATTATTATTATTATAACAATAATATTACCCCGGTGAGAGGAAATGCAACCTAAAGACTAAATGTCATGGCAGGGCAGACCAGGCCCTAATCCTTGGTTGGCAGCTGGTCTAGGATCGAAGCTCTGACAGGCGGACAGTTAGAGCATTGCTTTGCTGATCTGTTAGCTTTTGCAGCTTGTCTTGTTCCAGATGTATTGGTGTTACCTTTTCTCTGGAGTTAACTAGGCAGGCAGAGAGAGGGATCATGCTGCTTGGGCAACACATTGTCTCTATATGTTAGCCCAGGTTTTGTGCTATGGGTCGCCGCTGAACGTGTTGCTTTGAGGGCAAACATCAGAAATGGAATAAAGACAAAGGAGAAAATTATTGCAGATAAGTCACACACCGAGCGTGTGAGACGTAAGATGGTGCAAGATGATGGAAATGACCACGTGTTCACATGCACCCACTGTGGACGACCATTTACAGCGCGAATTGGCCTTACCAGTCACATTCGCTGCTACCATAGGTAATAGTTATTATGCCTTTTGGAAGCACAAACTATTGTCTGTCAGTGAGGCAAGGTGCCAATGATGATGACGATAACAATAATAATAATTCATTTGACCGAAAGAAAACGTTGAATTGTGAAACAAACAAACACACGTGTACTGTACCTGGGCGAGGTAATCAAAGTCGTAAGATGTATTGAACTCAAACCTTCGGTATAAATTATTGCCGAATAGTCCACAACCAAACTGGACATCGTCCTTTCCCAGATGCACTAACCGGAGAAGACTCAACAGAAAGGATAGCATCCTACCAAAACCGATAATGTTGATGCTGCCAGAGCAATCTCCCAAAAAATACACGTCAGCCTGGTATTTGTCAGTGCAGACTGGAGCTGTCGATACAATACAAGAGAAGCTGCATCGTGTGTCTTGTATACAACACACTGATAGGCAATACTTTGGCCACAAACAGCACACGTCTACGAGCACACACACACACATACAAACACACACACACACACACACACACACACACTATATCTCATATCATCATCTCATCTCATCATCTCATCTCATCATGTTCCTCTTGCACCGTGCGGTGTCGAGGTGGAGTATAAACAGCGGGATATATATATATATATATATATATATATATATATATATATATATATATATATATATATATATATATATATATATATATATATGATAAGTCTTCAAATGAACACCTTACAACCGTGATAGAAAGTGCAATAATCACACAAATGTTGTATAACCTATCAGTATTGTTGTTAGGGATATCAAGAGTATTAAGCACGTTCGATTACACTGTAGTCAAATACGGTGACGTCATAAGGACAGTTTAAAGACGGCCCCCTTACTCTTGACATGTACCAGCGAGCTGCATCCTTCTGTTATCCATGTTTTAATCAGTGAAGTGGTGAAACTTATAGACATTCATCAGCGAATCTTAACACTTTATTGGCACTGGAGCACTTGCACTGAAGGCATTGGTGATTACATTGAAAAAAATGATACATTAGTTTTTACTGTTTGAGAATGCATTCACCCCCATTCCCCACTCCCACCCCCATCCCAAGAAAAAAAGTTCAGGTTGCCATTTGAAACCCCATCGTATAATGTATATATATATGTCAATTGAAACGAGAAAAAGAGTGTTGAGGGGATACATAGAGCCTGTTCTTTTGTATGGATGTGAAACTTGGACAATGTGCAGTCAAGCTGAACAACATCTGATGGCTGCAGAAATGTGGTTTCTGAGGAAAATGCAAAGAATACCATGGAAAGATAGAAAAACCAATGACCAAGTTCTACAAGAGACAAATGAAAATCGTGGATTGATTAGAGAAATTAGACGTAGACAGTCAAAATTTTTTGGACATGTTATGAGAAGAAATGGACTGGAGAACTTAGTGACAGCTGGCAAGATCGAAGGGAACAGACCAAGAGAAAGACCGAGAGGAAAATACCTGGATGGCTTGGCCACATGGCATGGACGAGACAGGAACACTGAGCTGATCTACGACTCTGGTGATCGAGTGAAATGGCGAATCATGACCGCCCACGCTTTCCGGCATGGCACATGATTGATTGATTGATATATATATATATATATATATATATATATATATATATATATATATATATATATATATATATATATATATATATATACAATCTGGTAAAATTGTAACTGACAAACGAATAATAATGTTTTCTGGGGAGGGAAGTGGCTACACACGAACAAAGAGTAAGACTAAAAGATTACTATAAATATTAACAGCTAAATTAACTAATGCTTACTAGTGTATTTCTATATATATATGTTTTGCGTATCCTTTTACAGGACTTAGCTGTCAACAGCAGCATCTTTCAGCTGTCTGTTGATCTCTTGGCAAGATTACGCTCAGTAGTTTGCCATTGCTTTCTGAGCGGCCGGCTCAGTATCCGCAAGTCACGAGCGGGGGTCGAACCACCTCAGTTCTCGCTCCGCTGCGAGACTCTGCGTGATAAACGGGATTACAGAGAGAAAGTGTTGTAACCCCACAGCCAGAGAGACCGGCATGTATTTCTATAAGTAAGGTCAAAGTCAAAGAAAAATCCAACATAAATAAATTTTATACAAGTATATGCAACAACAATAAGAAATAGTAATGGAGCCATATACTTTTAATATGATGTAGAAATGGCTATATCTCAAATAAGATCACAAGATATTAAAATAAAACTAGAAGATTTTAATGCAAACGTAGGAAAGGGAACCGTGGGGGAATGTAGTGGGAAATTATGGTTTACGTACAAGAAAAGAAAGAGGAGATAAAATAAGGGATTGCATAAATTATATGGTAATCGAAAACACGTGGTTGAAACACCATAAAAGGCGACTTTACACATGGACAAGTACATATAAGAACATATTCAACCAAACAAACTACATACTTTTCAATAAATATTATTAAATACTTGACTAAATGTTGAAACAATGCCTGATGCTGACTAGAATAGTGATCATGTACCACTATGTGGACACATATAAGTAAGATTGAAAAGAGAAACAAACAAGTGGCTAAGAATATGAGGCTTAATACGGATGTTCTGAAAGAAGATACATACATTTCAGAACAATACTGCGTGGCTATGAAAAATAGTTGCAATGCAGTAGCTAAAATACAGAGCATAAATGAACTATAGGAAACCAGGAAGGTAACCCGGCCAATAAATGCCTGAAGAAATCGGATGTGTCAGACGAAAGTGCAAATATCGCAGCTCTGCTGTAAACAGGCACAATGCACAAATTACGTCTAATTCAGCGTTCCGGGTGAAAGCAGATGAAAAAGAAGAAGAACTGCGGGAAATGTAAAGGGACTTCATTCATAAAACAAGCAAATAAATATTACCAGAGACAAGTTTACAGAAATATTTAAGTTGATGGACGAAAGAAAACAAATTAAAAATAACTATGATCATATAAATAAAGAATTAAGAGATAAATGGTAGAAGGAAAAAGACAGTTGGCTAAACGAGAAGTGCAAAATAATTTGATTTACATTCTCTTAAGATGCAAATAATATTTACAGTCAAATCAGTAAGCTCACGGGGAAAATTAGAGTAAACGCAGGTTGTTTAAAATCAAAACAGGGAAGATATTATTGAAGTATGGTGCTATAATGAAGAGGCGGAATGCGAATATAAGAGAATTATATAATGGAGAAAGTTAATAATTAACAGATAAAAGTAACTTAGAAGATACACCATTTCTAAAAGAAGAAGACACAGACTATCATCTCTTTTATTGGGTTGATGCGCAAGCTTAGAGCACGGTTGAGCATCCTAGAAGAACATAACTAAGGATGCTCAAGCCGTGACGTGGGGTTGTTGGGGAGTTGAGTATCTGCTGGGGCCGAGGTAAAGCAACATCCATATTTGTGTCTTCTGTAATTTTTACCGGCCTACAAGAAAGAAATAAACCTCATGGAAGAACATCTCCAGACTTATGATTATATTTTATCCCGTTGACTGCATTGTTACAGGGATGAAAATGGAGCCAGTGATCAGGATGCGGGTCATGGTTTGTCGCGGAATGTAAGTGGCCTCCTGAATAGAAACATGGCTGTTTCTTTGTTTTCGTCAATACCATAGCGTAATGGCAGCTGAAAATTGTCGACTATAGAGAAATTTAACGAGCCGGCGTCTCTGACCAAATCTTTGCTACACAGTAATATCAGGGCGTGCGTCTTTGACCAAGTCTTCGCTACACAGTGCGTCAGATACTGCGCTGACTTGGCTGTTCTTTTTTTTAGTCCACCATACATATGGAATTATAAGCTATATATCAAAATAAGGCTTGCCATCAATTTAAGAACAACCGTTGCTTTGAACGTCAAGGTGTTTTATAGGAGCCGTTACCCTTGAACCAGTACATGACCTTGGTCGTCGCTTGAGAGGAGATCAAGAGCCGTTGTAATTGTTGAATCTGACCTCGCTTGACGGAATCAAAACCGAAAAGTCGTTTGGATCAGCAGCTCAAATAACGAAAAATTACTTCGCTTGATCATAAGTGTCTTGGACTCTGGTGATTATCAAAATGTTAAGCGATCACGTTGATGTAGAACCCTTGGAAGAGGGTAGGCAAACTGAGTTGCCGTCCTGTTGAAGAAAGGACCCTACTTTAATTGCCAGATCGAGTCGTTTCAAGGCGTCTAGAAGTGAAAAATTTTTTCAACATGCTGGAACGAAGAATACGACATACAGGCTCGTTGTCAAATTTTGCTGACTGAATCGTTGTCACACAGTCTGCTCGTTGCCACATTTTGCTGACTGAATCGTTGTCACACAGTCTGCTCGTTGCCACATTTTGCTGACTGAATCGTTGTCACACAGTCTGCTCATTGCCACATTTTGCTGACTGAATCGTTGTCACACAGTCTGCTCGTTGTCAAATTTTGCTGACTGAATCGTTGTCACACAGTCTGCTCGTTGTCAAATTTTGCTGACTGAATCGTTGTCACACAGTCTGCTCGTTGCCTGAATAACGCTGCTGCTCTACACTGTCGTTCATTGCTGATTTCAGAGGGCTGGCCAGTGCTGTCCTCTGATCACAGTTGTTGATTGCAGACTTCAAGAACTTTTCAGCTTTAAGATCTTTACGGGGTGGTGAAGCCCGCTTTGTCAACTCAGTCAGCCTCTGCCTGCACTGTTGTCATCGAGTTTTATAGAGCTTTATCGACCCTTACGGAGTACTAAAGCCACCTTGTTGATCCTTTTTCAAGTATTTGGGTGCCAGATACCGTGCCTCTCAGTCTCAACATACGAGAGCGAAACCTGAGAATCATTAATGTGCAGCTTTTGACGAGTGTCTAACTACAGGCAGAGAACTATTTTGGACAGCCAACACTTGTAAAGTATCAATTTAATATTATAATATTAGAAGACCTGATAAGTTTAATTAACATATTATTATTTTAACATATTATTATATTATAGTGAATTATTTGGTGCAAAATTGAAATGAAATTTTTTTTTTTAGGAAGAAAGGCGGTCTTTAGATAATTTAAATGTGCTTATAGTACACTTATTGATATCTATTGATTGTTGTTTTGCTTGTATAAGTGTATAGTGAAATATTTTAGCATGGTAAAAGAAGCAGACCCATCACAGCACAGTAGAGAAACGTAATTGAAAATTATTTCAGCTAAGCTCAAGACGAGTTTTTTTTGCAGGTATCAAGAAATATACAGAGGAACAAGTAGGCATATTGTTTTAAGCTTGACATAAATTGCAAACATGAACTACCTACATATAGAACTAAAACATATCAGTACATGGTTGAGAGAGTTAAAACTAGCAGTTAGTGAAGTAGAAAATTTTGTAGAAACGTTGCAGAACAGAACGACTAGACAAGAGCCTTATAGATTTAAGGTAGACTGCAATAGAGTAGAAAAGAATAACAAGAGACAGCCACTACTTAATAAAGATAGAAGACAATATGGTTATGATTATGCAGTTGGTTATGACAAACCAAGGCCTGATGTATATAGGTAAAAGACGGTGAGAGTAGACGTAATGGTGAAAAGTCGGACTGGTATAGATGTCAGGGGTACAGGAATGGTCCTGAGAGAGACCTTTCCAATAAAATATGGAATAATTGGCCATCCCATAGCAAAACTGCTAGGAAAAGACGGGACGATTGGTTTGAACAAAGACGGAGACAGTATCTGAGGTCAGGGACCAAGAACAGAGTAGGAAATGTAAGTAAGAATTCAACTACTCCTAAGATGGTTATGAATTTGACTGTTAAACAGGAAAAGCAGATGACGTGTTTAATAAAGAAAATAAACCAACAGACTCAGACGCAGCTGATTGAAGTGGTAGAACGGAACACACAGACACAGGTTGATACAGTAGAGGAAAAAGTCCAGGTACAACCAGTTAGCAAGGTAACGAAGGGACGTCAACCCGAGTTAGTAGAGACTCAATTAAAACCAACTCACTTGACTAAGGGAGACACGGTTGAAATTAAGAAAGATAAACAAATAACAACCAAAGACGAAAAGAGACCAAGGAGGAAAAGTATTAAGGAAAGGAATACTACCAATAGTATGATAGTTAATAGAGGTACGACGACTGGTGTGTCAAGTTCCTCAGGTATAGACATTAAATTAATTCCTAAATGGTGTAGGAATGTTAGATGTGAGGGTTTAGGTTATGGAGAGGATATTTCCACCTCTACCGCCGCATATTATAATAAATACTGCGCTGCTAAAACAACTACAGATACTGATGATTCAGGGAACGAGAGGATTGCACTACGAGCAAATCCTGACTCGAAGCGTGATGTTTCCTCATACGATGTGGTTGCTAGTAGACAGACAGACACAATTTTAGTTGGCGACTCTTTAGAACAAGATGCCAGTACATATGACAGAAAAGTAGCGAAGGCTAGGAGACGAATACCAAGAGAGAGAGAGAGAAAAAGATACTTTCAATAAAGGTACAACTGAGATGTCAGTTTCCTCAACTAAGATATTGAAGTTGTCCCGAAACGGAACATGGGGAATAGAGGTAAGAAGAAAGTCAGACGTTCTAAAGCCGACTATAAGAATACGATCGACGTGTCTGCAGTAAACTATTATGACTCTGATGAGGGAACTATCATCAGTGTATCATCTGAAGATGAGATGGGGAGATGTAAGCGGTATGTAAGGTGTACAGGAAACAGTGAGCAGACCGACGCAAATAAAGGAAATAGAAAGAAAGCACTTAAGAAGAAGAATAATAATAGACAAAATTATTCGACGACGGAAGCTGACTTGAGAAAAATCCAGGAATATATGACCTTAAGACCTGAGTTCTTTAACAACAGATTAACAACGGATAGTGAAGATGACATAATTAAAGAAAGACGTACTAATGTAATGGGAGACAATGAAATATTTGGCTTAGATGCACTTTATGGCTGTTAAAATTCCTAGGGTGAGGAAGGACATAAGGCATTGGTTTAGTTTATGAAAGGAATTGCGGTTTGAGCACATATATATGGGATGTCTAAAATAGGCAGATGAATTTTGTTTGGTGCGGCATCACATGGTACAGGGTAGGCAATAGTGTTGTTGAGAATAGAGAGTCACGGCAACTGATAGGATATTATACGTGGATACGTTATAAAGAATATCTTGTGTTTAGTTTTAGAGTAGGGAGAGTAAACAATGTAGAAATTGAAATGTCCCTTGTACGGAATGGCTATATAGAGAGGGTTGATCACGTCGAGTGGTGTATAACTGGTGTGATTAAACTAAGGTAGATTCAGCACAGAATTAGCAGAGAGAGAGATAAACTAAGTATGAATGCTCGTACTAGACTTGGTTCGACTCAGGGCTATGACGTGATGTCTGATATAGTTTCGCTTGGTAGTTTGAGAAGTAGGTATAGTAGCATTGGCAGATGAACCGAGAGTGTCTGATGAGGAGATATAGATTGAGGAGGAATTGAGTATCATGTGTCAAATAGCCAGTGGAGCGCAATAGTATTAAGAGTAAAAGAGTATGGAAGCTGATGCTTGAAGAATACGAGTTCTTGGTGAGAGAGATGACGTATTGACATGTTGCTTGCGAAAGTTGTTTTGTGGAGAAGTATAGAATGATGGTTATGAGGTTAGTAGCTCATCGGAGTGAGGTTTGTTATGAGAGATCGTTGATAGTGCTAGTGAATGCGTAGAAGAGATATAATTTACGAGAGATAATGTATAGTTTTTAACCTTTGAAAAAGAGTAAATGATTGAGAAAAGTAGAAATAAGGAAACAGAAGTGTGAAAGTCCTATTGAGTAATTCGTCTGGTAATGCGTTGTTCTAGCATGTGTAAAAATGTAGACAAACATATATGCGTCGAGTATGGATAGAATGATATCAGGTGATTAGTAACGTATGCATATACGGGGCGTTTGGAAGTGATCGATACGCTTAGCCTGTGCTGAGTAATTGCTGGAATGTTGAATTGATGTCTAAATTATGTATGGTAGAAGTTATAGTATAGGCACGTGATACTGAGAAATGAGAGAAGATGGTTTCCTCAATCGGAGTGAGATCTGTCATTAGTAATGTGTGGTGTGAGTTGTTGTTTCTGAAAGAGTTCCGATAAATAGGAGGAGGAGTGAAAGATAGTGAGGTAAATGAATGTCGGAGCATTAAAAATAGAACACTAGAGAACGTGTTCCGATGGATGTGACTGGTTTGATTAGTATCGCGATATGAGAACGCTAGGAGAGGGTAGAGAATAGTTTAGACTTGTTGTAGTTGAATACAATACTATTAGAAAGTATTGATACAAGAAGTTAGTTACGTCGGGTAGACGAGAGACTTAAAATTAGAATGAGTTATTGATAAATATAGTGGATAGATGTATTGGAGAGGTCTATAGTAAATAGACAAAATTTTTGTTGGGTGTAGTAGTGTGGAAATACCGTAGTTAACGGTAATGTTAAGAAGTTGTGGTAATACTTGGTATGAATCCAAGGGAAACAACTGGTGTGTCGAGAGAACAGATATTGTTCTACGTTAATATGAATATAGTCTGTAGGTAACAGATATATTTTTTGGGGGATTAATGCAGGTTAATTGGCCTAGCATTGAGCGTTTTTATTACAGTTAGAAGAGTAGACGTTGTAGTGAATAGGTATGTATTACATTGGTTCGTAGAAGAGACCAATCTTGCTGGGTTACTTTAAGTAGTTAATTCTATGTGAATTATTGTTTTGATAAAGGTTGGGGATAACCTTCTCTTTAGCGAGAAGACAGCTATTTTTATTGAATTTGAGATTTCAATGCATCATATATGGTATGTTATAGTATTTTTTAGTGACTTGGTTTTGTAAAATCATTGATATTTGATTTTAAGTTTGGACTTATTGAGTTTTCTTAAATAGATAGATAAGTTATTGTTAGTCCATAAAAGTGACTAACAATGGATCGGATGAATGTCAATTATTTTGAAATATGTATTTCCTTGATTGACTTGATTGCTTTTATTTGATATGAGGGGAAAGAAAAATATTTAAAAACTTGGGGGGGGGGGGGGGGGGTACGATATCCTGTTGTGATTTTATTTTGCTTGACTTGAAGTTAAATTGTCTTGTATGTTTACAAATATGTTAGAAATTATTTAAGTTTAGGTTACTTCACAAACAATTGTGGCTAGAATAAAGGAAATACATGTGGCTGTATTTAGGACCCTTCGTTCAGAAAATAGTTAATAAACTACTGAGGACTAGAAGAGAGACACATTCCTTTATGAATAATAAGTTCATGAGTAGCTTGTGTTGGTAAGAAGACTGCTGTGCCAATCAGCATTAGTGTGTTAGAATAGAGAGATTAATGGTGGCTATGAAGGGTTGAAAACATATGCCATACTTAAGTGACGAGGTGCCGATAGAAATAAGAGGGTTCTAGTAGTTAAAAATAGGAGCTGCATTAAGTCAGCATTGATTGAATGGATCGGATGCCATATTGGGGAAGAAAAGATTGACGTGACTAACGTCTATAGAAATGGGGTAAATGTGGAGAAAGTTTTAAACATGGTTTCTATGGGGTCGGAAGTGAACATGGATTTAGAGCCATGATGTACTTGCATAAGTGACACGAGACGGCTGGTTTATAGAAGAAGAAGTGAGTAACGTGCTGCACCTGACAGCGTGTGGGAAATTAGTAAAACGTGAATTGAATCCCATGTTTTACTCTGAAGAATAATTATGTACTGGGGATATCAGTACAATAGTAAAGGGAAGTAAGTATGTTAGTGAGTATTGTCAGTGTGGAGGTCCGTAATATATGGACTGAGAAAGAATAACATTAGTTGAAAGCAGTCACAGACATGAGTTCAGTGATGATATGTAGTTGCTGTTGATAACGGCATAAATTGGGATTCAGGAGATATGCCCATAATAGATGGACATTAGTGGCTTGCTGAAGTTTTCGGCGAGATTAATAGGAAACTCCGAGAGAGGTATGGGGGAAGATTAGTTAAGTGAAGTGGAGTGTTGGAGGTCTTGAGAAATAATAGACTTTTTTTTTAATAGTGATGGTTGATGCCTGATGCTGTAGATAGTAGCGCAAACGGTAAAATTGCCATAATAAGTGGCATAAGTGAACTGTAGAAGATATATAATTGTTTTAGACTTTATTACATAAAGTCTCAGATAACATAGGGGCGTATGTATGAGTTGTGTGCAGTTTTTGTGAGAAAGAGTTCTACTTCTTTTATACTCCGGTGGCCAACGATTCTTTGTCTTCCTATCGTGCACGAGTGATTTCAGGTTGGTTGAAAGTGGAGAAGTAGTAATGTAGAGGTAATACTGTTAGTGATGACGATAGAGAGTTTGAGACTATGACGTTTTGAATTTTTGAGATCGTGATAAGAAGGTTTAAGCGGATTGCTTATGTAGAGAAGAAGAAGGTACAAATATATGTTATGATGTGTTGTATAAACTGAGATTTAAATATATTGAGGGGTTTTTGTGATAGAATATGTAAATAATATAGGTAGATTCTTTATGAACTGAGTTTTTTTTTTTGTAAGGAAACTTTGAAGATCCAGAAACGATGAAGAACTATAACTTCATAGCGGTTTGCTATGTGGCATGGTGATGAGGAACAAATAGAAGAAAGTCTTTACTTAAGATAGAGTGAGTTTGGGATGGCTTAGAGAGAGAATATTGGGAGTTGAGCGTAGTGGAGAGAAAAAAGGTTTAGGAAAAGGGGGTTAGGAGTTAAGACTTTTGAAGTAGAAAAGTCTTTTTAAAGAAAGGGAGGTGTAACAGAATGAGTATCATCTCCTTTATTGGGTTGATGCGCAAGCTTAGAGCACGGTTGAGCATCCTAGAAGAACATAACTAAGGATGCTCAAGCCGTGACGTGGGGTTGTTGGGGAGTTCAGTATCTGCTGGGGCCGAGGTAAAGCAACATCCATATTTGTGTCTTCTGTAATTTTTACCGGCCTACAAGAAAGAAATAAACCTCATGGAAGAACATCTCCAGACTTCTGATTATATTTTATCCCGTTGACTGCATTGTTACAGATAAACCATTTCTAAAAGAAGAAGACACAGACTATCGAACACGAAAAAGGGAGAAACAGCCGGGCGAGATGGAATCCCAATAGAAGAATTAAAAGTGTTGTGAGAATTCCGAGTAGAAATATTGAACAATATGCTATATGACATTTACAATAGTGGATATACACACAGCGATATACAGTAATATATAATTATACCAAAAAGACCCGGATCATTTGAATACGAAGATTTTCGTACAATTAACTCCTCCATAAAGCATGCCACTAAGTGTTTAATCAGTATTATAATGAAAAGAACCAGGAATAAAGGAGAAATGAAAATTGTGAAGAACGGTACGGTTGTGTGGAAGCTACATGTACGAACAATGCAATATACACAATTAGAACACTAGCAGAAAGATTATTAGAGAAACTGAAATGCATATATTTGTTCTTCAAACATACATTATACCAAGGCATTTGATCAATTAGAACACGATGAACTGATTAAAATGTTTGAAGATATCAACATTGATAGAAAAGATCTGACAATAAGAGATACTATTCACTAGAATCAAATAGCAGCAATTAAAATGGGAAATAAAGAGTGCAATATAAATAAATAAATCTATGAGTACGACAGGAGTGTGTTTCATCATCGGATCTTTTCGCTCTCTCTCTCTATACCGAAGTATTAATAAGAGAGATGAAAGAGAACCAGAAATACTAATCGGAGGTTATAAAATGAACACTCTACAATAAGCAGATGACACAGTATTGATGGTGCAAACTACAAAAGATCTACACCAGTTTTTGGTATTGTGGTAACTCCCCTTGAATATCAAGAAAACAGTAACAATGGTGACATCAAAGTGAAAGTGGACCATAGAATGTGAAAACAAAATAGTAGGGACAATTCTTAACTAAGTGGATAATTTTAAATAGCTTTGGGAAAATCGTAAACCTTCAGATGGAATATGAACAAAGTATATTAAGAACAGACTAGGCAAACAAACCTTGCATTTCAGAAAATAAAAAGTATCGTAATCATTAAGTCACTATCTTTGGATGTAAGGAAGAGAGTGTTGAAGTGCTATAGTGAAACTGTTATGCTGTATGACAGTGAATCATTGAACATACATTCACTAATTAGGATGAGCCTGGAAGCAACGAAGACGGTGTTCCTAAGACGAAAGTTGCCATTTCATTGGACTGCCAGAGTAACTAACGACAGTTGTCTGAAAGAGGCTAATGAAACTAGAATATTACGTACATAGCTCAGAAAGAGACACATTCCGTCTCAAGAGTGTTCAAGTATTGCATAGATATAGTTGCCTCACAGACTGCCGTGTGAGAGTGTTCACATATTGTTTAGAGGTAGGTGCCTCGCATACAGCCGTGTCAGAGTGTTTAAGTATTGTATAGAGATAATTGCCTCAAATATTCCCGTGTGAGAGTGTTCAAGTATTGTATAGAGATAGTTGCCTTACAGATTGCCGTGTGAGAGTGTTCAAGTATTGTATAGAGAGAGTTGCCTCACAGACTGTCGTGTTAGAGTGTTCAAGTATTTTATAGAGATAGTTGCCTTACAGATTGCCGTGTGAGAGTGTTCAAGTATTGTATAGAGATAGCTGCCTCACAGATTGCCGTGTGAGAGTGTTCAAGTATTGTATAGAGATAGTTGCCTCACAGATTGCCGTGTGAGAGTGTTCAAGTATTGTATAGAGATAGTTGCCTCACAGACTGTCGTGTTAGAGTGTTCAAGTATTTTATAGAGATAGTTGCCTCACAGATTGCCGTGTTAGAGTGTTCAAGTATTGTATAGAGATAGTTGCCTTACAGATTGCCGTGTGAGAGTGTTCAAGTATTGTATAGAGATAGTTGCCTCACAGACTGTCGTGTTAGAGTGTTCAAGTATTTTATAGAGATAGTTGCCTCACAGATTGCCGTGTGAGAGTGTTCAAGTATTGTATAGAGATAGTTGCCTCACAGATTGCCGTGTGAGAGTGTTCAAGTATTGTATAGAGATAGCTGCCTCACAGATTGCCGTGTGAGAGTGTTCAAGTATTGTATAGAGATAGTTGCCTCACAGATTGCCGTGTTAGAGTGTTCAAGTATTGTATAGAGATAGTAGCCTCACAGACTGCCGTGTCAGAGTGTTCAAGTATTGTATAGAGATAGCTGCCTCAATGACTGCCGTGTTAGAGTGTTTAAGTATTGTATGGAGATAGTTGCCTCAATGATTGCGGTATCAGAGTGGTCAAGTATTGTATAGAGATAGTTGCCTCACAGACTGCCGTGTCAGATTGTTCAAGTATTGTATAGAGATAGTTGCCTCACAGATTGCCGTGTGAGAGTGTTCAAGTATTGTATAGAGATAGTTGCCTCACAGATTGCCGTGTGAGAGTGTTCAAGTATTGTATAGAGATAGCTGCCTCACAGATTGCCGTGTGAGAGTGTTCAAGTATTGTATAGAGATAGTTGCCTCACAGATTGCCGTGTTAGAGTGTTCAAGTATTGTATAGAGATAGTAGCCTCACAGACTGCCGTGTCAGAGTGTTCAAGTATTGTATAGAGATAGCTGCCTCAATGACTGCCGTGTTAGAGTGTTTAAGTATTGTATGGAGATAGTTGCCTCAATGATTGCGGTATCAGAGTGGTCAAGTATTGTATAGAGATAGTTGCCTCACAGACTGCCGTGTCAGAGTGTTCAAGTATTGTATAGAGATAGTTGCCTCACAGACTGTCGTGTTAGAGTGTTGAAGTATTGTATAGAGATAGTTGCCTCACAGACTACCGTGTCAGAGTGTTCAAGTATTGTATAGAGATAGTTGCCTCACAGACTGTCGTGTTAGAGTGTTGAAGTATTGTATAGAGATAGTTGCCTCACAGACTGCCGTGTTAGAGTGTTCAAGTATTGTATAGAGATAGTTGCCTCACAGACTGCCGTGTTAGAGTGTTCAAGTATTGTATAGAGATAGTTGCCTCACAGACTACCGTGTCAGAGTGTTCAAGTATTGTATAGAGATAGTTGCCTCACAGACTGTCGTGTTAGAGTGTTCAAGTATTGTATAGAGATAGTTGCCTCACAGACTGCCGTGTTAGAGTGTTCAAGTATTGTATAGAGATAGTTGCCTCACAGACTGCCGTGTTAGAGTGTTCAAGTATTGTATAGAGATAGTTGCCTCACAGACTGCCGTGTCAGAGTGTTCAAGTATTGTATAGAGATAGTTGCCTCTCATGCTGGTTATCTTCTTCCAATGACAAAGGCTTCCAATGGCCCAGAAGCGTTTATTTAATGCAGTGACTGCTAACCTCTATACGAAGATCACTCCATCATGCTGCGTCTGATGGAGTGTAACCGCAAACACTAGATGGACAACCACTAAACAATCATTTTGAAGTTACCAGTTAGTCCAGTGTTAATTATTTTACACGAAAACGAAGCACTGTTTACCTTCACACACACATTGAGTGATATTACTTTTGATTTCCTCCAGCCCGGAAAAGTTCTTCACGCTAAAGACATTAGCCTCTGCACTGGCGATCTTTAACAAATTTGTCTTGTTCACGCTGCCAACGCCGATAGCGATCATACGAATCCCTTGCTCCCTGAGTGCATCTGCTCCAGCAATTGCTGCGTGACAAATAATGAGAAAATGTTTATCAATGGGAACTGTCAGAAATTAATTTACATCAAGGCAGCGATAACTTCTTCCTTGTCTGAAATCAACATTTGCTATGCATGGGTCACAAACAGAAGGTCTTCACCTGTCCCCAGAGTTTATCTTGAAATGCCGCTGCTGCCAGCCGGAATTCCTCCTCCAGTGTGGCCAAGTCAGCGCAGCCTTGCAGGACATGGTTTAGGTGGTGGCATGAGTGTTCCAAATTAAATAGAGGCAGAGTCAGTGAGCCCCAGAGATGTGTCCTGAGTCCACAATGTCTTGTTCTGAGCCTGAAGATTTTGGTCTGTACATTTCTGCCACGCGTGTTTATGTTGTCGTGGTCTTGTCTGTATATTTACGTCATGTGTTTATGCTGTCGTGTTCTGGTCTGTACATTTCTGTCAAGCGTGTTTATGCTGTCGTGTTCTCGTCTGTATATTGCTACCAAGCTTGTTTATGCTGTCGTGTTTTGGTCTGTACTTGTCGTTTTCTGTCCTCCTAATTGTCCCCATAGATTGTCTTGGCCATGTTCGTGTCGCTCTAAAGCTCTGAGATGGACAGGGTTACTCGAGGTTGTGTTGTTTGTCCATCAAGATAATAATTATGACCATTCATTTCATCCAGTGGGGTTGAAATTATGTAGCCGTGAGTTCTATGATGGCTAGTATGGTCTATTTTGGCTCGAAATGTTCTTTGACAATGTGGGCAAAGAATGCTTGACGTTCCAGGAGGAGGATCTCCTGCAGAGATTTTTCTGCCTAGCCTTTTTTCCCCACAGCTCTTGCAGTTCTGTTTGCTTCGCAAGTGACTACACCCTTGTTTAATGATGTACGCCACGAATTTCGGTCTTTGTCTTCCAAGTGTCGTGATGACTTCCAAATGTTTTTAGTGATATCTTCAGAGTGTCTTTAAAGCGTTCCTTCTGGCCACCTTGGGAGCACACATACACACCATTTATAAAGACATCACACATGTGTTGTTTATTCTTTCCGACATCTGTATGGCACGATAATAGTCTGTAACATGCAATCCTGCTGCATCTCTCGTAGTTCAGCAGCGTAAGTTATGTCAGAGACGTTCTCTCGGTTTCATTATCAGCATGTTCAAAACTTACTTCTACATTGTATTTGCCTCGCTATCTCAATGCGTGAGATACAGTGTATCACGCCGTTTCAAATGACATCATTTACTCAATGCATGTTTGATTTAACTTGTCAAACTTCAGCGAGCATAGGTTCATCTGTTGCCATAACATGATTGTGTTTGATTCAACATGTTCTTCATTTGATAGAATGAATTCTTTGCTTGTACTATTATTTTATATGTCTGTGTGATGAATATTTGATCCGATGTTATCCATGTGTCTAGATATAAGAATTTATACACTTGCCCCAAAATAACGCCATTTACTTTAACTGTACACTTAAGAACATTCTGTTTTTGTGATCATACCATGACTTATGTCTTTCTATTGTTTAAGCACAGAACCATTTTATCACTTACTACATTACACCCACTGTATCAAAGGTCCACATTGCCTGACATATAATTTTTGTGTAGACTATGAAGCATACGTACAGATCTGTTTTAACTTCTATAAGTCTTTCTAACAGTGTCCTCTGTGTGTGTGTGTGTGTGTGTGTGTGTGTGTGTGTGTGTGTGTGTGTTTGTATATATATATATATATATATATATATATATATATATATATATATATATATATATATATATATATATATATGCACACGCAACACTAGCTTGACGTTCGCCTGATGGTAGTGGGTCCCATTCTCATCGTGCAGGGCTAGACTGTGTAACATAGACCAGAGTTCCCAGTTGGACCCAACCTACAACGGATACTACGAAATGGCGTAGACGTAAAGTCGTCACCGAGTGATGATTGGCGTCAACAAATATAATATGAGTCAATCATTCTATATATTCTATCGCCAATGTGATTAAGGCGCGGGAAAGCTAATTTACTTAACGTATAGTGTGTATCGTTAATGACTCTGGGGGTTTATGAAAATGTTTCCGTTCCAACTTTTGTATTCACCCTCTGTGGAGTTCATGCAACATAATAGGTAAATACAAAATTTGGAACGACAATATTTTTAAAACCACCACGGTCATTAAAACTACACCCTAGTTAATGTTCCTTAAGACGTGTGAATGCTTCTTTACTTAACGTACTTAATGTGTTTAAGGCATGTGAAGGCCCCTTTACATGCCGCACTTAATACGACATCACTGAAACAAATATCCGATAGTGTGCAGTCACAGCTGATATTGTGAAGTCACTGGGATAAATATATATTTATGTGAAGTCACAGAAATGATAATATATATTAATTTGAAATCACTGTATTACATACAAATTAATGTGAAGTCATTTAGATACATACATGTTAATGTTAGGTCAATGAGATAAATACATGTGAATATAAAGTCACTGAGATACAGTTATTTTAACACAAATTCACTGGGATAAATGTACAGTAAAATTAAATTGCCTACATCAGTCTAAATAATATGCAAGTACTGAGATACATATATGTTTATATAAAGTTACAGGGATAAATATATGTTAATATAAAGTTACATAGATACGCGTATATTAAAATAAAGCTACATAATTAATATATGTTAATATAAAGTTACAGAGATAGAGAAATGTTACTATGAGGACGACAAGATAGACAATTTATTATACAAATTAAGTGAGGTACGTTTATGTTAATATGACGTCACATATAATATTTTAGTTAATATAGAATGATACATGCATATGTGTTAATTCAAGTCTCTCAGATAATATATGTTAATGTGAAGTCACTGAGATAATATATGTTAATGTGAAGTCACTGAGATAATATATGTTAATCTGAAGTCACTGAGATAATATATGTTAATGTGAAGTCACTGAGATAATATATGTTAATGTGAAGTCACTGAGATAATATATGTTAATGTGAAGTCACTGAGATAATATATGTTAATGTGAAGTCACTGAGATAATATATGTTAATCTGAAGTCACTGAGATAATACATTTTAATGTTAAGTGACAAAGATAATATATGTACATGTGAATTCACTGAGATAATATATATTAATGTGACGTCACTAAAGTAATATATGTTATTGTGAAGTCACTTAAATAATACATGTTAATGTGAAGTCACAGAGATAATATATGTTAATGTGAAGTCACTGAGATAATATATGTTAATGTGAAGTCACTGAGATAATATATGTTAAAGTGAAGTCACAGAGATAACATATGTTAATGTGAAGTCAATGAGGCAATAATTGACATACATTTGTTCATGTCGTTTGCCTCTCCATCTGTGATCAAGCAGATGATCTTTTGTGCACCTGGTCTAGCTCCTCTTGACGGTGACGTGAGGAGGCCTTCGAACAAGATAGACTGGAATGCGATGCCCAGGAAGGTCTCTCCCTTGAGGTGGGTGATGTTGAGTACTTCCTGTTGACATAGTGAAGGTTGGTTTGTTGAAATACTGAAGATTTATTTGTTGAAATAGTGAAGATTGCGGTGTTACAATAGTGCAGATTGGTTTGTTGAAATAGTGAAGAATGGTTTGTTGAAATAGTGAAGAATGGTTTGTTGAAATAGTGAAGAATGGTTTGTTGAAATAGTGAAGATCGGTGTGTTTAAATAGTGAAGTCTTGTTTGTTGAAATAGTGAAGATAGATTTGTTTATATAGTCAACGTTTAATTGTTGAAATAGTGAAGGCTTTTTGTTGAAATAGTGAAGATTGGTGTGTTGAAAAAAGTGAAGATTGGTTTGTTGAAATTGTGAAGATTGCTTTGTTGAAATAGTGTAGATTGTTTTTTTGAAATAGTGAAGGTTGGTTTGTTGAAATAGTGAACATTGGTTTGCTGAAATAGTGAAGGTTGGTTTGTTGCAAAATAGTAAATATATATTTGTTGAAATAGTGAAGATTGGTTTTTTCAAATAGTGAAGATTGATTTGTTGAAATAGTGTCGATTTTTAAATGTTTTGCATATCATTTACATGACATCGCTGTTAACATCAGCATCTTTCAGCTGATTGTTGATTTGTTGGCAAGATTACGCTCAGTAGTTTAGTCAAGATTGGTTTGTTGAAATAGTGAAGATTGGTTTGTTGAAATAGTGAAGATTGGTGTTCTGAAGTAGTGAAGATTGCTTTGTTGAAATAGTGAAGATTGGTTTGTTAAAATAGTGAAGATTAGTTTCTTGAAATAGTGAAGTTTGGTTTGTTGAAATAGTGAAGATTGCCTTGTTGAAATAGTGAAGATTTCTTTGATGAAATAGTGAAAATTATTTTGTTGAAATAGTGAAGATTGCTTTGTTGTAATAGTGAAGACGTGTTTGTTGAAATAGTGAAGATTGGTTTGTTTAAATAGAAGCAGGTAATGATAACATATCCAGCTGACTTCAGATCACAAGGTAATCAATGGGATAGATATAGGGCACACGTTAAAAATCATTAACAGAGACAGAGAAATGGGATAGATTAGGCGAAGCAAATAAGGAAACATTAACAGAGACAGAGAAATAGTATATATAAAGTGAACACGAGATACACCATTATCAGAAGCAGATAAATGGGATAGATCGGGCGAAAAGTGAGAAACCATTAACAGAGACAGAGAAATGGGATATATATATATATATATATATATATATATATATATATATATATATATATATATATATATATATATATATATATATATATATATATATATATATATATACGTGTGTGTGTGTGTGTGTACGAGATGATGATGATGATATATATATATATATATATCCACTAGCTAATAGAGCTATGCTAGCGAGAAGGACAAGTTCCACGGGATTTCAAAGATTCAAACATCATAACACTGTACAAGCACAAGGGCGATCGGAGCAACTACAACAACTATAGGGGTATCTCACTTCTGTGTATTGTTGGAAACGTTTTTGCCAGAATTGTTTTGTGCAGACTTCAAGTCCTAGGAGATCAAGTCTACCCCGAATCACAGTGTGGCTTTCGACAGAACCGGTCTACCAATGATATGATATTCTCATTGCAACAAATGCAAGAAAAATGAACAGAATCAACCACTGTTTATTGCCTTTATCGACCTCACATTGGCATTTGATTTGGTCAGTCGTGAGGGTCTGTTCAAGGTACTAAATGATGATTGGCTGCCCACCAACCCTTCTGTCCATTGTGGAATCGTGCCACACAGGCATGAAGGGTGTAATCAAATTTGATGGTGCAACTCCTGAAGAGTTTGAAATCAAGAGTGGAGTTAAGCAAAGTTGTGTACTAGCTCCCACACTCTTTGGAATATACTTTTCACTTCTACTGAAATATGCCTTTCATGATCAGGATGGTGGTATATACATTCACTCACGCTCAGATGGCGGCCTCTATAATGCTCAGAGATTGAAGGCCAAGAACACAATTAGGAGGGTACTGATCAGAGAGTTGCTTTTTGCAGATGATGCTGCAGTTACGACCCACTCTGAGGAAGAATTGCAATGTCTAATTTCTGTTCTGAATTCTCCAATGCTTGTTCTGAATATGGTTTAACAATTAGCAAAAAGAAGACACAGATTATGTCACAAGGTGCACATAGGGTACCATCAATCTTTATTGACGACGCCGAATTAGAGATGCTAGACCATGTTACATATCTAGGATCAGTGGTAAATAGCAAATTATCCCTAGATCAGGAGATCAACATCCGGAGTGGTAAGGCAGCAACAACAATGAACAGGTTAATAAAAAAGAGTCTGGGAGAAGAGGAGGCTTACTAACAAAACAAAAGTCCTTGTCTATCAAGCCTGTGTTCTTAGTACTCTTCTTTATGGCAGTGAAACCAGGACAACTTACTCACACCAAAAGAAACGTTTAAACAGCTTTCATATGCTGTGTCTGAGCAAAATTCTTGGTATTAAGAAGCAAGACAAAATCACAAATACTGAATTATTGGAAAGATCAGGTTGTGTGACGGTTTAATCAATGCTCAGTCTTCGTAGACTTAGATGGATAGGACATCTTAGGAGGATGGATGATGGTAGAATACCAAAGGACATCTATTTTGGTGAATTACAGATGGGTAAGAGATCTCAGAGTCGGCCTCTACTACGATACAAAGATGTGTGTAAGCGGGACATGATTGATACAGGCATTGATAACAGCGAAAATGGAGAACCAATAAGTGAACAAAAACACATCCTAATAAGATGGAAGCAGTATTTCGAACAACTTCTCAACATCCCATCAGATGTCACAGGAATTCAAGAGACCTACACAGATGTCACCGAGGAACTAGAACCAGACATACTAAAAGAAGAAATTATAGAAGCCATCAGATTAGCCCCATTGAACAAATCACCAGGACAGGATGAAATACCAAATGAACTAATTAAAGCAGCAAGGGAAGTAGGAACAGCTTGGCTACATAGACTATTCAACCATGTTTGGGTAGAACAACAGACACCACGAGACTGGGGAAACGCCATAATTATCATAATTTGGAAAAACAAAGGCAGCAAAAGAGATTGCACACAATACAGAGGCATTTCACTGTTGAGTCATACTGGGAAAATATTTTGCAAAATTCTTGAAAAAAGATTACGAACTACTTTAGAACCCCAGCTAAGCGAAACGCAGCTTGGATTTAGGAAAAACAAAGGATGCACAGACGCCATTTTTGCTCTTAGACAACTTATAGAAAAATCAATTGAATTCAATGAAACACTCTACTTAGCCTTTGTTGACCAAGAAAAGGCATTTGATAGGGTAGATAGAAACAAGCTGTGGGAAATCCTTAAACAATATGGAGTGAGTACACATCTAACAAACCTATGTAGAAGTTTATACGACAACAGTGAATGCATAGTGAGAGCAACTGGAGGACACTCAGAACCCTTCACCATAAGATCTGGAGTACGACAAGGTTGTGTCCTGTCCCCTCTCTTGTTCATAACATATATAGACAACATATGTAAAGAAACCAGCCAAGCAGAGACAGCAAGAATACCGCATGACGAGAACACAGAAGAAGAACCATCTGCAAATCTAACCATTAGAGAACTCCTGTTTGCGGACGACCAAGCACTAATAGCAAAATCAGAAGCTGAATTACAAGACCACATGAATAGTCTAAACGAAATGTGTAGGGAACATAACATGAAAATTAGCACAAGCAAAACAGAGGTAATGACTATAACTAAAGAAGAACAAACAGCAACAATTCACCTAAACGAACATCCCTTGAAACAAGTAAAGAGCTTCAAGTACCTAGGAAGTATAATATCATCAAATGGCAGATCAGAAGACGAGATCGAAAATAGGTGCAATAAGGCAAATCAACTCATTGGACAAATGGCACCAATACTAAAGAACAAACATGTATCAATAACTACTAAGAAAGCACTTTACAACACAATCTTCCTACCAACTCTGTGCTACCAATGCCAAACCTGGACAATGACAGAAAAAGAGAAAAGAAAAATCACAACAACAGAAATGAGGTTCCTGAGAAGAATACTCAACGTATCAAGAAGAGATAAGATCAGAAATGAAGAAATCAGGACTAAAGTGGGGGTTAAAGCTGCTCTAGATTTTATTAGAAAGCAGCAAGTCAAATGGTTTGGCCATGCAAGTAGGCTACCAGTCAACAGCATGCCACAACAGGCAATGACGTACAGACCAGATGGAAACAGAGGAAGAGGCCGACCACGTAAACGCTGGACGGAGGGAATAACAGAATCCATGGGAATGTCGATATACGAAGCCCATAACCGGGCACTCTCACGAAGTTTATACTTCACCTCGACACCGCAAGGTACAAGAGGAACATGATGAGATGAGATGAGATTGATAATGCACATTGGGAGCAAGTCGCCGCTGAACGTGTTGCATGTAGGATAACTATCAGAAATGGAATAAAGACAAAGAAGAAAATTATTGCAGATAAGTCAAACAACGAGCGTGTGAGACATAAGATGGTGCATGATGGTGAAAATGATCACGTGTTCACATGCACTCACTGTGAACGAACATTTACATTCGCTACCGCCATAGGTAAAATTTATTATGCCTTTTTGAAGCACAAACTATTGTCTGTCAAGAGGGCAAGTTGCCAACTGTGTGTATATATATATATATATATATATATATATATATATATATATATATATATATATATATATATATATATATATATATATATATATATATATCTTCTTCTTCTTCAGCGTTCCGAGCCATTGAGGTTCTTTGCTGCAAATACAATCCGTCTCCATTCGTCTCTCTGGTGGACCTTCTCTTGCCAGTCGTTGATTCCAAGTGCTTGGGGTCTGTACATGTATTATCTCTCCACCGTCTTCTTGGTCTACCTCGGGGTCTACGGTCATTTATTTCCTGAGTGTAAGCGAGTTATGTTTCCCTATTATCTTCCATTCTTTCTATATGCCCCAGCCATTGTAGTCTATTAGCCTTCATGATACTAGTGATTAGCGGGGACTTAAACAGATCATAAATGTCTTTGTTACTGCTTCTTTTCCACTGTCCACTTTGTGTATCCCTAATGTGTCCAAAGATGTGTCTTAAAATTTTGTTCTCAAAGGTTTGTAACAAGGCTTCGTCTCCTTTCGTTGTACTCCAGGTTTCAGAGCCATACAGCACAACTGGTCTGATCAGTGTTTTGTATATTGTGATTTTGGTGTTACGGGATAGCGCATTTGATTTTAGTAGATGTTGTGGTGCATAGTATATCTTATTTCCAGAGTTGATTCTAGTTTGTATTTCTTCCGTTATGAGGTTGGAGCAGTTGAAGATTGTCCCCAGGTATCTGTATGTTTCCGTTCATTTAATGGTCATATTATCTATTTGTATGTGGCCAGAGTTTTTAGCCATTCCGTCTCTTGAAATTACCATATATTCTGTCTTATCTTGGTTGATAACCAGCCCCATCTGTTGGGCATTTTCCTTTAAGTGAGTCAATATTTCCAATGTCTTTTGTTCACTTTGCCCTATAATATCTAAATCATCTGCATAACCAAGCAGCTTGGATGTTCCTCCAATATCACATTCCTCCTTTACCTTCCTTACATCTTTCTCTAAAGCCAGATTGAAGAGTAGCGGCGATAGTGCATCACCCTGTTTCAAGCCAGATGTTATTTGGAATGGGTCTGATTTCCTGCCTTTATATGTTACTATAAACTATATATATGACTGGCAAGAGAATGGAGACGGATTGTATTTGCAGCAAAGAACCTCAATGGCTCGGAAAGCTGAAGAAGAAGAAGATATGTTACTATATTATAAGTATCTTCCATGCATAGTCTGGTCATGTTGATTAACTTCCTTGGTATTCCAAATTCCTGCATAGCATTCCATAGACTATTCCTATGGACACTATTATATAATCCATTTTTAAAATCCACAAAAATGTTATGGAGATCTCTTTTATATTCCCAATTTTCCTCCGCTATTTGTCGTAAGATAAATATCTGATCTATTGTTGATCTGTTTTGTCTAAAACCTGCCTGGTAGTCACCTAATATGTCTTCTGAATATGGTTTTAGTCTATTTAGTAATACTGCGGATAGTATCTTATAGCTAGTGGTCAGTAATCATATTCCTCTATAATTTTCATATTGGAACTTGTCTCATTTCTTAAAGATAGGTATCAATAATGACTCTTTCCAGTCATGGAGTTATTCCTCTGTCCTCCAGATTTTTATTATTAGTTCGTATAGCTTTAGATGTAATGCATGGCCACCTGCCTTTATAAATTATAATTATAATTATATATATATATATATATGTGTGTGTGTGTGTGTGTGTGTGTGTGTGTGTGTGTGTGTGTGTGTGTGTGTGTGAGTGGCACCTTACAGTCTTAACAGACCAAAGTATATCAGCTGGAATTTTGCCAAAATTTCATCACAATGCCTGGGAAGAGCTTCAGAGGACATTTGGTGCCCAAACGACATGTTCCCTCTCTCGGCCTTGCCTTGTTTGATCCAGAGGAATGGGTAACCAATACGTCTGGAACAAGGTAGGCTGCAGACGCTGGCGGCTCAGCGTCAAACATCCGAGACCTCGCCTCCACGAGCAGGAGACGAGCGATGGCCAGACCCTAAATCCTTGGGATTTGACTTATATATATATATATATATATATATATATATATATATATATATGGAGAACAAGTAAGAAACCATTATCAGAGACAGAGATTGTCACACAGCTGTAGCATCATGACGTGCCATGCCGACAAGCGGTAAAGGTCATGTCTTGCACTCTCACACCATCACCAATACCGGGTCAAGACTGTATTCCTGTTACTTGTGTGTCACGTCACCAAGCCATACAGATATGCATCCACGTGTCGTCCCCTTGATCGTCTCAATTCAAGTTCGCCACTAGTAACACTTGGCAAGTTTGTTTCCCCTCACACTATGCCAACGATCTTAACCGCCTGTGTTATTTCTCATCTACTATGCCAATGATCTTTATCGCTTGTGTTATTTCTCCTTATAATATGCCAACGATCTTGAACGCCTGTGTTATTTCTCCGTATAATATGCCAAAGATCTTAACCGCCTGTGTTATTTCTCCTTACACTATGCCAACGATCTTGATCGCCTGTGTTATTTCTCTGTATAATATGCCAAAGATCTTAACCGCCTGTGTTATTTCTCCTTGTACTATGCCAATGATCTTGATCGCCTGTGTTATTTCTCTATATAATATGCCAACGATCTTGAACGCCTGTGTTAATTCTCCTTATACTATGCCACTGATCTTGAGCGCCTGTGTTGTATCTTATTATACTATGCCACCAATCTTAACCGTTTGTGTTATTTCTCC
Organism: Cepaea hortensis; assembly: GCA_963921405.1. Classification (NCBI taxonomy): domain Eukaryota; kingdom Metazoa; phylum Mollusca; class Gastropoda; order Stylommatophora; family Helicidae; genus Cepaea; species Cepaea hortensis. The sequence goes on from OY992897.1 coordinate 7,315,080, forward strand.
TTATACTATGATACTATGCTGAAGATCTTGATCGCCTGTGTTATTTCTCCATATACTATGCTAAAGATCTTGAGCGCCGGTGTTATTTCTCCATATACTATGGTAAAGATCTTGAGCGCCTGTGTTATTTCTCCTTATACTATGCTAACGATCATTAACGCCTGTATTATTTCTCCTTATACTATGCTAAAGATCTTGAGCGCCTGTGTTATTTCGCCTTACACCACTAGCTCCCAAGCTTTTCAAGCAGAGGTACATATCTACTATTTTCGGTAGTTAAGCGGGCCACAACGTTATAAAATTATAAAAGTCGTGCAATATCATTCTTACCTTTCTTAATTTTCGTCAGCAAAATTATAAAACTTTAAAGGCAGTCAGTGTCAGTACTACACTGCGGTCATTTTTTGGTTTAAAAATCAAAAGTTCATTTAACAATAAATTTTAAATCTGTTTCGAAAATCGCTATTAATGTAATTAATTTACAAGCAGTTGTAACAGACGACAACATGGCACCTTGCGCACTCTGATTGGTCGACAAGACTGGGATATGGGAACTTCATAACGTTTCGTTGCCAACTGAACAGGCGCATTCGATAATATCTGAGCATAATAACCACTAGCAGAGTAAATTATCGCACGCTGACGGGGCGCTCCGAATGCATTATTTTCGTTTTTTGAAATTATTAAAATGTAATTTATTAGCAGGTCAGCATGGTGGAATGGATAAGAACGCGTGTTCTTAAACGCCCGGTGTGCTGATGCTGTGATTAGGGGTTCAACCCCTACACCGGACAGCTGGACTAATTGTTGACCCGTCGTCCTTGCCATGTGGACATAACTTACAAGTACCACTAAAGTCGGAGTGGGTTCGCCTGTTGGCGAGGGACACTGTTAATAGAGAAAGCTAATCTGCACGCAAAATTCAGTCCATCACTACTATATAATGTGTGTATGGACTACGCTTGAGTTCGAATTGAGAGAAAAAACAATATTATATTAAATAACGAGGCCTCGCGTGCCACTTTGTGACAGCTGGCGGGACACAAGTGGCCCTCGGGCCGTGGTTTGCGAACCTCTGCCTTACACTATGCCAAAGATTTTGACCGCCCGTGTTATTTCTCCTTAAACTATGCCCAAAATCTTGAGGCCTGTATTATTTCTCCTTAAACTATGTCAAATAAATGTCTTGAGGCCTGAATTATTTCTCCTTATACTATGCCAATGATCTTGACCACCTATGGTATTTATCATTTGGGATGCCAAAGATCTCAAGCGTCTGTGTTATGTGTCTATATAATATGCCAAAGATCACAAGCGTCTGTATTATGTCTCCTTACAACATGCCAAAGATCTTGACCGCCTGCATTATTTCTCCTTATAACATGCCAAAGATCTACACCATCTATGTTATTTCTCATTTTACATGCCACGGATGTTGACCGTTATCGTCTACAGCCTCTAATTTGTTGTTAGTGGCTGTCATATGGTTCTTCACTGTCCAGTTCATTTTTGTCTATTAAACTTGGTTTCCAATAAATATTCCTCATAATGCATATGCCACTAACAATTGGCGTTTCTCTTCTTTTAGCACGTGCATTGTCTGTGTTTATCCTGCATACACTGGGTTAGATTTATACTTCACTTAGACACATTTGACCGGTTCAGGTTCTATACAGCACAGGTAATGTTATAAAGTTAAGCCCTGAAATATTCTGGGAAGGGGGACTGTTTCTATCAGGAACCCCCTGTTGTACTTGCTTCGCGAGGCAGTTTTTAATGAGAGACATGTCTAAACTATGTCAACAGAAATACCTGATGAACAAGCGTGACAGTTATTAATGCTACTTATATAACAATAACATGAGATGTATATTGTAAAGAACTATTACATCCACAGAGAACAATGCAGTGAGGATTAAATGCAATCCCATCTGAGTGGAATATAATGAACCTTACATTCTAAACAGGAAGCGAGAGAAGCGGGTTTTAATAGAGCACCAATAACAGAACTACAGGCAATAATAATATCCTGGTGGATGCCATCTAAGCATGCCCGGATGTAGGAATAACATGGTGAACTAACATATTTAAACAGTTAGGGCCGGAGGTAGGGATAACATGGTGAACTAACATATTTAAATAGTTAGGGCCGGAGGTAGGGATAACATGGTGAACTAACATATTTAACCAGGTAGGGTCGGAGGTAGGGATAACATGGTGAACTAACATATTTAAATAGTTAGGGCCGGAGGTAGGGATAACATGGTGAACTAACATATTAAACCAGGTAGGGCCGGAGGTTGAGATAAAATTGGGAACTAACATATTTAACCAGTTAGGGCCGGAGGTAGGGATAACATGGTGAGCTAACATATTTAAACAGGCAGGGCTACGAGGTAGGGATAACATGGTGAACTAACATATTTAACCAGGTAGGGCCGGAGGTAGGGATAACATGGTCAACTAACATATGTAACCAGTTAAGGCCGGAGGTAGGAATAACATGGTGAGCTAACATATTTAAACAGGCAGGGCTACGAGGTAGGGATAACATGGTTAACTAACATATTTAACCAGTTAGGGCCGGAGGTAGTGATACCATGGTCAACTAACATATTAAACCAGGTAGGGTCGGAGGTAGGGATAACATGGTGAACTAACATATTTAACCAGGTAGGGTCGGAGGTTGAGATAACATGGTGAACTAACATATTTAACCAGGTAGGGTCGGAGGTAGGGATAACATGGTGAACTAACATATTTAACCAGGTAGGGCCGGAGGTAGGGATAACATGGTGAACTAACATATTTAACCAGTTAGGGCCGGAGGTAGTGATAACATGGTGAACTAACATATTTAACCAGGTAGGGCCGGAGGTAGGGATAACATGGTGAACTAACATATTTAACCAGGTAGGGTCGGAGGTAGGGATAACATGGTGAACTAACATATTTAACCAGGTAGGGACGGATGTAGGGATAACATGGTGAAGTAACATATTTAACCAGTTAGGGCCGGAGGTAGTGATAACATGGTCAACTAACATATTAAACCATGTAGGGTCGGAGGTAGGGATAACATGGTGAACTAACATATGTAACCAGTTAGGGCCGGAGGTAGGGATAACATGGTGAACTAACATATTTAACAAGGTAGGGTCGGAGGTAGGGATAACATGGTGAACTAACATATGTAACCAGTTAGGGCCGGAGGTAGGGATAACATGGTGAACTAACATATTTAACCAGGTAGGGTCGGAGGTAGGGATAACATGGTGAACTAACATATTTAACCAGTTAGGGCCGGAGGTAGTGATAACATGGTCAACTAACATATGTAACCAGTTCGGACCAGAGGTAGGGATAACATGGTGAATTAACATATTTAACCAGTCAGGGCCGGAGGTAGGGATAACATGGTGAACTAACATATTTAACCAGGCAGGGCAGGAGGTATTGGTAACATGGTGAATACACATATTTAACCATGTAGCGCAGGAGGTGGAGATAACATGGTGAACTAACATTTTTAACCAGGCAGGGCCGGAGGTATGGATAACATGGTGAACACACGTAATTAACCAGGCATGGCTGGCGGTAGTGATAACACGGTGAACTAACATATTTAACCAGATAGACCCGGAGTCCTTCAAGAAACAAATGAAGATCGTAAACTGATCAGAGACATTAGACGTAGACAGTCACAATTTTTTGGGCATGTTATGAGAAGAAATTATTTGGAGAACTTGGTGACAACTGGTAAGATCGAGGGGAACAGACCAAGGGGAAGACCTAGAAACAAGTATCTGGATGGCTTGGCCTTGTGGCATGGTCGAGACAGAAACACGGAACTGATCCACGACTCTGTTGATCGGGTGAGGTGGCAGAACATGACCGCCCACGCTTACCGGCATGGCACATGATGGATAGATGGAGACCCGGAGGTAGGGATAACACGGTGAACTAACATATTTAACCAGATAGAACCGGATGTAGGGATAACATGGTGAACTAACATATTTAACCAGATAGAGACGGATGTAGGGATAACATGGTGAACTAACATATTTAACCAGATAGAATCGGATGTAGGGATAACATGGCGAACTAACGTATGTAACCAGATAGAGTCGGAGGTAGGAACAACATGGTGAACTAACATATTTAACCAGATTAAACCGGATGTAGGGATAACATGGTGAACTAACATATTTAACCAGATTGAGCCGGATGTAGGAATAACATTGTGAACTAACATATTTAACCAGATAGAGCCGGATGTAGGGACAACATGGTGAACTAACGTATTTAACCAGATAGAGCCGGATGTAGGGATAACATGGTGAACTAACATATTTAAACAGGCAGAGCAGGAGGTTGAGATAACATAGTGAACTAACATATTTAACCAATCAGGGCCGGAGGTAGGAATGACATGATGAGCTAACATATTTAAACAGGCAGGGCTACGAGGTAGAGATGACATGGTGAACTAGCATTTTTGACCTGCCAGAAGGTAAGGATAACATGGTAAATATACATATTTAACCAGGCAGGGCCAGGGGTAGAGATAACATGGTGAACTAACATACTTAACCATCATGGGCCGGAGGAAGGGTTAACATGGTGAACTAACATTTTAACCAGGCTGGCAGGAGGTAGGGATAACATGGTGAACTAACATTTTACCCAGGCACGGCAGGAGGTAGGGATAACATGGTGAACTAACATTTTAACCAGGCAGGGCAGGAGGTAGGGATTACATGGCGAACTAACATTTTAACCAGGCAGGGTCGGAGGTAGGGATAACATGGCGAACTAACATTTTAACCAGACAGGGCAGGAGGTAGGGATAACATGGTGAACTAACATATGTAACCAGTTAGGGCCAGAGGTAGGGATAACATGGTGAAATAACATATTTAACCAGTCAGGGCCGGAGGTAGGGATAACATGGTGAACTAACATATTTAACCAGTTAGGGCCGGAGGTAGTGATAACATGGTGAACTAACATATTTTACCAGGCAGGGCCGGATGTAGGGATAACAATGTGAAATAATATATTTTACCAGGCAGGGCAGGAGGTAGGGATAACATGGTGAACTAAAATATTTAACCAGGCAGGGCAGGAGGCATTGGTAACATGGTGAATACACATATTTAACCATGTAGCGCCGGAGGTGGAGATAACATGGTGAACTAACATATTTAACCAGGCAGGGCCGGAGGTAGGGATAACATGGTGAACACACGTAATTAACCAGGCATTGCTGGCGGTAAGGATAACACGGTGAACTAACATATTTAACCAGATACACCCGGAGGTAGGGATAACATGGTGAACTAATTTATTCAACCAGATAGATCCCGATGTAGGGATAACATGGTGAACTAACATATTTAACCAGATAGAGCCGGATGTAGGGATAACATGGTGAACTAACGTATTTAACCAGATAGAGCCGGAGGTAGGGACAACATGATGAATACACATATTTAACCAGATTAAACCGGATGTAGGGATAACATGGTGAACTAACATATTTAACCAGATAGAGCCGGATGTAGGGATAACATGGTGAACTAACATATTTAACAAGTTAGGGCTGGAGATATGGATAACATGGTGAACTAACATATTTAACCAGGTAGGGTCGGAGGTAGGGATAACATGGTGAACTAACACATTTAACCAGTTAGGGCCGGAGGTAGGGATAACATGGTGAACTAACATATTTAACCAGGTAGGGTCGTAGGTAGGGATAACATGGTGAACTAACATATTTAACCAGTTAGGGCCGGAGGTAGTGATAACATGGTCAACTAACATATTAAACCAGGTAGGGTCGGAGGTAGGGATAACATGGTGAACTAACATATTTAAATAGTTAGGCCCGGAGGTAGGGATAACTTGGTGAACTAACATATTTAACCAGGTAGGGTCGGAAGTAGGGATAACATGGTGAACTAACATACTTAATCAGGCATGGCCGGAGGTAGGGATAACATGGTGAACTAACATATTTAACCAGTTAGGGCCGGAGGTAGTGATAACATGGTCAACTAACATATTAAACCAGGTAGGGTCGGAGGTAGGGATGACATGGTGAACTAACATATTTAACCAGGTAGGGTCGGAGGTAGGGATAACATGGTGAACTAACATATTTAACCAGTTAGGGCCTGACTTAGGGATAACATGGTGAACTAACATATTTAACCAGGTAGGGTCAGAGGTAGGGATAACATGGTTAACTAATATATTTAACCAGGCATGGCCGGAGGTAGGGATAACATGGTCAGCTAACATATTAAACCAGGTAGGGCCGGAGGTTGAGATAAAATTGGGAACTAACATTTTTAACCACGCAGGGCCGGAGGTAGGAATGACATGGTGAGCTAACATATTTAAACAGGCTACGAGGTAGAGATGACATGGTGAACTAACATTTTTGACCTGACAGAAGGTATGATAACATGGTAAATATACATATTTAACCAGGCAGGGCCAGGGGTAGAGATAATATGGTGAACTAACATACTTATTCATCTTGGGCCGGAGGAAGGGATAACATGGTGAACTAACATATTTAACCAGGCAGGGCAGGAGGTAGGGATAACATGGTGAACTAACATTTTACCCAGGCACGGCAGGAGGTAGGGATAACATGGTGAACTAACATTTTAACCAGTCAGGGCCGGAGGTAGGGATAACATGGTGAACTAACATATTTAACCTTGCAGGGCAGGAGGTATTGGTAACATGGTGAATACACATATATAACCATGTAGCGCAGGAGGTGGAGATAACATGGTGAACTAACATTTTTAACCAGGCAGGGCCGGAGGTAGGGATAACATGGTGAACACACGTAATTAACCAGGCATGGCTGGCGGTAGGGATAACACGGTGAACTAACATATTTAACCAGATAGACCCGGAGGTATGGATAACACGGTGAACTAACATATTTAACCAAATAGAACCGGATGTAGGGATAACATGGTGAACTAACATATTTAACCAGATAGAGCCGGATGTAGGGATAACATGGTGAACTAACATATTTAACCAGATAGAGCCGGATGTAGGGATAACATTGTGAACTAACATATTTAACCAGATAGAGCCGGATGTAAGGACAACATGGTGAACTAACGTATTTAACCAGATAGAGCCGGATGTAGGGATAACATGGTGAACTAACATATTTAAACAGGCAGAGCTGGAGTTTGAGATAACATAGTGAACTAACATATTTAACCAATCAGGGCCGGAGGTATGAATGACATGATGAGCTAACATATTTAATCAGGCAGGGCCGGAGGTAGGAATGACATGGTGAGCTAACATATTTAATCATCAGGCAGGGCCGGAGGTAGGAATGACATGGTGAGCTAACATATTTAATCAGACAGGTCCGGAAGTAGGAATGACATGGTGAACTAACATTTGTAACCTGTCAGAAGGTAAGGATAACATGGTGAATACACATATTTAACCAGGCAGGGCCAGGGGTAGAGATAACATGGTGAACCAACATTTTTAACCAGTCAGAAGGTAGGGATAACATTGTGAACTCACACATTAATCCATTCAGGGCCGGAGGTAAGGATAGCTTGGTGAATACACATATTTAAGCAGGCAGGTCCGGAGGTAGGTATCTCATGGTGAACTAACACATTTAACCATGCAGGGTAGGAGAGAAGTGTACCTGGCATAGAATCTTGATTATACATTTATGGAAGAACATTGCCAGCAAACCATGTCCTAAATTCAGAGGAATTTCCATGCTTAACTGATTGCCTGCCAGGTGCCACTTGATAGCCCAAGTAACCCAAATTTTACACCCAAATGCCACTTTATAGTCACTCTTATGTATAGTGGTTTAATGTATCCATTTTCCTTTCCAGTCAACAATTTTTAGTGTCTCACTTAATTAAACTGCGAAATTAAACGAGAAAGACAATAAATATGCTTAGAACAAGCATACAAGAAAAAATCGCTTCTAAATGGAACACTGTTTTGTCTTTAGGAAAGAGACAGAATGCACGCAGGTAATTGACAATGTTGTGACAATAATATTGGGTATTATTTTGGACAAAAGTTGTAACAATTTCGGGTATTGCATTGGACAATGTTGTGACTGCATATCACAACATGATATGTAGGGTGTTATTTTGGCGAATGTAGTAACAATATTTCAGGTATTACATTGGAGGATGTAGTGACAATATTTCAGGTTATGTAATGGACACTATTGTGACAACATATCGGGTGTTATTTTGGCGAATGCAGTGACAATATTTCAGGTATTACATTGGAGAATTTAGTGACAATATTTCAGGTATAAGAGAGGAGAATGTTGTGAGATCATGTCAGATATGAGAGTGGAGAATGTTGTGACATAATTTCATGTATGAGAATGGAGACTGTAGTGACATAATTTCAGGTATAAGGGTGGAGAATGGTGTTATATAAATTCAGTTATGAAAGTGGATATTGTTGTGATATCATTTCATGTGTTAGAGGCACCATAAAACCAAACGCCTTGGCAATGACATACACGCCTGACTATTCATATTTTAAATTACCATACATAAGTTAGAAGCAATATATATTTCAATTCGTGGTAATTTTACAAACACAAAGATTGTATGGCAACGGACTCTCTATAACTAGCCGACCCTAAAACACTGCCACATGTCACACATAACGACTCTCTATAACTGTCCTAGTCCAAACCTCTGCAACATGTCACAATAACAACTCTTCGTAAAAGGCCCACCTTAACACCCTGGAACATGTGAGATATAACGACTCTCAGTAAAAAGCCCACCCCAAAACTCTGCAACGTGTCACACATAACGACTCTCCATAACTGCCCCACCCAAATTCTCTGCAACATGTCATATACAGCGAAAGGGTAAGCTGTAGTCACTGCTGCCTGCAGTAAAAAGAGTCAGTGTGGCGGGACAGCCCGGCAGCATCATAATTACACATGTTTTCAAGGAATTACAGAGCCCACAATATTTTTCTAAAATTCTCTAAAAGAATAAACGTTCCCCAGAAGAGGATAAAAACGTAAGAGAAAAATACAGAGTCACTTAGAGCCCGCACTATCATTTTTACTACATTGGTAGATCAAAGCAACGTCTGGTCTCTACATCTAAGAGATTTTCCCTTTGATGTTCTGATCAACCAGACATCGCGGAGCCAGTCAGTTGAGATTGACGTGTTAGTTTAGAATCAAGAGGGTCAGCCAGACCCGTCTGAAATAATACATGGCAGTGCTACTCAGGGGAAAACCCCGTGGGATCCAAAGACGGCAATTTAATGCAGGCCTAACACCTATCTAAAAGTCCAGACTTTGTGGAGCCGGGACGTCTGTAATTGCCACCACAAAGGAGCAATTAGGACCAGATGCTTAACACCTCTCCGCAATACTACGGGGCAAAGTAGAAACCCATGGCTGACACATTCTGGCCAGCAACCGGGAAGGCTGGTGTTACCAGCCTATTGGAATGTAATGACGCAACTGCATTGCCGCCAAAGCAGGTTTCATTGTTTCAGGCGTGGGGGGCATCGGTCAATTTGATTGACAGATGAAACTACCCGTCACAGGAAAGGAGGAGGCGGGAAAAGAATTTGGCACTTAATCCATCTAGGTAAATCATCTTACATGGAAAAATAGGTGGAGCTAACAGGAACTTGGACATATTAATTAACCAACCTGGAAACTAGCCAGGAATTGAATAGAATAAAACGACATGCATGGCCAGCAAGACTTCAGACGCAAATTCACAATAGCATTCTTAGGATACCTACTGGAGAAATATTAACATTTCGTTCTGTTGGACTTCTGTACGAAGTCGTATGACAGGATTTCCTAGCTATAACCCAGGTAAGACCATTACTCTGATTAGTTGTCTGCTAGTCTGAAGGCTTGTGTAGTTTCTTGTTCTGCATATTCTCCCAAACTTTACACTGGTGGATTTTCTTTGTACTTAATGTTCCAGTTCTAGCTTTACGATTTCACTGAGAACTATTTTCTTCTTTCATTCACCACTTGGTTGTCTGATTTGTTGTATGTGATAATTTGGAGAAATCCATTATCCAAGCTACATGAGCGTGTGGCTTATGCATGTACAGGAGATACATTTAGATTCATCCTGTATGATGTTAAACATTGGGAAGACTGACTACTTAGGAGAAATTCCTGAGAGCTACCAGTCTCTTGATAGCGTCCAATTAACATTGATTATTTGGACCAACACTTTGAGTGCCTACCAAGATTATGGTGAAACCACTTGGTTTGAGGAATGGCACCAGTTCACCTTGTCTGCATGATGTCTGCATGAGGACAGACATGACTTAGGACATTCAATATCCCAGACAGATTCAGGGAAGGCATTTAATGTTCGACAGGACTGTGCGACCAGCCCTTCCGACAAGACAGTATGAATGAATCAGAAAGGGAAAGAGTAAGTGAGGTGAACTTATATGGGAAACACCCCATTACATAAATGTATGTGATGATGTAGGTTTTGAGCTATAAATGTTCTAAATGGTTTTATGAATATTTACATATATATTTATTTAGTTAGAACTGATATATGTTTATGTAACATGCCATCATCTATCATCATACCATCATATATTATGACTTGAATGTATGTTTATATGAATGTATAGACATATGTGTTTGAGATGTGTAGACGTAGATACTACCCATCTCCGTTCGTTTCATTCCAGATCTCTTAGGAGCAATGGACAGTCAACAACCCATATCAGGAAGTGACTTAGCCTTGTGAGGGACCAATTTGGACTCCTTCAATCTGACAGTGAACTGCGTCTCACTGGGGGAAGCATGACCTATGTGCTTCTGAGCTTTTCAGCCAGATGAGTTACGTATACCATAATATAATCATCATCATCATATGATCATCAATAGCAATAATAAACACAGTTGTTGTATTTTAAAACTCAATTTGTCCGTATAATTCTAAATGTTTATAAATGTTTGTGTAGCTTAATCAAGTACACACATTATTGTATCATTTAGTGGGGGTTCGCACATATTGTCCAGAAGTGGGAATCTATGTCCGGGAGGTATCTTGCCTATGCAGTCATAAGTAACCAGATTACGTTGCATGTCTTAACTCCTCCTTTCTCACTTCTGGTGATACCAAGTACAGCCAAAACTATATAGATATATTCTATCTTCAACGAGCCACTTCTTGGCTGTTTTCTTGAGTATCAGGGACAGTGTCTTAAATCAGCATAACAGACATTTGTTCCACGTTTTCTCTCTGGGGTCTGGGGTGTTAATTAGTCCCTTCTGACAGAGTTAGGGGATCTTAAACTGCATCCAGAACTAAACACCAGTAGAAGAAAATGAATTTGGGCTGAGTGGTTGCCCATCTGGGATCTAACCCCAGCCAGTTGGTGACATATTGGGACGGCTCGTCCGCTATAGAATCCGGGAGTAAACCCTAGAGCCTATTGGTCTGCTCGCCCGCTATAGAATCCGGGAGTAAACCCTAGAAAACTTGGTTCGCTCGCAAGGAACGAACCTATTTCAAATCTGTTAGTCTGGTATTATTCTGGTCTTGCCCATGGATAGAACCTAGGTAATTCTCACTTACATTCTTAGCAGCATTAGTTAGTTATAATTTATTTCTAATGTAATAGCTTGCTTGATTGTAGGCAAGATTTTGACACATCAGGACTTCTCATCCATGATAGAATCAGAGAATAAATTCTAGACTATTGATTTTCATAAACCATTCTTTCATTCTTCACCCATTACATTTGCTAAGTATTAACTTAGGAATTTGTTTCTAGGGAAGTCTGTAGAATTTAAATAACTTGTTAAAAAGTTAATAATGGATAATATCATATGAGTTAATTTACATCATTCACCACTGTAGAATTAATAATCACATTAATTAGTGATATTAATTAGTTTATTGATGATTTACGTGATGATTTTTTGATTACATGCTTTATCATTTGATTTAATCATGAATAATTTGATAATGCTTAGTTAATTCAGTGTATGACGGACTGCTTTGCATCAACTTTCTCACTCTAATTCACTACTATCATTCTCATAGCAGTGTCTGTTCCTCTTGTCACTATCCTGCTCTAGCATAAATCTGACTAGCTCTCTGTAGGGTAATAATATAATTACTTACCTGAGTTTAAGCTGAGAAGAGATCATGGATGCACGCACAGATTTCTTAGAGTCCGCTAGAGGATGGGGCATAAGGCTCGGCTTAGTAGGAGATAAGCTAGAACTATTTATTAGAGAAGAAATGGATTGGTGGGACAAAGAAGATGAGCAGATGATGAAAAGAGTTGCAAAATTAGAAGCAGATATGCGTCACAAAGCTGAAGAAGATGAGATGAAGAAAAAGCAAATTGAAATACTGAACGTGGAGGAATCTACCAGCTCGACTGAGGAAAAGCCAAACACTCAAGCCGAAACTCTGATAGAAAGCAGGGAAGCTGACCGTCACAAAGAAGAGGCATGCATTCCTTTGCAAATCCCCATGGCTCAGAAAAACAAAAACTGGGGCACAGAAAGGCAGATGCTTCCCCACTCAATTCCGAAAAATAAACGGAATAGGAATAAATGTACCCAGAGTACAATAAACAGTCACAAACGGGATAAATGTTTACACCGCAATGAAAGCGGATTAGTTGGCTTGGCAACCCAGCAATCTCAGGAGCTTCCTAAGACTTCCCAAAGGAGAAAAATCCAGGAGGAGGAGGACCTGAGGAAAACTATTAAAGAGATCGAAGGCGAGACCTTACCCGATTCTTTTATTCCCTTCAGTTCAGAGAAACTAGGAGTGGAAATGAATTCAGCTGAGACTGGAATTAGTGTAAAACAGGATTCCATTGTTTCTCACGGTGTGGCCACACAAGAGGAAATAATTATCAGTTTGAATTACTTACCTCAGGTGGGATATGGCATTGAAAATGACATCCCACAACATTCACTTCTATTGGATTTGGAACAAGAAAACCAGACCAGGGAGAGAATACTTCAATTGGACTTGGCACAAGAGAGCCCAGCCATGGAGGAAAAACAAGACACGGAGGAGAATTCTTACGATGTCAGTATCTTGGAGTCTTTCACAAAGGAATTTCAAGATATACAAAGCATTCATGTAGATAGTACTACGGACTCTGATTCAGGGACGATACACATGTCTACTATCAACAAAGAAAATACTTCTTTGGACAAGATGAAGGTAATACCTATCATCAACACAGCTGAAGCTAACAGGGGATCACAAATGATGGACTCTGCAGCGGAACAAAACCGGAGCGGTTGGTATTCTCAACACTCAGGACCTTGTTTACCTTTCACTTCAACCAATGTGGGATGTGGAGAACAGCTGTTTATGTATACTTCTACAAGGAGTGATACAAATTCACAGTTCTTGGGGAACAACATGATTTCTCAAAGCTGGACAACTTCTACTAGCCTTATACTTTCAAACACAGATTCAAAATGGAACTCTGTTGAAGAGGAACTCACCTGGATAAAGAATTATCGAGGGAAGAAAACTCTAAAATCAGGAGGGAGTAAACGGAAACCCTACCAAGAACGAGGCAAGTACGAGTTTAATGCACATCATCAAATTATGATGTTCAGCAAATTTCCTGCCAAAAGGAGGAGATTAAAGGATTTTATTATGATCTTTGGCCGACGGAGGAAAAGAAAATGGAGCAACATTACTGCGACCAACTCTTTTAAGAAAACACTGATGGCACTTCCTCTGCTTATAGGACAGGGGCCAGAAATTGAGTGGACAATAACAGTCTCTCTGCGGCGCAGGAGAATCTTGTTATACATTTTGCAATTTCCCGGCTGGGAAAAAGTAAAACCTCCAGAGGACCGGACATTACCGAGCAATAGCCCGGAAATCCGACACAACACCAGGAGCAAAGATTTGCAAGATTTATCCTGGGAGGATGGACATGGGATATTTCTTTTGACTCATAGAACATCCCACTGCCACAAAGAATATTGGGAACCCAGACTTGGAGGCAGTTGGAGAACGGAGAGAACTTAGATACATTCTTGAATGCTGCCGAGGCTCTGTTATAGGCTTCATTAATGAACCTACTTAAATTGGAGAGCTATGTGGCGGGACAGCCCGGCAGCATCATAATTACACAAGTTTTCAAGGAATTACAGAGCCCACAATATTTTTCTAAAATTCTCTAAAAGAATAAACGTTCCCCAGAAGAGGATAAAAACGTAAGAGAAAAATACAGAGTCACTTAGAGCCCGCACTATCATTTTTACTACATTGGTAGATCAAAGCAACGTCTGGTCTCTACATCTAAGAGATTTTCCCTTTGATGTTCTGATCAACCAGACATCGCGGAGCCAGTCAGTTGAGATTGACGTGTTAGTTTAGAATCAAGAGGGTCAGCCAGACCCGTCTGAAATAATACATGGCAGTGCTACTCAGGGGAACACCCCGTGGGATCCAAAGACGGCAATTTAATGCAGGCCTAACACCTATCTAAAAGTCCAGACTTTGTGGAGCCGGGACGTCTGTAATTGCCACCACAAAGGAGCAATTAGGACCAGATGCTTAACACCTCTCCGCAATACTACGGGGCAAAGTAGAAACCCATGGCTGACACATTCTGGCCAGCAACCGGGAAGGCTGGTGTTACCAGCCTATTGGAATGTAATGACGCAACTGCATTGCCGCCAAAGCAGGTTTCATTGTTTCAGGCGTGGGGGGCATCGGTCAATTTGATTGACAGATGAAACTACCCGTCACAGGAAAGGAGGAGGCGGGAAAATAATTTGGCACTTAATCCATCTAGGTAAATCATCTTACATGGAAAAATAGGTGGAGCTAACAGGAACTTGGACATATTAATTAACCAACCTGGAAACTAGCCAGGAATTGAATAGAATAAAACGACATGCATGGCCAGCAAGACTTCAGACGCAAATTCACAATAGCATTCTTAGGATACCTACTGGAGAAATATTAACATTTCGTTCTGTTGGACTTCTGTACGAAGTCGTATGACAGGATTTCCTAGCTATAACCCAGGTAAGACCATTACTCTGATTAGTTGTCTGCTAGTCTGAAGGCTTGTGTAGTTTCTTGTTCTGCATATTCTCCCAAACTTTACACTGGTGGATTTTCTTTGTACTTAATGTTCCAGTTCTAGCTTTACGATTTCACTGAGAACTATTTTCTTCTTTCATTCACCACTTGGTTGTCTGATTTGTTGTATGTGATAATTTGGAGAAATCCATTATCCAAGCTACATGAGCGTGTGGCTTATGCATGTACAGGAGATACATTTAGATTCATCCTGTATGATGTTAAACATTGGGAAGACTGACTACTTAGGAGAAATTCCTGAGAGCTACCAGTCTCTTGATAGCGTCCAATTAACATTGATTATTTGGACCAACACTTTGAGTGCCTACCAAGATTATGGTGAAACCACTTGGTTTGAGGAATGGCACCAGTTCACCTTGTCTGCATGATGTCTGCATGAGGACAGACATGACTTAGGACATTCAATATCCCAGACAGATTCAGGGAAGGCATTTAATGTTCGACAGGACTGTGCGACCAGCCCTTCCGACAAGACAGTATGAATGAATCAGAAAGGGAAAGAGTAAGTGAGGTGAACTTATATGGGAAACACCCCATTACATAAATGTATGTGATGATGTAGGTTTTGAGCTATAAATGTTCTAAATGGTTTTATGAATATTTACATATATATTTATTTAGTTAGAACTGATATATGTTTATGTAACATGCCATCATCTATCATCATACCATCATATATTATGACTTGAATGTATGTTTATATGAATGTATAGACATATGTGTTTGAGATGTGTAGACGTAGATACTACCCATCTCCGTTCGTTTCATTCCAGATCTCTTAGGAGCAATGGACAGTCAACAACCCATATCAGGAAGTGACTTAGCCTTGTGAGGGACCAATTTGGACTCCTTCAATCTGACAGTGAACTGCGTCTCACTGGGGGAAGCATGACCTATGTGCTTCTGAGCTTTTCAGCCAGATGAGTTACGTATACCATAATATAATCATCATCATCATATGATCATCAATAGCAATAATAAACACAGTTGTTGTATTTTAAAACTCAATTTGTCCGTATAATTCTAAATGTTTATAAATGTTTGTGTAGCTTAATCAAGTACACACATTATTGTATCATTTAGTGGGGGTTCGCACATATTGTCCAGAAGTGGGAATCTATGTCCGGGAGGTATCTTGCCTATGCAGTCATAAGTAACCAGATTACGTTGCATGTCTTAACTCCTCCTTTCTCACTTCTGGTGATACCAAGTACAGCCAAAACTATATAGATATATTCTATCTTCAACGAGCCACTTCTTGGCTGTTTTCTTGAGTATCAGGGACAGTGTCTTAAATCAGCATAACAGACATTTGTTCCACGTTTTCTCTCTGGGGTCTGGGGTGTTAATTAGTCCCTTCTGACAGAGTTAGGGGATCTTAAACTGCATCCAGAACTAAACACCAGTAGAAGAAAATGAATTTGGGCTGAGTGGTTGCCCATCTGGGATCTAACCCCAGCCAGTTGGTGACAGTCAGCAATCAAATTTGATCCGAGTATTTCAACAGCCGAGGAACAATGGTTCCACTAATCTGCACGGTAAAGGAAACATCTTACCTTGGACAGATCATCCTTGTTGGTGTACTTGTTGAAGTCACAGACGTGAAAGAAGGAATTGCTGTAGGTTCCGATCGCAAACTGCACATTTGAAGGTCCGAGTATGAATGATTTGATCAAGCTAATAACAAATGTCAGGGCTCTTCCCCAGCCAACGTCGTTGATGCTGGCGGAACCATCTAGCAGTATATAGATGTCAGCGACTACCGTGTTAACACAGTTGTCACCTGTGTACAAACAAGGGTTACACTCAACAAACAGCGTCAGCATTGCATATTGCTGTGACTGTTTGTTTCACATCTCGTCTCATTTCGTGATTCTTTCATGTAACAGTCTATTTGTTGCACGTCTCGCGCCATTTATCTTTCATACATACAACAGCCCATCTGTGTTTCATGTCTCGCCCAATTTCGTCTTTCACTTATACAACAGCCAATCTTTCTTTAATGTCTCGTCTAATTTCGTGATTCATATACATAACTAGACGTCTATATTAACTGTCTCGCTTTATTTCTACTTTTATGCATACAACAGCCCATCTTTGTTTCATGCCACTCTTTATTCTTATTTTGATACATACAATAGCCATATTTGCTTCATGTCTCTCCTTATTTCTGTTTTCCTACATACAGCAGCACATCTTTGTTTCATGTCTCGCTTTATTTTTACTGTCATACATACAACAGCCCATCTTTGCTTCATGTCTCGCTTTATGCATACTTTCATAATACAATAGGCACACTCACTCTACAGATCCACCAGTTAATAGACCTATGCTGGCGAAAAGGACAAGTCCCACAGGATTTCAAAGATTCAAGTATCATAGCACTGTACAAGAGCAAGGTGAGATCGGAGCGACTGCAACAACTATAGGGGTATCTCACTTCTGTGTATTGTTGGAAAAGTATTTGCCAGAATTGTTTTGTGCAGACTTCATGTCCTAGGACAGGGGTGGGCAAACTTTTCGTGCGGAGGGCCACATTGACAAATGTAAAGCTATTGGTGGGCCGGATATATATATATATATATATATATATATATATATATATATATATATATATATATATATATATATATATATATATATATATATATATATCCATTTTGTTTACAGCAACCTATCACAATCAATCAATCATGTGCCATGCCGGAAAGCGTGGGCGGTCATGACTCGCCATTTCACTCGATCACCAAAGTCGTGGATCAGCTCAGTGTTCCTGTCTCGTCCATGCCACGTGGCCAAGCCATCCAGGTATTTTCCTCTCGGTCTTCCTCCCTCGATCTTGCCAGTTGTTAATAAGTTCTCCAATCCATTTCTTCTCATAACATGTCCAAAAAATTTTGACTGTCTTCGTCTAATTTCTCTGATCAATCTACGATTTTCATTTGTCTCCCTTAGTTTTGGTCATTGGTTTTTCTATCTGTCCATGGTACTCTTTGCATTTTCCTCAGAAACTACATTTCTGTAGCCATCAGATGTTTTTCAGCTTGACTGCACATTGTCCACGTTTCACATCCATACAAAAGAACAGGCTCTATATACCCCTTCAACACTCTTTTTCTCGTTTCAATTTACATCTTTTTATTGGTCAGAATGTTTTTCATCTTGCTAAAGGCTACTTTCGCAATGACGATTCTTGTTCTAATCTCTTCAAGGCATCTCCCATCAGATGTTATGACTGTTCCGAGATAACTGTATCGATTCACTTGTTGCAGAATATTCCCATTTACGTGTATATTACTTTGTGGTACTTCGTTCTTCCTAGTGACGACCATAACCTATCACGATAATTAATTATTTATAGGTTATTAAGCAGTATAAATAACTAATTATTGCAATTTTATTTTACTTATACACTTATACATTATATTTGACATTATGGACAACAGATTTTACTAATTTGGTAACACGATTTTACAACTTGTTATTATAACAAATATTCTTTATTATCTATCATTGGCTTTAATTTAGACACACAGCAACTACATTGTCACTACAGTTGTTGATTTCTAACTGCTTGCAATTTTTGACAATATTCTTGACATCTGGAGCAAGTTTACTTGTTTAAATTCACATGACAGCATGCAAGTTCTAGTCTGACAATAAAGACCTATTCTTAGATTTGTTGATCTTCAAGCAAGAGAATGCTTGTTCGCGAATGTATGTTGATCCAAATAATGATAAAAGTTTAGCTGCAATTTGGGAAATGATTCTTGTGATAAAGATCCACAGAAATCCAGCAAACCATCTGTCTTGAATTTCTCTTTCAGGTCATGATCTGCTTGTAAGTCAACCAGTTCCAACTAATGTCATATGTGACTTTATCAGCTTCTGCACTAAAAGGTGAATTGAGAATATTGAACTATGGCTCTAATTTCTTGAAATCTTGGAATCTCCATCCAATTTCTTTAATCAATGCATCTAATTGAGTTTTGTATTTTTCAGTCATTTCACCAGAAATGGTTTCTTGTTTCAGCAAAGGGAAGTGACAAAATCTTTTTTCACTTGCTTGCCTGGAGAACAGTGAGAGTTTTGCCTGAAATGATTTTACATATACATAAAATTCATGTGCAAACACACACTTGCCCTGAAGTTTGACATTCAGTTCATGTAACTTTTCCACAATTTCAATGTGAAACATAAAGTCTAACTGCCACTCTTTATTGACAATGTTAGTATTAAAGTCACATGCAATGCCCTTCATCTCTAGGAACATCACTATTTCTTCTCTGAGTTCCCACACTCGCCTCAACACCTTGCGGAGACTCAGCCATCGAACATTGGTGTGGCTCAGGACATCGGAATGTTCAGTTTCCACATCGTCAAGTAATAACTTGAACTGTCTGTGATTAAGTCCTCTTGATCTGATGAGGTTGATGACACTGACAACTGGGTCAATAACATGCTTTATATTCAAAACAGTTTTACACATACTTTCTTGATGAATCACACGGTGAAGTGATAATAATGTGTGGTCTGGATATTCTGCTTTAATCTCATCACTTATCAACTTTACCAGACCTACATTTTTTTTCAGTCAAAGCACGAGCTCCGTCAGTTGTAACACTTGCCATCTTGTTCCAAACCAACCCAGTTATTTCAATACAGTTAGTAACAGCATTGAATATATCATGACCCGTGGTTGTGTCTTTGAGTGACTCAACACTCAGTAACTCTTCAGTGAGTTTGAAAGAAGTGTTTATTCCACGTATAAATATCAATAATTGGGCAGTATCATGTACATCGGTACTCTCATCCAATGCAAGAGATTACCACAAAAATTGTTTACTTGCATCTTGCAGTTTATGCATCAAATTGTCACTGATCTTGTCAACACGTCTGACCACAGTTCTCCTTGATAAAGGTATGTTGTCAAATCTGGTTGTTTTGTGTGTGTGTGTGTGTGTGTGTGTGTGTGTTATGGACACATAATGTTTGCTGCATCTAGCAAACATTCCTTGATGAACTCGCGATCAGAAAATGGTGTGTTCTGTTTTACAATTCTGTGTGATAGCACAAGACTAGCTTCAGTTGCAGCATCTTGAATTGAAGACTGTTTAGTGAAAACAGTTTGCTGTTCTCCAAATGTTTCACCAACTCAAGGCATTTCCTTTCCTTCTCTTCGGTCGTTAAATTGTATCCGGAATCGGAATGTTTTGTTTGATAATGTCTTTTTAAATTGTACTCCTTGAAGACAGACACAGACTCACGACATGACAAGCAAACTGATTTGCTACAAACGTTTATAAAACAGTACTTAGTTGTCCATTCATTATTAAAAACAGGGCATTCATCTTCTATCTTACGTTTGTTATTGACACTCATCATAACGGTACATGAAATTCTGTAAAATTCAACAAAATAACTCAAAAACGAAATAAAAATTGTTATTTCTAAATGCCCTCGCGGGCCGCATAAAATCACTTGGCGGGCCGCATGCGGCCCGCGGGTCGTAGTTTGCCCACCCCTGTCCTAGGAGATCAAGTCTATCCCGAATCACAGTGTGGCTTTCGACAGAACGGGTCTACCATTGATATGATATTCCCATTGCGACAAATGCAAGAAAAATGCCGTGAACAGAATCATCCACTCTTTATTGTCTTCATCGACCTCACAAAGGCATTTGATCTGGTCAGTCGTGAGGGTCTGTTCAAAGCACTAAAGATGACTGGCTACCCACCAACTCTTCTGTCCATTGTGGAATCGTTCCACACAGGCATGAAGGGTATAATCAAGTTTGATGGTGCAACTTCTGAAGAGTTAGAAATAAAGAATGGATTTAAGCAAGGTTGTGTACTAGCTCCCACACTCAATGGAATATACCTTTCACTTCTACTGAAATAAGTAAGCCTTTAATGATCAGGATGGTGGTATATACACTCACTCACGCTCAGATGGCGGCCTCTACAATGCTCAGAGATTGAAAGCCAAGACCACAGTTAGTAGGGTACTAATCAGAGAGTTGCTGTTTGCAGATGATGCTGCAATTAAAACCCATTCTGAGGAAGAATTACAACATCTACTGTCTGCATCATCCAATGCTTGTTCTGATTTTGGGTTAACAATTCCAAAAAGAAGACACAAATTATGTCACAGAGTGCACATGAGTTACCATCAATCTTTATTGACGACACCGAACTGGAGATAATAAACCATTTTACATATTTATGGTCAGAGGCACATAGCAAATTATCCCTAGACCAAGAAATCAAAATCAGGATTGGTAAGGCAGCAACAACAACGAACAGGTTAACAAAAAGAGTATGGGAGAACAGGAAGCATAATGAAAAAAAATTAGTCCTTGTCTGTCAATCCTGTGTCCTTAGTACTCTTCTTTTTGGGAGTGAAACCTGATCAACTTTCTCCGACGAAGAGAAACGTTTAAACCGCTTTCATATGCAGTGTCTGCGAAGAATACTTGGTATTAAGTGGCAAGAAAAAAAAAATCACAAATACCGAAGTATTGGAAAGATCAGGTTGTGTGACTGTTTGTTCCATGCTCAGTCTTTGTAGCTTTAGATTGATAGAATACGTTAGGAAGATGGATGATGGTAGAATACCAAAGGACATCTTTTTTGGTGAATTACAGGTGAGTAAGAGATCGCGGGACCAGCCTCTACTACGATACAAAGTAAGCGGGTCATGATTGATACTGGCATTGATAACGCACAATGGGAGCAAGTCGCTGCCGAACGTGTTGCATGAAGGGCACATATCAGAAATGGAATAAAGGCAAAGGAGAAAATAATTGCAGATAAGTCACACACCGATCGTGTGAGACATAAGATGGTGCGTGATGGTGGAAATGACCATGTGTTCACATGCATCCACTGTGAACGGACATTTACAGCGCAAATTGACCTTATCAGTCACATTCGCTACCGCCTGGAGTTGTAGTTATGCCATTTTATAGCACAGTGTAACAAACTATCGTCTGTCAAAACGGCACGGTGCCAATTAACAAAATACAGCAGTCCATCTTTGTTCCATGTCCTGCGTAATTTCGCCATTCATACTTACAAAAGCCCGTTTTTCTTCTTAATGTCTCGCTTTAATTCTACTTTCATTCATGCAGCAGTCTCTCTTTGTTGTATACTCGATTAATTTCAACTTACAAATCTACAACAGTCCATCTGTGTTTTATCTGTTGCCTAATTTTTATGTTCATACATACACCAGCCCATCTTTGTTTAATGCCTCTCTTCATTTCTATGTTCATACATACAGCAACCCATCTTTGTTTTATTTCCCGCCTAATTTCGTCATTCATGCATACAAAAGCCTATATATTTTTAATGCCCGCTTTATTTCTACTTCATTTATATATAACAGACCGTCTTTGTTTTATATCTCGCCTAAATTCTGCCTTCATACATCAACAACCTGTCTTTGTTTTATGTCTGGCGTCATTTCTAGTTTCATACATACAACAGGACATTATTGTTTTATCAGTATCATCACCATCATCACGTGCCATACGAGCTAACGTAGGCGTTAATTGTCTCTTCACAGTTCTATATCTTTGGTGTTTTGAATCAACTCTACAGATGACATTCCTCCATGCCACCGTCTCAATCCGTCAAGCATAATTTCTCTTCGTTGGCCTCTGCCTCTTTCCCCTTGATCTTTCAAATCATTGCGATGGTCTCCAATGCCTCTCTTCTGATCAAATGTCCACAGACATATGTGAGGTGCCTATTTCTTATCTTTGTATATAATGCTCGAGTTTCATTAGCATCTTTCAGGCAATAGTCGTTAGTTACTCTAGCTGTCCAGGGGATTCGCAAAATTCTTCTTAGGAAGCACATCTCTGTTGCTTCCAAGTTCTTTCTAATTTGTTCATTTGCATTCCAACATTAACTATCATACAGCAAAACATCTTCTATGTAGCACATAAGAATTCTCTTTCTAACATTCAATGGTTGTGACTTATTGCATATTATACCTCTCATTTTCTGAATTGCAGCTTTTGTTGCCCAATTATATTCTTATTCTACGTTGTATACATCTTCCATCTGAAACTATGTTTGCCCAAAAGTATTTAAAATTATCCTCGTGGTTAAGAATTCCTCCTTCTATTCACATGTCACATGTCACATGTCAAATGTCACATGTTGGTGTCACCTTCGTCTTTGATATCAACAGTGTTGTTGTTTTCATCTCTACATGCCAGCATGAATTACTGATGAAATGTGGACACCTGATTACGATACATGAATTATTTCATCTCTAGGAAACATGATGGTAGGAATTACTGAAGTAATATGGACACATGATTATGGTACAGGATTTAGTTCATCTCTAGGAAACATGATGGTAGAATTACTGAAGTAATATGGACACATGATTATGGTACAGGATTTAGTTCATCTCTAGGAAACATGATGGTAGGAATTACTGAAGTAATATTTAGTTCATCTCTAGGAAACATGATGGTAGGAACTACTGAAGAAACAAGGAACTAATCGATTACCTGTTGTGGTTGCCGATGCTGTGGAAGGAGAAAAGTAAACACGATGTTACATTGTTTAATTGTTTAATTGTCTAATTTACAGACCATCATAGAACGTCTTCTCATAACACGCAGATAAGATACATTGTTTAACTTATTGTAACATCAACACAACCAAGGTACTAGCAAGGAACACATGCTGTGGCTAACATAAATAATATGAATTATTGCATTAGAGAAACGGCATCATTACATGCATTGTGAAAACTAAGTTTAAGTTGTGTGTGTAAAATCTGCATGCACATAAATATACGCCAACCTAGAGACGAAATTAACACATGAGAAGCTATATATATATATATATTGAATGGATAACTAATACACACTCGCTTGTAATTGCACAAATATACATATTGTCCATTGCTAATACACGTGCTTGCAATTGCACAAATAGATACATTGTCCAGATAATTAATATACTCTCGTTTGCTATAACACACATAGACACATTATACATATTACTAATACACATTCGCTATCGAGAACTAATACAGATGCTTGGATTAAAAATGTCTAAATGCATGATTTCTATAACACAGTCCAAACCTACCAGTTAGCGCAGAGGTGGCCAGTAGCAGAACCACACAGCTGATCATGGTGAATTTCATCCTTGAGATCTTCTGTAACAATGCATACATCAGAATATCTTAAAGAGTACCCAGGATGATGAATATCATGATATCAATAGCAGTGTGTAGTCACAATAATAACACCGCTGTGAAGACTGCGAAATAAAATGTTACTACATTGTCAGTATCTTTTAAAGCTATTTGAATCCTAAACTTATCTTCACAGTCTAAAGCACAGACAGGAGTTATATGTGTAGTTACATAAATATAACCATAACAGGGATTGCATACGTGTAGTTATATAAATAGAATCATGTGACTAAAGGGATATGTGTCGTGTTAAAATATAATAATAAGACGGGCGATATGGAAAGTTGCATACATATAATCCTAAACATCTCCATCGTCTTCTTTCTTCTTTTGTGTTCGTGCCTGTTTCTTGCCACGATTCCAAGTTTTTGTGCTTTTCCAGGTGGTTGTGGTTATTATTGATGATCAACTTCTGCTGCAGCTACTACTACAGCTACTACTGTTACTACTAGACTTTTGATTTGATTTTTTGACTACTGTTGATTGGCGGCTGCGTGGTCTCGAGGTACGATGTCCGCCTCGATAGCTGGAAGTCCCGGGTTCAAGCCCCGGTGAGGACCGGGACTTTTTCACGTGGACTTCTAGTAATAAAATTTCCCCGGTCTCTGGGTAGTGAGATCGGACGCTTGTGTGTATTGTTGCGCACGTAAAACATCCCTTGGCAGTTGGAAAACGAAAAAGAGTAGCCTAGCGGCGCTGCCGGGCAAAATATCGAGTTAAAAATCTACCCAAACTATTTTCAGGATCCTCGCCGGTGCTACGGAGTTCGTGCACTGAGCTAAGTTTCTCCAAACTTAGGTTTGAGTTAGGAGGAGACCGGAGCACTTATGGGTTACACCCCTGTGCCGTGATGTTGATCCGTCGACTAAAGTAAACTAAACTAGACTAAACTCTAGACTAATAGGCTATTTATTGTGAACGTAAACTGGTTTCATGTTCTCTTAAGTCTGATGACACGCGATGACATTTTTCTACTCCAGAACCTTCAGTGTTACTAACAGCCCCCCCCCCTCCCTCTCCCGATGACGGCGCTCTATTCCTGGACATTCAGCATTACTATCCCCGATTACAACTCTCCACAGTGGAAATTCAACGTTATTACCCCTGATTACGTCTCTCCACTGTGGCCATGCAATGTTACTGCACCCAATTAGGTCTCGCTGCTTTGACATTCAGTGTTACTATCCATCGATTAAGCCGCTCCACGGTGGACATTCAGTGATAGTGCCCCTGATTAGTATCCCCACATTTGGACAGTCAGAGTTACTATACCCGATGACGTGGCTCCACGGTGGACATTCAGTGTTAGTGCCCCTCATTAGTATCCCCACTTTTGGACAGTCAGAGTTACTACCCCCGATGACGTGGCTCCAATGTGGACATTCGGTGTTAGTGCCCCTGATTAGTATCCCCACTTTTGGACCGTCAGAGTTACTATCCCCGATTACGTTGCTCCACTGTGGACATTCAGTGTTAGTGCCCCTGATTAGTATCCCCACTTTTGGACAGTCAGAGTTACTACCCCCGATGACGTGGCTCCAATGTGGACATTCGGTGTTAGTGCCCCTGATTAGTATCCCCACTTTTGGACAGTCAGAGTTACTACCCCCGATGACGTGGCTCTACTGTGGACATTCAGTGTTAGTGCCCCTGATTACTATCCCCACTTTTGGACCGTCAGAGTTACTACCCCCAATGACGTGGCTCCACTGTGGACATTCGGTGTTAGTGCCCCTGATTAGTATCCCCACTTCTGGACAGTCAGAGTTACTACCCCCGATGACGTTGCTCCACTGTGGACATTCTGTGTTAGTGCCCCTGATTAGTATCCCCACTTTTGGACCGTCAGAGTTACTATCCCCGATGACGTGACTCCACTGTGGACATTCAGTGTTAGTGCCCCTGATTAGTATCCCCACTTTTGGACCGTCAGAGTTACTATCCCCTATGACGTCGCTCCACTGTGGACATTCAGTTTTACTACCTCCGATGACGTCTCTCTACTCCTGGATATTCAGTGTTACTACCACGGATGACGTCGCTGAACTCCCGGACGTACAGTTATGTTATACCTTGTCCATCAAAGTCAGTTCGCGGTCATATGCCTTTTTGTCTTCCTGCCAGATCAAAAGAGTCTTCACGGCGAAGTGTTTACATCGTCTATCTTGCTCTCCGAAGGTTATGAGTTTGATTATGAACTACGTCATTAAGTTCACATGTGAAATGTTCTCGGAGACTCATGGGGGTCGTCGCCGGACCTAGGGAGTGACTACTTTATGCGGAGCCATATAGGATAAAACTCGTGCAATAATTATTTTTTTTTCTTACGAACGAAAATCTTTATTTTCAAAGGGTTAAGAACTGAGATCCACTAGTCAAGTGGATAGTGAATCACCCCCCCCCCCCCTCCTCTCCAGGGGGAGTCATGATTTGAGATTCATGATTGGAGAGATTCACGATATGTGTCGTAATGTGATTCATTATTAGAGAGCCATAATTAGAGGGTCATGATTGGAGAGTTATGATTGGAGTCATAGTAGGAGAATCATGATTGGAGAGTTATGATTGATGAGTTATGATTGGAGTCATGATTAAAGAGTCATGATTGGAGAGTCATGGTTAGAGGGTCATGACTGAATAGTCATGAATGAAGAGTCGTGATTAGAAAGTCATGATTGTAGAGTCGTGAACAGAGAATCATGATAGGAGAGTCATGTTTGGAGTGCCATAACTGGAGAGTCATTATTGGAGAGTTATAATTGCAAAATCATGATTAGATAGTCATTATTGTAGAGTCATTAATAGAGAGGCAAACTGGGAGATTCACGTTTGGGGTGTCATGACTGGAGAGTTATTATTGGAGAGTCATAATTGCAGTGTCATTATTGGATAGTCATGATTAGAAAGTCATGCTCAGAGTGTCATGATAGGAGACCCATGACTTTAGAGTTGTGATTGGAGAGTCATGATTGCAGGGTCATGAATGGAGAGTCATTATTGCAGAGTCATGATTATAGAGTGCTGATTGACCATGTCTGCTGAAGACTTGGCAAATGAAGAACACAAGACAATGGTCATTACAATGTAAAATTTTGACACATGAAACATTAGTTAAACTAACGAGATAGATCACGAAGCGCGAATGAAGTTTTGTCTTGTTGGTATTGAAAGAAGGAGATATGTGCGCCACTCAAACAGAAGCAGTGAAGGGTGTGATATTTAGATAGACATTAACGGAGAACCGTTAGCCATAGGTACAAGGGCAGACTATGAAGAGGTTCATGGCCAGGGGTACACGGGCAGCTTACGAAGAGGTTCAATAGCCAGAGGTACACGGGCAGTTTATGAAGAGGTTCCACAGCCAGAGGTACAATGGCAGCTTATGAAAAGGTTACGACAGCCAGAGCTACACGGGCAATGTTTGAAGAGGTTCATAGCCAGAGTTACAAGGGCTGCTTAAGAAGATGCTCTATAGCCAGGGGTACAAATGCAGCGTATGAAGAGATTCGATAGCTAGTGGGGCAATGGCAGCTTATGAAGAGGTTCGATATCCAAGGTTACAAAAGGGCAGCTTATGAAGAGGTTCGATAGCCAGAGAAACAAGGGCAGCTTATGAAGAGGTTCGATACCCAGGGGTAAATGGTTGTTTATGAAGTGGTTCGATAGCCATGGGTACAAGGGCTGATTATGAAGAGGTTCGATGGCCAGAGGTAAAAAGGCTGATTATGAAGAAGTTCGATACCTAGGGGTACAGGGGATGATGTTGAAGAGGTTCTTTAGCAAGGGGTACAAGGATAGCTTATGAAGAGGTCTATAGCCAGGGGTACAAGGGCAGCTTATAAAGAGGTTCGGTAGCCAGGGTACAAGGGCACTTTATGAAGAGTTTCAGTAGCCAGGGGTACAAGGGCTGATTATGAAGAGCATCTATTGCCAAGGGTACAAGGGCAGCTTATGAAGAGATCCATACCCAGGGGTACAAGGGCAGCTTATGAAGATGTTCGATAGCCAGGGGTACAAGGACAGCTTATGAAGAGGTTCATAGCCAGGGGTACAAGGGCTGATTATGAAGAGCATCTATGGCCAAGGGTACAAGGACAGCTTATGAAGAGGTTCATAGCCAGGGGTACAAGGGCTGATTATGAAGAGCATCTATGGCCAAGGGTACAAGGGCAGCTTATGAAGAGATCCATACCCAGGGGTACAAGGGCAGCTTATGAAGAGGTTCGATAGCCAGGTGTACAAGGACAGCTTATGAAGAGATACATAGCCAGGGTTACAAGGGCAGCTTATGAAGAGGTTCGGTAGCCAGGGTTACACGTGCAGCTTATAAAGAAGTTCGGTAGCCAGGAGTACAAGGGCAGTTTATAAAGGGGTTCATTGGCCATGTTTAGATCCTTGTGTAAAGAGGCCTGTTAGCCAGAATTAGTCAGCGTGATAACGAGATCCCATAGCTAGGGTTACTAGATCAGGATATGAAGAGATCATTTAGCTAGGGTTACTAGATCAGGATGTGAAGAGTTCCTATAGCTAGAGTTACTATATCAGATTATGAAGAGATAATTTAGATAGGGTTTCTAGATTAGAATGTGAAGCGATCCTTTAGCTAGGGTTTCTAGATAGGATCGACACTTCCTTCAGAGGCTAGCGAAAAGAGAGGGTGAGGAGGAGAAGACAAGGAAATTGTGTGAGAAGAAGGCATAGAAATAGGAGGGCAGGCGCAAGGAGAACAAGACGAAAAGTGGAGAGACTAGGTTTCAACCATGTAAGAGTGGGATACTGGAACTGTCGCAGTGTCAGGCAGAGAGGTCCTGTACTGGAGTAGCTAATATATGATTTTGATGTCCTCATGCTCCAGGAACTAAATACAGACAAATACCATTGCCCTGGGTACGCCAGTTATATAAACCCTACTGGGCAGAAGGGACATGGACAAGGTCTGTTGGTTAAGGAAGAAGTGAAGCATATGGTTCTTGACTTGAGCCAGTGGAATCACAGTTCAAGAGAGGTCCAGGGTATACAAATGGAGATTGGTGGCTTAAGTTGGAACATCATAAATGTATATGCCACAGTGGACTGTGTTGTCAGAATAGAACACTGGGACTGGCTTAAGGAATTGGAGGAATTACAGGATGATATGCTACTCATGTGTGGAGACTTAAATGCGAGGAAGACCGACAGGGAATTGCCCTTGCGGATGCCATGGTGGACTCTGATGTGGTCTACATAAATGATGGTAGGCCGACTAGAATGGCAATGAGGACTGGCGATGCAGACACAGCTTTTGACTTGGCACTTGTCTACCAGTCATCAGTCCTTGATGTAAAGTGGACTGCTTTGAATGACCATGGGAGTGATCACATGCCGTGTTCAGTCCTGATCTCTAAATCCAGGAAAGTTAAGACTGGGAGAGCGCGCAAGACCTTCCTGTATGAGTGGACCGACAGCTTTCTTGAACGCCTCACACAGGGGGCATGCAACAGGACTGTTAAAACTCCCTTTTTGCATCCCCCATGGTGGACCCCAGAAGTAGACCATCTTGGAAAGCAAAGAGAGCTGCAGTGAAGCAGCTAAAGAAAGTGCGACAGATACCTCGAAGCTCACGAGAGGAAGTGGACACAAAGGAAAATGTCAAGAAAGACAAGGTGGAGGTTTTCAAGCGCTGTGCTGCAGAGGCCAAAAAGGCAAAATGGGAATGTTTCATGAAGGAGATTGGAGGTGATAAAACACTGCGAAAATTCTGGAAGCTGCACAGACAAATAAAAAGAAAAGATCGGCCTATCACTGCGGGAACAATTTATAGAGATGATGGTGTGCGCGTGACAACAGACAAAGAGAAAGGGGAGGCGTTTCTCCAGAGATTTTTAGAGCAGACCAATCATGATGATGCGGACACCAGGGATGCAGTTAGAGAGGAGTTATCTGACACCATAAAGAATATGCATTATGAAGAAATCATACGGGTTGAAGATGTTAAACATAATTTGAAAAAGGCAAAAGACACGGCACCAGGGCATGATGGGGTCAGGTATGGCCACATGAAGGCTTTGAGCGATGCAGACCTGAAGAAGATGACCGACTACTTTAACCAGAGCATTAGGACAGCATCAGTACCGCAGGATTGGGTACACAACTATCTCATCCCTCTCCCTAAACCATTCAAGGATAATTCCAAGCTTAGCGGCTTTAAGATTATTACCTTCAAAATACATTTGGGAAAGTTTTAGAGAAGATAGTCGCTTTCAAGCTGCAAGTGTTTTTGGAAAGAGGGAAGCTTCTTCCAAGAGGCCTGGGGAGCTACAAGCCAGGAAAAGATACCTGGTCAAATGCAGCCACTTTTGCCTTTGATGTTTATGAGGGGTTCCAGAGTTGACATTTAACGATGTCGGTAGCGCCTGATCTCGAGGATGCGTACAATAGAGTTCGATATGATATTTTGATGACCGCACTGATGGAGAAGGGGGTCAATCCCTGGTTGGCGGCCCTCCTGCACTCTCGTCGGGTTGCTCTCCGTCTGGGAGCCCCACATTTTAACCCCGGGACGGCCACAGGGATCCGCAATCTCACTGGTGTAAACGAGCAAGATTGCAAACCTAAAAGCACCGGGGATTGGGAGGATACTAACATTTGCAGATGATATTCTTGCAAATAGCAGGTGAGAGATAGGGAGCAAACAGCCCAGGAGCTACAGGCGACAGTAGATAAAGTGATTGACTGGTGCACTGAAATGAGTGCTGCCATTCACCCAGAAAAGGCGGCTGTTTTGTGGTGCTCTCTGGACAACAGGATTGTGAGAGCTGATGTCCCAAGCCTCACGATAGATGGTAGAAACGTCAACAGAGAAAACAAACTGAAGTATCTGGGAATCACATTTGACAGGAGCCTGTCCTTCAAGAACCATGTGGAGACGGTTGTGACAAGATCTCAAAAGGGACTCAATGCACTTAAAACTATGGCTGCAATGGATACAGCGCAGAGAATGCTTTTCACACTATACCAGCACTTGATCCTCTCAGTGATTGATTATGGACTAGGACTGCTCACTGTCTCAAAGAGTCAGTTGGTGAAATTAGAGCGCATGCAGAACGAAACTATGCGGGTCATTCTGTGATGCACCAGAGACACCCCAGTAGTGTGTATGCGTTACATCCTTTGTTTGATGACTGTTGCTGGTAGATTCAAGATGATGCAGGAGAAGTCATACGTCAGAGTAGTTGCTGACACAGATCACCCACTGCATGAGGCTCTGGACGCAGTTAAGGGTCAGCGACTGATAAGAGGGAAATCATGGATGGCTCAGGCGGAGGATACGATCAGACAGGTGTGCATCTTCGAGAACATTACGCGAGGAGAGAAGTGGGTCAGAGTGCCAGCGGAGCAGTCTGAATTGTGCAGAGTTATAATCGCAATGAGCCGGGAGTGCAGGGAGTGGCCAGCAGAAGCCACGGAAGTGGAAATCCAGCAACTAATTCAGGATAATGCTCGCCCGGGTGATGTGATTATATACACAGATTGTTCGGTGTTGAGAGGCAGGAAAAATGACTGGGGGTTCTTAGCAAAAGCTAATGGTTGACGTTTGGTGCAGGAGAGCCTTGCATATGATACCACAACATCTAGCTTAAGAGTGAAGGTGGAGGCGGTCAGTGCAGCTTTCCGCTGGATAGAAAATACGATACACGCACACATCGTGATTGTAACTGACTCAGAAAGCATGCTGAGTAGGGTGAAGACAGGCAAGCTTCGTGCAGAGTGGCTTGCTTCGCTTCGGAAGTCACGGGTGACAAGCATCGACTGGATCTTTTCTCCGGTGCATGCTGGTGTACTGGGGAATGAACAGGCGGACAGATTGGATGGCTCGGCAAAACTCGGTGGAGTATTGATGTATGATAATCAGACGTGATTGCGGCCATGTGGGGGAACGTGTACACCACGGAGGAACACATGGATTACCATGGTCTGGCAAGAATGCGATAGCGAGGGGTGATGAGGGGATCTGGCCGACGATCAACGCTCAGAGGAAAGGCTAGAAGGACATATAATCAGATTGCTAATGGTACTATTGGTGTTGGAACTCTTCGCTGGCTACTGAGGATGGGGACGGAGCGCTTATGGGAATGCCCCAAATGCTGTAATGTCGGTTCCTAAATCAATCAATCAATCAATCAATCTAGATAGGATGTGAACAGATCGTTAGTCAAGTTTATATCTTGGCGTTAAAAAGTTCTTTAGCCGGGTGTATCTATGGGTTAAAGGGATTCTTTATCCAGGTTTATATCTGGGCGTAAAGATGTATGCTAGCCTAGGTTGTTAGGTCAGCGTATGAAGAGGCTGGTGAGCCAAGTTTATGTCAATCTGTGGAAAGGTCCGTTAGATGTAGACCAACAAACGCTTAAACGGGTTAATGGCCAGGGGATCGACTTAATTGCATTCGGTTTTAGCCCGTCAGGCTCACCTTAGACTCAGTGATGGATGCTCTCTTGGGATGGTTGGAAAAATTGTGTTCGTGGTCCGAACGAAGCAGTTCGACATCAAACTCAAGACCCATAGCGCGCTGGGCAGATAGTTTGACCTCTTGGCCACGGAGTTCCACTAATGTCCGATCAGCACACGAAGTTGCTGGTTAGCCAGACTTAAGTCAGCGCGTGAAAGTGTTCGTTAACAATATTTATGTCGTCAAATGATCGTTTGCTCAATTACCATGTGTAGGTTAGCTGTGAAGAGATTCCTTAATCAGACAAACAGGGACGTGTTAGTGCAGACTTCATCAGCAGATTGTCCAGCTCTAGAAGAGCACTAACATTGAAACAAGATGATTAGCAAGTGTCAAGATGAGCCCAAGAGAAGGCTGGCTCGACTGACAAGAAGAAGCGCCTCAACACAACCGTCATACCTGAGCAGGTCAACATTGGCGAACCCTGCTGGTGGGACAGTTGCTTGAGAATGTCTCCAGCATTACAGGACCGGCCGAGAGATAGGACCAGCCGCGAGATAGGACCGACCGAGAGACAAGACCGGCAGAGAGATAGGACCGGCCGAGAGAGAGAGGACAATACAACACACACTTACCTAGTCAAAGATTCACTTGCAGTTGGTCTGATGTAATCTGGTTCGACTACTCAGAGTGATATAGCATACAAACCTAGCCCCGTTATATAACCCATCCCATAAATTATTTACGTGGCGTGAGAAGACAACACAAAGGAATTCAGTTATTTCAAATAATGGGATTGCTTTGATATTTGATATTATGTCAGCTGTGCCTATTCAAGTCATATTTTCGTGGTATCAAGTCGTTATTGTTCAGTAAGGTTATGCTTAAACGTCGTTAATGAAAGTCTCAATTTCATTGTTGCTATTTGCTCGCTTGAGTGGGTAAACACAACAGCGACGTTTATATTTTACTAGCAGACCCGGCCCGGCTTCGCCCAGTCCCTAGTGGGGAGCATCTCATTTAATTCATATAAGTAGTCATATAAGCTCCCGTTCCCGTTCCTGTCTGTCTGTCTGTCTGTCTGTCAAATAGACCCATCCCTCTGTCTCTCCCTCGTCTATCCCTCCCTCCCTGTCTGTCTGTCTGCCTACCCGTCCCTCCGTCTCTCCCTCCGTCTCTCCATCCTTCCCTCCCTCCCTGTCTGTCTGTCTGTCTGTTTGTCTATCTATCTATCTCTGTCTGTCTGTCTGTCTGTCTAATAGACCCATCCCTCTGTCTCTCCCTCCGTCTATCCCTCCCTCCCTGTCTGTCTGTCTGTCTGTCTGCCTACCCGTCCCTCCGTCTCTCCCTCCGTCTCTCCATCCCTCCCTCCCTCCCTGTCTGTCTGTCTGTCTGTGTCTGTCTGTCTGTCTGTTTGTCTATCTATCTATCTCTGTCTGTCTGTCTGTCTGTCTAATAGACCCATCCCTCTGTCTCTCCCTCCGTCTATCCCTCCCTCCCCCCCCCCCTGTCTGTCTGTCTGTCTGCCTACCCGTCCCTCCGTCTCTCCCTCCGTCTCTCCATCCCTCCCTCCCTCCCTCCCTGTCTGTCTGTCTGTCTGTCTGTCTGTCTGTCTGTGTCTGTCTGTCTGTTTGTCTATCTATCTATCTCTGTCTGTCTGTCTGTCTAATAGACCCATCCCTCCGTCTATCCCTCCCTCCCTCCCTGTCTTTTTGTCTATCTATCTATCTGTCTGTCTGTCTGTCTGTCTGTCTGTCTGTCTGTCTGTCTGTCTGTCTGTCTGCCTGACCCGGCCCGGGTTCGCCCAGTCCCTGGTGTGGAGCATCTCATTTAATTCTGAGTAGGTAAGAATCCGCTCTGCCTTCAAAATGTTGACGTGAAGATTTTCTTCCTGCAGCTGCTTCTGTATTTGTTGATCAGTAAGCTCCATTTTTAGCCGCTTGACCACCCATCTGACTGTGTTTGAATCAGTGTTTCTGATTCTGGTGTCTTGGTCCTCCTTCCTCTCACAAGTTTTTGTGTTCGTCTGTGGGTAGTCGTCGCTCTTCTTATTGGTAGTTTCATTGACTGTAGGTTCAGATACTTTATTACAGCTTGCATGCAGACTCTCCAAAGGCAGGTTCGTCTTCTTGATAGTCTTGTCGGGTTTCTCACTATGCATCTTGGAAGCTGCTTGTTTCTTTGTGCTATTACGACGTGCCATTTTCCCCCCGCTGCTTGAAATGTGTAAGGCGTCTTGGCTTGATAGCGCTGAGAAGTGCTGTCAAGCGAATCGTGTCGATATGATGGCGGAAAACACTAAAGATGCGATGATATAGTTCAACATCTTTTAGATAACTTCTTAAGTATAGAAAGATGAGTTACAATGTTATGCATTATGCATTATTTTTATGTAAACTTTGAAAATGTCTAAAAGATTGTATCATTATTTATTATAACTCATATGCCGGTACATAACTATAGACAAAGAGTTTATAAATCTTTGAAAACAATACAACAATATGACTATAAGTTATACAACAATGTTATTAAAAGTTATGCCCCTTGAAATAACTTATTCTAGAGTTAAGTCCCTTAGCTATATATATAAATTTTAATGAAAATTGAAAAATGAAATAATACTGAGTAAGCAGGCGATTTCATACTAAAATAATATCACATCTGACAGCTCTGGAATGAAAGGAAGACGTGTAGAAAATTTCATCTCAATCGGATGGGCCGTTAGCGAAAAAATAAAGGACATACATATTTACATACATATTTACATACATACACTTTGTTTTATAGATATAGATAAACACACAATAATGTGCTTATTTATATGACTAAAGTCGAGATCGAAGAACGGAAAATTGAAAAGTCGTGGCTTCTCTATTGTTGATAAAATAAAGAGTTTCGATGAGTGTGTGAGGATAATGTACCAAACAGAGATCACGAAAAATTGTAAGATAATATTTGAGAATGAACCCAGGATACGCAAATAATAATCCATAAATTATGCAACTGAGATGGGGAAACTACGTGTTTAAATTTCACGTGGCACATGGCTATAGCGGATCCGCGCTAACAACTCGGCCATCTGGCGGTGTGCAGTGTGATCTGAGGCATCTTGTGGAGCCAACCCCAGGCATCTGATCGAGACATTACCGACACTGACAGCGTATACGGCTGGCTCTCTACTTAGGGAAACATGAATTTCAATGTGTTTGTCTTTCAGTGCAGCTTTGGACTGACATAATTAAACAGATTCACTGCCAAACAGAAAGTAGGTTTGGAACAAACAAAACTGTAAGGAGTAAAATGGGGAAATATGGGTTCCAGAGTTGACATATATTATAACGCAATGACAATATTGACTAACTGTTCATTGTATTCCTATCTTTTAACCAACTGTAACTGCCATGACCATTGTATTCCTATCATTTAACCAACTGTAACTGCCATTATCATTGTATTCCTATCATTTAACCAACTGTGATTCCCGTGATCATGGTATTCCTATCTTTTAACCAACTGTGATTCCCGTGATCATTGTATATGTATTTTCAGTGTATTTCCATCATGTACCCAACTTAAACGCCCTTGGGCATCGGGTTGGATCATGTAACACAGGTTAACTGCCAGGGCATGGCATTCTCCTTCTCCCTGGTCACATGACAAGGACAATTTGTATGCATACTTTCTGATATTAAATCTGTATCATCATCATATCTCATAATATTGATATTTACCCTCGCAGTCTGATATTTAAACTGTCTCTTCAACATATATATCACTGTGGAAACCAATTGTTCCTCTGAGCTCTTTTACAACTTGGGCACATCCTTGTCCTCGTTACAGATGCGGGGCGCAGTCCTTGCACGACGTCTTCAGATGTTACAAGCGGTCGCTGCTGACGCCTGGCTGCAGTGGCTCGACATGAGACACATCCGGTTAGTGAGATCTTTACATGGGGGGGGGGGGGGGGGTGTTTCTATGCATCTGTAGCATCCCGGTTTGGCCCTCTTGTTACTACATAATGGAGTTGCTCCCAGGTCGGAACATCTGCATTGCCGCTGGGCATTTGTCCCGGCCTTTTAGGTCACTGCCAGTTCCCAGTCTTAGACGCTCTCGAAGATGAGTGGCAAGCGTTCAGACAGAGCAGTCGCCATTGCCAGCCACCTTTTGTCCAGCATATAGGAAGAGTATCCATCCGCCCTTTGCAACAGCTTCCTCGTCGACCTTGTGCCAAGTTACAACCTTTGTGGTTGCCAGCTCAGTAAGTATCTTCCCCGTTAACGTGGCGCCACGTTACTTCCTCTATGGTTGACAGCTCAGTATCTTACCCGTTAACCTGGCGCCAAGTTGGACCCTCTATGGCCGCCAGCTCATTAAGTATCTTGTTATGGGATCTTATGAAACTATACAATTCGGCGACAATGTACGAATCTTTATCAATAGCGAAATATTGCAGGGGACAACACACACCACCTGGTCTCTTGTGAAATTGAAAGGACTGTTCAGCTGCCTTCATCTTGTGTATCAGAATTAATCTTCGCGAGGAAATCAACAACATCATTCAGACAGTTTAAAGAATTATTCGGTTGCTTTCATCTATGACAACGCAATTACTACATAAATAGAGCCCCTTTGACAAAGTTCACAGCTTGGAAGCACATACAATTCTCATACAAGCACATTTTCTTAAACTGAAAAGGAAATGTCCCCTCTTTCTCAATTCATAACTATATCTCTTCGGCTAAGTGTATAATGGGGGTAGCTTAGTGCAAGAAAAGAGCAATTTAGAAACAAAATACGATGTCAAATGATACCAGGTAACACCTGGTTGTGGTTTATTTATTTCACACATGACTAGGTTCTTACAGAAGTAAAGGGAAATGATGTAACAAGTAGTAATGCTTTGTCATGATTAACCACAGTCCATTCGCCGTCTTTGATTGATTTCCTTATAGTTCACACATACATACACAATATATCCAAGCCAAAGAAATTTTCTAAAGTCAATAAGTAATTTCCCTGCCGCAAAAAGGCGAGTGACTGCTGTAGGCATACAAAGGATATTTCTTGAACCGGATAATTATTTGTTTTTAAACAAGTGACAGAAAATCGGTAGAGCCAATGTGCGAGCCATGTATATTTGATTAATAATATCTACATGAGGACCGGCTGGCCGAGTGGCTAGAAAGCGAGATTCTTCTTCGGCAGACCCAGGTCAGAATCCTCAGTAAGGTATGGAGTTGTTGTTTCGTTTTTTTTCTGTCGGGGGCAAAAAGCATACTTTAACCTGCACAATTAGCGGTACTGCACTAGCCAGTCGGGTTTTATTACTCAGGCTAATTCCCCACTGCCATACACTGCAAGGTACTATCATTGGCACCTTGCCATCTTGACAGGCAATAGTTTGTGCTGCAGTAAGGCATAATAATAACTTTTACCCATAGCTTCAGTGAATATGACTAATAAGGCCAATTCGCGCTGTAAATGTTCGTTCACAGTGGGTGCATGTGAACACGTGGTCATTTCCATCATCATGCACCAACTTACGTCTCAAACGTTCGGTGTGTGACTTATCTGCAATAATTTTCCCCTTTGTCTTTATTCTATTTCTGATGTTTGCCTCCATGCAACACGTTCAGCATCAACTTGCTCCCAATGTGCATTATCAATGCCCGTATCAATCATGTCCCGTTTACACAAATCTTTGTATCGTAGTAGAGGCCTGCCCTGAGATCTCTTACCCGTCTGTAATTCACCAAAAACGATGTTCTTTTGTATTCTACCATCATCCATCCTTCTAAGATGTCCTATCCATCTAAGTCTAAGAAGACTGAGCATGGAATACACCTTCACACAACCTGATCTTTCCAATACTTCAGTATTTGTGATTTTGTCATGCCACTTAATACCAAGAATTCTTCGCTAACCCTCGCATATGAAAGCTATTTAAATGTTTCTCTTGGCGTGAGTAAGTTGTCCAGGCTTTACTGCCATAAAGAAGCGTACAAAGGACACAGGCTTGATAGACAAGGACTTTTGTTTTGACAGTAAGCTTCCTGTTCTCCCAGACATTTTGTCTTAACCTGTTGATTGTTGTTGCTGCCTTACCAATCGGATGTTGATTTCCTGATCTAGGGATAATTTGCTATTAACCTCTGATCCTAGATATGTAAAATGGTCTACCATCTCTAGTTCAGCGTTGTCAATGAACATTGATGGTACCCCATGTGCACCTTGTGACATAATCTGTGTCTTCTGTTTGCTACTTGTTAAACCAAATTCAGAACAAGCATTGGAGAATGCAGATAGTAGACATTGTAATTCTTCCTCAGAGTAGGTCGTAACTGCAGCAGCATCTGCAAAAAGAAACTCCCTGATCAGTACCCTCCTAATTTTGGCCTTGGCCTTCAATCTCTGAGCATTGTGGAGGCCGCAATCAGAGCGTGAGTGAATGTATATACCACCATCCTGATCACGAAAGGCATATTTCAGTAGAAGTGAAAAGTATATTCCAAAGAGGTTGGGAGCTAGTACACAACCTTGCTTAACTCCACTCTTGATTTCAAACTCTTCAGAAATTGCACCATCAAACTTGATTATACCCTTCGCGCCTGTGTGGAACGATTCCGCAATGGACAGAAGAGTTGGTGGGCAGCCAATCTTCTTTAGTGCCTTGAACAGACCCTAACGACTGACCAAATCAAATGCCTTTGTGAGGTCGATGAAGGCAATAAACAGTGGTTGATTCTGTTCACGGCATTTTTCTTGCATTTGTCGCAATGAGAATATCATATCAGTGGTAGACCGGTTTGTTCGAAAGCCACATTGTGATTCGGGGTAAACTTGATCTCCAAGGGCTTGAAGTCTGCGCAGAACAATTCTGGCAAATACTTTCCCAACAATACACAGAAGTGAGATACCCCTATAGTTGTTGCAGTCGCTCCGACTTTTCTCCTTCTCTGATTACATGGTGCCAGTTACCATGGCGTTCTTCGGTGCCAACGCTATGAACTGTCAAGAAGTGAGGATCTGTTGCAAAATTAACCTAGAGAGGAGAAAAGTCACATTGAAACTTATAAGGCTTCAGCGTCTAGTAATTCATAGTGAAATAAAGAGTACCAGATAATAGAATGTGCCATTAGACATCGGAACTAACACAACTGTTCTTGGAAACTATGAGGGTGGCCGATACTATTTATACATACCTTTCTCGATGGGTGTTGTATTTCATCTGCTGTGCCAGAGGAGCAACTTCGGAAACCAGCGGTAGGATAGTTTTCATTCCACAAAGCATTGATTTTCTTGAGAAACTCAGAGTCTGGTTCATGACCGCTAGACAGAGGGTCAATATTATCATCCGAAGAAGAGTCGTCAAGCAGATCAAATGTTGTCTCATGTTGGTCTACGGTTGTCTGACTACAAGAAGTAGGTTTCTTGCAGAACAACATGTCTAATGACAGAGCTGGGATGAAGAACAAGAATCACCAGTCTTCACAACAGGTAACGTAGAAGATGTGCTACTTTTGTCAAAACTGGTGTGCTCTGATGAACTTTGGTAGATATTATTTTGGAAACCAATGTCTTTATTTCTCTGAGCGTGCACCATTACTATCTTTCGGAATGAAGCTTTTGCTCTTTGTCACATGCACTGTGAGTGGAGTCAGGAATGTTTTTCGTTTGCCTGTGTTGTACTCCAGGATTTCGTGGTTCTCTTTGTCGTTTCTTTTGCTTTTTGGAAGAAGGGTGTCCTCTCTTGATCATTTTCTAGGTGTTGACAACATGGATGTCAATTTTAAAAATGGTTTGTAAGGTTGAGTGGGGTGTAATCTCAGCCTCTGTTAATTTGGGTTCCATGAACAACTCCGACCGTAATCATTATATTCGCGTCTCAGCGGTACCCTTACACATGTGAACGACTGTGACGCCATCTTTAACCGGGTTTAGTCACGTGGTTTGATTGTATACCTTAGCCATATGACCGGAAGCACCACCATTTTAGATCGGGTGTGAGAATTATCCAAGTGTCTCGGTTGTATCGTTATGTTGTCAGGCCACTCTGAGTCATCCTCCAATTTTCCTCCAAAGACATGTCTGAACACGTTCACGTACGTTCACTCCGTTGACATAGCCTCTTGATGCGTCACCCGATCGGTCACCCTCAGATGATGCTGATCACATACAAACACCTGGATGTTATGATGGCACACGCGCAATCAAACAATGTTGGGGTTGACTGCGACGTCCTGTAAATGCATTGCAACGTCCTGTAATAGATAGACAACTAGCTGTTAATACACCCTCTTCACACGCACGTGACCTGTTTGTGGTGTGTTCAAATCGACAATTGCAAACTTGTTCAGGACGGCTGACAATCCATAGAATGTTGAGATTGACTGTGATGTCTTGTAATTGATAACACACACACATACACACACACACACACACACACACACACACACGGCAGTACACCCACGCACGCACACACGTATGTCATGATTGGCCAAGAGCAATCAATCAATGGTGGGGTTGTCTGCAACGTCATGTAAATGCATTGTATAAACAATGTTGGGGCTGACTGTGACGTCCTGTAATAGATAGACATCTAAGTGTTCATACACGCACATGACTAGTACAATGCATACATTGTGTCTTGAAATAACACGACAAATCATGATGGTATATGACCAACCAAACAATGTTGGGGTTGACTGCGACGTCCTGTAAATGGCTTGCCTTACAGCTTGACTGCCCTATGTAATAGGTAGACACATAACTATAGTACAGGGTATACCTTTGGTCATGCGATGACACGGTAAAAGCATAGTGGCACACGACCAATCAATCAATGTTGGGGCTGCATGCGACGTCCTGTAATTGATAGCACACACACGCGCATGTACATACACGTACGCATACGCACGTGACATGACAGCCGTTCGTTCAATAAGACAGCAGCAATCTTACCCAGCAAGCACACCACTCCACCGAATGTGGGACAGACTGTGATGTCGTGTAATTGATAGCACACCCGCGCGCGCGCACGCATACATATACACACACAGACGCGCAAAAATATCCCACGTGACCAAGTCATCAAGGCAAGTACGTATATATACCCATTGCGACAACCTACCTGCAGCTGTAGAAATACATACATATAAAAATAAATAGATAGATAAATTCATAAAAACATACATCTCATCTCATCATGTTCCTCTTGTACCTTGCGGTGTCGAGGTGAAGTATAAACTTCGTGAGAGTGCCCGGTTATGGGCTTCGTATATCGACATTCCCATGGATTCTGTTATTCCCTCCGTCCAATGTTTACGTGGTCGGCCTCTTCCTCTGTTTCCATCTGGTCTGTACATCATTGCTTGTTGTGGCATGCTGTTGACTGGTAGCCTACTTGCATGGCCAAACCATTTGACCTGCTGCTTTCTAATAAAATCTAGAGCAGCTTTAATTCCTACTTTAGTCCTGATTTCTTCATTTCTGATCTTATCTCTTCTTGATACGTTGAGTATTCTTCTCAGAAACCTCATTTCTGTTGTTGTGATTTTTCCTTTTCTCTTTTTCTGTCATTGTCCAGGTTTGGCATTGGTAGCACAGAGTTGGTAGGAAGATTGTGTTGTAAAGTGCTTTCTTAGTAGTTATTGATACATGTTTGTTCTTTAGTATTGGTGCCATTTGTCCAATGAGTTGATTTGCCTTATTGCACCTATTTTCGATCTCGTCTTCTGATCTGCCATTTGATGATATTATACTTCCTAGGTACTTGAAGCTCTTTACTTGTTTCAAGGGATGTTCGTTTAGGTGAATTGTTGCTGTTTGTTCTTCTTTAGTTATAGTCATTACCTCTGTTTTGCTTGTGCTAATTTTCATGTTATGTTCCCTACACATTTCGTTTAGACTGTTCATGTGGTCTTGTAATTCAGCTTCTGATTTTGCTATTAGTGCTTGGTCGTCCGCAAACAGGAGTTCTCTAATGGTTAGATTTGCAGATGGTTCTTCTTCTGTGTTCTCGTCATGCGGTATTCTTGCTGTCTCTGCTTGGCTGGTTTCTTTACATATGTTGTCTATATATGTTATGAACAAGAGAGGGGACAGGACACAACCTTGTCGTACTCCAGATCTTATGGTGAAGGGTTCTGAGTGTTCTCCAGTTGCTCTCACTATGCATTCACTGTTGTTGTATAAACTTCTACATAGGTTTGTTAGATGTGTACTCACTCCATATTGTTTAAGGATTTCCCACAGCTTGTTTCTATCTACCCTATCAAATGCCTTTTCTTGGTCGACAAAGGCTAAGTAGAGTGTTTCATTGAATTCAATTGATTTTTCTATAAGTTGTCTAAGAGCAAAAATGGCGTCTGTGCATCCTTTGTTTTTCCTAAATCCAAGCTGCGTTTCGCTTAGCTGGGGTTCTAAAGTAGTTCGTAATCTTTTTTCAAGAATTTTGCAAATATTTTCCCAGTATGACTCAACAGTGAAATGCCTCTGTATTGTGTGCAATCTCTTTTGCTGCCTCTGTTTTTCCAAATTGGGATAATTATGGCGTTTCCTTAGTCTCGTGGTGTCTGTTGTTCTACCCAAACATGGTTGAATAGTCTATGTAGCCAAGCTGTTCCTACTTCCCTTGCTGCTTTAATTAGTTCATTTGGTATTTCATCCTGTCCTGGTGATTTGTTTAATGGGGCTAATCTGATGGCTTCTATAATTTCTTCTTTTAGTATGTCTGGTTCTAGTTCCTCGGTGACATCTGTGAAGGTCTCTTGAATTCCTGTGACATCTGATGGGATGTTGAGAAGTTGTTCGAAATACTGCTTCCATCTTATTAGGATCTGTTTTTGTTCACTTATTGGTTCTCCATTTTCGCTGTTAATTATTTCAGTTGGGTCAAAGGGTTCTCCTCTGGTTCGCATTGCACTTATCTTTTTGTAGAAGTTTCTGGTTGCCTCCTTGTAGTTTTTATTTAGCGTTTCTCCATACTCTTCTTAGTCTTTTTGTTTTTCCCTCTTTACTATTCTACTCACATGTCTTCTCGCTATTCTGTATTCTCTGTAATCACATTCCTGTTTGCTCTTCAACCACTTTTTATATTTTTACTTTTTTTTCTTTTACCGCTTTCTTTACTTCTGCGTTCCACCAACTTGTTATTTTCTTTATCCGTGTTTTGCGTTTTTTCGTGGTTCCGCATGTTATTTTAGCAGTATTTAAAATGCTTGATTTGAACATCTCCCATTCTTCTTCCACTGTTTTTCTTTCCGTAGGTAATTTTACAAAGAGTTCAGTTAGTTCTTTCTCATAATTTTCCCTTACTGCCTCGTCTTTAAGGTTTTTTAAGTTTACTGATTCGCATGGGATGTATTTTCCTGCTCCTTGTTTTCTTCTTCTAATGGTTCTTATTGTGGCAACGACTGCTTTATGATCTGTGTTTATACTGAAATTGGGCACTGCTCTTGCATCTAATATATTTCTCTTTCTGTTATTTCTTGTTAATATAAAATCAATTTGGCTTTTAGTATCTAGATTGTTCCATTTATACCAGGTGTATACTTGCGAATCTTTATGTTTATAGAATGTGTTTGTTATATAGAGGTCGTGTT
The DNA here is from genome assembly GCA_963921405.1 of Cepaea hortensis. NCBI lineage: Eukaryota > Metazoa > Mollusca > Gastropoda > Stylommatophora > Helicidae > Cepaea > Cepaea hortensis. The sequence continues at coordinate 7,359,521 of OY992897.1, forward strand.
GGCTGCAAAGCTCTATCAGTCTACTTCCGTTATCATTCCTTTCATTTTGCTGATCTCCAAATGCTCCCCCCCCCAGGTGTTTTTCTATGCCCACTCTGTTATGTCCTAGTCTTGCATTGAAGTCTCCCATAACTATGATGTTGTCCTGCTGATCTATTTTATTTAGCACATCATGTATGTCTTCGTAGAAATCCTCGCATTCTTGCTCATTATTGTTTGCATTACATGGTGCGTATATCTGTACATATGTTGTGATTGTTTGTTCTTTTATTCTCACTATTATGATTCTTTCTGATATATATTTTATTTCTAGTATTCCTCTTGCTAGCCGTGGTTCGATGACTATTCCCACACCGTGTCTTGCCCTTTCTTGCTGTTCTACTCCAGAGTAAAAAAACATGTAACTGCGGTGGAGCTCCTTGCATCCTTTCCCTATTTTTCCCATATCTATTTATATTTAATATTTCAAACCATACGTATAACGGTTTCGTATAGCTATATTTTTATTTATTTTTTTCGGCGCAAATATTCCCTTCACAGTCCCGGTTGTCTTCTGATCGCTATCTACAATAAGCATTGAAGTCCGGTGCCGTTAATTGACAATCCCGTAGGCGTTCTGCTTGACCGGTATCGGTTAATATCGCGGTCGCTGGTCATTTTATTTCTTGCGGGGCGTGATGGCTCAGCGCGTGCACTTTGCCTATTCGCGCAGGTAAAGTTGGCTGTCAGGGGAGCTTAGTAAGGACAGCCGTAAAGGGGAGACAAGAGACACGAATCATCTCCTTTAATTTAATTTTATTTATGTTTGTAAAAAGGGACGTTATTTGTTTAATAATATTACATATTTTTATTATTATCTCGAGAAGTTATGGTTTATTTTAAATGAGGATTAGAATTTTATATTGACATTACAAGTCTCCAATATACATACAAGAAATATTTGGTGTTTAATTAAGTTTAAGGTTTAATATTTAATAAAATTGCTTGCGTGGCTAGTATATTTTTAAACCAGATTTCCCCCAAGCGCTTAATGTTGATTCATGGGTAAAGAAGGTTGCCGAATTAGGTAGCATAATGAGCCGTGCAAAAGTTTATTAACTGATTCGATGCCGACGATCACTCATTTGCCAAACAGTCTCATCTTTTTTGCCCCTTGATCACTGTATTGCCAAGATCTTAGCAGTTCGTTTGTTTGTTTCGTTTGCATGCCAATCTTAATTTGAATGCCCCGAAATTTCGTTTTTCGTATGAAGACGGTGTTTCACTTACACACAGGCCATGACAATGCAGAATGGAGGCAGAAAATAGATGAATATTGAGGACTGTTCTTAGTAAAGTTTTGTTTACTTTTCTGATTTGACAACGGCATCGACCCTGATTTTCGGCCTCACATATTTACATTAGATAATAGTTTTAAACAATTTAGATTGTAGTTATTCTGATTTAAACGACTTTGTAGCGATTCTAAACTGATAGCACATGTTAAATGTGGTTGTTTGGTTAAAATTAACTGGTGTATGAATGTAAACAAACCGGCTACCTTAGCTGATTTAGCCGCTAACCGGGAAAGTTTGTCATCATGTAGAATTAGCTAATGGGCCAAATTTGTGCCCCTAAAGTTTGCTTTGCCTATCACAAAGTATTTAATGAGTATTTAAATAATTAAATTTAAAAAATAATAATTATATCTAAATAAAAAATAGCGTAAATTTTGTGTTTATCAGCAGAAAACGGTCAATACCTGTCTCGTGATTTCCCGACATTTTCTATTTTATGTGACAATGATACGCTTCAAAATAGTATGTTTTTATTGTGATTTATTGGTGTTATGGAGCTGTTCTAGTGATATTTGTGTAGCAAAGTGGTGTAGTTATAATAATTCAGTAAGTTTCATTGGAATATAAACAGCGTTGGAGCAGTAGCGCCTTGGTAAGTGTAAATTTCACGTACTTGTCACCTCTGTCATCAATTTATTCTTTACAACATCTGCTAATATTATTATTATATTTCTAACTTTTAGCAACAGTAGCAATACCAATGTGTTCCTTGTGCAATGTCCTTTAATTTGATATATAATACAATATATTTATTACCATTTTAACAATTTTAGATCAATATTATGGCATACCCCTACTTCCCATTTTCTGCCATCAATTTCTGCTTGGGCAAAACCCATGTTTTGTTTGGCACCCAATCAGATTATGCAATCCAAAAATGGATCCTTGGGTTAGCTCGAGAGATGGAATAAATCAATTTCTGTCATATTTGACTTCGGTCTCCCTCATCGAAGGGGATCGATATGACTGGGGTTCGATCACACCACGTGACCGCGCTTCACATACACACACACACACAGACACACACACTGGGACTCGAACCCATCGCAACCGCCACCACCACCCCCGCCCCGCCGCCGCTGCCGCCGCCGCACCGCACCGGAAGTAGTCATCTCGACAACCGGAAGTGATCACCCAAAACCAAGAACATAACCGCCATTTTCAAATATCATTCTTCATGGGTTGCATCCCTTGACAGGCCAAAGGTCACTTGCGGTCCGCTTTGGCTCCGCTTTCTATGCGAAGCTATACCCTTCGTATAGTAAAATATTATGGAGCTGCTCCATAAATCATACTTAGTTACCACATTGTATACTACTCAGGCTTTCTTTATCCCTTCATTTCATACATGCTTCTGATGTTTCCCTTATCACTTGCGTTTTGAATGGACTCACATAACTTGATCCAATAGTCATTCGCACACTGCCTGGCAGCCTTTTGTACATCCTTTCTCGCTTGCTTCAGCTCACTCAGAGTGTTACGCGTTGGTCTTTCCTTGTTTCTTAAGAGAGCTATCTTCTTTTTATCAATGAAGGGCTGCAGTATCTGGCTGTTTGCCGCAAACCAGTCCTGCCTCTTATGATCCACAGTGCTGTAAAGCCCTACGGCAGTTTTATAAAGAGTGTCTTTAAGATGACCCCACTTTTCACTTACTGTACAATTGTCTGGTGCATCAGTGAAAACGTCTTCAAGTTGCTGTTGAAATTAATAATATTAATCCTGGGGCTAGATTTGTGTTTAGCTGTGTAGATTCTCTTTGGTCTCAGTCTAACCCTTGCAACAACCAAAGAATGATCCGTATCACAGTCAGCACTGTGGTAACTTCGAGTCAATGATATATTGTTCAGGTGTTGTCTCCGTGTGATTATGAAGTCCAGCTGGTGCCAATGGCCGGATCTTGGATGTTTCCATGTGACCTTATGCAGCTCTTTTGTTTTAAAAATGGAGTTTGTAATACATAGGTCATTTCTAGTGCAATGCTCCAACACCCTTTGACCATTTTCATTCATGCAGCCGATGTTGTATTTTCCAAGGCACACTGGCCATGATCTCGAGTCTTTGCCAACACGAGCATTGAAATCACCGAGCATATAAATGTAGTCAGATTTTGGAACTGCCTTGATCCTCATTGAACGAATCCTTCACATCATATGGGGAATCGAGTGTCGGTGCATATGCAGTAATAATGCTGGCAATACCATAAGAGGTTGCCAAGCGCAGGGATAATAGTCTTTCATTTCCTCCTGCTGGAATGTCAATCATTCCCAGAAGTGAATTCTTCACTGCAAAGCCCACACCGTGTTGCTTTTTTTTCTGCCTGCTCTCTACCCTTCCAAAAAAGGTGTAATTGTTTTCCCTGAGTGACCCTTCCTCGGCGAGGCGAGTCTCCTGCAGGCCAGCAATATCTATGATTGAGTTCGGCATCAATCAAAGTCGTTTTTCTCACATCGTCAGTATTGGTCAAGTCAGTGGAAAATCCTGATCACATGGTTCTCACGTTCCAGGTTGCAAGCCGTAGCTTGAGGTTTCTATTTTTTCTTTTATTAGTGCCTGGTGCATTGGTTTTACAGCCTGCGAGTATGAGTTTTTGTCCTAGCCCCAAGCACCCATTGAAGCAGGCAGGCGGTGGCGTATCAGCACTTAATTGGCCGGGGTCTGCCCAGCTTGAGCCGCGCGGTAGCTGATCATTAACACCTGTAGGTGTCTCCCACCGTCAGAGGCAACGCGTGGCGCCTAATGTCTACGAAAATTGACAGGGATTCCGAGACCGGTTAAGACCAGGGATGGAGTTATTGCCTCTCCATAGCACAAAGCCTGGGCTAAAATATAGAGACCATGTGTTGCCCATGCAGCAATATCCCTCTCTCGGCCTGCCTAGTTCACTCCAGAGGAAATGTAACACCTATACATCTGGAACAAGACAAGCTGCAGAAGCTGCCGGATCAGCAAAGCAATGCTCTAACTGTCCGCCTTTCGGAGCTTCGATCCTAGACCAGCTGCCAACCAAGGCTTAGGGCCTGGTCTGCCCTGCCATGACATTTTGTCTTTAGGTTGCATTTCCTCACACCAGGGTAAGGCTTGTACCCTCGCAATTGCGCTCTTCCGCCCGAAGCCGTTGGCGCAATGTGGGATGTTTGGTTTGGTAAGCTCCGCCCAAATTTCGGCGCTAGCAGAAAGCAGGTAGTACCGTCTACTGTTATATGGTAGCTCAGTCATATCTGACTAAGACCTGACATGAAACAAGGTACTACATTGACAGTAAATCCATCCATCATGTGCCATGCCGGTAAGCGTGGGCGGTCATGTTCTGCCATCTCAATCGATCACCAGAGTCGTGGATCATATCCGTGTTTCTGTCTCGACCATGCCACAAGGCCAAGCCATCCAGGTACTTGCTTCTAGGTCTTCCTCTTGGTCTGTTCCCCTCGATCTTACCCGTTGTCACCAAATTCTCTAATCCATTTCTTCTCATAACATGCCCAAAAAATTGTGACTGTCTACGTCTAATTTCTCTAATCAATTTACGTTCTTCATTTGTTTCTTGAAGGACTTGTTCATTGGTCTTTCTGGCTGTCCATGGTATTCTTTGCATTTTCCTCAGAAACCACATCTCTACAGCCATCAGATGTTTTTCAGCCTGACTGCTCATTGTCCACGCTTCACATCCATATAAAAGGACAGGTTCATTGTAGCATCTCAACTCTCTTTTTCTAGTTTCAATTGACATCTTTTTATTGGTCAATATGTTTTTCATCTTGCTAAAGGCTACTTTTGCCATGGCGATTCTTGTTCTAATCTTTCAAGGCATCTCCCATCAGATGTTATTACTGTTCCGAGATCATTGTACCTGCTCACTTGTTGAAGAATATTCCCATTTACTTGTATATTACATTGTGGTATTTCGTCCTTCCTGACAGTAAATAACAGTGGCAATATCTATCCGTCCGTCCGACCGATGACACCAGCAATCATTATACATAGAGTCGCAACCTATTTGAACACTACTTCAGTTCAAACTACATGCTCAACTAAAACAATACTAATGGAAAATTATCTCAAACGACAACTAGCCGATAAACATTTCCATATACAAGGCACGTTACACCTTCCACCATCAAATGTTTTTTTTTCCCATGTGAATGTACCATGCGTAATATGCATTGTTTATGCTTACAAAATCAATTTGACAATGTTGTTTTCCCCTATGTAAATGTAACATGCGCATTTGATGAATGAAAGATGAGTGATCGAAAGGGCTGAATGTAAGACGGGCCTGCGTGCCCAATTTGTTACACTTTTATAATAAAGTTTGTTCGTTCGTTCGTTCGTTCCTTAGGTATTTATAATGTCCATGTTAAACATTGTAACAGTGAGTCATGTATTATTGATTATTACTCATGCGTTTCAATGCTTATTGTTCTTTTGTTGTCCAAGATTAGCTTTATAAATGATGTTGAATGAAATAATGTATGAGAGGAAATAGAGAAGAAGGGCAGAATGTCAGACGAGTCTGCGTGCACAATTCTTAAACCTTTAAAAATAACGTTTGTTCGTTCGTTCGTTCCGTCCATCCGTGCGTGTGTCCGTCCGTCCGTCCATCCGTTCGTCGTCGGTCAGTTGGTCGGTACGTCCGTTTGTCCTTCCGTCCCTCCGTCCGACCGTCTCTCCGTCTGTCCGTCCTTCCGTCCGACCGTCCCTCCATCCGTCCGTCCATCCTTCCGTCCCTCCATCCGCCCGCCCACCCGCCCGCCCGCCAGACCGCCCGTTAGCCCACCCGCCCGTCCTCTGTCTGTCTGTCTGTCTGTCTGTCTGTCTGTCTGTCTGTCTGTCTGTCTGTCTGTCTCAGTGGTTCTTAACCGGTGGGGAATTCCCGTCTGGGGGGGGGGGGGGGTGTAATGGTTTCCAGGGGGGAATGAAGATTATTTCAAGATCGTGTTAATACAAGAACCGATTACTTTATATTGTTTTTCCATCCATACTTTACGGCTGGGTACTCTTCGTCCTTCTGATATTCGTCTTATAACGTAAGTAGACCCACAAATCACGTTTTATGTAGACGTCTAAACTTGTTCTAGTATGTGTTATTAAAGTTAGCTTTGAGTTTTACGTATACTATGTAGGGGCAGGGTGCGGGGGTGGGGTGGGGGAGGTTTAAAGGGAGGAAATACGAAAGGAGGAATGATATTCTCAACATATGATGAAAGGGGGCATGGGTCAAAAAGGGTTGGGAACCACTGGTCTATATAATATGTTTTGTGTATTCTCATTTTTTATATGTTTATGTTTCATACCACTTGATTTACCCATGTACAGTATGAAAATATTGCACTGCTTTGTCGTTTTGCTAACAATATCCTTATTGCATTGCATTAATATTCTTGACGATATTCAATGTGTATGTGTCGCATATATTCCCATTTTAGTGTGGATGCTCATGACAGTTGTCACTGTAAGTGTGTGAATGTGTGGGAGTCTGTGTATAATGATTTAAGTGACTGTGTGAAGCGGAGTGAGTATCCGTGCTGCGTGATTTTATGTATGATTGAATACATATGGGCATGAGAGAGAGAGAGAAAGAGAGAGAGAGAGAGAGAGAGAGAGAGAGAGAGAGAGAGAGAGAGAGAGAGAGAGAGAGAGAGAGAACGAACGAACGAACGAACGAATAATCTTTATTTTTGAAAGGTTAAGAATTGGGCACGCAGGCCCGTCTGATATTCTGCCCTACTACTTTCTTTTCTCTCATACATTCTTTCATTCAACATCACTTATGAAGCAAATCTTTGACAAAAAAGAGCAACTAGCATTAAAACGCATAAAAATTAATCAATAATACATGACTCACTGATGCAATGTTTCACATGGGCATTATAAATACCTAAGGAAGGTGTAACGTTCCATATATATGGGAATGTTTTTTTGGCTAGTTGTCGTTTCAGATAATTTACCTTTATTATTGTATTTTTTGTTGTTGTTTTTCTGTTATTGTTTATTTATGGGGGTATGTAGTCTCTACTGAGGTAGTGTTCAAACAGGTTGCGAATGTATGTATAATGATTGGTGGTGTCTTTGATTTCTTGTGGAAGATTGTTTCACAACTGAGCTGCGGAGTATGTTAAGCTTGTTTTATATAAGTCTATTCTAGGTTTAGGAACATGGAGTATATTTAGTCGTTCGCTATGTCTTGTGTTATTTTTAAACAATTGCCAAAGGTAGAGTGGCAGTAACTGAAGATGTTTATGTAGGTTAGAATTGTCGGTAAGCTTTTCATCATTAAATAAACGCAATGCTCTTTTCTGGCGTGAATAAAGGCATTTTATTATTGATTTGGAGCATTCATCCCAGATTGTGAAGCCATAATCAATATGTGTTGTATATGGGATGTATAGAATTTCTTTCTTGTGTTTTTGCCAAGGAAATTTTTAATTTTGGCAAGTTGATATACTTTTTTTTTTTTTTTTTTTTTTTTTTTAACGAGAGCATGAAAATGGCAGTTAAAGGTTAGATTTTGATCAACGATGAGACCCAGTGCCTTGTGCTCGGTTACACTTTCTACAGACGTGCTACCAATGTGCAGCTGAAGAGCTCTCTGCGAGTTTAGACTGTGAAGTCTTTGCCTGGTTGCTATTAACATAGATTTTGTTTTAGAAATGTTAGTTTGCATGCAGTTAGCATGACTTCAGTTAACTACACTATTTATATCCTGTTGCAAGGATGATTCTAGCATATTACAATCAATAGCGTTTGTATATACTGTGCAGTCGTCTGCAAATAGATCGCAAGACAACGAAAGGTGTAAGGGAAGATCATTTACATAAATGGCAAATAACAGAGGGCCAAGTATAGACCCTGAATGTTCTCCAATATTAATGGTAATTGCTTAAGATAAATATTTATTGTGTGATATTACTTGTTTTCTGTCTAATAAAAATGATTTTATTAATGTCACTTTATTAAGGCTTACATTAATTGTTTCGAATTTTTTTTAAAAATTAGAATAGTATGATCTATCATATCGAATGCGTTTCTTAAGTCTTTAAACACCGCTCCACATAGAGTATTGTTGTTAATATTTTGGTGCCAGTTTTCTATCATGTTTGTTAGCGCCGTATGATAAGAATATATATTGGCCGAAACCCTGACTGACTGTCAACTATTAGCTTGTGGTGAACCAAGTGTTCTAGTGTTGTTTTGTGAATGTGCTTTTCTAGTGGTTTGGATAGTGAGAATAATATAGAAATTGGCCTATAGTTGCCAATGTGACGATCTTCTAATGACCCATTTTTAAAATGGGTATACATTTTAGCGATTTTAAAGGCTGATGGGAAATGACCTTTGGTGAGACATTGATTTTATATAAAATTTAATGACTCGCAGATCGCCGGTGCAGCATAGCGAAGGACCCGATTACTGATTCCATTTAGTCCTGTTGAGTTGTTGTTTATCAGGTTACTGAGATGAGTAAATACTTCAGTGGTCATCATTAGCGGTATGTTGCAGCCTTCAATTGGTTTATGTCGGATTGAAAGAAACTACTGAATTGATCACATGTAACCTGATTTGATGGTAATGATTGTGATGACTTGTGTTCGTTTGTCAAGGTATTAATTGCTTTCCATGTATCTTTAGTGTTGATTTGATTTATTATTAAGTTCTTAAAATAGTTTTTCTTTTCCTTTCGAATAACATATTAAACTTTGTTTCTCAGATTACGATATGTGGTTAGATCTCTATTTTTATGTGCCCTGTCCCGGTCTATTATAATTTCAACTACCTCCTGGGTCATCCACGGGGACTTAGTGTAATGTTTAACTCGAACTTCCTAAAAGGAACATGCTTATCGAATACACGTAGAAAGGTCTCCAGCCAGTGGTCCAGCGCATCATCTTGGTCAGGAAACTGGTAAACATAATCCAGAGATGAGTTGAGCACATCTTTTAAAAAGACATCTTGATTGAAATTTTTATAATTTCTATATGTTATACTTATGCGTTTGCGTTTTGGAGTTTTGGTACCTCTTTTCGGCCACGTGCAACAAACCGAGTAAGGATAGCTCATTCCATTAATAGGTACAGTACATTCTGTGATGTTTTAAGCATATGTAGTATAGATATGATCTATAAGTGTTGCAGATGATTTTGTTATTCTAGTGGCTTGTTTGACTAATCGTTGGAAGTTATATGACTGTATTACGTTTTCCCATGTTTTATTTCATTTGTTAGTGTCTATGTTGAAGTCCCCTAGCAGTATGATTTCTCTCGCATTACTGAAGACTACATCCATCATAGTGGTTAATTTTTCATACCAGATGTTTCCTGCACTGGGGTTTCGATAAAGATAGCCAACTACTAAGTTTTTGCGATTTTGAAGTTTAACCTCAAGCCATACACACTCAATCTCACAGGTTTCCAAATCTAGCTTGCGGTGGACGTTCAGCGAATTAGAAATATAAACTACAATTCCCGTCTCTTGTTTCTGATAAGGATCTCGTCTAATAACTTTAAAATCTTTGATAGCAATGTCATCATCTGAAATGTTACCATTTAATCGACTTTTACTAACGCCGAACATGTGACGATTTTGATTAAGTACAAGTGATAGTTCGGGCAGCTTTCCTAATAGATGGCAGATATGTAGATTCCCGATTATGGGCCCATCTTTACTGAGCCGGTGTTCATACTTATTAGACATTTCAACAATGTGTAATCATAAGTTTAAAATAAACACACACACACACACACACACACACACACACACACACACACACACACACACACACACACACAATGAATACAAATTACGTCCCTTATTACAATACGCACTCTAAAAAAAAATTTTAAAAATACATTTAAAAAAAAGAGAAATAGTAATAACTCTGTCGATATATAGAAATACGTACACAGATCAGTAAGGAAGAGCAGTTAAGACCCCCTCACTCACAGTATAAACACAATTAACAGCATTATAAAAGATCTACAGCTAAGTACTATCAATTAAAGTCAAGTCACAATAGTCAATGTTTATAGTTCCGTATAACCTAATACGTAACTAGATCAAGTAATAGCACAATAAGGAGATAAACGTTCCAGAAGAGGCTCTTTCTTGTACTGAGATCCAGTGTAGCTTTGTGCTAAATTGCTAGTTTTCAGATTCCCAGGAAGACGTTAGAGAGGACATATTACAGCTACAGCACACATGTAAAGCACAGATAGAGTATATTGGACTATATACTCAGTGAGAGACAGGACATAGATAGGGTTTATAAACAGCACAGTGTCCTTGAATGGCAGCCATCCCGGGAAGGTTAACCCGGTCAACAAATGCCAGCAGAAGTCGGATGTGTCGGCCTAACGGCGCAAGAACGCAGCTCTGCTGTAAACAGGAACAACGCAATCACGTCCGAAGAAAAAAAACTCCGGATGAACGAAAAAGAAGAAGAATGGCAGCCAAACATTGGACTGGACGACCTGAGACACCAGCCGTCAACCGACGGATGAAGGACAGGACGGCATGAAGATGACAGAGACATCCTACTTAGCAAGACAATTACGCACGAGGTCAAGTACCACGTGACCACCGACCGAGCTAGGGAACAGATAAGACTGGACTTGACTGTGGTTGAGAAAGGATTTGTTTGGGATATTTGTGAGAGAGAGTGCACGGTTTACCTGACAGAAGCTTGCTAATGCTATAAGAGTATTGCATTGAATGCTTCGTACGATAGTGTGTGAAATAATCTGTGATACGAGAGCGCACGAGTGCATTGCTAAGTGTTGCAATTGATGTGTGCCATATATTGTTAAATATCATTTATGATCAATGGAGATGTATATTTTCTCAGAATAAATCCGCATACATTTATACCCCTTTGACGGGTTGTTCAGACATGTATCATTTTCTCTCAGTGTTGTGACGAACGAGGGAATGAGACGCTGACAGGATTCTTGGGGGTTTCATGTCCTGTTTTGGGTACAACGAAAGACAGAGTTTCGACTGCTCTTGGTTTTACCAAGTAAAAACAACTAATTTACGACGTAAACAATGTGACAATTGCAACGACATCTGTTTAGTCACTACAACAGGGGATTTCCCAATGACATAGACGAGTAACCGACAAAACTTATCACTCAGCTTACATCTTGTCTCATAAACATGACAACCGACTGACGAAATTCCCACCGATACTAATATTTTCTTCTTCCAAAACAGAGATTGTTTGAAATTATAACAAGTACCGATGTCAGCTTTGTTTGAAATTATAACAAGCACCGATGTTAACAATGTGAAATTGTATGAAATTCCAAGTTCATCCGTAGCGCTGGACCAAAGTCATCTAAACCAGCTAAGTAATTTAATTTATGATTGCTGTGATACGCAATCATTTAATTTTATGTGCTGTTATTGTTAACATTGGTTACCAAGTGATATTGTTCAAGGGAAGTAATATATTGCATATACTAATATTACTGTAAATTAAAATTGCTACAATGTCGACATTTAAAAAGATGCATTGAAGCGAGTACATTACTAGGATACACGGGTGATAAATTGGCAGAGCAGCAGAAAATAAGTATAGAGAGATTTCCAATAGAGAAGAAAGGTCACTAGAACGCCAACAAAAGAAAGAGGACATAGAAATGAAACAAAAACTGGCAGAATTAGCAGTAGCTACTAAACAAAAAGAGTTATAGCTACAGGCAAAGCAGATAGAATCTGAGACTCAAATTAAGATGAAACAATTAGAAATTGATTCACAAATGCAGATTGCTACTAAAAAGTTAGAATGCAAAGGGCAAGATACAAAATATAAGAAATACCATGGCATTGTATAACCATTTTGTGCCGGAGTTGTATTTAGGCATGGACCGAAATTTTGAGACTTTATTGAAATGACAAGAAAATTGAGCTATGATATACATGCGTAATCTAGCTCTGGAACCATTAAAGGTTATTGAAACCATACGCCAAGAGCTAAGAAAAGATTATGACTACATCCGAGACCGCATTATGCAAAATTTTATGCTTGATGCTCAATGTTTTCAGCTGCAATTTTCAAGATTAAGTCTAAAATCAATCGAAACCTTCCTTCAATATGTATCAGAAGTCCAAGACATTTTCACTAAATGGATATCTGCAGCTAAAGCCAACAAAAGGTTTGATTGATTAAAAGATTTATTGATTAGGGACAAGATCTTAACATCTTTACCAACTGCATTTGCAAAATATTTGCAAGAATGTGATTGTCAGAACATCGAACATATGGAGCTTAGAGTGTCGGCGTGTTGGGAAATAGAGACAGGATATATACAGGACAATAGAGACAGGACAGGAGATATGTCTGAGACAGGACAATAGATATTGCATAGACAGAACAATAGAGATATCATAGACAGGATATAGACGGGACAGCAAGACACAGCTATAGCTAGGCCATTACAGGAGACAGGGACATAGAGACAGGACTACGTCCTTGACCGTCACTCAGTCTTGCACTGAAGGATCTGAGACAACAAGACAGGACAGCCAGGACGGCGTGACAACTGATACAGCCCGACTATCCCGGAATACACGAGGTCAAGCACTACGTGGCAAGCAGGCCGAACACCAGAAGGCTTCAGACTGGGACTGGACACGTTAGAGGGAAGACGCATGTGTTTAAGAAGCGGGTATATTGATTGCGTGTGTTAGAGCTAGCCTTGCCGAGCTATGATAGCGTGTACTGAGTGCGGGGTTTTGTGATTGCATAATTGATATAACTGAGTGTTAATTGGCATTGATGTACATAAGAGTGATGTGATGATTAACTGCAATATGTGCGGGGATTGTGTGATAAAAAACCCGAATTATAAAACGCATCTGCAAATGATGGTCAATAAACAGCAGATCAAACTAAATCAATCCAAAAGAGCAATACAATGTTTCTTTTGTCGGAGTTGAGGACATTACTCAGCATAATGTGAAGGACGAAAGATGCTAAAAATGTAAACCCTGCACTGAATGATACATCAAGTTCAGACAACTAGTGTGAAAGTGAGAATGAACATCAGGAAGTGAATGCACTGGAAGTGATTGGTGTGTTTAACCCTGATAAGTGTGAAACATGTAACAATTTCCATGTAAATGGCGTATTAGAGTGTGGCCATACGATACAATGTTCATATGAAAATGTAAATGCTGTTGTTTCCTCTAAAGGGAAACTTTAAATCCACCATGGGTTTATTAACAAGAAACCCGCCAGAATCCTTCGTGACTCCGGCTCCACTCTCATTGGGTGAAGCAAAGCATTTGTAAACAGAAAGCAGTACACAGGCAAATTTGCAACTTGCCGTGCATTAGCCGGTAACATCTGGAAATATACTTTGGCTGTGGCACATATGCATACACCTTTTCTGAAAGGAGGAGTTATCTGTGCAGTTTTACACAGCCATTGCGCGGATTTGACAATAGGGAACCTGCTGTAACAGGATGGCCTAGGTTGTTGGGAGTTGACACAAGAGCCGAGATATCACTGCCACTCGTGTATAAAAACCAAAAGGGTTGGAGAGGTAGATACACTGATACTACTATTACTGACCCCCTGTGCAATGTCACAAGTGTCATAAGTCTACAAGCCCCTCCCAGATTCTAGACCTCTACCATCTACCCTCTACCCAGGGACTTCTACCCCTCAGACCTCGTCCAAGACCACACACAATAACTGTAGAAAAGATATGTCAACAATTAAACAATTTAATGTACACTGAAGACAAAGATCGGAATGGAACGTCCTGATAGGAGAGGATCTAATTACAATATAGAGAATAGGTTAGAGAAAGAGTCAGAGATGATTATATGTTCATTCTTAGGCGTAGAAGTAGATTTGCAGGGTGTTTCCGTCGAGTCGGTCCAATAGAATCACCCGGTACTCTCAGGCACAGTTGTCTGGAAACTTGTAGAATTCTCTGCCGCAAGCACCCGGTGATCATATAATGGGTTTAGCCAACAGGACCTCCGATGACTGGACTAAGATCGCACCTCCAGAAATGCGAGAATTGTCACTACCTATTGTCTCTACGACTGTTTGCCTACACAGTCTGGATGGGAGACCCTCGATCCTGAGGTATCCCCTGATGTCGCTTGACAATAGCGGTATCCATAGTCTTTGTAATGTTCATTACAATGTTCAGTAATGATACACCCCTGGTCGGGTGAAGTTGACTCTCAACAGCACTGCTGAAATGAAGCTAGGATAAAGCATTTCTTAACATTGCTAATTAAAGTCTTGTGTGTGTTTCTACTCTCTATTAGATGACGAACTAAATCGATACATGAAACACAGGCTTGACTTGACTCCACCTGAGTCTGGTCCAGAACAATGGCTTTCAAGATATGGGCACAGTTGTTAAATGACATTAAGATATGCTGAAGATCTAGCACTGTAGAACATATACATCTTTCTGGATAACCACCATAACTTCGGTAGAATCTAGTTCTGATGTATTCATAAGTACCTGGTGCGTAACAATTAGACGAACAAGTCAGTTGAGTCTTTGTAGGACTCGGTACTGCTTTGAGCGTAATTACCTCACCGATCTTCGGGTAACACTCTGATACTACCTGGTGGTTGAACAAAAGGTTCGGTTGCGATCAACGACGATGAGTGAGCTGAGGTGCGGCCAGAGAGGTGACGTTTCCCCAGCCGGGGATTTCCTCTGGATCGAGCAAATTATCAAAATCTTCAATCGGATTTCTCAGCTTCGTTGTGGAACTCATATAACACAGACAACACCTGAACCCTTGGAAACTTCAATCGTTCAGCCAGAATGACTGTCTTGGGCTAACATGCCGCTGTCAACAGTATGAGCCGAATTTCTGAGCAACTGCTCTGGTGAGTGTCTTGACAGTAAATGACCACCAATGTGGCTAGTTCCGCTTTTGCGCATTACTCTCAAAGCTTGGAGAAATCGTGCATCCTGGACTATTCCATGTTGTCCGTGCAAAATGCTTTCTCTCGGGTATAGAACATTTCTAGTTCTGCCACGGGATCCTTGGAGTGTACCTTGCGACCTTACTATGTCAATCTGGTTGCTTCTCGAACCTTCGAGACAGTAGAAATAACTCGATTTTCTCCGCGGTATTTTTAACAGGGGAACTCCCTTATGACGCAAGGAGCTTTCCCTGGAGATTCCGCGCACGAAGTACAACTAGCCTTGCTAACTTGTGACACCTACCAGAAGAAAAGAACTGTTAGAATTAAGACATTAAACCCTGAGAACACAACTACCCAAAGGCTAATGATGCTACTAGATTTACAAAGGGGAAGCACTCCGTGGAAGATGCCCAGCCTGAGCAACTGGCCTCTCAACCATTCAAAATGGTTGCCGTTAGCTGGGTCGGACCTATAAGCCACATATCAAACAACAGTAACAAGAATATTAAAGCGTGCACCATACCAAAACTTTCTTTACAAGAAAAAGATCACGCACATGAGCAGTATGCAAATAAAGGTTCTGGAACATTGTTACTGCAACCTGGTCAAGATGCACTTTCGTAGTTGCCAGACAAAAAAAAAAATCTTTTGTTGACGTCTTGACAGGGTCCTTTTAAAATTGTGAGACAGATATCAAATGTTGATTATGAAATTTTTTGGAAAGGAAAATACAACATTTATCATATAAATATGCTTAACCCATAACACTACGGAGAAGAAGACGTGACAACTGACGAAACAACTGCGACTATTGTTTTCAATGTAACTGACACTGACAACATTGAACTTCCTGTCCCGACAGTTGACAATATAGTGTCGACAAACGACATAAAGATTTCTCCTAAACTCACGGACGGTCAGAAAACGGAAATGACAGACCTATTACAAGAGTATAAGACGCTTTTCTCTGAGACACCTGGTAGGACAGACAAGATCCGACATAACATTATTCTTACAGACACGACACCTATCAAGTTCAGACCTTATTCTATCCCTTTAAACTACAGAGACGGACTTGACAAAAAGATATTCGAGACTTAGAAACACACGGAATAACCAGGAAATCTCAATCAGAATACTCTTCTCCCATAGTATTAGTCAAGAAAAAGGACGGAAGTATTAGATAAAGCATCGACTATAGGAAACTTAACTCGGTGACGAAATCTGATGCAGAAACGATTCTCTACTGCTATGATCTAATTCTCAACATGGCAAAATCGACAATTATTCTCCAAGTTAGATCTGACCAAAGGCTATTTGCAGATACCTATGCACGAAGATTCTATTCATTTGACAGCCTTTTCGACACCTCTAGGGATTTACGAATGGGGTTTTCTTCCTTTTGGGTTAAAGAATGCACCTGCTACTTTTGTTCGACTTACAAGAAAGTTACTTAATAACGTAGCAATTGTACAAACTTATATCGACGACATCCGCATAAACACTACGAACTGGACGATGCACGTACTGACACTCAGACAGGTATTTGACAGAATCAAACTTTTTAGACTTACTATAAAACCTGGCAAGTATAAATTGCCTTCGACGAAATAGATTTTTTGGGTCATAATATTTCAAAGTACAAACTTACTGCTGATGACGAAATTGTTTCCAAAATTTTTAACCTGACTGTGCCAACCACCAGAAAGCAAGTCAGAAGTTTGTTAGGCCTTGTCAGCTACTACAGCAAATTCATCCTAAATTTGCCTGAATTGGCAAGTTTTTATTTTTAATTTGCTGTCAAAATCGCAACCAAATACGATCTGTAAAAATGCTTGCCTACAAGAAACAATCAGAAAAATAAAGAATTTTTTCTCCTCCCCACCCATCCCACGTTTGCCTAACACAAGCATTCCGTTTATTTTAAGGACATATGCCAGCAGCATCACCGTCGCCTCTGTATTGCTTCAGCGCTACGATGCAATAGACCATCCAGTGATTTATGTCAGCAGGAAGCTAACACCAGCGGAGAGCCGTTATAGCATAGCGGAACTGGAATGTTTATCTTTGGTATATAGTATCAATAAGCTCTTTAGATATTTCGCAGGCACCAGCCTGGAAAGGACACCTGGGCCAATGCTGCAACTTTTTTATTTGATGTCTACGAGGGCTTCCAGGATAAACAGGAGACAGTGGCGGTAGCTGTTGACCTGGAAGATGCGTATAACAGTGTTAGTTATGATCAGTTAATACACACACTGTTGGATATGGAGGTCTGCCCTTGCCTTGTTAGATAGGTTGCGGCAGTCCTTTATGAACGTACGGTTGCACAGAGCATGGGTACATGGACTTCTGACACCTGTACTATTACACCTGGGTTGCTGCAGGGATCTACCTTGTCCCCAGTGCTCTTTAATGTCTACACCTCCAAAATCGCAGCTATTGAGAATCCAGGTGTGGGTAGAATCTTGACATTTGCAGATGATGTGCTGGTGTCTGTGTGTTGTTTGTCCATCAATAATGATGATGACCATTAATTTCATCCAGTTGGGTTGAAAGTATGGAGCCGTAGGTTCTAAGATGGCTGACAAGGTCTATTTTGGCTCGAAATGTTCGAAAATATGCTTGACGTTTCTGGAGGAGGATTTTCTGCAGTGGTTTTTCTGTTCAGTCTTCACAGCTCTTGCAGTCCTGGTTGCCTTACAAGTGACTGCACCCTTGCGTAATGATGCACGCCACGAATTTCGGTCTCTGGCTGCAGTCTCCCATGTGTCATGATGACTTCCAAAAGCATTCGGTGAGATTTTCGGAGTGTCTTTAAAGCGTTTCCTCTGGCCGTCTTGGGAGCGTTTACCACAACGCAACTCGCCGTAAAAAATTCGTTAAGGGAGCCTCTGATCTGGCATGCGAGTCAAGTTACCAGCCCAGTGAATCTGAATCTTCACTATTAGAGTGTGGATACTGGGCATGGACGCTCTTTCTAGGACTTCAGTGTCTGGGATCTTGTCTTGCCATTTAATCTTCAGTAACTTCCTTCAAGCAGAATGTGTTGACGTGATTTAATTTCCTTGCGTGTCGCTGATAAACAGTCCAGGTTTCACAAGCACATAGCAGTGTGGATAATACAACTGCTTTGTAGACTTTCAGCTTTGTTTGCAGGCTTATTCCATTTCTGTCCCCTACATTCTTGTACAGTCTGCCTAAGGCCGCGCTGGCCTTGGAGATTATTGCATTCACTTCATCATCAATTGGGGCAGCTTGTGACACAGTGCTGCCAAGATAGGTGAATTTGTCCACAACGCTTGGACTATGACCATTCACTTTGATATTCGGAACAGTGTGATTATTCCCTGGAGCTCGCTGGTACATAACTACAGTCTTCTCCAAATTGATATTGAGCCCAAAGTTGGCACAGGCATGTGAGAAAGCTGAAACATTGTGTTGCATGTCTGCCTCTGAGTTGGCATATAGAGCGCAATCATCAGCAAACAGGAGCTGTCTGACAGTGTCGCTGTTAATTTTTGTTTTAGATTTCAGACTTCTGAGTTTTAATAACTTTCCATCCATGCGGCAGTTGATGTCTATTCCAATGTCGTTGTTTTTGAAGGCATTCGTCAACATAGCTAAAAACATGAGGCTGAACAGTGTTGTTGCCAGGACACATCCTTGCTTCACTCCAATGGTGACAGGAATGGGCTCAGACAGTTAACCATTTGCCTGTACTCTAGCCTGCATACCATCATGAAATAGCCGCACTATTTCATCAAAGTTTCGTGGACAGCCATATTTTGCCATGATCTTCCACAGTCCTTCTCTGCTGACTGTATCAAAAGCCTTGGTAAGGTCAATGAAAATGGAGAACATATCGCAGTTCTGTTCCTGACATTTCTCTTGCAGCTGCCTTGCAGCGAAAATCATGTCAACGGTTCCACGTTCTTTTCTGAAGACACATTGACTCTCAGGAAGATGACCTTGATCGAGATGGGCCGGGAGGCGATTGAGAAGAATTCTTGCGAGTATCTTCCCTGCAATTGAAAGCAAAGAGATGCCTCGGTGGTTTTCACTGGATTGGCGGATTCCTTTACTTTTGCAAACACGTCATTGAAATCTTGAGGCATGGTCTCGTTCACCAATATGTATGTAAAGACTTGATGAAGCTGCTCTGTTAGGACCGGCCCACCTGCCTTGTATATCTCTGCTGGGGTGGAGTCAGGACCAGATTCTTGCCGCTGGAGAGTTGCTTAATGGATTTGTTTACTTCCACTATGGTTGGCAGGTCATCTAGTGTGTCAGTTAATTAGTTAGTTAGTTAGTTAGTTAATTAGTTAGTTAGTTAGTTAGTTAGTCAGTCGTAGTTCCAACCTCATAGCAACGGGTTGTCCCCATTATGCTCCTTTCCTGTGCCAGTGAATATCGCACAAAACGCCCCCCACTGCCCAATGTGAAAAGTGGAAAAGACAGGAGTCTCGACAAACAACAGCCCGCACATATACACTCTGCATAATGCCGCCGCTAGAATGTCAACACAAGTCCGCAACGATACACCCAGTTCATCTCTGATGGAATCGGCAGTCATTTTTCCATCTGGATGTTTCCTAGATGTTCACCCACACAGTCCACGAAAATACAGTTCATCGTCGATGGCAGTGGCAGTCAACCAGAAGCCCAGCAGCCACGCATTTCTGCATACTGCAAATATCGGTCAACTCTAGGACATACCCATCTACCATCGCTCCGAACATGCAGTCATGTTCCAAAAAACCTCGGGCAGATTCAAAAGCATTTCACACGAAACTCACAGCTCACAGTGTCGCGCCACGCACTCACTCAGTAGCAGGGCGACGTAACCATCAAGCCTCCTTAGTCACCTCTTACGACATGCGTGGTAGGCTACATTGTTGCTATTCTGTGCTTCCCTTATGGGCCCCGGCAACATACGGGAGATCTAGTGTGTTATGATTGGGAACTTGAGGAAGGCAATTGATGGTTTAATTATCGAAAAAGGAAGTTGCATTTAAGATATTGTTAAAATGCTCTTCCCAGTGTTGAAGGATTTCTATCTTATCGGTGATCAATGTTCCCCCAACTGCAATTAGGATAGGAACTATGCCTGGTGATATAGGACCATAGACTGCTTTCAGTGAGTCGTAAACGTTTCTAATATCATGTCTGCCAACAAGCCTTGAATTTCATCAGCTTTGCAGCTCAGCTAGGAGTCCCGCATGTGCTTAATTTTCTGCTGCACTACTCTGTGAATGTTCTAGAAGGCATCTTTTTTATGTTGACTTCGGGTCATTCAGATGTGCCTTGAGGAGAAGATGTTTCTCGGCCAGAAATTGGTTGATGTCTTCGGAATTTTCATCAAACCAGTGTTAATGCTATCGGGGAGGTGGGGGGGGGGGGGGAAGGGGCTGGACCCAGGATTTAAATAGCAGTATTGTAAATTATGTCCTTTAGGGCTCTCCACTCTGTTTCTGAATCCTGTTTAGCTGCTGCATTGGGCTTTAGGCTATCTGTCAGCATATTTGCAAACGACAGATGCATTCTTTTGCTGTTTAGGTGGGTGACATTTAGTAATTCTTTTTTTTTTTTTTTTTTTGCATTTTTACCCCTTGAGGACGCCGTGGTGGCCTGATGTGAATGTTTATTTTCGAGACAATGAGACGATGGTCTGTCCAACATTCGGGACCACACATGGATTTTGTCACTCGAACGTCTTGTCTGTCACTCCTCCTGACGATGACATAGTCAATGAGGTGCCAGTGTTTCGAGCGAGGGTGCATCCACGATGTCCTATTTCTCATGGGGAGACGGAAAATAGTGTTCGTAATCAGGAGATCGTGTTCATCACATATCTGAAGTAGGAGGAGTCCATTGCTGTTACAATTTCCGACTCCGTGCTTTCCAATAATGCCACTCCGAGAGGTGGTGTCCGTGCCTACTCTGGCATTGAAATCCCCAAGGAGTATAAGTTTGTCTCCTTTGGGAACAGATGTTAATACATTGTGCAGGTCCTCATAGAACTTGTTCTTGACATCACCTTCATTAGTCATAGTTGGTGCGTAGACACTCACAATGATTGCATGCTTCTTTCCATTCAGCAGGGGCACCTTGATATTATAAGCCTATCGTTTATAGCCTTTGGAAATCCAGCTAGTTTGCCAACCAGGACCGACTTAATGGCAAATCCCACACCGTATTGACGTCTTTCCTCGCTTTACCTTCCATTCCAGAAAAATGTGTAGCCGGCACCTACTTTACAGATTTGGCCTTCTTCTGCAAGTCGTGTCTCGCTCAAGGCTGCAATGTCGATGTTGTACCTGCCCAGCTCTCTCCAAATCAGTTCTGTTCGTCTGTCTGGAGCCGACGCGCCGTCTCTATCAAGTAGGGTGCGTACATTCCAAATTCCGATTGTTAAGGGAATATGGTTTGCTCTTTTAGCTTTACATGTTTTTTTTTTCTTTGTTTGTATGTCGACCGCAGTATAGGGTATCCACCAACCGCGGCTAGATGGGTAGGTAATGATGGAGCAGACAATGTTTAGGGCACCTTTTCTAGCCCTTTCCTCATGCTATGGAGATGAGAAGTGTGTTTCTACATAGAGCAGTTCACTCGCTCATGGGGCTGTCGAATCCCACTGTTACTCTGGTCAGTAGAAGACGACCATGTGACCTGAGACGCATGTGTGCAGGTCTGCGACTACGGCTGCCAGCGTACCTGCCCCTGCGCCGCTCGCCCATCGCCACAGGGCTTGAAGGTGACAAAAGACGTAGGATGAAGAATGACTTGCGCGATGAATTGGATGAAAGTGAGGAAGAGTTGCGCATTTCGTAGACCTCACTCTCTTGCCTGAGTCCATCTGAGTCCAGTGGCAAAATAAGCAAAGACGATTAGAGACGAATACAGGTGCAGTGGATGACCAGGGCGCTCTTTGTGCCTTGCCATGTTCATTACGTTCCACAACGCTTTGCAGGTAAACGCCGTCTTGCCCGTTGAATCAGCGCAGTCTGCCAAATCCGGTCTTCACATGCTGGGTAGGCATACTCTAATTCACCGATCAGTTTGACACAAAATCGGCTACCCACGCCTGGTTTAGTCAGCCTGCCAAAGCTGTTGCCCGTGGGTATTCGCTGTCGCATGCTGACAGCTACTAGAAGCCACAGGCATGAGCTGGATGTCAGTCTTGGTCCAGTGGGGGATGGTTCCTTGAAAAGGGAGTGACAGCCATCCTTACTAAAAGTACTACCAATACCTGACACCACATACGCCCAATAGGATGCATAGAATAACTTTCCCGTGCTTTCATCCAGGAAGTGCCGACTTTTAGCAGTTGGTAAACTTTTTGTGCTATTTTCTTGGTAAGGACGTGGACATGGGAGCTCCAATTTACATGTATGTCAATTAAAAGACCTAATGTTCTATGTTAATTTACATTAATTATAGGCATCTTGTCTTTGCAGAGATCGAGCGTTGTCCCATTTATGGCTAGTGTCTGGAGTTTTTTTTTTCCTGGTCTTTATTAGCATGGATTTGGTTTTGTCGGTGTTAATTTACATCCGGTTTGCATTGCTCCATCTAGTAAGATTATCAAGATCGTTTTGTAAATAACTTTCTAATTCACCACTGTTCTCCCGACTAGCATATATAGTACAATCTTCTGCAAATAGATCACATGTAGTATTGAGATATAAAGGAAAGTCGTTAGTTTAAACTGCAAAAAGTAGCGGTCTTAGTATTGAGACCTGAGGCACACCAGTATTAAGCTGTGTGGGTCTTGATAGACTGTTGTTAAAGGACACGACTTTCTGTCTGTCGGATACAAATGACGTAATTAGGTTTACCATACTGGCACTTATCTTCATTAGTTTCAATTTGCTGTTTAAAATATCATGATCTACCATATAAAACGCATTTGTGAAGACTACAAACACTGCTCAAAACCATTTGCCATTGTTAATGTTAAAAATGACAGTTATCGGTCGTTTTTGTTAGAGCGCTATGACAAGAGTATTTAGGTCTAAACCCAGATTCACTGTTAATTATTAGATCGTTGTTAATTAGATGATGTAATGTTATTTTATAAATGAGTTTTTCTAATGGCTTTGATAGCGACGATAATAAGGAAATAGATATAAAATTATTCAAGACGCTATTATCATATGAGCCATTTTGAAGAAGAGGATAAACTTTAGCTATATTTAATCATCATTTTTAATACAGTTGGAAAATAGTTTTTGGCCAGGCATTGATTATATATGAACGTTAAAGATTCACTAATGACTGGTGCGGAACAGCGAAGAATTCTATAACTGACACCATCTAGGTCGTGTGAGTTTGTTGCTTTGAGGTTTGAGAGATATTTATATACTTCTGCAACCGACATCAAGGGAATCTCAGCGGTAATATTTATAATGCACTTCTCCTCACAGAATAATGACAGTGGACTTAAATTACATGATGATTTTGGTATTGGAGACTTTAGATTCTCTATTAGTTAGTCGACAGATCATCCTCATTGCACATCGAACCATTCATTTCGTAAGTGCTCGTATCCCCTCATAAGTGCTCAGCAACTCCCACAGCGTGTAGTGGCTAACGATACTAGTTCTGTGTTGGTTTATTAATCTTCTATGGCTTCCTGCGTAGTGTCCTTGCTTGGTCACCCCTCTTTTTATTTGCTGTTCTAACAGTCTGAACATGGTTGTCGATTCACAGTCATCACTTGGTTCTCGCTTGGTTGTCAGCCTGGTCTATGGCGCGTCCGCCCTCCATAGTAGCCTTACCTGCTAGCTTTTGAGTCCGCACATTTCCTTGTAATCCCGCATGCTCTGGCACGAAGATGAAACTAATTTTTGCCAGCCGAGACCACCCCAGAAACAGGAACCACTCTCTTCGGATCCACCATATCTCTATCCTCTTGAGCATGCTCATTGTGTCGCTAAGGAAACATGCCCTAGTGAATGTCCGCGTCTCGAGCCATGTTATTTGCTTGACTTATTGCCATGATCAATAAGGATTGATAATGAAGTGAGACAGTGTCAGCCAATTAAGAGCGGTGTTAGGCAGGGATGTGTGATGTCTCCAGATCTTTTTTTCCCTGTACAGTGAAAATATTTTCAGAAATGTAGAGGATATAAATGGAATCAGCATTGGAGGACGAAACATCAATAACATTAGATATGCAGATGATACAGTATTAATTGCAGACAATGCGCAGGACCTGCAACAATTAGTAGATGCGGTTGTTGTACACAGTGAGCAACTGGGGTTAGAATTAAATTGTAAAAAGACTCAGGTTATGGTCGTCAGTAGGAAGGAAGAAGTGCCACAATGTAATATACGAGTAAATGGAAATATTCTTCAACAAGTGAATCGGTACAATTATCTTGGAACAGTTATAACATCTGATGGGAGATGCCTTGAAGAGATTAGAACAAGAATCGCCATGGCGAAAGTAGCATTTAGCAAGATGAAAAACATTCTGACCAATAAAAAGATGTCAATTGAAACGAGAAAAAGAGTGTTGAGGGGATACATGGAGCCTGTTCTTTTGTATGGATGTGAAACTTGGACAATGAGCAGTCAAGCTGAAAAGCATCTGATGGCTGCAGAAATGTGGTTTCTGAGGAAAGTGCAAAGAATACCATGGACAGACAGAAAAACCAATGACCAAGTACTACAGGAGACAAATGAACATCGTAGACTGATTAGAGAAATTAGACGTAGACAGTCAAAATTTTTTGGACATGTTATGAGAAGAAATGGGTTGGAGAACTTAGTGACAACTGGCAAGATCGAGGGGAACAGACAAGAGGAAGACAGAGAGGAAAATACCTAGATGGCTTGGCCACATGGCATGGACGAGACAGGAACACTGAGCTGATCCACGACACTGGTGATCGAGTGAAATGGCGAGTCATGACCGCCCACGCTTTCCGGCATGGCACATGATTGATTGATTGATTGCCATGACTTCCATAGTCAGGCTACTTGTGGTCACGACAGAAGCACCAGAGTCCCCCTTCACAATTCTCCATCCGGCCTGAGCCACAAATGCCCATGAGCTTCTCAAATGCCGGACGACTGACCCATCTGTGTAAATGAAAGCATCACCGTCTAAAGAATTCTCGAAAATCAACGCTTGTACTTTTGCCTCCACAGCAGCCGGATTTTCTTGTCTGCATTTTCTCCCTAGTTGGATGCAAACTGATAAGGACGTACAGAAAGCTATTGGCACTTGTACCTACTTCTCGCCAGGTTCTAAGTCCTCAAGTGAACACACCTGTTGAAGAATGTTTTCGGCTTGACCCATCTACGACCTTCCTTTTTTAACCTTCTGGCCTTCACCTTTATAATTTCACTATGCAGTGGATGTTGTGTGTTTGCGTTAACTCTGAGGTTGGCATTTGCTCTGCATCTTTGTATTCTATCTTCAATGGTTGGAAAATCAAGAGGGTATCGCTTCGCCCTGCATGCTGTATCTCTTGTACATCCAAGAATAATGAGTGTAGCTTCATTCTGTATCCTTTCCATCCTTTCTGTCTTCTTACGGCTAAGAGTCAGGATGGCCATCGCATACCCAAACACAGACATGACCAGTCCCTTGTTAGAAGACATAGAGGGCACTGCTCACAGTTTGCTGCCGCCATAACCAGCATTGCAGCCAAACCCCGCTTGGCCTTTGCTAACACCTGGTCTATGTGCTCATTATAAGCAACGCTTCCATCAAAACGTATCCACAGGTAATTCATTGCCTGCATTCTTTCCACACTCTCTGAACACAGAATTACAATTGGTGTTGGAGTGTTGATTATTCAAAGAGAAGCATGTCACTGTTGCCTTTGTTGGGTTGACCATTGCCCCAGCTTCAACACACCACGTACTTATGCGATTGAATTCGGTTTGTAGTTCCACAGCAACCTGATCTCTATCCTTACCCTGACGATACACTAAAACACCATCATCATATCACAATGTCCAGCCTGGTCCAGGGACCTGTTCTCTGATGATTCTCACATTGTAAACCGTTGCACAGCACCGGAGATAATGGTGATCCCTGCGGTAGGCCAGGGTATATTGTTGTTGATTCGGAAGTCCAACTGCCACATCTAAAAACTACTTTCCTTTGGAAGAGGGTTGCAGCGATCCAACTAAGGATGCAATGACTTATCTTGAGTTCAAGAAGCTGCAGCATTAACAAATCCACTGGTACTCTGTTGTTCGCGACCTCAAGATCAATCGCTGCAGCAAAGGGTTCAATGCCTGAGTGGAAACCTTCATAGATATCATGGGAAAAAACTGCTGCGTTGTTAGTATTTTCGGACGGTACCCTCCCTAGGTGAGTGGGAAAACACCTTGCCTCTCTAGCTGGCTTGATATTTTTCTGGCAATTAACTTCGACTGCAGCTTGCCTATTGTATTCTGCATGGTTATTACTCGATATCCCTTTATTTTTGTTTGGTTTTTGCGAGGCTCGGGCAAGGGAATCAGATAGCTGTGTAACCACTCCTTCTTGATGCTAGCACTCCCTATACTTTTGTTGTACATGTTTGCTAGTTTATCTAGCTCGTTGTCGGTACACGTATTGATGTCGTCGTATCTTATGCCATCTGGCCCTGGAGCGCTGTTTCTTGATCGACGTACAGCCTTGATTTCTTTTACTTTCACTTTTTCTTCATCCGAAGTGTTCTAGGACTGGCATCTGTCTGAGGTGATCTCCTTAGCAAGATTTCGGCCTCTCTTGTTTGTCTGGTAGCTCTGCTGGTAGCTCTGCTCTAGATAGCGTTCGAAGAAGGTTTCGCCCTTGTCCTTGTCAGTCCTCTGCCAGATAAGGTCAGCAACTTGGAAGTCAGAAATTCACGTATACTTGACTACCCAACTCCTGCTGTTATGAGTGGTGTAGAACAATTTCAGTGACTTGTCTGTGCTTACTCTTTGAAATATCTCTGCTCTGTTTTCTCTTTTAACCACCCTGACCAGTTTTATGAAATATCCTACTTCCATGTGCATCTCTCTTTCTAAGTGCATGCATTGACTAGGATGGGGAACTCTGTTCTTCTTGGCGTTTTGCCATTTCATCCAGCACTTGGCTTATCAACTCGGGCCTTCTCCACCTCAAAAATCCACCAAGGTGGCTGCTCCTTTTATTTTGTTGCCCTGAAGCTGTCTGCGCTTGTAGCGCCTTATTTTACTCACCACATCTTGCCCTGTACTGTCATACTGGAAGGACTTAACCGTTAACATGTGCTGCCTGATTCTGCCTTTCTCCACCATTATGCAGCACCGCTGGTGGTGGCTGTCGTGGTACCATAGAACACCCCATCTACGCACTGTAGTGAGTGAAAGCGAAACCAGAACCAAATCAATAACACTGTCCTCATCACCTGGATGGCTTGCAGTCCTGGTGACACAGCCACTGTTGATATGATTCTCTATTTCTGATTTAGAGAAACAACTGAACTCCTCGCATGTTATAGAGTTCATTGTTGCTGACTCAGGAGAGTGTTTCTTGTTGGTTATCGAATTAACGGTTTTCCACATATTTGTATTTGATTTATCTACAATCAAAGTTTTAAAATGATTTTTTTTAATCCTACGAATTTCATATTTAACTTTATTTCTTAATCTGCGGTAGTTGATGAAGTCTTTATTTGGTTGTGCCGTATCTCGCTCTCTCATGATTTCCAGAACTTCATCAGTGACCCATGGGGATTTATGTTGATTGTTGACATGAACTTCTTTGATGGCTAGTGCATCGTCCGTATAAGGAAGTTGGTAAGCATAATCAGATGCTGCATTTATTAAGTCTTGTACAAATATCTCTTGGTTGAACGTTTTATAATTTCTAAATTGTTGGTTGCATTTTTATTTTTAAGTGTTGAACCCAAATTTTGAACATGTACGGCATACAGGGTAATGGTCACTAACTGCACTAACAGGAACAGAATATTGAATAATATTAACTGAACAGGTAACATATATATGATCAATTACGGTTGAAGAGGTGTCAGTAACCCATGTGTGACGGTTTATTAGTTGTTTGAAATTGTACGATATGATGATATCATCCTATTCCTGGTTTGGTTTACTAATATTTATGTTAAAGTCGCCTAACGGTTGCTGGCTAGCTGGTTCACGTCTAACCAAACATATTCCATCCCCAAGGCCTCGAGGTCATTTCTAAAGGGAAAGCAGAGAGAATTAGAGATCTAAGCAGCAATACCTGTCTCTAATTTGTGATTGGCATCTCTCCGAATTACTTTAAACCCCTTAAGAGAGATATCATTGTCGGTTATTTTGTCGTTGAGACGACTTTCTGTGATTTCAAACACATGGAAGTCTTTGCACAGTATTACCGAAAGTTCGGGTAATTTATTGAGCAAATGAAAGATGTTTAGATGACCTATATGAAACTATCTATGTTGAGCCACCCATCGTGATTGGCGAGCATTACATAGTAAAAGGAATGTGTCGCTTGTTTTACAAAATTTAAGAATTTTCGTAACTTTATTCAGTAGTAGTTAAGGCTACTAGAAAGAGGGGGTGGGTTAGACTTCTTCTTCTTCTTCTTCTTTTTCTTCTTCTTCTTCTTCTTCTTCTTCTTCTTCTTCTTCTTCTTCTTCTTCTTCTTCTTCTTCTTCTTCTTCTTCTTCTTCTTCTTCTTCTTCTTCTTCTTCTTCTTCTCGGCTCCTTACTCTTCTTTGTGACCTTTTTCATCGTCGTTTTGTTCTTGTGTTGGTTATCTCAGATGTGTCATTAGTTGGGGGTGAGAGGTAAAATCTCCTACAAACAAAATAATATGGGCAGTACATGAGTCAATGTCTCTGTTAGTAAGGATGAAAGTCTGATTCCTTTGATAATCAAGAAACAATCCACAAGTGACTCCTAGACAATTTAGACAAAATTGTTCTTGGAAACATCAGAAGTAGTAATAAGGCAGGTGGCTATCTAGCGACATTTTGTGATGAAGTATTGGAGGGTCAAGTCACCTTTATGACATTTTCCATTCTGCAAATTTAGATATCATTATCCTACCTGAGTTAAGTAAGGTAAATATGGTCTAAACCTTCAGACTATTGCATTCGCATACAGTTGGAATATTTAACAAAATCGATTAACACAGTAATGATATGTTACTTTATAAAATATTTAGCTCTCTTTAGCTGTATACATTCAACTGGTGTGGCGATGTTATGCTCATAGGAGGATCAGTTGTTTTATTGAATAGATGGAAACCGAAGGTCAGTATGGTGACCAGGTTACAAGCATCTGTGCGTAAACTTCGGGCCGCTGGCGGCGGAGTGGTGTGTTCATGTCCTACTCCAGTCAGTTGAACTTAAACGTTAACGTCTGGTTCATGTCCTACTCCAGTCAGTTGAACTTGAACATTGTCTTCTGGTTCATGTCCTACTCCAAACAGTCGAACTTAAACATTGTCTTCTGATTCAAATCCTACTCCAAACAGTCGAACTTAAACATTGTCTTCTGGTTCATATCCTACTCCAAACAGTTGAACTTAAACATTTTCTTCTGGTTCATATCCTACTCCAAACAGTGGAACTTAAACATTGTCTTCTGGTTCATATCCTACTCCAAACAGTCGAACTTAAACATTGTCTTCTGGTTCATATCCTACTCCAAACAGTTGAACTTAAACATTGTCTTCTGGTTCATATCCTACTCCAAACAGTCGAACTTAAACATTGTCTTCTGGTTCATATCTTACTCCAAACAGGTGAACTTAAACATTGTCTTCTGTTTCATATCCTACTCCAAACAGTTGAACTTAAACATTGTCTTCTGGTTCATATCCTACTCCAAACAGTTGAACTTAAACATTGTCTTCTGGTTCATATCCTACTCCAAACAGTTGAATTTAAACATTGTCTTCTTGTCCATATCCTACTACAAACAGTTGAACTTACACATTGTTTTCTGGTTCATGTCCTACTCCAGTCAGTTGAACTTAAACATTGTCTTCTGGTTCATATCCTACTCCAAACAGTTGAACTTAAACATTGTCTTCTGGTTCATATCCTACTCCAAACAGTTCAACTTAAACATTGTCTTCTGGTTCATATCCTACTCCAAACAGTTGAACTTAAACGTTGTCTTCTGGTTCATGTCCTACTTCAAACAGTTGAACTTAAACATTGTCTTCTGGTTCATATCCTACTCCAAACAGATGAACTTAAACGTTGTCTTCTGGTTCATGTCCTACTCCAAACAGTTGAACTTAACAATTGTCTTCTGGTTCATATCCTACTCCAAACAGTTGAACTTAAACATTGTCTTCTGGTTCATATTCTACTCCAAACAGATGAACTTAAACATTGTCTTCTGGTTCATATCCTACTCCAAACAGTTGAACTTAAACATTGTCTTCTGGTTCATATCCTACTCCAAACAGTCGAACTTAAACATTGTCTTCTGGTTCATATCATACTCCAAACAGTTGAACTTAAACATTGTCTTCTGGTTCATATCCTACTCCAAACAGTAGAACTTAAACATTGTCTTCCGGTTCATATCCTGCTCCAAACAGTTGAACTTAAACATTGTCTTCTGGTTCATATCCTACTCCAAACAGTTGAACTTAAACATTGTCTTCTGGTTCATATACTACTCCAAACAGTTGAACTTAAACATTGTCTTCTGGTTCATGTCCTACTCCAGTCAGTTGAACTTAAACATTGTCTTCTGGTTCATATCCTACTCCAAACAGTCGAACTTAAACATTGTCTTCTGGTTCATATCATACTCCAAACAGTTGAACTTAAACCTTGTCTTCTGGTTCATATCCTACTCCAAACAGTAGAACTTAAACATTGTCTTCCGGTTCATATCCTGCTCCAAACAGTTGAACTTAAACATTGTCTTCTGGTTCATGTCCTACTCAAAACAGTTGAACTTAAACATTGTCTTCTGGTTCATGTCCTACTCCAAACAGTTGAACTTAAACGTTGACGTCTGGCTCATGTTCTACTCCAAACAGTTGAACTTACACATTGACGTCTGGTTCAGAAAGCAATGATAAATTGATGAACGAACAATAGCCTAGAAAATAAACGAGACACTTATCACGACTTCCTGCACAGGACATACACCATTTATATCGGAGATGGAAGTGTGGGTTTTGCTTCAAACAATTCATATACACCAATATAAATAAGATACAGAGAGAATGAAATCTTGAGACACGCTTTTGTAGTAAATGCCATGTGACCACCACGGGGAATTGAAATCAGTCTCTAGTTGACTGGCACACTACATAGACTTCACACATTATTTCAATGCTCCTGAAAATCTCTCATGTTGCCACATGTCAGTTCATAAGATAACAAATTAGTGATTGAACAGCTTAAACCAAATACACAGATACATCGCAATGTATAAGAAATATAATCTCCTTGACACATGCCTGTGGTCATTGGCATTAAGGTGAGTGGCCGTACAATATAAACAGTTCACGAGATAAAATAGGGCGGATAGTAAGTTCCCCAGAGGGCGAAAATGAGAAGACAGTAATTGAAAGGGGGAGCTGAGAAGAAGTCAGCTGGTGAGGCAGACAGGAGGAGCAGTGAGGTTGTGTGTTGTGTGTGAAGCAATGTGGGGGGATAGAATTGTTGAAAAGAGAGGGACAAAGATTGACGGAGAGCAGTTGATGTTTGGACTCCGAGCTGAGGGGAATTGAGTCTAGACCGGACCAGGAGAAGGTCGTGGTCGGAGAAAGCGAAGAATTGTGACGGAGTTCGGAAGATAACTCCGCACTGTGGGTTCCAGGGATAGTGAGTGGAATTCGAGACCCAGAGTGGGTTACTTTGAGTCGGGCCTAGAGAGAGGCTAGTATACCTGTCGTGTGGGACGAGATTTAGTAGCCGTGAGAGGCAGTGTTATTCGAAGTGTTCCATTGGGATGGAGATATATTCTTAGAGAATTATTGTTCCTGGATTTAGATGTTACATGTGTCTGTGTTAATTCAGAATTAAAGGAATATTATGTGCGCAAATTAACTCTTGTTCACTGACTGGTGTTTGGTTGTGATGCATCTTGGTTAATCTGTTGTTCAACATCACATTTACAAGGACATACCCTAGACACAACCATAGCCACTCTATCTGTCACTTAGTCAACATTCACTTTGTGTCACTCCTTATACAGTAAATGAATTTATTAAATATAGGCGGTTTGCGTCCTCATGCTGTCACAAATAGCTTTGGAAAATCTTTACTCAACAATGTATTTAAGGCGTCGGTGTCATTAGTGCACAAAAAGAGTTAATCTCATATTGGATATCATGGGAAGCAGAGGTGTTTCCAAGGAACCAGGGCAGGGTTATATACTTGCCAAGACCTATTGACGCGTCCTCGTCGAGGTCCTGGGCAACAGGTCCCATCTGGGTCCTGGCTAAAGTCAGTAGGATCGCCGATTCCTCCAAAGTCGGAGAGTATCTGCCTGTACGGCGAGGAACCACCAATCTGCACACCAATAAGCCAGACATGGGACAACGGATACTCACGCAAACCTCGGGTCCTGTATGCCATCACACTGATGTTGGACAACAGGGTGCCTTCATGCGACATACAGGACTTCGCGTTGGAGCTCAAGCCAACGAACACAAGCAAGCAAGCATTGGATATCATCAAAATGAAGTATAAGAGAGACAATTGAAAACTCAGAGAATAGCTGAAATTATCCAAGGAATTGCCTACCCTGGTTTTATCACAGGAGAGCCATCTCGCGCTGGAGACCGCATATTTACATATCGACTCGGTAGTCAGGGGGGAGACACTCGTATAGATACGGTTGTTTCACACTGAACTGGGCTCATAGGCCCGGTAGTTAGGGGATAGCACTCGTATAGAGACGGTTGTTTTACGTTGACTTCGACCGATAGGCCCGGTAGTCAGGGGAGAGCACTCGTATATAGACGGTTGTTTTACATTGACCTGGGTTCATAGGCCTGGTAGTCAGGGTAGAGCACTCGTATAGACACGGTTGTTTCACATTGACCGGTGTTCATAGACCCGGTAGTTAGGGGATAGTATAACAGAGTAGCCTGTAATACGGGGTTTATACGTAGTTTCTACGGCTTGACTTCAGCGTTAATACTTCGTGTCTTGTCGCTCTGTCA
This sequence comes from Cepaea hortensis, assembly GCA_963921405.1. NCBI lineage: Eukaryota > Metazoa > Mollusca > Gastropoda > Stylommatophora > Helicidae > Cepaea > Cepaea hortensis. The sequence continues at coordinate 7,392,897 of OY992897.1, forward strand.
CAAGACCCGAAATGGTGCCTTAGACTCAAGGATCTCAAAACTGTTGGGTCGTCTCGGAATACACAAAGTACTAAGTTCAGTGGGAACTTCCTGGAGAATGTCTTGTAAACAAGTGCGGCTATACTGAAAGAAGATTGCTGAACGCGTTCGTCAAACATGGCGGCTTCTACAACTTTTGCGAGAGCCATGGCGTAAACTGTTTTCAAGGGGGCTGCTATTGCCTGAACATTCTCAATTTCAAATGGCTACAAGAGCCGTTGCCTGAACATTCGCAATTTCAAAAGGCTACAAGAGCCGTTGCCTGAACATTCGCGATTTTAAGGGGCCCTACTATGGCCACGGCTTGGCTTCAACGTTAATACTTCGTGTCTTGTCGCTCTGTCACAATGGCACTCGTATAGACACGGTTGTTTCACGTTGACCGGTGTTCCCAGGCCCGGTAGTCAGGGGAGAGCACTCGTATAGACACGGTTGTTTCACATTGACCGGTGTTCCCAGGCCCGGTAGTCAGGGGAGAGCACTCGTATAGACACGGTTGTTTCACATTGACCGGTGTTCCCAGGCCCGGTAGTCAGGGGAGAGAACTCGTATAGACACGGTTGTTTCACATTGAACGGTGTTCATAGGCCTGGTAGTCAGTGGAGAGCACTCGTATAGACACGGTTGTTTCACATTGACCGGTGTTCATAGGCCCTTTGTCAGGGGAGAGCACTCGTATAGACACGGTTGTTTCACTTTGACCGGTGTTCATAGGCCCGTTGTCAGGGGAGAGCACTCGTATAGACACGGTTGTTTCACATTGACTTCGGCTCGGTAGTTAGGGGGGTGGGGGTTGGAGGGGGGGGGGGGTCTATACGAGACACGGCTGATTCACATTGAACTGGGCTGCTAGGTCGACGCAGGCCTGAAATCTATACCTGTAATTGTTTGAGGAGGCGAAGGCAGCCAGCTTGATCTTGACCACCTGGCCTCTAGAATGTGATTTCTCTTTACAAATATGCGCTGACACCATATACCCAATTCTCCTCAAGTTGTGTAGTAAAGGCACTTTACATTTCTTATTTATTTATTTATCACGGGCAAAATGGGTGAACATGGGAAACCATGACTGTCCATAGGTTGGCCAAAGCTTACGGAACTTTCTTGTGCGACACCAGCAAGTAATACATCCTTTGGAATTTAAAACAAAAGTTACTAAAGTGGCTAGTACATCCTCGTTGGCAAAGTTAGTCATAGTCAGCAATAGTATCTATGCTTAACGTGGATTGGGAATATGGAGCTGAACTCACACTTATATAGAACACACGGCACTCACTGGGTAATGACCTCGCTGTTAATCTGTATTTCTTGAGACACTTCTAGATACTCATTTTGGCTGGGTCGTTCTGGGAGCCATTGTCACCTTGCCTCAATTTCACATTGTCACATTGGAAGCCGCCTTAGTGTAGAGCAAATCCATGACCACGGCATATCAGGCGGATGTCTAGCCACTCCGGTAACGCAGCTCCCACTGATAGCCAAAGTTGCTGGTGGAACTCTAACACAGCGACATTGGTGGCTTTATGTGATGATATTGTCTCATCGTCCTGTGACAGCGGTTTCTTCCATGTGATGATACTGTCTAATCATCCTGTGACATTGCTGGCTTCAAGTGATGATATTGTCTAATCGTCCTGTGACAGTGGTGTCTTCCATGTTATGATACTGTCTAATCATCCTGTGACATTGTTGGCTTGAAGTGATGATATTGTCTAATTGTCCTGTGACAGTAGTGTCTTCCATGTGATGATATTGTCTAATCATCCTGTGACATTGTTGACTTCAAGTGATGATATTGTCTAATCATCCTGTGACAGTGATGTCTCCAAGTGATGATATAGTCTAATCGTCCTGTGACAGTGGTGTCTTCAAGTGATGATATTGTCTAATCATCCTGTGACATTGCTGGCTTCAAGTGATGATATTGTCTAATCATCCTGCGACATTGTTGACTTCAAGTGATGATATTGTCTAATCATCCTGTGACAGTGATGTCTCCATGTGATGATATAGTCTAATCGTCCTGTGACAGTGGTGTCTTCAAGTGATGATATTGTCTAATCATCCTGTGACATTGTTGACTTCAAGTGATGATATTGTCTAATCATCCTGCGACATTGTTGACTTCAAGTGATGATATTGTCTAATCATCCTGTTACAGTGATGTCTCCATGTGATGATATAGTCTAACCGTCCTGTGACAGTGGTGTCTGCAAGTGATGATATTGTCTAATCATCCTGTGACATTGTTGGCTTCAAGTGATGATATTGTCTAATCATCCTGTGACAGTGATGTCTCCATGTGATGATATAGTCTAATCGTCCTGTGACATTGTTGTCTTCAAGTGATGATATTGTCTAATCATCCTGTGACATTGCTGGCTTCAAGTGATGATATTGTCTAATCATCCTGTGACATTGCTGGCTTCAAGTGATGATATTGTCTAATCATCCTGTGACATTGTTGACTTCAAGTGATGATATTGTCTAATCATCCTGCGACATTGTTGACTTCAAGTGATGATATTGTCTAATCATCCTGTTACAGTGATGTCTCCATGTGATGATATAGTCTTACCGTCCTGTGACAGTGGTGTCTGCAAGTGATGATATTGTCTAATCATCCTGCGACATTGTTGACTTCAAGTGATGATATTGTCTAATCATCCTGTTACAGTGATGTCTCCATGAGATGATATAGTCTAACCGTCCTGTGACAGTGGTGTCTGCAAGTGATGATATTGTCTAATCATCCTGTGACATTGCTGGCTTCAAGTGATGATATTGTCTAATCATCCTGCGACATTGTTGACTTCAAGTGATGATATTGTATAATCATCCTGTTACAGTGATGTCTCCATGTGATGATACTGTCTAATCATCCTGTGACATTGCCGGCTTCAAGTGATGATATTGTCTAATCGTCCTGTTACAGCGGTGTCTTCATGTGATGATATTGTCTAATCGTCCTGTGACATTGTTGACTTCAAGTGATGATATTTTCTAATCGTCCTGTGACATTGTTGACTTCAAGTGATGATATTGTCTAATCGTCCTGTGACATTGTTGACTTCAAGTGATGATATTGTCTAATCGTCCTGTTACAATGATGTCTCCATGTGATGATATTGTCTAATCATCCTGTGACATTGCTGGCTTCAAGTGATGATATTGTCTAATCATCCTGTGACATTGTTGACTTCAAGTGATGATATTGTCTAATCATCCTGTGACATTGTTGACTTCAAGTGATGATATTGTCTAATCATCCTTTGGCATTGCTGGCTTCAAGTGATGATATTGTCTAATCATCCTGTGACATTGTTGACTTCAAGTGATGATATTATCTAATCATCCTGTGACATTGTTGACTTCAAGTGATGATATTGTCTAATCATTCTGTGACATTGCTGGCTTCAAGTGATGATATTGTCTAATCATCCTGTGACATTGCTGGCTTCAAGTGATGATATTGTCTTATCATCCTGTGACATTCCTGGCTTCAAGTGATGATATAGTCTAATCATCCTGTGACATTGTTGGCTTAAAGTGATGATATTGTCTAATCATCCTGTGACATTGCTGGCTTCAAGTGATGATATTGTCTAATCATCCTGTGACATTGTTGACTTCAAGTGATGATATTGTCTAATCATCCTGCGATATTGTTGACTTTAAGTAATGATATTGTCTAATCATCATGTTACAGAGATGTCTCCATGTGATGATATAGTCTAACCGTCCTGTGACAGTGGTGTCTGCAAGTGATGATATTGTCTAATCATCCTGTGACATTGCTGGCTTCAAGTGATGATATTGTCTAATCATCCTGCGACATTGTTGACTTCAAGTGATGATATTGTCTAATCATCCTGTTACAGTGATGTCTCCATGTGATGATACTGTCTAATCATCCTGTGACATTGCCGGCTTCAAGTGATGATATTGTCTGATCGTCCTGTTACAACGGTGTCTTCATGTGATGATATTGTCTAATCGTCCTGTGACATTGTTGACTTCAAGTGATGATATTGTCTAATCGTCCTGTGACATTGTTGACTTCAAGTGATGATATTGTCTAATCGTCCTGTTACAATGATGTCTCCATGTGATGATATTGTCTAATCATCCTGTGACATTGCTGGCTTCAAGTGATGATATTGTTTAATCATCCTGTGACATTGTTGACTTCAAGTGATGATATTGTCTAATCATCCTGTGACATTGCTGGCTTCAAGTGATGATATTGTCTAATTATCCTGTGACATTGTTTACTTCAAGTGATGATATTGTCTAATCGTCCTGTTACAGTGATGTCTCCATGTGATGATATTGTCTAATCATCCTGTTACATTGTTGACTTCAAGTGATGATATTGTCTAATCGTCCTGTTACAGTGATGTCTTCATGTGATGATATAATCTAATCATCCTGTGACATTGTTGACTTCAAGTGATGATATTGTCTAATCATCCTGTGACATTGTTGACTTCAAGTGATGATATTGTCTAATCATCCTTTGACATTGCTGGCTTCAAGTGATGATATTGTCTAATCATCCTGTGACATTGCTGGCTTCAAGTGATGATATTGTCTAATCATCTTGTGACATTCCTCTCTTCAAGTGATGATATAGTCTAATCATCCTGTGACATTGTTGGCTTAAAGTGATGATATTGTATAATCATCCTGTGACATTGCTGGCTTCAAGTGATTATATCGTCTAGTCGTCCTGCAACAGTGGTGTCTTCCCTGTGATGATATTATCTAATCGTCCTGCCACAATGGTGTCTTTTCATATGATGATATTGTCTAACACATTTAAGCTTAGCGTGAGTCTATATTGTCTGTATGTATGTAATTGGACGTTTTATGTAGAAGTGGTGAATGCACGAGTCATGAGGTAGTTATGCAAAATTGGGGGATGACCTCAGATCTGCGCCCCCTAATCGTCTTGCGACAGTGTTGTCTTCCATGTGATGATATTGTCTAACATGATTAAGCATACCGTGTATCTGTATCGTCTGTATGTAATCGCTTACTTGCCTCTAAACATCTGTCAGGGTGTAGGACAGCATGATTGTCTCCTCTCTGAAAAATGTTGGACTCTCATGCAACAAATGTTTGGCTTTGCTTTGTCCACTTCCACAGTCACATGCATCAGTGTCTCCTATCTTTAGTTGATTTACAGTGTGGTCATTTTTAGTTTTGTTGTTGTGTCCTGTGAGGAGTGTGAACATCGGTGCTAGTTCTCTTCAAGGGGAGATGGTATTATGCACCAACATTACAGTGACCTGGATGCTCTGAATCCCACTAGATTATATTATTAGGTGTTGCCAATCACTTGACTTTTCATATATTATGTCTTTATTTTCGGGTAGTTGCAATGTCACGGGATTCATGTGTTACAACCATTTTGGAATGCTGATAAATTTCGTGAATGTTGTTCTCATGTATGCTAGTTTTACACTGTTTCTGGTTTTCCGCATTAAAACAATTCAGTTCGCATCTTTTAAAAGCGATATTTCTTATTTTTCCGACCTCTGTCAAGGACATATCTGCTGCAGATTTCAAGACCTCTATTTCCTCTCGGAACCTGCAAGATATAGTGTTCCAATTGCTAATGAATTCATTTTCTTTAGTGCATTTTTTAATAATCAGGATTACTCTTCCCCTTCTATTTTCTCTTGGGTTGCTGAATGGGTCTAGCCAATGCTTGGTTAATTCTACTGTGTGTACTTGGTGGCTGTTTTTCTGCATTTTGTTTCATTCTGACTGTTCATTTCTGAGTGTGCTGTGTGATAACAATAGACTCCACCTACATTGAGACGACCTAGCGATGTTGTTGAATGCCTAGAGATAACCATTGTTTGATTCTAAAGTCCAAAAACTCAGTTTCCATTAAACTCGTTCAACTGTACTAATATTCCACATCTCTCATCAAGTTGATTATTGTCCACGGACGAGACATGAGCCAGGCTGATATACTGAATGCTCAACGATAGGTAAGACGTTCGCGAGAACCTAGTGATGACTGCGAATCTACAATCTTGCTCAGACTGCAAGAACAGCACGTTAAAAGAGGAGTGGTCAAACAAGAACACTATGCAGGAAGCCAAAGAAGATTAATAAACCAACACACAACTGTTGTCGTGAGCGTATATTGATACAGACACAACTTCAGTATTGTGTGTATAGAACATGGAATGTGGCAATAAATATAACACTATTTTGAAACATTTCTATTACGTATTGTCATGTGGCTTATTTATTGTTCTACATCTACAAACGGTACTGCTCGGTGGACACTGCCGAGTAACCAATCAGAAGACGGTACTGCTTGGTTGACTCTGCCGAGTATCCAATCAGCAGTTGGTACATCTTGGTTGATACTGCCGAGTATCCAATCAGAAGCCAATATTGCTTGGTTGACACTGCTACGTATCCAATCGGAAGCCTGTATTGCTTGAATGGCTCTGCCGAGTATCCAGTCAGAAGCCGGTACTGCTTCTTTGACACTGCCGAGTATCCAATCAGCAGTTGGTACTGCTTGGTTGACACTACCGGGTATCCAATCAGAAGCAGGTACTGCTTGGTTGACTCTGCCGAGTATCCAATCAGAAGCCAATATTGCTTGGTTAACACTGCCAAGTATCCAGTCAGAAGCCGGTACACTGAGCATTGATCTTATCACCACATTTAGAACAATAAATACACAATACAATTATTCTGAAATAAACAATAGGACTATGTGCTTGTGTTGTGTGTATTCGTTTGTGTTGATGTATTGTGATGTATATATTGAGTTATTTATGATTATGTGATTATTATGATACCATGTTAATTAATATTTTCCTTCACCATCATCTTCGTCTTCATCATCATCATCATCATCACTATCAAGGTCATCATAAATGGCATGAGAGGATAAGAGAGCAATGATTACATCTCCGTGACATGACTGATAGAAAGACTGCGATCAGAGATCCCATCTGCCTCTTGTCTTGTCTTTCCTCTCGTGCCTAAGTTGACGCATAGGGCAGAAGCCGTGGCTCTCTATGTTTGTGCGTTAAACATTTGGAGCCAGAAATCTGATTCTGTAACAGCTGGGAGTTTTATGATGGTGGATTGTCAAGCCGCCGATCAACCGTCTTTAGTCAAGTTAGAAGAAGACATGTCTTACCAACTTGACCCAAGTCGGAAACTCTGTAATATAGTGACTCTTTACAAAACAAATGGTAGCCTAGAGTCTCTTGCAGTGACTCTTTGCAAACAAGTGGTAGCCTAGAGTAATACACTGCAGCGTATGTGCGTCGCAAGCCGACTCACGCGCGACCAGCGAGAATTGGACCGCAGAAGATATTGCTCGTCTAGGTTGCGAACAAATCTGCCTCTACATTCTTATATTCATATTTGCCTCCTATTTCTGACAGTGGCCTAGCGAGCACGCAGATTAGTGAACTCGCATATCCAGAAAATAATCCGAGTTCAATTCTTATCATCGAGACTACAGTTTTCTTTCTATCAATACAACTGCAGTGTCCAGCCAGTCTCATACACATGATCCATGCATTCATCCATCATGTGCCATGTCGGTAAGTTTAGGTGGTCATGATTCGCCATCTTCACTCGATTGCCAGACTCGTGGATTAGCTCATTGTTCTTGTCTCGACCATGCCACGTGGTCAAGGTATTCACTTATCTGTCTTCCCCTTGCTCTCTTCCCCTCGATCTTGCCATTTGTCACAAAGTTCTCTAATTTTTCTTTTTCTCATAACATATTCCAAAATGTTGACTGTCTACGTCTAATTTCTCTAATCAGTTTACAATGTTCATGTGTTTCTTCAAGGACATGCATATGGTTTTTCTGTCTATTCATGGTATTCTTTGCATACTCCTAAGAAACCACATCTCCAGGCCACAGTACAGGCTCTATGCAGCACCTCAACACTCTTTTTATTGTAGTAATTGGCATCTTTTTATTGGTCAGTATGTTTTTCATCTAGCAAAAGGCTACCTTCGCCATGGTGATTCTTGTTATAATCTCTTCAAGGCATCTCTCAGCAGTTGTTATGACTGTTCCGAGATCATTGTACCGATTCACTTGTTAACACTACTCCCATTTATCGGTATATTACGTTGTGGTATTTCCTTCTTCCTAGTGACGACCACAATCTGTGTCTTCTTAGAGTTTAATTCTAACCCTAGTTGTTCACTATGTGCAACAACCGCATCTATTAAATGTTGCAGATCCTGCTCATTGTTTGCAGTCAATACTTTATCATCTGTGTATCCAATGTTATTGATGTTTCTTCCTCCAGTGACGATTCCTTTCATATCTTGTACGTTTCTGAACATATTTTCACTATACAGGAAAAACAGATCTGGAGACATTACACATCCCTGCCTAACACCTCTCTTAAAAGGCTGATATTGACCTACTTCATTATCAATTCTGATGGCAGTTTGTTGTTTCAAATATATGTTTTTTGTTAGTTAGTTAGTCGCAGTTCCAACTTCACAGCAACGGGTCGTCCCCATTATGCTCCGTTCCTGTGCCAGTGAATACCACACAAAACGCTCCCCACTGCCCAATGTGAAAAGTGAAAAAGACAGGAGTCTCGACAAACAACAGCCCGCATAGATACACTGTACATAATGCCGCCACAAGAATGTCAACACAATAGTCCCCCACAAAACACCCAGTTCATTTCTGATAGAATCCGCAGTCATTTTCCCATCTGGATGTTTCCTAGATGTTCACCCACACAGTCCACGAAATACAGTTCATCGTCGATGGCAGTGGCAGTCAACCAGAATCCCAGCAGCCACGCATTTCTGCATAAGGCAAAAACCGGTCAACTCTGGGACATAGCCATCTGCCATCACTCCGAACATGCAGTCACGTTCCAAAAAATTTCGGGCAGATTCAAAAGCATTTCACACGAAACTCACAGCTCACAGTGTCGCGCCACGCACTCACTCAGTACCAGGGCGACGGAACCATCAAGCCTCCTTAGTCGCCTCTTACGACATGCGTGGTAGGCTGCAGTGTTGCTATTCTTTGCTTCTCTTATGGGCCCCGGCAACACACGGGAGTGGCGCCCAACGTGGGGCACGAACTCAAGACCCTGAGATTAAGAGTCTCATGCTCTTCCGACTGAGCTAGCCGGGATATGTTTTTTACAAGTCTAAGGTCTTTCCCATGAATTGGTAGATCTGCAAGCATCTCTATTATGTTACCATGTCTTACTCTATTTCCAGCCTTTGTGTAGTCAATAAAGTAAAGATGTATATCTTTATTTACTTCTTTAGAACGTTCTGTTACTGTTCTCAGTATATATACAGCATTTACTGTACCCTTGCCTTCTACAAACCCACATTGTTATTCTCCTATTTCGGGTTGTATTTTCTTCCTAACTCTTTGCATGATAATTCTTAGCAAAATCTTTGTGATGTGGCTCATTAAACTAATTGTTCTATTTTGCTCACATTCCAAGGCTCCTGATTTCTTTGGGATTGCAATAAATACAGAATTACATAATTTATGAGGTGTATCTCTAGTATCATATATTGTGTTAAGCAGTCTGGTGACTTAATATATTCCATATTCTTCTAAAGCAGTAGTCATTTCTGTTGTAATGTTGTTTGAACGGGGGTTCTTGCCAGTTTTCATATGGTTAAGAACATTCTGAACATCTATCATCAAAATGGATGGTAATTCATTATTATTTCGAATATCGTACTGTTCTTCTATGTTATCATCATAAAGGTTTTTTCACATAATCTGACCATACATGTAAAATATGATCATTTTCTATTATGATTCTTCCATCGTTTGTTTTTAGGCAGCCTGATGATGTACGCGTTCTTTTATTAGTAAGCTCCTGAATACATTTGTGCATTACTTTGTTATTTTTACTGTTGTAGTGTTTTTCAATTTCTATGCAATTTTTCTAAAGACATGCTTCTTTTGCCTCCTTACATAATGTTCTGTCTTTTCTGTGCATTTCTTCATATTTGGCAGAATTATTTGTGTTGCGTCTTATTGTTACCATTAGTTGTAAAATGTCTTCATACACATGGTACCAAATAGTTTTACGGGCGTCATCGTGGAATAAAGGGTCGAGGAAGAGAACTGATTACCTTACATCCCATACTATTGACCTAAATTATGTGATAGCCGGAAACTACATGTTATTGACCTAAACTATGTGGTAGCCAGAGAATGGCACCCCTTCAGCAGTAACTATTATGGATCTGTCCTTCCAATGTTATCTAAATATTCGACACGCTAATAGAATGGTCGGTACTTTCATAAGAACATTTCTTAGACATCAAAATGGCATCCATGTCAGTAAAGTGGCTATGCACTCGCCTCTTCGGGAATGTTAACCCTGTCAAGAAATGACCAAAAATATCGGATGTGTCAGTTGAAGGAGGTGCACATATAACAGCTTTGCTGTAAAAAGACATAACGCATTTACTTCCAAAACAAATATTTCAGGCGAACAACGAAGTAAACAAGTATGGTAAGATGTGAAAACAAAAAGATAATACAACAATACATATAACAGCCTGAATTAAACGTAAACCAATGGACAAAACACGTGTTAATATTGCATATTTGTGTTTATTTCAGAATGGTTGCCTGGTCTCTGGTTTCTTGGTTACTTTTCGTGATTAGTTCCATGCCCAGAGTCAGTCCATCTTCTGATTGGTTACACTGTAGATATGGAACAGTCAACATTTAGCACGCATGTCATACAACAATATGTCATATATAACAATATGTCATGTACCAATACGTCATACAACAATATGTCATGCTCAATATCAATAAGCTATACAACAATATGTACAAGAAAGGTATTAATACTCGCATTAGTATTCAATTAATATATGTGTATTGTCCCAATGGCCGGTCTCCCTAGCATAGTAATTAGCGACTTTCTCCGTAATCCCATTTATCCAAGTGCGCAAACGCAGCAACGTGAGAATCGGTTTTTTTGTTGCGTATCCCTTACGGGACGTTGCAGTCAACACCAGCATTTTCAGCTGCTGTTGATGTACTAGGCAAGGGTTACGTTCAGTAGTTTGCCATTGCTTTCTGAACGACCGGTCTCTATACCTTTTTCGAAAAACCAGCACCGCCGTGTTTCGAACCCGGGTATACGGGCTCACAAACCGCGTTCGCAAGCCCTTCAGCCACAGAGACCGACTGTAATAGGATATGCAAAAAAAAAAAAAATTGCCTCAATGGGTCTGTGATACCGAGAGGAACCTTATAGCTCAAGCCGCCTTCGCCTCCTAAAACATTTGCAGGTACTCATTTTAGCTATAGGTCGGGCCAGGAGCCCAGGTTAATGTGAAACCCCCGTGCGCCCCCGTGACTTGCGGACCGGCACGTGAGCTTGCGCGGTTCATCTGTGATGAAGCGGATCAATGACGTCTCCTGTGATGAATAGGAGCGAGGGATTCTGCTGTGATAAAAGGAACAAGGGGAGTCTCCTATGATGAACATGAGCTAGGGAATCTCCTATGATGAACATGAGCTAGGGAATCTCCTATGATGAACATGAGCAAGGGAGTCTCCTATGATGAACATGAGCAAGGGAATCGCCTGTGATGATCATGAGCAAGGGAATCTCCTGTGATGACCATGAGCAAGGGAATCTCCTGTGATGACCATGAGCAAGGGAATCTCCTGTGATGAATGGGAGCAAGGGGGTCTCCTGAGATGACCACGAGCAAGGGGGTCTCTAGTGATGAACAAGAGTAGTCAATTCGTTGAATAATTTCAGCGACTCTTTTGGTGTTCAATTATGTCTCCCATATACTTGATTATATTCATTAAGAGACTAAATCTTGTCGTGCACTAAAGACTCCTATGCTTGAATTTAAATTGTTGAGTAAAGATTTTCCAAGGCTATTTGCGACAACGTGAGAACGCGCGCCTCCTACATATAATGAATTAATTTGCTGAAGAGATCAATTATGTTTAGTATACATTGCCTAATATCTGTGTATCTGGTTCAAGCTGTTTAACGACCCTTATACTGATGTGTTATTTTATGAGCTGAAATGTGGCTACATGACAGGACTTCACGAGCTTTGACATAATGTGTGAATTCTTTCAAAGCATCAACTGCATCATAGCATCAACAACATCAAAGCATCACCAACATCAAAGCATCACCAACATAGAAGCAAAAACTTACAGCAAATCATCAACGGCATGAAAGTGTCAACAACATCAAAGCATCAACAACATCAAGACACCAACAACATAAAAATATGAGCAACATCAAAACATCAACAACATCAAAACATCCGCATCACCAAAGCGTAAACAACATCTTAGCATCAACAATATTTACCTGCAGCACAATGTTCATCTGATTCTGATGAAGAGGAATCTGATGAAGAATCTGAGCAAAGACATTGAATTCAAAAGGTTAAACACACACACACACACACACACACACACACACACACACACACACACACACACACACATATATATATATATATATATGTACATATTCAACATAATGTTTTCTCGTGGTGCATATGAATAACGAAGACACAAACAATGTACTGCACATTTATTGCCTGCCATATTTTGCTGAATCTCGTCAGGTGCATCCATCCATTCATCCTGTGCCATGCCGGAAAGCGTGGGCGGTCATGACTCGCCATTTCACTCGATCACCAGACTCATGGATCAGCTCATTGTTCTTGTCTCGACCATGCCATTTGGCCAAGCCATCCAGGTATTTACTTTTCGGTCTCCCCCTTAGTCTATTCCCTTCGATCTTGCCAGTTGTCAGTAAGATTTCCAGATTTCGCTTTTCAAATTTAGCTAATAAAATAAATATTAACAGACGTGTCGGTTTTTTTAAATGTTTAATTTTATGTTCTTCAAGAGCCATAGATGGGACGTATATGTTACCAGAAGTGACGACACAGCAAAGTCTCTATGGCAACAATATAATTAGACCTAACAGACGTGGTGACATAATTTTAAATGGACACAAAATAGTGCGCAAAAGACTGAGAAAAGGACACAGAAACAGAAGAACCCGAATGCACGATAGATTGTGCAATATGAATGTTACATTTTTATGCTCTACGGAATCTTTCCAGTGCGAGAACCAAGTGATGACTGTGAATCTACATCCATGTTCAGACTGCGAGAACAGCAAATTAAAAGAGGTGTGGCCAAACAAGAAGACTACGCTGGAAGCCAAAGAAGATTGATAAACCAACACAGAACTGGTGTCGTTAGCCGCTATACGCTGCGGGATTTGCTGAGGGGTGGGGTGGGGGTGGGGGGGGATTCGAGCACTTATCCACTGAATGGTTCGATGCTCAATGGAGATGATCTGTCGACTAACTATCCAACTAATTAACTAACTTTCCAATGTGCCCTAGCTGTGACGAAACCACTCCGTTCGCCTTGTGACAATTTTCGGCCTGGTGAAATGTCCGTTGTGACATCTGGCAGGCAGGTGAAAATTTACTGGTCGAGGGGAAAGAACCAGTAAAATTACTCAACCCCGAACATAGCGATTGCTGGCCCTTGAAGAAAAATCCAGAAACAGGTTGTCTGAAAATGAGTTCTTCCACTACGGAGGGCGCATGCGCGTGCAGCCGCAATGGTACGTCCAGCACACAAAGAATTAAGTTGTGAGCTGAGCTAACTGGCAGACAGACGGCATTATGGCCCAGGGCTAATTGTTGTGGAGAGCGGGACGACACATGTCTTGATGGGTTTTAGAGAACTTCGACATCGTGTCCGGTTGAACTGACAACAGTTGTGCTGCTTGTTTAGAGGTATGTGTAAAGTCATTTTCTTAAGTAATGCCGTGTCGGTGATTCGTAACGCGAGATTGCTAGGACGCGTGTACTGACCGTCTCTAGGAAGTAGGTCTGGTGTGAAAAAGTGTAGGTTGGTGTTTTAAGCCTGTAATTTAAGCCTGTGGCAAACGCGTGTTTACCAGCATTGAACTGCAAAGATATTTATTAGGTTAGCAGAGCACGGCTTATTCACAGCCACTGTAGACCGGGCTCAGGGAAACGAAACCTGCACTTTGAGTTTACACATGGCCAACTTCATGAACTCGAGCGCCGGAAGGTTCGGCGTGGCCGAACAGTTACCCGAAGCGAAACCGGAAGTAGATTAAGGAGATTATCGTGTATAGCATGTAATATATCTAACAACACCGGCGAGTAAGACGAATCGAGTGCACCGGTCGGCCGAAACCTCCGAGGTCGATTCAAGGTCGTATCGGGAGTCGAACTTCGTGTCACCTGGTGGGGCGACCACTAGCCTTTTTCTTAGCTTTCCTCACATCTGTCTTTTAATTATTATCTCTCGAGGGAAGACCCCCTTAATATATAAAGGCTTCCTGAGAGGGTGACAACAAGGAAAGTGACCGATGTGACAGAATTGTTCATATTGAACAGGACACCGTTCTAAAGGCCCCGACCTGGGACCAGGGAGGTGGGAACGGGGTGTGGATTTCCGCTACAGGGGAATCACCCTGTATATTCTATTGGATCTATTGGATTGTACGGCAAGGTACGATATAATCTCTGGCGGATAACGGGGCTGGGGTTCGGATGTACTGCTATCGGTCCTCCTTCAGCGCCATTCTGTCTGAGTACAACTAACTCAATAACCCTATATGTTATATAGCAGTTTTTCAGCATAGGACAATCTCTCAGACACCAGTGACCAACAACCTTGGCCCAGCCCTACGTTCGTCTGGGAAAGATGATGAAGGTGGATAGCTGCCGGTTTGGTCTTAGGCCTAGTTAGTCTTCGGCCTCTCCGAGCAGCCAATGAAGGAGTCAGATCTCTTATGGGAAGGGCCTACCCGTCTAAGTACGCATAGTCTGACTGTATCCGCTTATGGTAAGTCTGATTCATGTTGCTCTCAATGAGTGTTGTCCTCCACTTGTTCTTTTATGAGAGCAGAGTGAAGAGCTGGTGACGAGTCTTGTGATATGGACTATGGCGAGTGACTGTGTTAGCCGCCCGTGAGCTCAACTATCACGGCTAGACGTATCCGCAACAGAGAGCGACTTCTCAGTATGGAACCAGCTAACCCATAGCCCACTCCACGTCTACTATACCAGTTTGTTCACCATGGCCTCTACCTATTGCCTTATTCTTGATCCTACCTCGGCAAGTATCTTGGTGTTGTTATTGTCCCAGATGTGAAACTGACTGACTGCCTTACCGCAAGCTAACCACAACGTCTTCACTGTCAAGTGCCTGGCCCCATGTGGCTTATGATGTTGTTAAAGAACTATTTTCGCCTTTGAATTTTCTCTGCAGTGCCATGATTCAGCGGTTGATGTATCTGCGCTGTGATACCAGCGGTATGAGTCTGCGGATCTAAGATGGTCGCATGAACATTTGTGACTGTTACTACCAGTAAAAGAGATATTGACATCTCGCTAGACCAGCAGTACACTAGATACTTCCGGACTCTTCAGAGATATGTCCTAGTTCCCCGGCCACACAAGAGACCGTGGTCATTACTAACCAGTGTGTGGGTCAGACTTCATTGATGTCATCAACCTGAGGTCCCAAGTACCAGTGATTCGACACGCCTGCCGTCCTGTCCAAGTGGAGAAACCTATACCTTGCCGGAGGCAGGATATACTCGGTGAGGTTGAAAGACTTACCGCATAGCGTGATACTTGGACTTGTGACTATGATGACACTTCCTCCTTGAGGCTACTCGAACATTGCCATGTCTTGTCTCGCATAGATACCGCGAGGCCTATCTCAGAGTTATCATTCTCATCCTCATTCATTTTGTATAATACACCATCTTGTTTACATAGTTAGATACCAGAGATGTGTCATGTGTTCAGGACGAGGTTTGAAAGGAGTAACGTCCCTTGCTTGATAGCGAGGGAGATAGTGATCCAACGGCTGAAGGGGTTGTGTGGACTGGGGGAACCTAGGTCCCTAGGCAAAATACATCCCGTTGTTAAAGTGTGATAACAGGTTCCCTTCACACCAGGGAGGGCTGTGTCACTAGCTGAATATACATCATTATATACAGTGTGGGGCCTTCTGAATATGTTGTATGTGGCCATATCCAGCAGGAATACATCATTACATACAGTGTGGGGCCTTCTGAATATGTTGTATGTGGCCATATCCAGCAGGATCTAACGGGTAATAGAGCTGTATGTCATCACTATATACAGTGTGGGGCCTTCTGAATCTGTTGTATGTGGCCATATCCAGCAGGATCTAACGGGTAATAGAGCTGTATGTCATCACTATATACAGTGTGGGGCCTTCTGAATCTGTTGTATGTGGCCATATCCAGCAGGATCTAACGGGTAATAGAGCTGTATGTCATCACTATATACAGTGTGGGGCCTTCTGAATCTGTTGTATGTGGCCATATCCAGCAGGATCTAACGGGTAATAGAGCTGTATGTCATCACTATATACAGTGTGGGGCCTTCTGAATCTGTTGTATGTGGCCATATCCAGCAGGATCTAACGGGTAATAGAGCTGTATGTCATCACTATATACAGTGTGGGGCCTTCTGAATCTGTTGTATGTGGCCATATCCAGCAGGATCTAACAGGTAATAGAGCTGTATGTCATCACTATATACAGTGTGGGGCCTTCTGAATCTGTTGTATGTGGCCATATCCAGCAGGATCTAACGGGTAATAGAGCTGTATGTCATCACTATATACAGTGTGGGGCCTTCTGAATCTGTTGTATGTGGCCATATCCAGCAGGATCTAACGGGTAATAGAGCTGTATGTCATCACTATATACAGTGTGGTGCCTTCTGAATCTGTTGTATGTGGCCATATCCAGCAGGATCTAACGGGTAATAGAGCTGTATGTCATCACTATATACAGTGTGGGGCCTTCTGAATCTGTTGTATGTGGCCATATCCAGCAGGAATACATCATTACATACAGTGTGGGGCCTTCTGAATATGTTGTATGTGGCCATGTCCAGCAGGAATACATCATTACATACAGTGTGGGGCCTTCTGAATCTGTTGTATGTGGCCATGTCCTGCAGGATCTAACGGGTAATAGAGCTGTATGTCATCACTATATACAGTGTGGGGCCTTCTGAATATGTTGTATGTGGCCATATCCAGCAGGATCTAACGGGTAATAGAGCTGTATGTCATCACTATATACAGTGTGAGGCCTTCTGAATCTGTTGTATGTGGCCATATCCAGCAGGATCTAACGGGTAATAGAGCTGTATGTCATCACTATATACAGTGTGGGGCCTTCTGAATCTGTTGTATGTGGCCATATCCAGCAGGATCTAACGGGTAATAGAGCTGTATGTCATCACTATATACAGTGTGGGGCCTTCTGAATCTGTTGTATGTGGCCATATCCAGCAGGATCTAACGGGTAATAGAGCTGTATGTCATCACTATATACAGTGTGGGGCCTTCTGAATCTGTTGTATGTGGCCATATCCAGCAGGATCTAACGGGTAATAGAGCTGTATGTCATCACTATATACAATGTGGGGCCTTCTGAATCTGTTGTATGTGGCCATATCCAGCAGGATCTAACGGGTAATAGAGCTGTATGTCATCACTATATACAGTGTGGGGCCTTCTGAATCTGTTGTATGTGGCCATATCCAGCAGGATCTAACGGGTAATAGAGCTGTATGTCATCACTATATACAGTGTGGGGCCTTCTGAATCTGTTGTATGTGGCGATATCCAGCAGGATCTAACGGGTAATAGAGCTGTATGTCATCACTATATACAGTGTGGGGCCTTCTGAATCTGTTGTATGTGGCCATATCCAGCAGGATCTAACGGGTAATAGAGCTGTATGTCATCACTATATACAGTGTTGGGCCTTCTGAATCTGTTGTATGTGGCCATATCCAGCAGGATCTAACGGGTAATAGAGCTGTATGTCATCACTATATACAGTGTGGGGCCTTCTGAATCTGTTGTATGTGGCCATATCCAGCAGGATCTAACGGGTAATAGAGCTGTATGTCATCACTATATACAGTGTGGGGCCTTCTGAATCTATTGTATGTGGCCATATCCAGCAGGATCTAACGGGTAATAGAGCTGTATGTCATCACTATATACAGTGTGGGGCCTTCTGAATCTGTTGTATGTGGCCATATCCAGCAGGATCTAACGGGTAATAGAGCTGTATGTCATCACTATATACAGTGTGGGGCCTTCTGAATCTGTTGTATGTGGCCATGTCCTGCAGGATCTAACGGGTAATAGAGCTGTATGTCATCACTATATACAGTGTGGGGCCTTCTGAATCTGTTGTATGTGGCCATATCCAGCAGGATCTAACGGGTAATAGAGCTGTATGTCATCACTATATACAGTGTGGGGCCTTCTGAATCTGTTGTATGTGGCCATATTCAGCAGGATCTAACGGGTAATAGAGCTATATGTCATCACTATATACAGTGTGGGGCCTTCTGAATCTGTTGTATGTGGCCATGTCCTGCAGGATCTAACGGGTAACAGAACTGTATGTCAAGACTGCATTTACGAGCATGTACCTGAATCATCGTCTGGATCTCCTGTGATCGGCGTGGTGGCAGCTGCAGATAGAGATAGAAGAAACCATGTAACATACGTCAAGATAACCACTCGTACAGGAGGGAATGAAGCTACAAGTCTAGTTTTGCTTACGCCTATAATAAACTACATCTCCTGCTTGGCAATATGGTGTAAATTGCATATACTAAATGGGGGATTATGTGTGAGATAAGGTTCAATACAGGGGTTGATAGCTCAGGAAAGGTGTCTCTTGTTGTGTATGACCATATCTTCAATCCATCCATCCAACCTGTGCCATACCGATATGCGTTGGCGGTCATGATTTGCCATCTCGCTCGAACACCAGAGTCGTTTATTAGTTGTGTGTTTCTGTCTCGACCATGCCACGTGGCAATGCCATCCAGGTATTTACGTCTCGGTCTTCCCCTTTGTCTCTTACCTTCGATCTCGCCAGTTGTCATCAAGTTCTCCAATTAATTTCTTTTCATAGCATGCAAAAATAATTTCGACTGTCTACGTTTAATGTCTCAGTTTACGATCTTCATTTGTTTCTTGAGAAACTTCACTACAGCGGTTGATAGCTCAGGAACGGTGTTCCTTGTTTTACTGATTATATTACTGCAATACCGCTGTGGCTTAAGGGCAGTGAACGCATTTCACGATTCCCGTACAGAGTCGATGGTTGGAAATTTGCTGCGGGCGCTTTGAAAGCAGACTTCTTGAGTTTATTTTGATGGTTTGAGTGTCGGTCGTCCAAAAAACAATGACTTAATTCTTATCGTAAAACTTACTAGAATATCATAAACATCGTACAACAACCACATCGCCGGGATTCTATAAAGGTTACCTAACTAACTTTATTAAACAGTCAGTCAGATCTCAACAGATAAACCTAACTGGCGGTCTTCACGGTCACGTGGGACACACACTGTCAGCCTCGGGTTGCGTGGGTTTGTTTGCTAATTTGTTAATTCAGTTCATGAGTGGCATATTTTCACAGACCCCCCTTGGCGTCGTGCTGGAGCGACGGAGTTCGTGCTCTGTGCTACACTTTCGACAGACCGCTCTGTGGAAAAACGACCGAGCCACATGTATCTGAATCCGGTGTTATAAAGTCCACTTAACCTCTGTCTAACAACCGTCACAACTCCAGTATAAGCGTACATGTGTCAGCAGCTCTAGTAGTTGGACGGTTCCAGCTTCACAGCAACGGGTCGCCCAGTAATTGTTCCGTTACTGTACCAGCGAAAACCACACGAAATGCTCATCAATGTTTGTAGGTACGTCCAGCCGTGATAGTGGTGCTCACGGCCGGCTAACGCGGTCACACGCCATAGTCCATATCACGAGACTCGTCACCAGCTCAGGAAGGAAACAAAATCACTTAAATAAATCGCTGACAACAAGCCGTTTTTTTTTTTTAAATTTAAATATGCAGTTATTTGACGGAGAAGACAGTTGTCCGAAGAGACACAGGCAGCTCGCATACGCATCATCAAACAGTGAGGCCTTACTGAGAGCTGTCAACTAGCTGTCCGCCATTTACACAACATAGCCAAGGTGGACAAAACTAAAAAGCATCAAGAAAGAAACGCACAACTGACAGTCTCAGAATAAGCGCTCAATT
Source organism: Cepaea hortensis (assembly GCA_963921405.1). Classification (NCBI taxonomy): domain Eukaryota; kingdom Metazoa; phylum Mollusca; class Gastropoda; order Stylommatophora; family Helicidae; genus Cepaea; species Cepaea hortensis. Next base: position 7,413,146 of record OY992897.1, read on the forward strand.
CAGCAGCTGGTTGACCACACCGGGTGTTTCTGTGGAGAGGGGTTGTTTAATCAAACTCTAGAACCTAAATAGTTCTCAGATGTTGGATATGAATACCGATACATTCCTTAATACAACCGTCAGAATGGAATATGTTTCAGATGTTCGGAATTAATACTTGCACTACGGCATTCGTTGATACAACATTGACTATTGTCAGGGACTTATATGTAAGCAATGGTGTAAGTGCCGGTATGTAAGCGAGAGTCAGAGTAAGCATAGCTGAGGTCAAGGGCAGTAGGAGACATCACGGCTTGGCTAACGGACGGTCAGGCAAGAAGTCCGTGGATAGACCCACGTGATGTGGGAAGGTCAAGGAGAACGGGGGGAGTGTGTGTGAGACAGCGGATAGAGACGGACGTGTGAAGAATAGCGAGAGATAGAACGATCGAACGAGAGAGTTGTGACGGATAGCTGAGATGAACGTTGTGTATTGATATTCGAGGAATGTACTAACTGTGATATGTGCGGGATGATGTGAGGCTGTGATTGCGAATGATCATGCGGGCGACAGTGTGAATATCGCCCATGTGAGCTAGCGCTTAGCTGCTGGTGTTGAACGATTGTTTGAGCGTGAAGTGCGACCATGTTGTCAGCCTGTAATATATATTGTAATAAATGTTGTTCAGGAGATAGCTCCTGCGAGTTTCCGATTGCATTCATGTGTTATTAGTATATGTGTCGTAGATGTTGTAATTTGCCTGTCTAAGTCCAGTGAGCTAGAAGGAGCAAATAGTTAGGACTCTGACAGGTATAATGGTGTCAGAAGTACACATGAACCACATTCCCATGTAAATTGCATAAAAGGACGCTACTTTTGTAAAGAAGAAGATCTATTGCATAATATGTATAAGAAATTGTAAATCAAAGATTTGTTAATAGAGTCAGAACGAAAATAACATCATTTCTTTCCACAGCAGGTTTCAATTCTACAAAACGACCGACGTAACCAGACCAGGTCAGCGGTAACCAGCACGAGAGTCACGTTCCTGTACATCAAGCGTTCGAGTAAACAGCAGATAAAGATAAGTTGATTAATTTTGATTGCTAAGTACCCAAATCTGCATTCTTTGATTTGCTTGTATAAAAATCATTATTGGGGGAATTAAATATAAATTAACAGAAAATGATTTCAGATGATGAACACAGCCCAGATCAATCACACTTCTGGGGCATAAATCAGTACAGAAAGTTGCAAGATTCTTTCGAGAGTACACGGGCACACGACAAAGCAAAGTGTAATATAAATCATGACCTAATACGGGTGTGGACACAGAATTTTGAAAAGAAAATGCAAGACTACAAAATCCCAAAAGATTATTGGAGTGTATGGTACACAGCACACGTACCAATAAAAAGTAGAAAACTATCGGAGATCATACCAGATTTGTCATGTACAGACTATGAATATTATAAAACAAATATATTAAAACACTATCTAACCTCTTTCGAGACTCTAAAAGTAGAGGTACACAATTTGAAACCAGCCACAGACAAGTCATTCACCCAGTATATAAAGGAAATAGAAGAATTTCTCATAAAGCTAACATTTCAAATTAAACATACAGACAACAATCAAGAAGCAATAAATTTCTTGCTAGTGGAAAAACTAAAAGCACCACTCCCAGCCGAATGCGGAAAATATTTAGAACAACACAACACAGAACCTATCAAAAACTTACTAGAAAAATGCCGCGAATATTACAACCAAAGTATGAACCTGGTTAAGAACACTCAACAGAAGAGTACTGTGAAAGCAACGGCATCTGCAGCCACAGATTGTCAAAATAAATCACAGAAAACAAAACCAGTACTGTGCAAACATTGTAGCACTCCACATACAGAAAACGGAATATGCGTAAAGAATCCCACTTATCAAGAATATCTAAATACTATTATAGCACAAAAACTAGGGAAGGTAAACCAAAGGAAATATAGAACAAAATGTCATTTTTGCCTTGCGTATGGCCACAGACGTTTCGAATGTGAAGGAGTAAAAAGAATACAGAAAGCAAAAGCAAATGCAGCCATAAACATTACAACAGACAGTTCAGCAAAAAACTTAGAAAAAGTGAACATCGCAGAGACGAAAACAAGACCAAACACTGCAAATTCAGAACAGACTGAGTTTTACCCAACAGACTTCATACCATATTCCAACAATGTGGTTAATATCACTCAGCCTCAGTCCTTATTTAAAGAGGACGATACTCAACAAGAAAGTGAGGAAATGTACAAAACCTCCAGACTATCGGTGGGAAAACTAACATTCCATGAGGGATACATTAATGACACAATATGCACATGTGTACGCGACACAGGGTCCTGTATTATCGGTCTTCGGAAAGCCCTAGCTGATCCTAAAGACTACATAGATGAGTACATCTATTGCAGAACTGTTTCAGGGACAATAGAGAAATATCCTATGGCATGGGCCAATATAAAATCACCGTTCCTATCAGGCAGAGTAACTTGCGCATTATTAGACAATCCATGCTGTGATTTATTAATTGGAAATGTAGTAAATGTAATAGACCACACAGAGTCCACAGCCCAGACACGGCAGAAAGTTAACACCACAACAAACACTGCCTTAACTACACCACTCATCATATAACAACGTGATGAACAAACCAAAGTACCACACCATACCAGCGTGATTACCATCTCACAACAAGAAAAAACAGAAACTGGTGTGTGTCAACAAAGAAAAGAAAGTACAGATAACAAGCATTTCACAAGGGCGAGAAAAGATCAAAAATCATCATGGTACATACTATACCTCCTGTACCCCCTGTTAACTACACACATGCCCAAGTGCACACAATGGATGATTCTACTCGCACTACTCATGTTAAATGCAAAACAAATGTCTTCACAAACAATGTTATTCACACATCATCATGGCGCAACACAGATGATATTGCTCATGACAAAACAGCTAACTTTGTTACGTATAGCATTACTGTTGAACCAAAGTTTGTTGTTACCACTGATAAACTCCATGTCAAGTCAACTCAGACACATACTTATGCTGAACAATGTAAATCATCAGTCGGTGGAATTACTGACAAAAATCAGCAACAAATTACCCTACATATTTTTGAAAATATACACAAATTGCAGAAAAGCATACAAACATGCACGATTACATTTCAAAACTATACATGGTGTATTATTATTATTTGAACTATTGAATGTATACACACATGTACGAGTGCAGGTTTGGAGATAGCACTCAAAATGATCTCAACATGAAATTTGAAAATCCCCACCCTTCGGAAAATTAATTTTAACCGTAACCCACTTTATATCCGTAGATCGAGTAACTCCAAAGTTGCCTTGTCTGCTGTACGACTCCAGCGCTATGATACTAGCACACTTCATTGTACAGACCAACATAAAAGTTCCTTCAACAAGAAAAGTTTCATCGACAGAACAGTAAGACTCAACATGTGATTTCAGGTATCAAACAGTAAGATATACCAATATTGACTTTGTTTCAAACGAGTATCTACAGAATTCACCGTTTGAAATCGACTAACAACGACAAGAACTTCACAAGTACAGACACTGATTTCTAGTGAACAGTTTAATGAACCAGATGCCAACCTACAAACTATGGCAAAGACATTCACAGACAGGCACACCATGGCCACACTCATAATTATATTTTATATGTGTGAATTCCAGCAATTTTACAGAACGGACTTACAAATTGTCCAAACTTGGTGAAAAGTTTTAATCACTATACAGAAGGAAAGACAATATCATGATATACAGAATACGTCAATAATCGGGTCAGAAAGAAGAAATGCCAAACATTTCAGCACCACAATGAACATCGAACACTGATAATTTAATTCCGTGTGCATAACTTTCACAGGACAATAACAGTATCCTATACGTGTATAAAGGCAGCGATGATAAATATTTTATTGTAAATGTATTAACTGTATGACATCCAATGTCTAATTTTATTATTATATTAGTTAGTAGTGTTAGAATATGATGTGTAAATATAAACGTAAGTACAGTGTAAAAGGGATAAGGTGTAATGCTGAGAATCAACGCCTGGCAATCCCAATACGAGAGTATTACCAAACTTGCTTTCGCGTATGGTGGATAGCCCGACAAATGACGCTTAGCAATAGTGGTACAGAAGTAACATCAAAATATTGTAACAAGAAGGAACATACCAACAGGGTGATGCCAACCAAAGAGATTAATAAGAACTCTCCACAACAGTAAACGAGGTGTACCCAAAAAGGGAAACAACTCACGGTCTGACATAAGATGAGGTAAGGGGGACTATTATATACATGAAGTATATTCGAACCATGACCACAACATTGACATAGTGTGCTCATAAAGAATCGATTAGGGTGCATTAAATAGAGACGAGGGGAACCACGTCTGAATAGAGAGAAAAATTTAAGAATGCTGTAAGAGGAAGTTGTAGCCTTATTCGAGGCGTGAATCAATGGAGAATCCTTAAACCAGCATAGCCACAATAACTATGAGATGATAATGCACAGTAAATCGATTGAGAAACATGAACAGAATGTAATGTCACGGAGTGGGGATTGAAGAATATAACGAGGTATGACAAGTAGACCCAACCAGAACATTTGCCAGACCACGACAAAACCTTGAGAGAAACCTCAGTACTGAAAAAGAGAGAAGAATAGTAATTTAATCTCGAAAAAAAGATCAGAGCAAAAAGGGATGCAAGCGTAGACTTATGATCATATAATCCCCTGACAAGGTTAGAAAGATGTACCAAGAGTAACATCAGCAGAATGTGTCACATTTCCAAGAGAAAGTGCCACATTGTTTGTGCGGGGGGAGAGTGTCAGGAACTTATATGTAAGCAATAGTGTAAGTGCCGGTATGTAAGCGAGAGTGAGTGTAAGCATAGCTGAGGTCAAGGGCAGTAGGAGACATCACGGCTTGGCTAACGGACGGTCAGGCAAGAAGTCCGTGGATAGACCCACGTGATGTGGGAAGGTCAAGGAGAACGGGGGGAGTGTGTGTGAGACAGCGGATAGAGACGGACGTGTGAAGAATAGCGAGAGATAGAACGATCGAACGAGAGAGTTGTGACGGATAGCTGAGATGAACGTTGTGTATTGATATTCGAGGAATGTACTAACTGTGATATGTGCGGGATGATGTGAGGCTGTGATTGCGAATGATCATACGGGCGACAGTGTAAATATCGCCCATGTGAGCTAGCGCGTGACTGCTGGTGTTGAACGATTGTTTGAGCGTGAAGTGCGACCATGTTGTCAGCCTGTAATATATATTGTAATAAATGTTGTTCAGGAGATAGCTCCTGCGAGTTTCCGATTGCATTCATGTGTTATTAGTATATGTGTCGTAGATGTTGTAATTTGCCTATCCAAGCCCAGTGAGCTAGAAGGAGCAAATAGTTAGGACTCTGACACTATGGTCTATTTCTGAGATGTTGGGCAGGATTATTTGTACCTAGGCATTCTTTGATACAGCCATGAGAATGGAATATGTCTTAGATGTTTGTCAGGAATATTTGTACTCAGACATTCCTTCATACAAACATGAGAATGGACTATGTCTGAGATGTTGGGCAGGGGTATTTGTACCTAGACATTCTTTGATACAACCATGAGACTGGACTGTGTCTCAGATGTTGGGCATGTGTATTTGTATCCATACATTCTCTGGTACAACCTTAAGAGTGGACTGTCTCATACGTTGGACATAATTGTTTGTACCTAGACATTCTTTGATACAACCATGATTATGGTCCCTTTCTCAGATGTTGGACAGGAGTATTTGTACCTAAACATTCTTTGATACAACCATGCGAATGAACTATGTCTCCGATGTTGGACAGGAGTATTTGTACCTAGACAGTCTTTGATACAACCATCAGTATGGTCTATTTCTCCGATGTTGGACAGGAGTAATTGTACCTAGACAGTCTTTGATAAAACCATGAGAATGATTATGTCTCAGATGTTGGACAGGAGTATTTGTACCTAGAGAGTCTTTGATAAAACCATGAGAATGACTATGTCTCACATGATCAGCCCTGTTGGCTGAAATTCATATGTTCGAATCCCATAGAGGTGCGTGTTTAAATTTTTACCTGGGCTGCCAGACTGGCCTTGCCTAAAATGGACAACATTAAATGGCCAGGGAAGTAAAGTTATATTGTCCGCAAAACTCACGAAGTGCATGCTGGTCTAAACAATTTAGGACTAGTACAATATGCTTAGCACCCCTAGTTTGGTGCGTTATCTCTAGTTGACCTTACCTTGAAAAATCTGCTGGCCAATAGAAACTGTCAAATTTGGCAGGTTCGAGTATAGGTCAACATAAAAAAATGTCCCTGAAGAAGATACTCTGCGACACTCTGGCTCGTGGATCATGTCCCCTACTGCTACGACAATGATATCAGCGCCTGCGTGCTTGACTTCAGATGCCTTTGATAAGGCTGTAATCAAGAATATAACTGATTGTAAACCAATGGCAAAACCAAGACAGCAGAAAACTTGGCAATAATAGGAAATGCAAAGTACATATTGGAAGAATGTAATGCAAGCAGGGAAAGAATGTAATGTAAGCAGCGGAAGATTGTAACACAAACAGGACAATAATGCAATACAAGTAGGGAAGAATGCAATGTATGTGGAGAAATAATGTAATGTAACCAAGGAAAAAGTGTAATGTAAGCAAGGGAACTAGGTAATGTATGCGGGGGGATATTGCGATGCATTACCGGAACTAATGTAATGTATGTCGAGGCAGAATGTAATGTAGGTCGGTGAAGAATACAATGTATGTCTGGGAAGAATGTAATGCATAAATTTAAGTTAGTTGCATATCCTTTTCAAAACGTGACAGTCAACCCCAGCATTATTTGGCTATTTGTCATCTCTTGGCGCGAGATTACGTTCAGTAGTTTGACATTGATTTCTTAACGACCGTTACCCAAACCATTTTATAAAACACAACACAGTGTTGTCTGCTATCAAATCATTCTTATTTCACACTGCGTTGTAGATTAGGTGACTGATTTCACACTAGGTTGGTGATAAAACGAGTTACTTCACATTAGATTATAACGACTTATTTCACACTAGTTTATTTATAATGTGATTTATTTTAAATTAGGTTGTAGTTAAGGTGACTTCTTGTTTACCATTATGTTGTAGATAATGTGAATTATTCTTTCCAATTACGTTGTTGATAAGGGGGTGTATTGTTTTCTAAATGGTTGTTAATAATACGAGTTTCTGTGTCCTTCCCTTCCGTTGCCAAGAACGAGAGTGAGCATCGAACCATTGACCATCGTACTCATGTCGGTATCAGTGTAACGTTGTAATCGTGACACCAGCACTCCGACTGTGATAGTTTAATTAGCACCACTTTATGTGACACTACAGATGGATAATGGTAGTCCAACAGTGTATGGGACACTGCAGATGGACAATTTAATTGACTCTAGTTTGTGGGACACTGAAGACAGACAATATAATGGGTTCTAGTTTATACAAAAGATGGGCATTTTAATGGACACTAGTTTAAACATCAGATGGGTAGTTTAATGGGCACTAGTACATACAGGCCATGGACAGTTTAATGGACAATAGTTCATTCAGGCGATGGACAGCTTAATGGACACTAGTTTATACAAGTGATGGTCAGTTAAATGGACACTAGTTTATACAGGTGATGGTCAGTTAAATGGACACTAGTTTATACAGGTGATGTTCAGTTAAATGGACACTAGTTTATACAGGTGATGGTCAGTTAAATGGACACTAGTTTATACAGTTGATGGTCAGTTAAATGGACACTAGTTTATACAGGTGATGGTCAGTTAAATGGACACTAGTTTATACAGGTGATGGGCAGTTTAAATAGACATTAGTGTATACACGTGATGGGCAGTTAAATGGACACTAGTTTATACAGGTGATGGTCAGTTAAATGGACACTAGTTTATACAGGTGACGGTCAGTTAAATGGACAATAGTTTATACAGGTGATGGGCAGTTAAATGGACACAAGTTTATAATGGTGATGGTCAGTTAAATGGACACTAGTTTCTACAGGTGATGGTCAGTTAAATGGACACTAGTTTATACAGGTGATGGGCAGTTTAAATAGACATTAGTGTATACACGTGATTGGCAGTTAAATGGACACTAGTTTATACAGGTGATGGTCAGTTAAATGGACACTAGTTCATACACTTGATGGTCAGTTAAATGGACACTAGTTTATACATGTGATGGTCAGTTAAATGGACACTAGTTTATACAGGTGATGGTCAGTTAAATGGACACTAGTATATACAGGTGATGTGCAGTTAAATAGACACTAGTTTATACACGTGATGGTCAGTTTAAATAGACATTAGTGTATACCGGTGATGGTCAGTTAAATGGACACTAGTTTATACAGGTAATGGGCAGTTAAATAGACACTAGTTTATACAGGTGATGGGCAGTTATATAGACACTAGTTTATACCGGTGATGGGCAGTTAAATAGACACTAGTTTATACAGGTGATGGGCAGTTAAATAGACACTAGTTTATACAGGTGATAGGCAGTTAAATAGACACTAGTTTATACAGGTGATGGGCAGTTAAATGGACACTAGTTTATACAGGTGATGGTCATTTAAATGGACACTAGTTCATACAGGTGATGGTCAGTTAAATGGACACTAGTTCATGCACGTGATGGTCAGTTAAATGGAAACTAGTTTATACAGGTGATGGTCAGTTAAATGGACACTAGTTTATACAGGTGATGGTCAGTTAAATGGACACTAGTTTATACAGGTGATGGGCAGTTAAATAGACACTAGTTTATACACGTGATGGTCAGTTTAAATAGACATTAGTGTGTACAGGTGATGGTCAGTTAAATGGACACTAGTTTATACAGGTGATGGTCAGTTAAATGGACACTAGTTTATACAGGTGATGGTCAGTTAAATGGACACTAGTTTATACAGGTGATGGGCAGTTAAATAGACACTAGTTTATACAGGTGATGGTCAGTTAAATAGACACTAGTTTATACACGTGATGGTCAGTTTTAATAGACATTAGTGTATACAGGTGATGGTCAGTTAAACGGACATTAGTTTATACAGGTGATGGTCAGTTAAATGGACACTAGTTTATACAGGTGATGGGCAGTTAAATAGACACTAGTTTATACACGTGATGGTCAGTTTAAATAGACATTAGTGTATACAGGCGATGGTCAGTTAAATGGACACTAGTTTATACAGGTGATGGTCAGTTAAATGGACACTAGTTTATACAGGTGATGGGCAGTTAAATGGACACTAGTTTATACACGTGATGGTCAGTTTAAATAGACCTTAGTGTATACAGGTGATGGTCAGTTAAATAGACACTAGTTTATACAGGTGATGGTCAGTTAAATAGACACTAGTTTATACAGGTGATGGGCAGTTAAATGGACACTAGTTTATACAGGTGATGGTCAGTTAAATGGACACTAGTTCATACAGGTGATGGTCAGTTAAATGGACACTAGTTTATACAGGTGATGGTCAGTTAAATAGACACTAGTTTATACAGGTGATGGGCAGTTAAATAGACACTAGTTTATACAGGTGATGGGCAATTAAATAGACACTAGTTTATACAGGTGATGGGCAGTTAAATAGACACTAGTTTATACAGGTGATGGGCAGTTAAATGGACACTAGTTTATACAGGTGATGGTCAGTTAAATGGACACTAGTTTATACAGGTGATGGGCAGTTTAAATAGACATTAGTGTATACACGTGATGGGCAGTTAAATGGACACTAGTTTATACAGGTGATGGTCAGTTAAATGGACACTAGTTTATACAGGTGACGGTCAGTTAAATGGACAATAGTTTATACAGGTGATGGGCAGTTAAATGGACACAAGTTTATAATGGTGATGGTCAGTTAAATGGACACTAGTTTATACAGGTGATGGTCAGTTAAATGGACACTAGTTTATACAGGTGATGGGCAGTTTAAATAGACATTAGTGTATACACGTGATTGGCAGTTAAATGGACACTAGTTTATACAGGTGATGGTCAGTTAAATGGACACTAGTTCATACACGTGATGGTCAGTTAAATGGACACTAGTTTATACATGTGATGGTCAGTTAAATGGACACTAGTTTATACAGGTGATGGTCAGTTAAATGGACACTAGTATATACAGGTGATGGGCAGTTAAATAGACACTAGTTTATACACGTGATGGTCAGTTTAAATAGACATTAGTGTATACCGGTGATGGTCAGTTAAATGGACACTAGTTTATACAGGTAATGGGCAGTTAAATAGACACTAGTTTATACAGGTGATGGGCAGTTAAATAGACACTAGTTTATACCGGTGATGGGCAGTTAAATGGACACAAGTTTATAATGGTGATGGTCAGTTAAATGGACACTAGTTTCTACAGGTGATGGTCAGTTAAATGGACACTAGTTTATACAGGTGATGGGCAGTTTAAATAGACATTAGTGTATACACGTGATTGGCAGTTAAATGGACACTAGTTTATACAGGTGATGGTCAGTTAAATGGACACTAGTTCATACACTTGATGGTCAGTTAAATGGACACTAGTTTATACATGTGATGGTCAGTTAAATGGACACTAGATTATACAGGTGATGGTCAGTTAAATGGACACTAGTATATACAGGTGATGGGCAGTTAAATAGACACTAGTTTATACACGTGATGGTCAGTTTAAATAGACATTAGTGTATACCGGTGATGGTCAGTTAAATGGACACTAGTTTATACAGGTAATGGGCAGTTAAATAGACACTAGTTTATACAGGTGATGTGCAGTTATATAGACACTAGTTTATACCGGTGATGGGCAGTTAAATAGACACTAGTTTATACAGGTGATGGGCAGTTAGATAGACACTAGTTTATACAGGTGATGGGCAGTTAAATGGACACTAGTTTATACAGGTGATGGTCATTTAAATGGACACTAGTTTATACAGGTGATGGGCAGTTAAATAGACACTAGTTTATACACGTGATGGTCAGTTTAAATAGACATTAGTGTATACAGGCGATGGTCAGTTAAATGGACACTAGTTTATACAGGTGATGGTCAGTTAAATGGACACTAGTTTATACAGGTGATGGGCAGTTAAATGGACACTAGTTTATACACGTGATGGTCAGTTTAAATAGACCTTAGTGTATACAGGTGATGGTCAGTTAAATAGACACTAGTTTATACAGGTGATGGTCAGTTAAATAGACACTAGTTTATACAGGTGATGGGCAGTTAAATGGACACTAGTTTATACAGGTGATGGTCAGTTAAATGGACACTAATTCATACAGGTGATGGTCAGTTAAATGGACACTAGTTTATACCGGTGATGGTCAGTTAAATAGACACTAGTTTATACAGGTGATGGGCAGTTAAATAGACACTAGTTTATACAGGTGATGGGCAGTTAAATAGACACTAGTTTATACAGGTGATGGGCAGTTAAATAGACACTAGTTTATACAGGTGATGGGCAGTTAAATGGACACTAGTTTATACAGGTGATGGTCAGTTAAATGGACACTAGTTTATACAGGTGATGGGCAGTTTAAATAGACATTAGTGTATACACGTGATGGGCAGTTAAATGGACACTAGTTTATACAGGTGATGGTCAGTTAAATGGACACTAGTTTATACAGGTGACGGTCAGTTAAATGGACAATAGTTTATACAGGTGATGGGCAGTTAAATGGACACAAGTTTATAATGGTGATGGTCAGTTAAATGGACACTAGTTTATACAGGTGATGGTCAGTTAAATGGACACTAGTTTATACAGGTGATGGGCAGTTTAAATAGACATTAGTGTATACACGTGATTGGCAGTTAAATGGACACTAGTTTATAAAGGTGATGGTCAGTTAAATGGACACTAGTTCATACACGTGATGGTCAGTTAAATGGACACTAGTTTATACATGTGATGGTCAGTTAAATGGACACTAGTTTATACAGGTGATGGTCAGTTAAATGGACACTAGTATATACAGGTGATGTGCAGTTAAATAGACACTAGTTTATACACGTGATGGTCAGTTTAAATAGACATTAGTGTATACCGGTGATGGTCAGTTAAATGGACACTAGTTTATACAGGTAATGGGCAGTTAAATAGACACTAGTTTATACAGGTGATGGGCAGTTATATAGACACTAGTTTATACCGGTGATGGGCAGTTAAATAGACACTAGTTTATACAGGTGATGGGCAGTTAAATAGACACTAGTTTATACAGGTGATAGGCAGTTAAATAGACACTAGTTTATACAGGTGATGGGCAGTTAAATGGACACTAGTTTATACAGGTGATGGTCATTTAAATGGACACTAGTTCATACAGGTGATGGTCAGTTAAATGGACACTAGTTCATGCACGTGATGGTCAGTTAAATGGAAACTAGTTTATACAGGTGATGGTCAGTTAAATGGACACTAGTTTATACAGGTGATGGTCAGTTAAATGGACACTAGTTTATACAGGTGATGGGCAGTTAAATAGACACTAGTTTATACACGTGATGGTCAGTTTAAATAGACATTAGTGTGTACAGGTGATGGTCAGTTAAATGGACACTAGTTTATACAGGTGATGGTCAGTTAAATGGACACTAGTTTATACAGGTGATGGTCAGTTAAATGGACACTAGTTTATACAGGTGATGGGCAGTTAAATAGACACTAGTTTATACAGGTGATGGTCAGTTAAATAGACACTAGTTTATACACGTGATGGTCAGTTTTAATAGACATTAGTGTATACAGGTGATGGTCAGTTAAACGGACATTAGTTTATACAGGTGATGGTCAGTTAAATGGACACTAGTTTATACAGGTGATGGGCAGTTAAATAGACACTAGTTTATACACGTGATGGTCAGTTTAAATAGACATTAGTGTATACAGGCGATGGTCAGTTAAATGGACACTAGTTTATACAGGTGATGGTCAGTTAAATGGACACTAGTTTATACAGGTGATGGGCAGTTAAATGGACACTAGTTTATACACGTGATGGTCAGTTTAAATAGACCTTAGTGTATACAGGTGATGGTCAGTTAAATAGACACTAGTTTATACAGGTGATGGTCAGTTAAATAGACACTAGTTTATACAGGTGATGGGCAGTTAAATGGACACTAGTTTATACAGGTGATGGTCAGTTAAATGGACACTAGTTCATACAGGTGATGGTCAGTTAAATGGACACTAGTTTATACAGGTGATGGTCAGTTAAATAGACACTAGTTTATACAGGTGATGGGCAGTTAAATAGACACTAGTTTATACAGGTGATGGGCAATTAAATAGACACTAGTTTATACAGGTGATGGGCAGTTAAATAGACACTAGTTTATACAGGTGATGGGCAGTTAAATGGACACTAGTTTATACAGGTGATGGTCAGTTAAATGGACACTAGTTTATACAGGTGATGGGCAGTTTAAATAGACATTAGTGTATACACGTGATGGGCAGTTAAATGGACACTAGTTTATACAGGTGATGGTCAGTTAAATGGACACTAGTTTATACAGGTGACGGTCAGTTAAATGGACAATAGTTTATACAGGTGATGGGCAGTTAAATGGACACAAGTTTATAATGGTGATGGTCAGTTAAATGGACACTAGTTTATACAGGTGATGGTCAGTTAAATGGACACTAGTTTATACAGGTGATGGGCAGTTTAAATAGACATTAGTGTATACACGTGATTGGCAGTTAAATGGACACTAGTTTATACAGGTGATGGTCAGTTAAATGGACACTAGTTCATACACGTGATGGTCAGTTAAATGGACACTAGTTTATACATGTGATGGTCAGTTAAATGGACACTAGTTTATACAGGTGATGGTCAGTTAAATGGACACTAGTATATACAGGTGATGGGCAGTTAAATAGACACTAGTTTATACACGTGATGGTCAGTTTAAATAGACATTAGTGTATACCGGTGATGGTCAGTTAAATGGACACTAGTTTATACAGGTAATGGGCAGTTAAATAGACACTAGTTTATACAGGTGATGGGCAGTTAAATAGACACTAGTTTATACCGGTGATGGGCAGTTAAATGGACACAAGTTTATAATGGTGATGGTCAGTTAAATGGACACTAGTTTCTACAGGTGATGGTCAGTTAAATGGACACTAGTTTATACAGGTGATGGGCAGTTTAAATAGACATTAGTGTATACACGTGATTGGCAGTTAAATGGACACTAGTTTATACAGGTGATGGTCAGTTAAATGGACACTAGTTCATACACTTGATGGTCAGTTAAATGGACACTAGTTTATACATGTGATGGTCAGTTAAATGGACACTAGATTATACAGGTGATGGTCAGTTAAATGGACACTAGTATATACAGGTGATGGGCAGTTAAATAGACACTAGTTTATACACGTGATGGTCAGTTTAAGTAGACATTAGTGTATACCGGTGATGGTCAGTTAAATGGACACTAGTTTATACAGGTAATGGGCAGTTAAATAGACACTAGTTTATACAGGTGATGTGCAGTTATATAGACACTAGTTTATACCGGTGATGGGCAGTTAAATAGACACTAGTTTATACAGGTGATGGGCAGTTAGATAGACACTAGTTTATACAGGTGATGGGCAGTTAAATGGACACTAGTTTATACAGGTGATGGTCATTTAAATGGACACTAGTTTATACAGGTGATGGGCAGTTAAATAGACACTAGTTTATACACGTGATGGTCAGTTTAAATAGACATTAGTGTATACAGGCGATGGTCAGTTAAATGGACACTAGTTTATACAGGTGATGGTCAGTTAAATGGACACTAGTTTATACAGGTGATGGGCAGTTAAATGGACACTAGTTTATACACGTGATGGTCAGTTTAAATAGACCTTAGTGTATACAGGTGATGGTCAGTTAAATAGATACTAGTTTATACAGGTGATGGTCAGTTAAATAGACACTAGTTTATACAGGTGATGGGCAGTTAAATGGACACTAGTTTATACAGGTGATGGTCAGTTAAATGGACACTAATTCATACAGGTGATGGTCAGTTAAATGGACACTAGTTTATACCGGTGATGGTCAGTTAAATAGACACTAGTTTATACAGGTGATGGGCAGTTAAATAGACACTAGTTTATACAGGTGATGGGCAGTTAAATAGACACTAGTTTATACAGGTGATGGGCAGTTAAATAGACACTAGTTTATACAGGTGATGGGCAGTTAAATGGACACTAGTTTATACAGGTGATGGTCAGTTAAATGGACACTAGTTTATACAGGTGATGGGCAGTTTAAATAGACATTAGTGTATACACGTGATGGGCAGTTAAATGGACACTAGTTTATACAGGTGATGGTCAGTTAAATGGACACTAGTTTATACAGGTGACGGTCAGTTAAATGGACAATAGTTTATACAGGTGATGGGCAGTTAAATGGACACAAGTTTATAATGGTGATGGTCAGTTAAATGGACACTAGTTTATACAGGTGATGGTCAGTTAAATGGACACTAGTTTATACAGGTGATGGGCAGTTTAAATAGACATTAGTGTATACACGTGATTGGCAGTTAAATGGACACTAGTTTATAAAGGTGATGGTCAGTTAAATGGACACTAGTTCATACACGTGATGGTCAGTTAAATGGACACTAGTTTATACATGTGATGGTCAGTTAAATGGACACTAGTTTATACAGGTGATGGTCAGTTAAATGGACACTAGTATATACAGGTGATGGGCAGTTAAATAGACACTAGTTTATACACGTGATGGTCAGTTTAAATAGACATTAGTGTATACCGGTGATGGTCAGTTAAATGGACACTAGTTTATACAGGTAATGGGCAGTTAAATAGACACTAGTTTATACAGGTGATGGGCAGTTAAATAGACACTAGTTTATACCGGTGATGGGCAGTTAAATAGACACTAGTTTATACAGGTGATGGGCAGTTAAATAGACACTAGTTTATACAGGTGATGGGCAGTTAAATAGACACTAGTTTATACAGGTGATGGGCAGTTAAATGGACACTAGTTTATACAGGTGATGGTCATTTAAATGGACACTAGTTTATACAGGTGATGGTCAGTTAAATGGACACTAGTTTATACAGGTGATGGGCAGTTAAATAGACACTAGTTTATACACGTGATGGTCAGTTTAAATAGACATTAGTGTATACAGGTGATGGTCAGTTAAATGGACACAAGTTTATACAGGTGATGGTCAGTTAAATGGACATTAGTTTATACAGGTGATGGTCAGTTAAATGGACACTAGTTTATACAGGTGATGGGCAGTTAAATAGACACTAGTTTATACAGGTGATGGTCAGTTAAATAGACACTAGTTTATACACGTGATGGTCAGTTTTAATAGACATTAGTGTATACAGGTGATGGTCAGTTAAACGGACACTAGTTCATACAGGTGATGGTCAGTTAAATGGACACTAGTTCATGCACGTGATGGTCAGTTAAATGGACACTAGTTTATACAGGTGATGGTCAGTTAAATGGACACTAGTTTATACAGGTGATGGTCAGTTAAATGGACACTAGTTTATACAGGTGATGGGCAGTTAAATAGACACTAGGTTATACACGTGATGGTCAGTTTAAATAGACATTAGTGTGTACAGGTGATGGTCAGTTAAATGGACACTAGTTTATACAGGTGATGGTCAGTTAAATGGACACTAGTTTATACAGGTGATGGTCAGTTAAATGGACACTAGTTTATACAGGTGATGGTCAGTTAAATAGACACTAGTTTATACACGTGATGGTCAGTTTTAATAGACATTAGTGTATACAGGTGATGGTCAGTTAAACGGACATTAGTTTATACAGGTGATGGTCAGTTAAATGGACACTAGTTTATACAGGTGATGGGCAGTTAAATAGACACTAGTTTATACACGTGATGGTCAGTTTAAATAGACATTAGTGTATACAGGTGATGGTCAGTTAAATGGACACTAGTTTATACAGGTGATGGTCAGTTAAATGGACACTAGTTCATACACTTGATGGTCAGTTAAATGGACACTAGTTTATACATGTGATGGTCAGTTAAATGGACACTAGATTATACAGGTGATGGTCAGTTAAATGGACACTAGTATATACAGGTGATGGGCAGTTAAATAGACACTAGTTTATACACGTGATGGTCAGTTTAAATAGACATTAGTGTATACCGGTGATGGTCAGTTAAATGGACACTAGTTTATACAGGTAATGGGCAGTTAAATAGACACTAGTTTATACAGGTGATGTGCAGTTATATAGACACTAGTTTATACCGGTGATGGGCAGTTAAATAGACACTAGTTTATACAGGTGATGGGCAGTTAGATAGACACTAGTTTATACAGGTGATGGGCAGTTAAATAGACACTAGTTTATACAGGTGATGGGCAGTTAAATGGACACTAGTTTATACAGGTGATGGTCATTTAAATGGACACTAGTTCATACAGGTGATGGTCAGTTAAATGGACACTAGTTCATGCACGTGATGGTCAGTTAAATGGACACTAGTTTATACAGGTGATGGTCAGTTAAATGGACACTAGTTTATACAGGTGATGGTCAGTTAAATGGACACTAGTTTATACAGGTGATGGGCAGTTAAATAGACACTAGTTTATACACGTGATGGTCAGTTTAAATAGACATTAATGTGTACAGGTGATGGTCAGTTAAATGGACACTAGTTTATACAGGTGATGGTCAGTTAAATGGACACTAGTTTATACAGGTGATGGTCAGTTAAATGGACACTAGTTTATACAGGTGATGGGCAGTTAAATAGACACTAGTTTATACAGGTGATGGTCAGTTAAATAGACACTAGTTTATACACGTGATGGTCAGTTTTAATAGACATTAGTGTATACAGGTGATGGTCAGTTAAACGGACATTAGTTTATACAGGTGATGGTCAGTTAAATGGACACTAGTTTATACAGGTGATGGGCAGTTAAATAGACACTAGTTTATACACGTGATGGTCAGTTTAAATAGACATTAGTGTATACAGGCGATGGTCAGTTAAATGGACACTAGTTTATACAGGTGATGGTCAGTTAAATGGACACTAGTTTATACAGGTGATGGGCAGTTAAATGGACACTAGTTTATACACGTGATGGTCAGTTTAAATAGACCTTAGTGTATACAGGTGATGGTCAGTTAAATAGACACTAGTTTATACAGGTGATGGTCAGTTAAATAGACACTAGTTTATACAGGTGATGGGCAGTTAAATGGACACTAGTTTATACAGGTGATGGTCAGTTAAATGGACACTAATTCATACAGGTGATGGTCAGTTAAATGGACACTAGTTTATACCGGTGATGGTCAGTTAAATAGACACTAGTTTATACAGGTGATGGGCAGTTAAATAGACACTAGTTTATACAGGTGATGGGCAGTTAAATAGACACTAGTTTATACAGGTGATGGGCAGTTAAATAGACACTAGTTTATACAGGTGATGGGCAGTTAAATGGACACTAGTTTATACAGGTGATGGTCAGTTAAATGGACACTAGTTTATACAGGTGATGGGCAGTTTAAATAGACATTAGTGTATACACGTGATGGGCAGTTAAATGGACACTAGTTTATACAGGTGATGGTCAGTTAAATGGACACTAGTTTATACAGGTGACGGTCAGTTAAATGGACAATAGTTTATACAGGTGATGGGCAGTTAAATGGACACAAGTTTATAATGGTGATGGTCAGTTAAATGGACACTAGTTTATACAGGTGATGGTCAGTTAAATGGACACTAGTTTATACAGGTGATGGGCAGTTTAAATAGACATTAGTGTATACACGTGATTGGCAGTTAAATGGACACTAGTTTATAAAGGTGATGGTCAGTTAAATGGACACTAGTTCATACACGTGATGGTCAGTTAAATGGACACTAGTTTATACATGTGATGGTCAGTTAAATGGACACTAGTTTATACAGGTGATGGTCAGTTAAATGGACACTAGTATATACAGGTGATGGGCAGTTAAATAGACACTAGTTTATACACGTGATGGTCAGTTTAAATAGACATTAGTGTATACCGGTGATGGTCAGTTAAATGGACACTAGTTTATACAGGTAATGGGCAGTTAAATAGACACTAGTTTATACAGGTGATGGGCAGTTAAATAGACACTAGTTTATACCGGTGATGGGCAGTTAAATAGACACTAGTTTATACAGGTGATGGGCAGTTAAATAGACACTAGTTTATACAGGTGATGGGCAGTTAAATGGACACTAGTTTATACAGGTGATGGTCATTTAAATGGACACTAGTTTATACAGGTGATGGTCAGTTAAATGGACACTAGTTTATACAGGTGATGGGCAGTTAAATAGACACTAGTTTATACACGTGATGGTCAGTTTAAATAGACATTAGTGTATACAGGTGATGGTCAGTTAAATGGACACAAGTTTATACAGGTGATGGTCAGTTAAATGGACATTAGTTTATACAGGTGATGGTCAGTTAAATGGACACTAGTTTATACAGGTGATGGGCAGTTAAATAGACACTAGTTTATACAGGTGATGGTCAGTTAAATAGACACTAGTTTATACACGTGATGGTCAGTTTTAATAGACATTAGTGTATACAGGTGATGGTCAGTTAAACGGACACTAGTTCATACAGGTGATGGTCAGTTAAATGGACACTAGTTCATGCACGTGATGGTCAGTTAAATGGACACTAGTTTATACAGGTGATGGTCAGTTAAATGGACACTAGTTTATACAGGTGATGGTCAGTTAAATGGACACTAGTTTATACAGGTGATGGGCAGTTAAATAGACACTAGGTTATACACGTGATGGTCAGTTTAAATAGACATTAGTGTGTACAGGTGATGGTCAGTTAAATGGACACTAGTTTATACAGGTGATGGTCAGTTAAATGGACACTAGTTTATACAGGTGATGGTCAGTTAAATGGACACTAGTTTATACAGGTGATGGTCAGTTAAATAGACACTAGTTTATACACGTGATGGTCAGTTTTAATAGACATTAGTGTATACAGGTGATGGTCAGTTAAACGGACATTAGTTTATACAGGTGATGGTCAGTTAAATGGACACTAGTTTATACAGGTGATGGGCAGTTAAATAGACACTAGTTTATACACGTGATGGTCAGTTTAAATAGACATTAGTGTATACAGGCGATGGTCAGTTAAATGGACACTAGTTTATACAGGTGATGGTCAGTTAAATGGACACTAGTTTATACAGGTGATGGGCAGTTAAATGGACACTAGTTTATACACTTGATGGTCAGTTTAAATAGACCTTAGTGTATACAGGTGATGGTCAGTTAAATAGACACTAGTTTATACAGGTGATGGTCAGTTAAATAGACACTAGTTTATACAGGTGATGGGCAGTTAAATGGACACTAGTTTATACAGGTGATGGTCAGTTAAATGGACACTAGTTCATACAGGTGATGGTCAGTTAAATGGACACTAGTTTATACAGGTGATGGTCAGTTAAATAGACACTAGTTTATACAGGTGATGGGCAGTTAAATAGACACTAGTTTATACAGGTGATGGGCAGTTAAATAGACACTAGTTTATACAGGTGATGGGCAGTTAAATAGACACTAGTTTATACAGGTGATGGGCAGTTAAATGGACACTAGTTTATACAGGTGATGGTCAGTTAAATGGACACTAGTTTATACAGGTGATGGGCAGTTTAAATAGACATTAGTGTATACACGTGATGGGCAGTTAAATGGACACTAGTTTATACAGGTGATGGTCAGTTAAATGGACACTAGTTTATACAGGTGACGGTCAGTTAAATGGACAATAGTTTATACAGG
The DNA here is from genome assembly GCA_963921405.1 of Cepaea hortensis. Taxonomy (NCBI): domain Eukaryota; kingdom Metazoa; phylum Mollusca; class Gastropoda; order Stylommatophora; family Helicidae; genus Cepaea; species Cepaea hortensis. The sequence goes on from OY992897.1 coordinate 7,434,221, forward strand.
TGATGGGCAGTTAAATGGACACAAGTTTATAATGGTGATGGTCAGTTAAATGGACACTAGTTTATACAGGTGATGGTCAGTTAAATGGACACTAGTTTATACAGGTGATGGGCAGTTTAAATAGACATTAGTGTATACACGTGATTGGCAGTTAAATGGACACTAGTTTATACAGGTGATGGTCAGTTAAATGGACACTAGTTCATACACGTGATGGTCAGTTAAATGGACACTAGTTTATACATGTGATGGTCAGTTAAATGGACACTAGTTTATACAGGTGATGGTCAGTTAAATGGACACTAGTATATACAGGTGATGGGCAGTTAAATAGACACTAGTTTATACACGTGATGGTCAGTTTAAATAGACATTAGTGTATACCGGTGATGGTCAGTTAAATGGACACTAGTTTATACAGGTAATGGGCAGTTAAATAGACACTAGTTTATACAGGTGATGGGCAGTTAAATAGACACTAGTTTATACCGGTGATGGGCAGTTAAATAGACACTAGTTTATACAGGTGATGGGCAGTTAAATAGACACTAGTTTATACAGGTGATGGGCAGTTAAATAGACACTAGTTTATACAGGTGATGGGCAGTTAAATGGACACTAGTTTATACAGGTGATGGTCATTTAAATGGACACTAGTTCATACAGGTGTTGGTCAGTTAAATGGACACTAGTTCATACACGTGATGGTCAGTTAAATGGACACTAGTTTATACAGGTGATGGTCAGTTAAATGGACACTAGTTTATACAGGTGATGGTCAGTTAAATGGACACTAGTTTATACAGGTGATGGGCAGATAAATAGACACTAGTTTATACACGTGATGGTCAGTTTAAATAGACATTAGTGTATACAGGTGATGGTCAGTTAAATGGACACTAGTTTATACAGGTGATGGTCAGTTAAATGGACACTAGTTTATACAGGTGATGGTCAGTTAAATGGACACTAGTTTATACAGGTGATGGGCAGTTAAATAGACACTAGTTTATACAGGTGATGGTCAGTTAAATAGACACTAGTTTATACACGTGATGGTCAGTTTTAATAGACATTAGTGTATACAGGTGATGGTCAGTTAAACGGACACTAGTTTATACAGGTGATGGTCAGTTAAATGGACACTAGTTTATACAGGTGATGGGCAGTTAAATAGACACTAGTTTATACACGTGATGGTCAGTTTAAATAGACATTAGTGTATGCAGGCGATGGTCAGTTAAATGGACACTAGTTTATACAGGTGATGGTCAGTTAAATGGACACTAGTTTATACAGGTGATGGGCAGTTAAATGGACACTAGTTTATACACGTGATGGTCAGTTTAAATAGACATTAGTGTATACAGGTGATGGTCAGTTAAATAGACACTAGTTTATACAGGTGATGGTCAGTTAAATAGACACTAGTTTATACAGGTGATGGGCAGTTAAATGGACACTAGTTTATACAGGTGATGGTCAGTTAAATGGACACTAGTTCATACAGGTGATGGTCAGTTAAATGGACACTAGTTTATACAGGTGATGGTCAGTTAAATAGACACTAGTTTATACAGGTGATGGGCAGTTAAATAGACACTAGTTTATACAGGTGATGGGCAGTTAAATAGACACTAGTTTATACAGGTGATGGGCAGTTAAATAGACACTAGTTTATACAGGTGATGGGCAGTTAAATGGACACTAGTTTATACAGGTGATGGGCAGTTAAATGGACACTAGTTTATACAGGTGATGGGCAGTTAAATAGACACTAGTTTATACAGGATATGGGCAGTTAAATAGACACTAGTTTATACAGGTGATGGGCAGTTAAATGGACACTAGTTTATACAGGTGATGGTCAGTTAAATGGACACTAGTTTATACAGGTGATGGTCAGTTAAATGGACACTAGTTTATACAGGTGATGGGCAGTTTAAATAGACAATAGTGTATACACGTGATGGGCAGTTAAATGGACACTAGTTTATACAGGTGATGGTCAGTTAAATGGACACTAGTTTATACAGGTGATGGTCAGTTAAATAGACACTAGTTTATACAGGTGATGGACAGTTAAATAGACACTAGTTTATACAGGTGATGGGCAGTTAAATGGACACTAGTTTATACAGGTGATGGGCAGTTAAATGGACACTAGTTTATACAGGTGATGGTCAGTTTAAATAGACACTAGTTTATACAGGTGATGGTCAGTTAAATAGACACTATTTCATACATGTGAAGGACAGTTACATGGCAACTATTTCACACATGTGAAAGACAGTTAAATGGACACTATTTCATACATGTGAAAGACAGTTAAAAGGACACTATTTCATACATGTGAAAGACAGTTAAAAGGACACTATTTCATTCATGTGAAAGACAGTTAAAAGGACACTATTTCATACATGTAAAAGAAAGTTAAATAGACACTAGTTTATACAGGTGATGGGCAGTTAAATAGACACTAGTTTATACAGATGATGGGCAGTTAAATAGACACTAGTTTATACAGGTGATGGGCAGTTAAATAGACACTAGTTTATACAGGTGATGGGCAGTTAAATGGACACTAGTTTATACAGGTGATGGGCAGTTAAATAGACACTAGTTTATACAGGTGATGGGCAGTTAAATAGACACTAGTTTATACAGGTGATGGGCAGTTAAATGGACACTAGTTTATACAGGTGATGGTCAGTTAAATGGACACTAGTTTATACAGGTGATGGTCAGTTAAATAGACACTAGTTTATACAGGTGATGGGCAGTTAAATAGACACTAGTTTATACAGGTGATGGGCAGTTAAATGGACACTAGTTTATACAGGTGATGGGCAGTTTAAATAGACATTAGTGTATACACGTGATGGGCAGTTAAATGGACACTAGTTTATACAGGTGATGGTCAGTTAAATGGACACTAGTTTATACAGGTGATGGTCAGTTAAATGGACACTAGTTTATACAGGTGATGGTCAGTTAAATAGACACTAGTTTATACAGGTGATGGGCAGTTAAATAGCCACTAGTTTATACAGGTGATGGGCAGTTAAATGGACACTAGTTTATACAGGTGATGGGCAGTTTAAATAGACATTAGTGTATACACGTGATGGGCAGTTACATGGACAACTAGTTTATACAGGTGATGGTCAGTTAAATGGACACTAGTTTATACAGGTGATGGTCAGTTAAATGGACACTAGTTTATACAGGTGATGGTCAGTTAAATAGACACTAGTTTATACAGGTGATGGGCAGTTAAATAGACACTAGTTTATACAGGTGATGGGCAGTTAAATGGACACTAGTTTATACAGGTGATGGGCAGTTAAATGGACACTAGTTTATACAGGTGATGGTCAGTTAAATGGACACTAGTTCATACACGTGATGGTCAGTTAAATGGACACTAGATTATACATGTGATGGTCAGTTAAATGGACACTAGTTTATACAGGTGATGGTCAGTTAAATGGACACTAGTATATACAGGTGATGGGCAGTTAAATAGACACTAGTTTATACACGTGATGGTCAGTTTAAATAGACATTAGTGTATACTGGTGATGGTCAGTTAAATGGACTCTAGTTTATACAGGTAATGGGCAGTTAAATAGACACTAGTTTATACAGGTGATGGGCAGTTAAATAGACACTAGTTTATACCGGTGATGGGCAGTTAAATAGACACTAGTTTATACAGGTGATGGGCAGTTAAATAGACACTAGTTTATACAGGTGATGGGCAGTTAAATAGACACTAGTTTATACAGGTGATGGGCAGTTAAATGGACACTAGTTTATACAGGTGATGGTCATTTAAATGGACACTACTTCATACAGGTGATGGTCAGTTAAATGGACACTAGTTCATACACGTGATGGTCAGTTAAATGGACACTAGTTTATACAGGTGATGGTCAGTTAAATGGACACTAGTTTATACAGGTGATGGTCAGTTAAATGGACACTAGTTTATACAGGTGATGGGCAGTTAAATAGACACTAGTTTATACACGTGATGGTCAGTTTAAATAGACATTACTGTATACAGGTGATGGTCAGTTAAATGGACACTAGTTTATACAGGTGATGGTCAGTTAAATGGACACTAGTTTATGCAGGTGATGGTCAGTTAAATGGACACTAGTTTATACAGGTGATGGGCAGTTAAATAGACACTAGTTTATACAGGTGATGGTTAGTTAAATAGACACTTGTTTATACACGTGATGGTCAGTTTTAATAGACATTAGTGTATACAGGTGATGGTCAGTTAAACGGACACTAGTTTATACAGGTGATGGTCAGTTAAATGGACACTAGTTTATACAGGTGATGGGCAGTTAAATAGACACTAGTTTATACACGTGATGGTCAGTTTAAATAGACATTAGTGTATACAGGCGATGGTCAGTTAAATGGACACTAGTTTATACAGGTGATGGTCAGTTAAATGGACACTAGTTTATACAGGTGATGGGCAGTTAAATAGACACTAGTTTATACACGTGATGGTCAGTTTAAATAGACCTTAGTGTATACAGGTGATGGTCAGTTAAATAGACACTAGTTTATACAGGTGATGGTCAGTTAAATAGACACTAGTTTATACAGGTGATGGGCAGTTAAATGGACACTAGTTTATACAGGTGATGGTCAGTTAAATGGACACTAGTTCATACAGGTGATGGTCAGTTAAATAGACACTAGTTTATACAGGTGATGGTCAGTTAAATAGACACTAGTTTATACAGGTGATGGGCAGTTAAATAGACACTAGTTTATACACGTGATGGGCAGTTAAATAGACACTAGTTTATACAGGTGATGGGCAGTTAAATAGACACTAGTTTATACAGGTGATGGGCAGTTAAATGGACACTAGTTTATACAGGTGATGGGCAGTTAAATAGACACTAGTTTATACAGGTGATGGGCAGTTAAATAGACACTAGTTTATACAGGTGATGGGTAGTTAAATGGACACTAGTTTATACAGGTGATGGGCAGTTAAATAGACACTAGTTTATACAGGATATGGGCAGTTAAATAGACACTAGTTTATACAGGTGATGGGCAGTTAAATAGACACTAGTTTATACAGGTGATGGTCAGTTAAATGGACACTAGTTTATACAGGTGATGGTCAGTTAAATGGACACTAGTTTATACAGGTGATGGGCAGTTTAAATAGACAATAGTGTATACACGTGATGGGCAGTTAAATGGACACTAGTTTATACAGGTGATGGTCAGTTAAATGGACACTAGTTTATACAGGTGATGGTCAGTTAAATGGACACTAGTTTATACAGGTGATGGTCAGATAAATAGACACTAGTTTATACAGGTGATGGACAGTTAAATAGACACTAGTTTATACAGGTGATGGGCAGTTAAATGGACACTAGTTTATACAGGTGATGGGCAGTTAAATGGACACTAGTTTATACAGGTGATGGTCAGTTTAAATAGACACTAGTTTATACAGGTGATGGTCAGTTAAATAGACACTATTTCATACATGTGATTGACAGTTACATGGCAACTATTTCACACATGTGAAAGACAGTTAAAAGGACACTATTTCATACATGTGAAAGACAGTTAAAAGAACACTATTTCATACATGTGAAAGACAGTTAAAAGGACACTATTTCATTCATATGAAAGACAGTTAAAAGGACACTATTTCATACATGTGAAAGACAGTTAAATAGACACTAGTTTATACAGGTGATGGGCAGTTAAATAGACACTAGTTTATACAGATGATGGGCAGTTAAATAGACACTAGTTTATACAGGTGATGGGCAGTTAGACACTAGTTTATACAGGTGATGGGCAGTTAAATGGACACTAGTTTATACAGGTGATGGGCAGTTAAATAGACACTAGTTTATACAGGTGATGGGCAGTTAAATAGAAACTAGTTTATACAGGTGATGGGCAGTTAAATGGACACTAGTTTATACAGGTGATGGTCAGTTAAATGGACACTAGTTTATACAGGTGATGGTCAGTTAAATAGACACTAGTTTATACAGGTGATGGGCAGTTAAATAGACACTAGTTTATACAGGTGATAGGCAGTTAAATGGACACTAGTTTATACAGGTGATGGGCAGTTTAAATAGACATTAGTGTATACACGTGATGGGCAGTTAAATGGACACTAGTTTATACAGGTGATGGTCAGTTAAATGGACACTAGTTTATACAGGTGATGGTCAGTTAAATGGACACTAGTTTATACAGGTGATGGTCAGTTAAATAGACACTAGTTTATACAGGTGATGGGCAGTTAAATAGACACTAGTTTATACAGGTGATGGGCAGTTAAATGGACACTAGTTTATACAGGTGATGGGCAGTTTAAATAGACATTAGTGTATACACGTGATGGGCAGTTAAATGGACCACTAGTTTATACAGGTGATGGTCAGTTAAATGGACACTAGTTTATACAGGTGATGGTCAGTTAAATGGACACTAGTTTATACAGGTGATGGTCAGTTAAATAGACACTAGTTTATACACGTGATGGGCAGTTAAATAGACACTAGTTTATACAGGTGATGGGCAGTTAAATGGACACTAGTTTATACAGGTGATGGGCAGTTAAATGGACACTAGTTTATACAGGTGATGGTCAGTTTAAATAGACACTAGTTTATACAGGTGATGGTCAGTTAAATAGACACTATTTCATACATGTGAAGGACAGTTACATGGCAACTATTTCACACATGTGAAAGACAGTTAAAAGGACACTATTTCATACATGTGAAAGACAGTTAAAAGGACACTATTTCATACATGTGAAAGACAGTTAAAAGGAAACTATTTCATACATGTGAAAGACAGTTAAAAGGACACTATTTCATACATGTGAAAGACAGATAAATAGACACTAGTTTATACAGGTGATGGGCAGTTTAATAGACACTAGTTTATACAGGTGATGCGCAGTTAAATAGACACTAGTTTATACAGGTGATGGGCAGTTAAATGGTCACTAGTTTATACAGGTGATGGGCAGTTAAATAGACACTAGTTTATACAGGTGATGGGCAGTTAAATAGACACTAGTTTATACAGGTGATGGGCAGTTAAATGGACACTATTTTATACAGGTGATGGTCAGTTAAATGGACACTAGTTTATACAGGTGATGGTCAGTTAAATGTACACTAGTTTATACAGGTGATGGTCAGTTAAATAGACACTAGTTTATACAGGTGATGGGCAGTTAAATAGACACTAGTTTATACAGGTGATGGGCAGTTAAATGGACACTAGTTTATACAGGTGATGGGCAGTTAAATGGAAACTAGTTTATACAGGTGATGGTCAGTTTAAATAGACACTAGTTTATACAGGTGATGGTCAGTTAAATAGACACTATTTCATACATGTGATAGACAGTTAAATGGACACTATTTCACACATGTGAAAGACAGTTAAAAGGACATTATTTCATACATGTGAAGGACAGTTACATGGCAACTATTTCACACATGTGAAGGACAGTTAAAAGGACACTATTTCATACAGTGAAAGACAGTTAAAAGGACACTATTTCATACATGTGAAGGACAGTTAAAAGGAAACTATTTCATACATGTGAAAGACAGTTAAAAGGACACTATTTCATACATGTGAAGGATAGTTACATGGAAACTATTTCACACATGTGAAAGACAGTTAAAAGGACACTATTTCATACATGTGAAGGACAGTTAAAAGGACACTATTTCATACATGTGAAAGACAGTTAAAAGGACACTATTTCATACATGTGAAGGACAGTTAAAAGGACACTATTTCATACATGTGAAGGACAGTTACATGGCAACTATTTCACACATGTGAAGGACAGTTAAAAGGACACTATTTCATACATGTGAAAGACAGTTAAAAGGACACTATTTCATGCATGTGAAGGACAGTTAAAAGGACACTATTTCATACATGTGAAGGACAGTTACATGGACACTATTTCACACATGTGAAGGACAGTTAAAAGGACACTATTTCACACATGTGAAAGACAGTTAAAAGGACACTATTTCATACATGTGAAGGACAGTTAAAGGACACTATTTCATACATGTGAAGGACAGTTAAAAGGACACTATTTCACACATGTGAAAGACAGTTAAAAGGACACTATTTCATACATGTGAAGGACAGTTAAAGGACACTATTTCATACATGTGAAGGACAGTTAAAAGGACACTATTTCATACATGTGAAAGACAGTTAAAAGGAAACTATTTCATACATGTGAAGGACAGTTAAAAGGACACTATTTCATACATGTGAAAGACAGTTAAAAGGACACTATTTCATACATGTGAAGGACAGTTACATGGCAACTATTTCACACATGTGAAAGACAGTTAAAAGGACACTATTTCATACATGTGAAGGACAGTTAAAAGGACACTATTTCATACATGTGAAGGACAGTTAAAAGGACACTATTTCATACATGTGAAGGACAGTTAAAAGGACACTATTTCATACATGTGAAAGACAGTTAAAAGGACACTATTTCATACATGTGAAGGACAGTTAAAAGGACACTATTTCACACATGTGAAGGACAGTTACATGGACACTATTTCACACATGTGAAGGAAAGTTAAATGGACACTATTTCACACATGTGAAAGACAGTTACATGGCAACTATTTCACACATGTGAAGGACAGTTAAAAGGACACTATTTCATACATGTGAAAGACAGTTAAAAGGACACTATTTCATATATGTGAAGGACAGTTAAAAGGACACTATTTCATACATGTGAAGGACAGTTACATGGACACTATTTCACACATGTGACGGACAGTTAAAAGGACACTATTTCACACATGTGAAAGACAGTTAAAAGGACACTATTTCATACATGTGAAAGACAGTTAAAAGGACACTATTTCACACATGTGAAAGACAGTTAAAAGGACACTATTTCATACATGTGAAGGACAGTTACATGGACACTATTTCACACCTGTGAAGGAAAGTTAAAAGGACACTATTTCACACATGTGAAGGACAGTTAAATGGACACCATTTCATATGTGAAGGATAGTTAAATGGACACTATTTCATGCATGTGAAGGACAGTTAAATGGAGACTATTTAATACATGTAAAGGACAGTTAAATAGACACTATTTCATACATGTGATAGACAGTTAAATGGACACTATTTCATTCATTGAAGGACAGTGAAATGGAAACCATTTCATACATGCAAAGGACAGTTAAATGAACACCATTTCATACATGTGAAGGACAGTTAAATGGACACCATTTCATACATGCAAAGGACAGTTAAATGGACACAATTTCATACATGTGAAGAACAGTTAAATGGACCCATTTCATACACGTAAAGGACAGTCAAATGGACGCCATTTCATACATGTGAAGGACAGTTAAATGGACACCATTTCCTACATGTAAAGAACAGTTAAATGGACACCATTTCCTACATGTAAAGGACAGTTAAATGGACATTAGTATTTGCGACACTGGTGAAGGTCAATGTCAGTGGCATCAGGTTATGAAACAGTGACGATGGGCATGATCATGTTCACTAGTTTATGTGTCGATAATAATGGACAAAAGACAAATCCTACATTTAACATGTAGCACGATGATGCAGACATGCAAGTAATTTCAATGGTAATTGTATTATGGCTGTACTTACTGAGATCTTGTGACGTAGATTGTCCGTCAATTACAAGACAAATCACTTTGGCAACACCAGGTCGTCCGTGGAGTTTAAATTCATCCTGAGCTGCTTCAAGTGCCAAATGTGTATCTGTTGTGCCACTCTTATACTTCATAGCCGATATCTCCTGTGGATATACAAGTGGATACAAGTGGCATATTGAGACAATCTTGTCCGTTGACGCTCTAGCCAATATCCCCTGTGGAGACACAAGTGGATACAAGTGGCATATTGAGACAAACGTGTCCTTTCTCGCTTTAACCAATATCCCTGTGGATACACAAGAGGCGAATTGAGACAATGATGTTCTTTCCCGCGTTAGCCAATATCCCCTGCGGATATTCAAGAAGCATATTGAGACAATCGTGTCCTTTCTCGCTTTAGTCAATATCCCCTGCGGATATACAAGAGGCATATTGTGACAGTCGTGTCCTTTCCCGCTTTAGCCAATATCCCTTGCGGATATACAAGAGGCTGATTGAGACAATCACGTCCCTTCCCGCTTTAGCCTATTTTGGACCAGAGGACCTCAGTCAACTAACTCCAAATCGGCACATTCAGCTAACATCCAGGCAGCTACGTCCAAATCTGACCACGTATTAATCATTAGTTTCGGCTTCTCCTCTCCGTTTGTGTTTTCCTGTAGTTCTGTTGCCCTGTGGATTCCAACATAGGTTATATTCTCCTCGGATGCTCTCAATACAGGGCCTTTCCCTCGCCAGTGTCATTTCTTCATCTTTTGTTTTACTTGTATTAACGTAGTTATCTCCGCAAGCTCAACAAAGACGATTTTGCCATAATAGAATTATAATAGAATTTTAGAATTATAATATTATAATAGAACTAGTTCTTTATTTTGTGCAGGCACCATTTAATCAATGTGTGCAGTGTGTTAGTAATTGTTTTAGTTGTTCTTCAGTTCCTGGCCCGTACAGTAGTGCACATTTAATGTTAGAATTGGATATTTTATGTTTGGTGTTGCGTTTAATTTCTTCTGAATTCCATACATTTCTTAGTGCTATGAAAGCTTCATTTGCATTTTTCATTTCTAGGTTGATATCTCTGTACGCCCCAACCCATAATCTTTGCTGACATTGTGACCTAAATTAAGTGTATGATTGCACATGTAGAACTGAGAGTTCCCGAGGGACAGAGTGTTATTGTTTGCTTGTGTTATCGCATGACATCAGCGGCGACAGAGGAGGCTAGGGCGCGAGACTGTTTCCCCGATTCCGTTATACACTATATCTGCAAGGTCAGTTTGAGTTCACCTGGGATGAGTTAAGTCGAGAACCCAGTTATGATATTTCCATACGTGATCGGTTCTCATCCTCAACGGCCAGCAAAGAGTCCCAATAATAATGATACCAGTTCAGTCTGAGCTCGTGTCCGTCTGGCCTTTCCTCGGATTATTGGATATTTGTCAGATAGTCGGGTCACTGCTTGCAGCCCATTTTATTTAGGTCGTCGTGATTCTTCTATTCGGTCACACTATTCACATAAAGGGCCCTGACCATATTTATTTAATCGTGCACAATTATACCACACAACGATGCAGACCCAGCCAAACTGCCCGCCTGATAGTTTCCCACCATACCGACATGTCCTTTGAGGAAAGATCGAATAGACGCTCCCAATTGCAAAGTCCATGTAGGACAATATATCTAGCTAACTAAATCTGTTGGATACCATCTTATTTATCAGCCTATGGATCAGTTTGCAACTCTATGTTGTCTACTCTGGGTTATTGTTGTGAACAACCTGAAGTCAGTGCGGTTGTAGTTTCTGAGATGGATGTTGAAGAGAACAACCTAAAACCAGTACGGTTGTAGTTTCTGAGATGGATGTTGAAGAGAACAACCTGAAACCAGTACGGTTGTAGTTTCTGAGATGGATGTTGAAGAAAACAAACGCTGAAGCACTGTCAGCTGTAGGTGGTACAAATTAACACATCTAAGCAAGAGGAAGTGTCAAACAGAATACACTGGGCATATCAGCGGAGCAGGGGATCCCCGGCAGAGCAGGAGGCCTGCCTCACAGCACCTTGATCTTGTGCTAGGGCCGCCTTCGCTTTGGAGCCAGGACTGGTTTCCATGACTGCCCTCACGGTCAAGCCAGCATTAAGTGAGTGCTAGGGAAAGTACAGAAGTAAAGGCAACTGGTTTGAAGTGACGACATCTATCGAGTCTCGATTCGTATACACATATGAGACTCGTCCATGTATGCAATATGCATTATGATATGAAAAGAGGTAATCTACTCCTAACTGTAAATGTTCTCTGTGTACAGTAATCGCATCTTCTAAATGTGTAATACCAACACAAAAAATATGATCTCATGTCATAAATATAATGTTACCTTCCGTATTTTCAGGCCGTCCCCGGTTAAACCACAGACAGTATAGGCATGACTTGCAAATGTAATCACTGCAATGCGTATTGTTGATTCGCTAATAACGACTGTATCCACATATCTACTGATGAAATCAAAGTTGAACTTGTAATTTTTCTTCCCCATGCTGGCCGATGAATCAATTACGAATATGAGATCCAGTTGTATTGCAGGCGAACTCGACGTGTCTGAAATATAACATGTTCGAAAGTACAAATTGCAGTTTAAATACAGCGTCATGTGAAGTAGTTAGCCATGGTTCCCTACTGGCTGGAGTCACATGTCTGCCAGCCCGGTGGTCACATGAAGTAGTTAGCCATGGTTCCCTACTGGCTGGAGTCACATGTCTGCCAGACCGGTGGTCACGTGAAGTAGTTTGCCGTGGTTCCCTACTGGCTGGAGTCACATGTCTGCCAGCCCGGTGGTCACGTGAAGTAGTTTGCCATGGTTCCCTACTGGCTGGAGTCACATGTCTGCCAGCCCGGTGGTCACATGAAGTAGTTAGCCATGGTTCCCTACTGGCTGGAGTAACGTGTCTGCCAGCCCGGTGGTCACATAAAGTAGTTAGCCATGGTTCCCTACTGGCTGGAGTCACGTGTCTGCCAGCCCGGTGGTCACATGAAGTAGTTAGCCATGGTTCCCTATTGGCTAGTCTCACATGTCTGCCAGCCCGGTGGTCACATGAAGTAGTTAGCCATGGTTTCCTATTGGCTAGTCTCACATGTCTGCCAGCCCGGTGGTCACATGAAGTAGTTAGCCATGGTTCCCTAATGGCTGGAGTCACATGCCTGCCAGCCCGGTGGTCACATGAAGTAGTTAGCAATGCTTCCCTACTGGCTGGAGTCACATGTCTGCCAGCCCGGTGGTCACATGAAGTAGTTAGCCATGGTTCCCTATTGGCTAGTCTCACATGTCTGCCAGCCCGGTGGTCACATGAAGTAGCTAGCCATGTTTCCCTACTGGCTGGAGTCACATGTCTGCCAGCCCGGTGGTCACATGAAGTAGCTAGCCATGGTTCCCTACTGGCTGGAGTCACATGTCTGCCAGCCCGGTGGTCACATGAAGTAGTTAGCCATGATTCCCTACTGGCTGGAGTCACATGTCTGCCAGCCGGGTGGTCACATAAAGTAGTTAGCCATGGTTCCCTACTGGCTGGAGTGAAATGTCTGCCAGCCCGGTGGTCACATGAAGTAGTTAGCCATGGTTCCCTACTGGCTGGAGTCACATGTCTGCCAGCCCGGTGGTCACATGAAGTAGTTAGCCATGATTCCCTACTGGCTGGAGTCACATGTCTGCCAGCCCGGTGGTCACATGAAGTAGTTAGCCATGGTTCCCTACTGGCTGGAGTCACATGTCTGCCAGCCCGGTGGTCACATGAAGTAGTTAGCCATGGTTCCCTACTGGCTGGAGTCACATGTCTGCCAGCCCGGTGGTCACATGAAGTAGTTAGCCATGGTTCCCTATTGGCTGGAGTCACATGTCTGCCAGCCCGGTGGTCACATGAAGTAGTTAGCCATGGTTCCCTACTGGCTGGAGTCACGTGTCTGCCAGCCCGGTGGTCACATGAAGTAGTTAGCCATGGTTCCCTACTGGCTGGAGTCACATGTCTGCCATCCCGGTGGTCACATGAAGTAGTTAGCCATGGTTCCCTACTGGCTGGAGTCACATGTCTGCCATCCCGGTGGTCACATGAAGTAGTTAGCCATGGTTCCCTACTGGCTGGAGTCACATGTCTGCCAGCCCGGTGGTTACATGAAGAAGTTAGCCATGATTCCCTACTGACTGGAGTCATGTGTCTGCCAGCCCGGTGGTCACATGAAGTAGTTAGCCATGGTTCCCTATTGGCTAGTCTCACATGTCTGCCAGTCCGGTGGCCACATGAAGTAGTTTGCCGTGGTTCCCTACTGGCTGGAGTCACATGTCTGCCAGCCCGGTGGTCACGTGAAGTAGTTTGCCATGGTTCCCTACTGGCTGGAGTCACATGTCTGCCAGCCCGGTGGTCACATGAAGTAGTTAGCCATGGTTCCCTACTGGCTGGAGTAACGTGTCTGCCAGCCCGGTGGTCACATAAAGTAGTTAGCCATGGTTCCCTACTGGCTGGAGTCACGTGTCTGCCAGCCCGGTGGTCACATGAAGTAGTTAGCCATGGTTCCCTATTGGCTAGTCTCACATGTCTGCCAGCCCGGTGGTCACATGAAGTAGTTAGCCATGGTTTCCTATTGGCTAGTCTCACATGTCTGCCAGCCCGGTGGTCACATGAAGTAGTTAGCCATGGTTCCCTAATGGCTGGAGTCACATGCCTGCCAGCCCGGTGGTCACATGAAGTAGTTAGCAATGCTTCCCTACTGGCTGGAGTCACATGTCTGCCAGCCCGGTGGTCACATGAAGTAGTTAGCCATGGTTCCCTATTGGCTAGTCTCACATGTCTGCCAGCCCGGTGGTCACATGAAGTAGCTAGCCATGTTTCCCTACTGGCTGGAGTCACATGTCTGCCAGCCCGGTGGTCACATGAAGTAGCTAGCCATGGTTCCCTACTGGCTGGAGTCACATGTCTGCCAGCCCGGTGGTCACATGAAGTAGTTAGCCATGATTCCCTACTGGCTGGAGTCACATGTCTGCCAGCCGGGTGGTCACATAAAGTAGTTAGCCATGGTTCCCTACTGGCTGGAGTGAAATGTCTGCCAGCCCGGTGGTCACATGAAGTAGTTAGCCATGGTTCCCTACTGGCTGGAGTCACATGTCTGCCAGCCCGGTGGTCACATGAAGTAGTTAGCCATGATTCCCTACTGGCTGGAGTCACATGTCTGCCAGCCCGGTGGTCACATGAAGTAGTTAGCCATGGTTCCCTACTGGCTGGAGTCACATGTCTGCCAGCCCGGTGGTCACATGAAGTAGTTAGCCATGGTTCCCTACTGGCTGGAGTCACATGTCTGCCAGCCCGGTGGTCACATGAAGTAGTTAGCCATGGTTCCCTATTGGCTGGAGTCACATGTCTGCCAGCCCGGTGGTCACATGAAGTAGTTAGCCATGGTTCCCTACTGGCTGGAGTCACGTGTCTGCCAGCCCGGTGGTCACATGAAGTAGTTAGCCATGGTTCCCTACTGGCTGGAGTCACATGTCTGCCATCCCGGTGGTCACATGAAGTAGTTAGCCATGGTTCCCTACTGGCTGGAGTCACATGTCTGCCATCCCGGTGGTCACATGAAGTAGTTAGCCATGGTTCCCTACTGGCTGGAGTCACATGTCTGCCAGCCCGGTGGTTACATGAAGAAGTTAGCCATGATTCCCTACTGACTGGAGTCATGTGTCTGCCAGCCCGGTGGTCACATGAAGTAGTTAGCCATGGTTCCCTATTGGCTAGTCTCACATGTCTGCCAGTCCGGTGGCCACATGAAGTAGTTTGCCATGGTTCCCTACTGGCTGGAGTCACATGTCTGCCAGCCCGGTGGTCACATGAAGTAGTTAGCCATGGTTCCCTACTGGCTGGAGTCACATGTCTGCCAGCCCTGTGGTCACATGAAGTAGTTAGCCATGGTTCCCTATTGGCTGGACTCACATGTCTGCCAGCATTGTGGTCACATGAAGTAGTTAGCCATGGTTCCCTATTGGCTGGACTCACATGTCTGCCAGCCCGATGGCCACATGAAGTAGTTAGCCATGGTTCCCTATTGGCTGGACTCACATGTCTGCCAGCCCGATGGCCACATGAAGTAGTTAGCCATGGTTCCCTACTGGCTGGAGTCATATGTCTGCCAGCCCGATGGTCACATGAAGTAGTTAGCCATGGTTCCCTACTGGCTGGAGTCATATGTCTGCCAGCCCGATGGTCACATGAAGTAGTTAGCCATGGTTCCCTTTTGGCTGGACTCACATGTCGGCCAGCTCGGAGGCCATGTTGTTCAAATCCTCATCGAAGTAAAAAAAAAAAAAAATAAAAAAAAACTGACCTTATTTGCAACACCCAATCATCCTTTACTGGGTACAAGCAAATGCAATGCGAAACAAACTTGTGGGTCCAGGTGAAGAAGGCGGGGGAACATATTGAGAACCCATATGTGGACAGAATGAGATGCGGGGGACAGGCAGGGGTTCTGGAAGAATCCCGAAACTGAGAGGGAAGGCCAGGAGAAGTTTTAATCAGATAAAGGTGGGAACGATTAGTAGTATGACTCTTCGCTGACTGTTGAACGAGGGGACAGAGCACGTATCGGAATGTCCTGAGTGCAGTGATGTCCGTTCTTAACTCAACTCAACTCATACTGGCTCTAGTGCTGGGAGGAGTGGTGTTCCAGTCTATCTCCCCTTTGGCCAACAACGAGAGTTCTCCGACAGCACTCAAGGCGTTGTCAACGTAACGTTCTAACCGTTACACCAACGCCAATATTGCATACATCGCATACGTGAAGATATTGTCACATGGCAATTACTTCCGTTGGCATGTCAAATCTTATGTTGTTGCATATTCTAGGTCTTCACAAAATAAGTGGGGTGGTCAGTCTCTTTCCCCGTCGGCTGTCCTTCTCTGACAATTCTCACACAATATTTGTTTAATATTTAGTTTCATGAGTCTGGGTCGACACTAATTCACTGTTGTTCGGACAAAAATGATCCGGCCTCTGCTGGCGATTTCAGTCGGACCACTGGCTTGGGAGACAAGTGACTCAACCACTATGTCACAGCAAGATACAATAGTAACTATAATCACCATTGCTGGCAGGCAATGTGGTAGACATTGTCAGAAGTTGTCAGTATGTGAAGCACGATAACGCACACAGCATTTATAGAACATCTTAGCGTTGTCTCCTCTACTTCCGGTTTGTGTGTGTGTGTGGCCACGATATAACAATGCCAACAATACGAGTATTGTCTGATCAATAACTAAATAAATAAATACATAAATAAATAAATAAATAAATAAACTGCGTCTGTTTCTGGTTCTGTGTGATAATTGGATGTTTACGTGTAATAGGTAGCTGTTTATTGTTATATGGTGTATGGATGAAATAACGTATGAGAGGAAAGAGAGAAGAAGGGCCTGCGTGCCCAATTCTTAACCTTTTTAAAATAAAGTTTGTTCGTTCGTGCGTTCGTTTCTTATGGGTATTGGATAGCTGTTAATGGTTATGTGTTGGCTGTTTATGGTTATGTGTCAGCTATTTATGGTTATGCGTGTTAATTAGCTGTTTTTTGTTCTGCTGGCTAGTTAGCTTTTCTGTTTCTGCTGGCTAGTTGGATGTTTCTGTTTCTGCTGGCTAGTTGGATGTTTCTGTTTCTGCTAGCTAGTTGGCTTTTTCCGGTTCTGCCGGATATTTTGCTGTTTGTACTTCTGTATGTCAGTTCGATGTTTATTTCGGATTCTGCATATTATCTGGATGTTTATTTTTCTATATGTTAGCTGTTTGTATCTGCTTTTGCATTTTATTTAGCTGATTCTAGCTCTGCATGTTATTTTGCTGTTTCTGGTCTTGCATGTTATTTGGCTATCCCTGGTTTCGCGTGTTATTTATTTGTTTATAGTTCTGCATGTTATTTAGCTGTTTGTGATTCTGCATGTTAATTAGCTGTTTCTGTGTAAGTTGGCTGTTTATATCTCGTTCTGTATGTTAGATATCTATTTATTTATGTTTATGTGTCAGTTAGTGGTTTATGTCTCGTTCAGTAAGTTAGATATCTATTTATTTCTGTTTCTGTGTCAGTTGGCGGTTTATATCTCGTTCTGTGTGTTAAATATCTATTTATTTCTGTTTATGTTTCAGTTAGCTGTTTCTATCTCGTTCTCATGTTAGTTATTTATTTCTGTTTCTGTGTCATTTAGCTATTTATATCTCGTTCTGCATGTTAGGTATTTATTTATTTCTGGTTTTGTCTGTTAGTTAGCTGTTTCTGCTTCTGCATACCACGGGGCTATTTCTGCTACTGTGTGTTAGTTAGGTGACTCTGGTTCTGCGACTTAGTTTCATGTTTCTGCATGTTATCTTGCTGTTTCTAGTAATGCACGTTATTTATCTATTTCTGATTGTGCATGGCATATTGCGATGTCTAGTTTTGCGTGTTATTTGGTTGTTTAAGGTTTTGTATGTTATTTGGCTGTCTCTGCATATAGTTATGCACGTTATTTATCTGTTTCTAGTTATGCATGTTATTTAACCGTCTCTCGTTCTGCATGTTATTTAGCTGTTTCTGGTTCTAGTTGTGCATATTATTTAGCTGTTTCTGGTTTTGCATTTTATTTGACTGGTTCTAGTTGTACATGTTGTTTGGCTGTTTCTGGTTTTGAGTGTTATTTGGCTGTTTCTGGTTATGCAGGATATTTGGCTGGCTCTAATACTGAATGTTGTTTAGCTGTGTTTGCATGTGTGTTGTTGTTGTTTGTGATATTTTGGATGAGCATTTTTACTGTAGGCTGCCTCTGATACGCTTATGCGCTTGTGAAAATTAACTTACCAGGTGGAGGTGGTTGTTGTGGGGGACCTGAAATACAAAGAAACATAAAACAATCATTAGTTAACTGTGTTAGTTAGCTGTTTCTCCTTCTGCATAATACTGGGTTATTTCTGCTTCTGTGTGTTAGCTGACAATGGTTCTGAGGGTTAGTTTCATGTTTCTGATTCTATCGTGTATGTTACCTATTTATGGTTTTAACGGTCAATTATCTGTTTCTCGCTCTGCATGTTATTTAGCGGTTTCTAGTTATGGATGTTATGTAGCTGTTTCTGGTTCTGCATGCTATTTAGCTGTTTCTGGTTCTGCATGTTATTTAGCTGTTTTAGTTTTGCATGTCATTTAGCTATTTCTAGTTATGTATGTCATATAGTTGTTTCAAGTTCTGCATGGTATTTAGCTGTTTCTAGTTATGGATGTTATGTAGCTGTTTGTAGTTATGCATGCTATTAAGCGATTTATTATTCTGTGTGTTATATAGATGATTCTAGTTCTGTATGTTGTCTAGCTGGTTCTAGTTTTGCATGTTTTTTTAGCCGTTTCTGATTCTGCATGCGTGGTGTTGTTTTTGATATTTCGGCTGAGCATTGTGAGTGTGCCGGTCTCTCTGGCTGTGGGGTTACAACACTTTCTCGCTGTAATCCCGTTTATCACGCAGAGTCTCGCAGCGGAGCGAGAACTGAGGTGGTTCGACCCCCGCTCGTGACTTGCGGATACTGAGCCTGCCGCTCAGAAAGCAATGGCAAACTACTGAGCGTAATCTTGCCAAGAGATCAACAGACAGCTGAAAGATGCTGCTGTTGACAGCTAAGTCCTGTAAAAGGATACGCAAAACATTTTTTTATTGTGAGTGTGGGCGTCCTCTGACATGATTCATTCATTCATTCAGTAGCATGTCCTTTGCAGAACCTCGCTCCCATAACAACCTTCCGGAAAACCTCTCGATCACAAGCAAGATGTCCCGCGTCTGATACACCCATCTGGAGATCATCCGCCACATCCTGCACCCATCTTCTCTTTGGCCTTCCTCTTCCTCTCTTCCCAGGCATATACCCTTCCATTATTGTTCTCTCCAAACTGTCGTGACGTTTCAAGTGACCAAAATACTTCAATTTTCTTTGTTTTATCGTCTTTAATAGCCATCCCTCCTCAATATTCAACTCTTGAAGTATGGGTGCATTTGTTCTTTTCTTTACCCAAGATATTCTTAGAACTCGTCTATAACATTTATATTCAAAGGCATGTATGCGCTGTTCAGCTTGTTTAGTAAGTGTCCATGTCTCACAGGCGTATGTTGCAATGGGAAAGATGCATGATCTTAAAAATCTAATTTTTGTAGTTCTGTCTGTCCCACACCATAATTTATTCATCTGTTTTAGTCTTTGAAGACCAATGGATAGTCGCCATTTAATTTCTTTCATTGTGTCACCATTATTCGTAATCAATGACCCAAGATATTCAAAATTTTCCACCACGTCCAATTTTCTCCCATTAATGTATATTTCTTTCTCCATAGTAGTTTTATCTGTATGCATTATCTTAGTTTTTGCTATGGTAAGATATAAGTTGTGATTTTCACTATTCAATTGGGTTGAGGCTATTAGGTTTTCTATGCCATTCTGTGTTGTGGATAGTAATACTGTATCATCAGCATATCGAATCTCTGGTATGTCATGACCGCCGATATTTAGGGCATCATATGGCTCCCTGTTTATATCATGATTATGTGCTTGTAACAGTCAACTTACCAGTTGAAGGTAGTGGTTCTGGAGCATCTGTAAAGTAAACAGTGGTAACGCAATCATTAGTTACCTGTGTTAATTGTGTTTTCAATTACTTGACTTTGATTATAATAATTTTGTTTCACATCACCTAGTCTCATACTATCACCGAGATGTGGCTCAGTGGAGTGTCAAGAAGGCAGCATAGAATTCACAGTCCTCCACTAGTATCTGTCCTCAACATCGCACAAATGTGGAAATAGCATACACCTTGTTAGCGCTGTCAGTATGGAAGTTACTACTTGCGGACAATTAGATCTTTGCTTTCCGGAGCCTTCAGCTTCAGCAGCTTGTCTTATTTTAGACGTATTGGTATTACCTTTCATCTGGAGTAAACTAGGCAAGCTGAGAGAGGGAGCATGCTGCGTAGGCAACATATGGTCTCTAAATTCAACCCAGGTTTTGTGATGTGAAGAGGTATAAACCCATGTCACAAACTGTCGTCTGTCAAGACGGTAAGGTGCCAGCCATGACAGCCCATCATGGCAGCAGCTCGTTACTACACTTAGTGAAATACTTTAACAATGAGCACCATAGACCTGGAGCATAGGTGTACTAACTTCTGGTAGTTGGCTTTCGGTCGCCAGCATGGCGGTTAGGCATTGTGCCGTCAAGGCCTGTGGCATGTTTATGCTTGTGGCTACGGTTTGCAATCTCGTTTTCCTCATGTTGGACTTGTAGTACATGGTTCCGTCTCTCTGCTGAGTGAGTGCGTGGGCGACACCGTGAGCTGTGAAATTCGCGTGGAATGCTTTTACATCTGTACTGTACAGTGAAATGCATGTTCGGAGCAATGGCTACTGGCGAATTGAATATTTTGCCCTTTCGGCTCACGAGTGCATTTTTCGGGAGACTCCTGGGAGTACGCGCTGAATCTGCGGAGTTCGTGCTTTGTGCGACACTTTCGGCGGGGCGCCCTGCGGTAAGAGACCAAGCTATGTGAGAAAACCCGGGTCAGTGAGGTCTTTCTGGTGACTGCCGAGTCCATCAACGATGGACTGTGGTATTCGTGGATGAATTTTGTGTTGACATTCTGACGGTGGCATTATGCATAGTGTCACAGTGTACCTGTGCGGGCTTGTTGGATTGCCGAGATTGTCTATTCCACTTTTCACATTGGACAGTGGGGAGCATTTTGTGTGATATTCGCTGGCACGGGAATAGAGCATAATGGGGACGACCCGTTGCCGTGAAGTTGGAACCTCGACTAACTAACTAACTAATTAACTAACTAACTAACTAACTAACTAACTAACTAACTAACTAACTAACCAACCAACCAACCAACCAACCAGCCAGCCAGCCAGCCAACCAACCAACTAACTAACTAAACTGACTGACTGACTGACTGACTGACTGACTGGCTGGCTGTCTGGCTGGCTGGCTGGCTGGCTGGCTGGCTGGCTGGCTGGCTGACTTGCTGACTTGCTAGCTAACTAACTAACTAACTAACTAACTAACTAACTAACTTCTGGTAGTTGCGAATACTCTGAACATTCTTGTTCAAACCGGCATCTCTGATACCGCTTGCCTTGCGATCACGTCATTCCTCTTGGTCCAGCGCATATTTAGACGAACGATATAGACACAAACAATAGATTTTACGAGTTATTGCCTGGCAGATTTCGTTGCATCTCAGCAGGTACATACTGCAACAATCACACACCATAAACTAAAGAAACAAAGAGAATCCTTCAAGCTGAAATATGCAGCACACATATCCACACAGTAATTATTTAAATAGTCTACCACGGTAATTTTCAACTTTCTTTCATGTCTTTTTGTTTGCACAACGTTGGTGAATGGCAACTGCCTTGGTCAGTTTAACACATACTATTTTGTATGTCCCTTTCACTCACGTGACCTGTTTCCAAAATGTGCCATCATAATTTGACGTAGGCGTTTTGTGTTGTGTGGACTTTGGTATGTTACCCGTCTTTGTTTATTATTCTATCTAATCGGGGTTGTTATCAGTTATCAGTTATCAGTTATCAGTTGGGGTATCTTCATTGCACTCCGGACATGTCCATAGGTGCTCAGATCCTCCCCCCCCCCAGCATATGCATCAGCGTCCGGTGGCTAATAGTGTCAGTTCTGTTTTGGTTGACGAGGCACCTCGTTTTTCCGATGTACCTCTCGCGTCTGGCCGTGCCGATTCTTACTCCCAAGTCTTTCATCCTGGACAGCGATGTGGATTCACTGACGTCAAAGTCCTCTGTTCTCGCCATATCTTTAAGGGCGTTAATAACATCGGCACGATCCATGGGCTGGCCATCTACAGGGGGTGCAGAGCCAGCCAGTTTATCAGATCGTTCATTTCCCTCGACTCCAGCATGTCCCGGGACGAAGATGAAGGTGACTTTACGAACAACATACTTCCCCAGCGATTCAGTCCACTGTCTACGTACAGATCCAGCTTCGACCTTCTGAATCATGCTCATTGAATCACTTAGTACACACACGTTGGTATAATGCTGTGACTCCAGCCATATGAAAGCCTGTGTAACTGCCATCACCTCCATCGTCATGCTGCTCGTGGTCATAGAGTGGGAACCACTGGATTCTTTAACGGTTCGGCCCGCTGAACGGGCTGTAAATACCCACGCACTTCTGTGCTGCTTTACAACAGATCCATCTTTATAGATGAGCACTTCGGGGTTATCTGAATGTTCATAGATGAGCGCGTTGACTTCTGCATTGACAGCGACAGGGTTCTGCTCTCTGCACAGTCTGTCGAGTGTGATAATGCAGGAGAAGGTGCACTTAAAAGCTGGAGGCACAGGCACTCATTCCTTGCCGGGTTTGATACTGGTAAGACTGCAGACCTGTCTGACGACATCTTCCGCCCGACCCATCCATGATTTGCCTCTCTTTAGCCTGTCACCCTTTTCTCTGAATATAGCGTCATGCAGAGGGTGCTGCTCATATTTATTTATATAGCACAGCAACGTGCTCTTATTCCAGCATACACATGTAACCTCTGGCAGCCGTCTGTGCGATATAAGACACCATACGAGGGCGAGTCAATAAGTAGGTCACACAGTTCTGTGGGATGGCAGGTAATTGTAGTTAGTGTTTTATTCACGTGTCATTAAGTGACCGACTGTACTCACAGAGTGTACAGACAAAGAGCAACGTGGTGTTGTGCGTTTTTTTTTTTTTTGGTGGGAGGGGGGGGTGGGGGGGGGGGAGGGCAAAAGGACTGCCTGCAAAGGACAACCACAAAAAATGCTTCATGTTTATGCTGACAAATGTTTGTCCCGTAAAGCGGTGGATAGCTGGGTAGACAATTTTTTCTCAAGCACGCGAATGATGCAGAAGCTGAATGTGAAGTGAAAACGGGTTAAGAAAACAGAGCAAGCAGTTCTGTGCAGCCGGTTTGGGAGGACTGATAAAACAAACGATGGGATAAGTGCATCAATGTTGGTGTAAATTATGTTGAGAAGTAAAGGACAATGTATGTATACAAATAAACTAGTTTCAAGTTGTTATAATATTTAGTTATTTTTCTACAGCCATTTGTGACTTACTTATTGACTTACCCTCGTACTTGGCCACTTCAAATGTATAGTTCACTACCCGCGCACGTTCTGACACTAACCATTACACCAACATCACGCAGTGTCGTCAGTTCATTGTCTCAACTATAAAATAAATCTCCCAATTATTGTATCCACAAACCGCGTCTTCCTAAACTTAAGATCCGTTAAATTCGTGTTTATATTTAAAGATCCTTCATAAACTTCAATTCTAAATACACTATATAGTTTAATTATAACTACCTACCGTTGCAAGCATCCTGACCAAGTGAGTATATTAGCGTGGGCAGCTCCGAGTAGTCTTTAGCATAGAGAAATGACCCAGATGACGATACATTTCGCAGTTCATTCTGGTCAATTTTATCACCGACTCCAATGCAAATGATGTACAGGCCAAATATCTTAGCAATTCTTGCTAGAGATAAGGCTGGATAGAAGTATGCATTCGTTAGATCGCAAAGCAAATTATACTAATAATAAAATCGGTAAATGAGTCACCCATCCGTTAGATAATAGAACACACTACCAATGTAATGAAGTAGAGAACATAGTCATTGATTAATTAGGTAATAGACATCTGAAGTCGGAGTGGGTTCGCCTGAATGGCGAGGGACACCGCTAAAAGGGAAAGCAAGCCCACACGCAAAACACAGTCCTTTACTAGTTTAAACAGTGTGTAAGGACTACGCTCGAGTTTAAGCGAGCGAACAAAAAGAAGAAAGAAGAAGAAGATTAGATAATAGAACACATTATCAATGTAATAATTATAGAACATAGTCATTGATTCGTTAGATAATAGAACACATTATCAATGTAATAAAGCAGAGAACAGAGTCATTGATTCATTAGAATATAGAACAACGTTTCAAAGTAATGAAGTTGTAATTGAGTTGAGTGAAGATCTGATTTCACAGAACTCGAGATTTTCCCGTTCGTTCTCTGTCTTCATGTGCAACTTCCAGCGAAGAGTCCCAATAGTAACAGTACCAGCTGCTGTCTGATTTTGTGCCTGTCTGGCCTTTACCCGGACTATTGAGTGTCGGTCAGTTCCTCTTGTCCCTCTCTGTCGAATGATTTTTTCCATTCTATAATGATGCAGCTGATCTTTCACGCTTTACACATGCGCCATAGGGATTTGAGCACACCTGTTTGATCGTGCACACAATACACATACACAACGGTGCACACCCAGCCAGTCTGTCCGCCTGCTCCACACCAGCATGTCCTAGGGAATAGGTCTAGCAAATTCCCACATCATTGATTTGTTAATGGATCATGGCACGCTACCTCTTTTCATTCTTCTAAGGATGATCTGTAAATCCGTTACAATTAAGACGTGTGTGCGTGTCTGTGTCTGTGTCTGTGTGTCTGTGTCTGTGTCTGTGTGTATGTGTGTGTGTGTGTCTTTGTGTTGTTGTTTATTTTCACCCCAGCGGAACTCAGCATTTACTGACTCTACTTCCATTCTCAGACTATATGGTATGGTATTGTACACCAGGCTCTCCTGAATTAACACCGGTTATTAACCTGTTCAATGCACACCCAGATACATCTCTTGCCTATTAATATAGAGCCATCCGTGTAGACGACTACACCACACGGTCGTGAATTCTTTGCACCTGAGGATATACAGCGAAATATCCCAGGCAATAAATTATGCAATAAATCTATCGTGTCTTCCTGATTCAGATTGTATTGTGCAAGTTTGATATGACTAATGAAATAACGGACTGCATGTGACTGTGTGTCTACTTGTTAACTCGTTTGAAATCAAGATCATTAGTTTGTATGTTATTCTAGTTTAATGCGGCATGCTAGATACATTATAAAGCAATACATGATTTAGCAATAGCGAAGAGCACTAATGAGAGACACATGGTCTCTGGCTGTACTTACTGAGCTCTGGAGTGGATGACAGGCCGTCTGTTACGATGGTCAAAACTTTCTTGACACCAGGTCTTCCGTGCTTTTTGCATTCATTGATGGCTGCTGCTATAACTAAATGTGTTTCTGTTGTGCTATTTTGATACTTCAGGCCTGCAATAGCCTAGAGATACAAAGATGAGGCTTATCGTAGGTATACGGGTGGGACATTATGTACATATCTATACATACACTACCATATACTGAACATTTGTGGATTAAGCAATAAATAAGAAGAACGCTTAGAAACAATGGAAATAAAGAAAGATGGACTGGTGGAGATAACATCAGAGCATGATTCAGAAGGTCGAAGCTGGATCTGTACGTAGACAGTGGACTGAGTTGCTGCGGAAGTCTGTTGTCCGCAAAGTCACCTTCATCTTCATCCCGGGACATGCGGGAGTCGAGGGAAATGAACGAGCTGATAAATTGGCTGGCTCTGCACCCCCTGTAGATGGCCAGCCCATGGATCGTGCGGATGTTATTAACGCCCTTAAAGATATGGCGAGAACAGAGGATTTTGACGCCAGTGATTCCACATCGCTCTCCAGGATGAAAGACCTGGGAGTAAGAATCGGCACAGCCAGACGCGAGAGGTACATCGGGAAAACAAAGCGCCTCGTCAACCAACACAGAACTGGCACCATTAGCCACCGGACGCTGATGCATATGCTGGGGGGAGGATCTGAGCACCTATGGACATGTCCGGAGTGCAACGAAGATACCCCAACTGATAACTAACTAACTAACTAACTAACTAATAACTAACATCAGAATAAAAGGGAATTGATGCAAAGAGATATACCGCAATTATATTTTTTGTCTACACCAGATTGGAACAACAAGAAAATTCAAGACACGGTGTACAATAATTACTGAACCTCGGCTAGCAAGTAGAATATTATACATAAATGCATATAAGAGAAGAATCATAACAGCGAGAATAAATTAACATGCGATTACTACATATTTCCTAATATAGGCACCATGTAATGCAAATTAAAATGAGGAACAACCCAGTACACACTGTTAACTATACATGGCATGTGATACAGAAATCTCCCATCCCTCTCCAAACGCACAAACCAGTGGCACTACAACTGAACATCCGCGAATCAGTATATTAGGATGTGGCCAGGTTAATTCAGTACATCACAGGCGAAGTGGCTTAGGTTATGCTGATGTGGTCATATGTCCTGCGTGGGTGTTAGGTATCTCATTGTCAGCAGATTCATATCCACGACTTGATGGAATGTGCTAACTTTGTTCGTTTCGAGGTCTAGGCTGTATGCATTTGTTTTACAAAGTAAGACAGACGATGGCGAACATTTCTTGATCCTGGGGCAGTGGATATCACGACATATAAGAGCAAATAAGGGCACAAATAACGAGGGTCCGTGTGTACGTCACAAACATTAAACATTCAAAGAAGTTTGACATATCATCATCATCATCATCATCATCATCATCGTGATCATCATTATGATTGCGATTATCGTCACCAGTATATACATTAAACACAAGCCTGGGCATTCGTGGTTCATAATCACAGAATATCACCCGCCTCTGATCACATCTATCCTATTGTTCTGACTATACATTACGGCTAAGCCATCCTGGTTTGCATCTATTTGCCCACTCTCTGCACTGTCTGCGTCTTATCTGGCGATGGTCACAGAGTACTTCAGTCGACATTAAAACGGGCAGCCATAAATGGACGCTGCTCTATTTAAACAATAGAAAACTAACGCAAATACATTAAGTATTATTTACAGGACATATGAGTCTATAGGTGTCTGCATAGTAGTGAAGATTATTACGCTTAAACTTCCCTTGCGGTGACGGCTATGTCGGAGATTGAACCCCTACACCGGCCAGTAGGACTTCCAACATTGCCTTGACGTTCAGAAAGCAAAGGCCAACTACTGAACGTAAACTTGCAGAAAATATCAGCCTGGGGTTGATCGCAGCGCGCTGCAAAGAACATACAACTATTTGTCTAATGAGCCTGCTGAATCCTGGCCACGAAGTTCGTGCAATGAGCTGAAACTCCCGGTGTGATCTATGGAGATATCCGTATGCACTTAGAGTGAGTATTAAAAGAAAAACTACCAACAAAAGGACATAGATTCGAGAACTGATTTTACTGCTCATAATTACAACAAGCAAAATGATGTAGGTCTGAGAGAGGGAGAGATCGGACAGTTTGTCAGCCACAGCACAAACATGACGTTATAATTACATACGGTAAAGTCACTAACTGTTGTCTGTACATAGTACTTTAGTAGTGGGGATAAAATATTATGACATAATCACCAATGTGAAGCTCATTGAGAGAACTAGACACATTCCAGTGAACCAGGAGGTGAGTCAAGACGCTGCCGCTGGATAGGACACACACTGAGAACACCTGAGGACAATATAACTATAGTCTGTCCAGAAATTAATGCCTTCATTTACGATCAGTTATTTTGAAAACTGTCTGTTGCATTATTATGAAATTTTTCCTGCCGTCTTACATTTACCCCCACCCAAGGAATAGTCTTTGACAGGTCCAAAAACAACTTACATCATGGAAAGCGGCGACATTTCTTTGATGTTTTTGTGAAAAACTAGTGATTTCTCGCTAATAAACTTGTTTTACAGTAATGCCCTGTTTCACTACGCGAGGCTCTTGCCATAAAGCCAATCCCATGTCCCACGAGAAAATTAATTATTCAACGCTAATGTTTCCGTGTGAAGAAGTAATACATTTAATACTGTGCACTTATTCTCTGAATCGTAAATTATATACCGCATATAAACAAACTTTGAAATCTGCTGTACAATCTCCAGAACAAAAATGTTTTTTGTTGGGTGAACATAATGATAAGGTTGTATGCTAAATCTCATCATTTTGCCTCAGTTGGTTACTGAGATAGGAATTTTATTTTGGGGCAGACAAAAGTAAACAGACTATAGACAGTCTCTTGTCTGGAACACACAAGACAAACGAAATAGCGGAAGACCTAAAACACACGGGGAAGACAATTACAGAGATGAATATTATTGGGAGGATATGGAGGGGACTGGACGAGAAAGGACGGCAAGGCGAGGGCTCTAATGGGGGAATACAATGCCGAGGCAGATGAAAGTTACCTGCTTGATCAACTGGTAGTCCCCTGTTAAACCGATGGCTTCTTCGGGATATGAACCAAATGTGAACACACTAATTCGTGTTTGTGATTCCCCAATGTCTAACTCATCCATGAAAGCATCGATAAAGACACGGTTGTACTGAAAGTTGTCTCTCCCAATGCTACCGGATGAATCGAGTGCTACAATCAAATCTATCTCTGCAGAAGAGCAGGGCTTCTCTGAAATGCAAATTGATAGATTAATTAATTAATGTTTTGCGTATCCTTTTACAGGACTTAGCTGTCAACAGCAGCATCTTTCAGCTGTCTGTTGATCTCTTGGCAAGATTACGCTCAGTAGTTTGCCATTGCTTTCTGAGCGGCCGGGTCACGAGCGGGGGTCGAACCACCTCAGTTCTCGCTCCGCTGCGAGACTCTGCGTGATAAACGGGATTACAGAGAGAAAGTGTTGTAACCCCACAGCCAGAGAGACCGGCAAATTGATAGATACAGATTTAAAAATAAATAAATAAATAAATAAATAAATAAAATTCTTTGTTGAGTGTTGTTTATAGGTTTCACTCAACTTCCCCATTGATTCGCTGTTAGTCATTCAATAGACAGTGCTCGTTCAGTAGTTTGTCATTTATTTATAAGCAGTCGACACCTCTTACATCGAAATCAACGAAAAGCGGCCTTCTTTCAAACCTCTCGTGGCTTATTTCAAAGCCGCGACCTGCTGGTCGGGAAATTGTGAACTTGCTTTCAATAACCGTACGCCACGTAAGCCGGCTCGAAAGATAAATAAGATGCGATTAAGATGCACAGGTAGTATATTTTTTTTTTATGTTGCATATCCCTAACATGACGTTGCAGTCAACACCAGTATATTTCAGCAGCTGTTGATGTACTAGGCAAGTTTTACGTTCAGTAGTTTGCCATTGCTTTCTGAACAACCGGCTCACATACCCCCGTAAGTTACCAGAGCGGCGAAAACCGCTGCCGATTCTCACAGATGCTGTTTTCCCCTTGTGGATTTACGGGATTACGAACAATGCCGTTAACTCTTTGGCCTGGGAGAGTAGTATATGACCCTCGAAATGCATTATATGGATTCTTTAAAGCGTCGAACTTGTTGGTAAACATTCATATTTGCATATTTCAATCCACCTGTCTTTGTTGGTTTCTGGTTAACAGTAAAGTTGTATAGAGAAAATGACAAGGATAATAAGCCAGTATGTGCAGTGTGTAAACAAACAATGTTCTATATTCCTGTATTGTATTAGTTAATTAGTTAGCCAGTTGACCACATAGCTAGCTCAATCAACAGCTTATCTTCATTACGCATCAGACAAGTTGGCTTTACGTGCACAGTATATCCCGCAGCAAGAGGATAGAGGAAGGTTCGATCCGAAGAGAATGGTTGCTGCCTCTGGAGCGGTCTTGGCTGGCAAAGATTAGTTTCATCTTCGTGCCAGGGCATGCGGGAGTACAAGGAAATGAGCGGGCTGACAAGCTCGCAGGTGAGGCTACAGTGGAGGGCGGACGAGCCATGGACCAGGCTGACATTCTGAATGCTCTACGAGAAATAAGACTTTTGCGTGAACCAAGTGATGACTGTGAATCTACAACCATGGCCAGATTGCGAGAACAGCAAATTAAAAGAGGGGTGGCCAAACAAGAACACTACGCAGGAAGCCAAAGAAGATTGATGAACCAACACAGAACTGGCGTCGTTAGCCGCTACACGCTGCGTGATTCGCTAAGCAGGTGATCCGAGCACTTATGGACTGAATGGCAGGTGATCCGAGCACTTATGGACTGAATGGTTCGATGTGCAATGAGGATGATCTGTCGACTAACTAACTAACTGACTAACTAACTATATCCCGCAGCGTGTAGTGATGTACGACACCCGATCTCGATTGGCTGAATATCACTCTGTGGCTTCCCATATGGGCATCTAGTCTAGCTTGTTTTACATTTACTTGTTTTAACGTGTTTTTGACTTGAGCTGTTGCAGCATGATCAACATGAAAGACCCACACTAATCTTTTGAGTCCTTTAGTAATTTTGACTCCCCAAGGGCTTTCCTGACGTCATCTTCGTCAATTGCAGTCCACTCTCCGCAGCAGCCAAACCAGCAAACCTATCTAATCGTTTTTATTGACACAGATTTTCACCTTATCAGAGATATAAGCCATTTCCTTCTGGTCCAGTCCATTTGGCTTTTTCTGAGTAAACTCATGGATGGCTGAGAAAACATCCATGTCTGAGATAAACACCCATGGCTGAACATTTGTGTCTGCAGCTTTTGATACAGTCATGGTGTGTGCGTGTGTGTGAGTGTGTGTGTGTGTGTGTGTGTGTGTGTGTGTGTGTGTGTGTGTGTGTGTGTGTGTGTGTGTGTGTGTGTGTGAAGTAAACACGAGAGACGAATCAAGTCACATTTAAACAATCAAACACATTAGCGCATACTACGTGAACTAGCAATATTTCGTTATTTGTTATTATATTGTATTGTTTGAACTCCTTCTATTTCATAGTATATTATTGTAATGCATGCTCATCATTATGTGCCTTGTTAACTCCCATGTCTCTCTACATATCTCGGTCATTAATGTTCTGGATCATCTATGTCGATGATAATATTCCATGACACCGTCTGTCCATCAAACACCATGTTTTTGGGCGGTTACTGCTTCTTCTTTCCACTGATCATTTCAGTTGTCGTCTTTTCTCCATTTCCTCTCTTCTCAATGATTGACCAAAGAAACCGTATGACAGTAATAGGTAATACCTACTTTCTGTGAATGTTGGACGATGTTCACCAAACCAAACACCCCACATAGTGTCAATTTCTTAGGGCGGAGGACCACTACAGGGAGGGTGCAAGCCTTACCCTAGTTCGAGGAAATGCAATCTACAGAATATATTTCATGACAGTACAGACCAAGTCATAAGCCTTGGTCGCTAACTGGTCTAGGATAGAAGCTCCAATAGGTCGACATTCAGAGCATTTCTTTGCTGATCTGGCAGTTTCTGCAGCTTGTCTTGTTCCAGATGTATTGGTGTTACCTTTCCTCTGAAGTATACTAGACAGGCCCCGGGAGGGATCATGTTGCATGGTTAATACATGGTCTCTATATCCAGCCCAGGCTTTGTGCCGTGTAGAGGTATAACTCCATATTACAAACTATTGTCTGTCAACACGGCGAGGTGCCAGTCAGACTAAATTATAGTCACTCTCTTGACTGTGAAGGAATTTTTCTCTGCATGTGTTGAATACATCACTATGTCACATGTGCTAAAAAGCTTTTAGTTTGCTCCATTCCAACTTATTCCACAAAACAACATTATGCTAATTTTATACTATGTCATTTCTTCTGTACTGCCTTTCAAAAAATAGACCTAGTACTATAATTTTATATGCCAATTCTGGATATATTCTTATATGACAGGAAGTAAATGGACGATCCCATCGCAGTGCGTCCTTCTTCAACGCCCCATAACACTTCTAGAAGAGCCTTCTAATGATACATTGAAGCAAGCGTCACAGACACAGGTAATCATGTGGCAGATACTGCACTGTTGCTGGCGTGTGACGCGTCACATAACCTAGGCTATGACAAATTGTGGTATAACCAATTGCCTTCATGCCTCGCTTCATTACTGAGCATTTGGGATTGTCTAAGATACATGCTAATGGAAGCATACGCTTGTGTGGGAATGGAAACATTTACTTTATGTTTAATTTTAATCGAAATATGTCAGAGAAATGATGAAGCAAACATTAATTTTGTGATGAAATAGATACAGTAATATGAATTGTAGATACGCGGTAATTACAATATTAATATTTGTGAATGTATTAATTGAGACATAATAAACCATATTGGAGGAACATCCAAGTTGCTTGGTTATGCAGATGATATATATATTATAGGGGAAAATGAACAAAAGACATTAGAAATATTGACTCACTTAAAGGGAAAAGCCCAACAGATGGGGCTGATTATCAACCAAGATAAGACATAATATATGGTAATTTCATGAGAAGGAATGGCTAAAAACTCTGGCCACATACAAATAGATAATATGACCATTAAAAGAACGGAAACGTACAAATACCTGGGTACATTCACTGCTCCAACATCATAGAGGAAGAAATACAAACTAAAATCAACTCTGGAAATAAGATATACTATGTACTACATCATCTACTAAAATCAAATGCGCTATCCCGTAACACCAAAATCACAATATACAGAACACTGATCAGACCAGATGTGCTGTATGGCTCTGAAACCTGGAGTACAACGAAAGGAGACGAAGCCTTGTTACAAACCTTTGATATCAAGGTTTTAAGACGCATCTTTGGACTCATTAGGGATATACAAATAGGAGAGTGGAAAAGAAGAAGTAACAAAGACATGTATGATCTGTTTAAGTCCCCGCTTATCACTGGTATCATGAAGGCTAATAGACTACAATGGCTGGGGCATATAGAAAGAATGGAAGATAGTAGGGAAACAAAACTCGCTTACACTCAGGAAATAAATGACCGTAGACCCTGGGGTAGACCAAGAAGACGGTGAAGAGATTATATATATATATATATATATATATATATATATATATATATATATATATATATATATATATATATATACAGACCTACAAGCACTTGGAATCAACGACTGGAAAGAGAAGGTCAACCAGAAGACGAATGGAGACGGATTGTATCTGCAGCAAAGAACCTCAATGGCTCGGAACGCTGAAGAAGAAGAAGAAGAAGAAGAAGAAGAAGAAGAAGAAGAAGAAGAAGAAGAAGAAGAAGAAGAAGAAGAAGAAGAAGAAGAAGAAGAAGAAGAAGAAGAAGAAGAAGAAGAAGAAGAAGAAGAAGAAGAAGAGGAAGAAGAAGAAGAAGAAGAAGAAGAAGAAGAAGAAGAAGAAGAAGAAGAAGAAGAAGAAGAAGAAGAAGAAGAAGAAGAAGAAGAAGAAGAAGAAGAAGAAGAAGAAGAAGAAGAAGAAGAAGAAGAAGAAGAAGAAGAAGAAGAAGAAGAAGAAGAAGAAGAAGAAGAAGAAGAAGAAGAAGAAGAAGAAGAAGAAGAAGAAGAAGAAGAAGAAGAAGAAGAAGAAGAAGAAGAAGAAGAAGAAGAAGAAGAAGAAGAAGAAGAAGAAGAAGAAGAAGAAGAAGAAGAAGAAGAAGAAGAAGAAGAAGAAGAAGAAGAAGAAGAAGATAAACCATGATCAGGTGCCATTACAGATGAAGTATGTGATATTTGTTATTGTAAACATAAATCATGTCATACGTCTTGATTAAAACGTGATACAGCATGCAGGTCAAGGCGCTACCTTCTTGATTTTCCAACCATTGAAGACACAATACAATTTTGCAGAGCACGTGCCTACATCAGAGTTAACGCCAACACACAACATCCACTGCATAGTGAAATTATGAATGTGAAGGGCAGCAGGTTAAAAAGAGGAAGGTCGTGGATGGGTCAAGCCGAAGACATTCTTGAACAGGTGAGTTCACTTGAGGACTTAGAACCTGGCGAGGAGTGGGTACAAGTACCAACATATTTCTGTACGTCTTTTTCAGTTTGCATCCAACAAGACAGAAAATACAGACAAGAAAACCCGGCAGCTGTGGAGGCGGAAGTACAAGCATTGATTTTAGAGAATTCAATTTAGAGACTGTAATGCTGTCATTTACACAGATAGGTCGGTTGTCAGACGTGTGACAAGCTCATGGGCCTTTACGGCTCAGGCCGGAGGGAGAATTTTGAAGGAAGACTGGTGCTTTTGTTGAGACCATAAGTAGCATGACTATGGAAGTCATGGCAGTAAGTAAAGCAATAACATGGCTCGAGACACAGACATTCATTAGGGTTTGTTTCCTAGCGCCTCAATGAGAACGTTCAAGAGGATAGAGGCTGGGTGGATCTGAAGAGAATGGATGGTGTCTTTGGAGCGGTCTCGGCTTGCAAAGATTAGTTTCTTCTTCGTGCCAGGGCATGCGGGAGTACGAACGAACGAACGAACGGACATTATTTTCAAAGGGTAACAAATTAAGCACGCAGGCCCGTCTTACATTCGGCCCTTCCAATCACTCATCTTTCGTTCATCAATAATGCATAATACATTCACATAAGAAAAAAACATTGTCAAATGAATGTTGTAAACATAAACAATGCATATTACCATGTTATGAGACACATACCCCAACCATACACCCATCCCCCATACACCCACACATCCCCCACCCAACCACACACACACCCAGGCACACATACCTGCCCTACCCATCCAACCATCCCCACCCACACATCCCACACAACACACATCCCCCACCTACACACACACCCCAGGTACACATATATACACCCGCCCACCCATCACACACCCACACCTCCCCACCCCCACACACATCCTCCACTCATCGCATAACCCGTAAACACTCACCCATCCACATATCCTCCACCACACACGCATATACCCCCAACCACCCAGTTAAACACACATACCCCAACCACACATCCCCACCTACACACACATATCCCCGCCAAACCATGCATCACGCACCTACTCATACATCAACCAGTTTCATACATTCCCCACGCACACAATCTCACCTCACCCACCCACATATCCCACGTCTATACATACACACAAATCCCCACCCTCAACGTACACACACTCACCCACCCACATATCCTCCACCCACCCCCAGTCACCCATCCCCCAATCACACATCCCTTAATCACACATCCCCCACACACACCCCACCCACACACTCACATCTCCCCAACCATACACACATCCCCACCCACCAACACATCCCCCATCCACAAACATACACCTCCAATCCACAAACACCCCCACCACCCACACACACCTCCACCACTCACACACACCTCCACCAATTACACACATCCCCGCCACCCACACACATCTTCCACCCACACACACACATCCACCACCCATACACTCATCTCCCACATATATCCACCCAATCATTTACTCATCCTTCAACAACTCACACCCACTCAACCCCCACCCATCCATCAACACTTACATCTCTCATCTAAACACCCACACTCACACACCACATCCACCCAGTCAAACACACACCACCACCCTCACATACATCCTTTACCCACCAGCACATTCCACAACCAGTCACACCTACCCCACCTACCCACACACACATCCCTCACCCACACACATCTCCCCTCCTACACAACACCCCACCCATATACACATCCACAACCCTCACACACACATCCACCACAAGCATCCCCCATACACATCCCCACCCACATATCAGTCACCCACACACATATCTCCCCACCCACACACACACCTTCACCTACAAACTCACTCAACACATACATCCTCCACCACCCACAATTACCCCACCCACACAACCCCCCACGCACACAGACATGTCCCCAACCCACGCACATCTCCCACACACCCATTTACCCACACATCCCTCACCCACATATACATTCCACACCCACACAACTCCCCCCCCCCCACTCACGAGCACCCCCACACTTCTAACCATCACACAGACACCCCTCAAGCACACACATCCACCCCCCCCCCCTCCTCACCGACCACTAATTCTGCTCTTGAAGTATGGATGCATTTGTTTTTTTTTCTTTACCTAAGATATTTTTAGAACCCGTCTATAACATTTATATTCAA
Source organism: Cepaea hortensis (assembly GCA_963921405.1). Taxonomy (NCBI): domain Eukaryota; kingdom Metazoa; phylum Mollusca; class Gastropoda; order Stylommatophora; family Helicidae; genus Cepaea; species Cepaea hortensis. The sequence goes on from OY992897.1 coordinate 7,470,905, forward strand.
AGGAATTTATGCGCTGTTCAGCTTGTTTAAATAAGTGTCCAGATCTCACAGGCGTATGTTGCAATGGGAAAGATGCATACTCATAAAAATCTAATTTGTGTAGTTATATCTGTCCCATTCCATAATTTATTCAGTTGTTTTAGTTTTTGTAGAGCAATTAATAGTCGTCGTTTAATTTCTTTCATTGTATCACCGTTGTTGGTAATCAGTGATCCAAGATATTCAAAATGTTCCACCACCTCCAATATTTCCTCATTAACATATATTTCTTTCTCCATAGTAGTTTTATCTGTAGGCATTATCTTTGTTTTTGCTATGTTAAGATATAAGCTGTGATTTTAACTATTTTTGGGGGTTGAGGGTATTACGTTTTCTTTACCATTCTGTGATGTGGATAGTAATACTGTATCATCAGCATACCGAATCTCTGGTATGTCATGGCCATCGATATTTAAAGCATCACATTGCTCCCTGTTTATATCATCTCTTACATTTCTCATTATATTTTCGGCGTACAGGTTAAACAAATATGGGGACAGCACATATCCCTGACGGACTCCTTACTTGATGTCAAACCAATCTGATGTCTCACCATCTGTTCTAACTGCTGCTTGTTGGTCTAGACAGAGTATTTTTATGAGTTGTACTACATGTGATGGAAAGCCCATATTCCTCATGATTTCTCAAAGTTTCTGATGCTGTACACAGTCAAATGCATTTGAATAATCCACAAAACACGAGAATAGATTTACATTAAATTATCTGCATTTCTCTATTGTTAAACGCATGTTAAGTATGCGGTCTCTTGTTCCTCTTCCTTGTCTAAACTCGGCTTGAACCACGTTAATCCCTTCTTCCATTTACTTACGAAGACTTCCCATTATAATTTTTGCTAGAATTTTACTTGCATGACTGATCAGGGCAACAGTTCTATAGTTGGTGCATAATTTCAGGTTTCTCTTGTTTGATGTTGGAATGAAAATAGTTTTCTTCCAATCTTTTGGCCATATACCATCTTTCCATATGTGGGAATGTAAACAATATAAAATAATACAAAATAATTCAGCTTTACAGATCATGAAGAGAACATGAAAAACTTAAAGATTGCACTGCTTATGTCAGAATCAGGATTCTGATATAAATAGCATACTTTGTTTCCAATTTTTAATTTTGTCTTCATTGGTCTAATTCTTGTAATCTTTTCATTCTTCTCATCCCGTGCTTATGCCTTAGTCTGGTCACTGGCGGGTTTTCACGGTGATTACATGTTGCCTTTTGTGTAATCACTTGTATTTGTTTGCTGATGAATACTAGAGGGCGTAACGTCCTGTGTATTTCGGAATTGTTTTTTTGTACAGCAGCATTATTTTGAGTTATTCTATATCCATGGAAAGATCAATTGTATGACATGTGATAATGGGACGATGAATTGTGTCACACGTGATAATTGAAAGATGAATTATCTAAAATATGATAATGGAAAGATGAATTCTATTATATTAAATGGTTCGATAGAAAGATGAATTCCATGAACTGAGTTAATGGAAATATGCATTCTATGATACGTGTCTATGGAAAGATGGATCTACAGATACGTGTTGATCAAAATCTCTGGCATGTGTTGATGAAAGACTGAATCTAATAATACATGTTGATGGAAAGATGAATTCTATGAATTCATCAAGATGATTTCATCAATGAAGATAAACTTACTCGTTGTTGGTGCAGGTGTAGCTAAAAGAAAGAAATGTAATAGATATGTTTATTTATATTTAGAAACGCACATATTGATAGAAAGATAAATTCTATCATACCTGTTGATGGAAACATTAATCTTTTAGCACGTGTTGATGGATAGATGAATCTGATGACATGTGTTGATTAAAAAGTGAAGTAAATGACGTGTGATGTTGGAAGGATTAATTGTATGGCATTTGATAATGGAAAGATTAATTCTATGAAATGTGTGGAAAGAAAGATGAATCATATGAAATGTGTTAACAGGAAGATGAATTCTATGATATGTGTATCTGGAAAGATGAATTCATCATACTGTTGATGGAAAGATGTATTCTATAGTATGCACTGATAAATGAAAATGACATTACATGTTGATGGACAGATGAAATCTATGAATACATCAAGATTATATCATCAATAAAGATAAACTTACTCGTTGTCGGTGCAGGTGTAGCTAAAAGAAAGAAATATAATACTTTGCTTAATTATATTTAAAAACGGACATATTGATAGAAAGATAAATTGTATGATACGTTTT
>OY992897.1:7478182-7528182 GCA_963921405.1 Cepaea hortensis
AGGTGTAGCTAAAAGAAAGAAATATAATATTTTGCTTAATTATATTTAGAAACGGACATATTGATAGAAAGATAAATTGTATGATACGTTTTGATGGAAAAATTAATCTTTTGGCACGTGTTGATGGATAGATGAATATTATGACATTTATTTATTAAATGTTGAAGTAAAAGACACGTTTTGATGGAAAGATGAATTGTGTGACATTTGATACAGGGAAGATAAATTCTATGAAATGTGTCGAACTATAGAAGAATCATATGAAATGTGTAACCGAGAAGATGAATTCAAAGATATGTGTCTCTGGAAAGATGAATTCCATGATATATGTTGATGGAAATATTAATTCTATAGTATACAATGATAAAAGATAATGACAATACGTGTTGATGGAAAGATAAAATATATGAACACATCAAGATTATATCATCAATAAAGATAAACTTACTCGTTGTCGGTGCAGCTGTAGCTACAGGGAAGAAATATAAAAAGATGAATTAAATGTACCTTTTGATGGAAACATTAATCGTATGGTACATGTTGATGGACAGATGAATCTTATGCACGTGTTTATTAAAATATGAAGTAAACGACGTGTGATGTCGGAAAGATGAATTGTATGACATTTGATAATGGAAGGATAGGTTGTATGAAATTTTATAATGGAACGAATGATAGTAGTGAGAATAAAGGAATAATAAAGGAACAATTACAACATATGTACAAATGTACGCACCATGTAATACAAACAATAATGAGTAAGAATGCGAGAACTTCTACGAAGACATCCATTACGTGCTACATAAAATAGATAAGCAGGACAACATCATAGTTATGGGAGACTTCAATGCAAGACTAGGACATAGCAGAGCGGGCATAGAAAAATATCTGGGAACATTTGGAGACCAACATTATTCAATTTCAAGATGGCGACGGACGGTCGTGTTGTTTTGTGTTCGTTAACTTTTTCGCGTTGGGGATGGATTTATTCATCTCTTGCGTGTAATTGGTGTGCCAGGATGTAAAACCAGGAGTTTCTACTCAAGATCTGCGCGGGTGCTACGGAGTTCGTGCATCGAGCGAAGCCTTCCTTGAGTGAATTTTCAGCAGCGTGTGTGGTTCTCAGCAGTCTGTGTTTACGTTTTTTCAACATGGCGGAACAACGTGTGTTTTCCGAGGGTTCAGCAGTCAACATAACGAAGCGGCGTGGTAGCCGCGCAGGGAGGAAGAAACACGGTAAGCGCGGTAGTTTGAGACGTTTTAGACTCAAGTGTCACCGTCTAGGACTCAGGAACATACGTATTCTATATTGGAACTGTGCCAGTGTAAAACAACAGGGCTCTATTTTAGAAACCCTAGTTTACAGGAACGACATTGTAGCACTCCAGGAGACAAGACTGGGCGATCAGCCACTCAGAATTGCCGGCTTCAAATGTTTCTACAACAGACGACATCTGGGAATGGTGATTCTCGTTCGCGACAGCATGGTGGCGTCAGAGCTAGACATGTCCAGTTGGGACAGTGACGATATACAAATACAGGCGTTGAGAGTTCATTCCAGTATACCATTCGTGTTGGTTAATGTTTATGCCCGCAATGCGAGTGTGGACGCACAGAAGTGACAGTGCTTAAGTGGCATATTAGGCCACGAGAGAAATGTTATTTTCTGTGGTGACTTCAACGCTAAAGGCAGATCATGGGGAAACACTTCCTCCAATACACAAGGGGAGGAGCTCGAGACTGCACTGGAAACCATCGACCTGGTTTGTATCAACAGTGGCTGTGTCACCAGGACAGCAAGCCGTCCAGGCGATGAGGACAGTGCTATTGATCTGGCGCTAGTTTCACCTTTACTCACTACAGTGTGTAGATGGGGTGTCCTAGGACACCATGGCAGCGACCACCACCATTGCAGCATATTGGTGGAGAAAGGCAGAACCAGGCAGCACAAGCTAAAGGTAAAGACGTACAAGTATGACAGTACAGGGCAAGATGTGGTGAGTAAAATAAGACGTGACAAGCGCAGAACGTTTCAGGGGAGGAAAAAAAGCTGGGAGCAGCCACCGTGGTGGAGTTTCGAGGTGGAGAAGGCTTGGGTGGATAAGCATAGTGCTGTAAGGAGATGGCAAAATGCCAAGAAGAACAGAGCTGGTCATCCTAGTCCCTGCTTGCACTTAGAAAGAGAGATGCACACAAAAGTAAGCTATTTCAAAAAACTGGTCACGGTGGTTAAAAGCGAAAAATGGGCAGAGGTGTGTCAAAGAGTAAGCACAGACAAGTCACTGAAATTGTTCTGGCGACTACATAAAAGCATGAGTGGTGTAGTCAAGAATAAGAGCATTTCTGACTTCGAAGGTGCTGACCTCATCTGGCAGAGGACTGACGAGGACAAGGGCAAAGCCCTCTTTGAACGCTACCTTGAGCAGAGCAACCAGACAGACATGGGAGGTCGAAATCTGGCCAAGGAGGTCACCTCAGACAGATGCAAGGCCCAGAACACTTCGGATGAAGACACAGTGACAGTGAAAGAAATCAAGGCTGTGCTTCGACGATCAAAAAACAGTGCTCCAGGTCCTGATGGCATAAGATACGACGACATAAACAGGTGTACCGACAATGAGCTAGAGAAACTAGCAGACATGTACAACAACAGTATAGGGAGTGCTAGCATCAAGGAGGAATGGTTACACAGCTATCTGACTCCCTTGCCGAAGCCTGACAAAGACCACAAAAAAATTCAGGGATATCGAATTATAACCATGCAGAATACAATAGGCAAGCTGCTGGAGAAGGTAATTGCCAGGAAAATATCAAGCCAACTAGAGAGGCAATGTGTTTTCCCACCTACCCTGGGTGGCTACCGTCCAAAAAGAGAAACCTGGACCAATGAAGCAGTCTTTGCCCATGATGTCTATGAAGGTTTCCACTCAGGCACTGAAACCGTTGCTGCAGCGATTGATCTTGAGGACGCATACAACAGAGTACCACTGGATTTTTTAATGTGTCAGCTTCTTGAACTAAACGTAAGTCCATTCCTCCTTAGTTGGATCGCTGCAGCCCTCTTCCAACGGAAAGTAGTTTTTAGATGTGGCAGTTGGACTTCGGAACCAACAACAATATATCCTGGTCTACCACAGGGATCACCATTATCTCCGGTACTGTTCAACGCCTACACAGTGAGAATCACCAGTGAGCAGATCACTGGACCTGGCAGGACATTGTCATATGCCGATGATGTCTTAGTGTATCGTCAGGGTAAGGATAGAGAGGAGGTTGCTGGGGAACTACAAACCGAACTCAATCGCATAAGTACTTGGTGTGATGAAGCTGGGGCAATGGTCAACCCAACAAAGGCAACAGTGACTTGGTTCTAGTTGAATAATCATATTGTCAACAATCCAACACCAACTGTAATGCTGTGTTCAGAGATGGTGGAAAGAACGCAGGCAATGAATTACCTGGGGATACGGTTTGATCGAAGCCTTGCTTATAATGTGCACATAGACCAGGTGATAACAAAGGCCAAGCGGGGTTTGGCAGCGATGCGGGTGATGGCAGCAGCAAACTGTGAGCAGCGCCATCTATGTCTTCTGTACGAGGGGCTGGTCATGTCTGTTTTGGAGTATGCAATGGCAATCTTGACTCTCAGCCATAAGCAGATAGAAAGGATGGAAAGGATACAGAATGAAGCTATGCGCATTATTCTTGGATGTACAAGAGATACAGCATGCAGGGCGATGCGCTACCTTCTTGATTTTCCAACCATTGAAGAGAGAATACAAGTTTGCAGGGCACGCGCCTACCTCAGAATTAACGCAAACACACAACATCCACTGCATAGTGAAATTAGGAAGGTGAAGGGCAGCAGGTTAAAAAGAGGACGGTCGTGGATGGGTCAAGCCAAAGACATTCTTCAACAGGTGTGTTCACTTGAGGACTTAGAACCTGGCGAGGAGTGGGTGCAAGTGCCAACAGACTTCTGCACATCCTTTTCAGTTTGCATCCAACTAGATAGAAAATGCAGACAGGAAAATCCGGCTGCTGTTGAGGCTGAAGTACAAGCGTTGATTTTCGAGAATTCGCTAGACGGTGACGCGGTCATCTACACAGATGGGTCGGTCGTCCGACATGTGAGAAGCTCATGGGCCTTTACAGCTCGGGCCGGAGGGAGAATTGTGAAGGAGGACTCTGGTGCTTTCACTGAAACCACAAGTAGCCTGACCATGGAAGTCATGGCAGTAAGTAAAGCAATAACATGGCTCGAGACACAGACATTCACCAGGGCTTGTTTCCTTAGCGACTCAATGAACATGATCAAGAGGATAGAGGAGGGGTCGATCCGAAGAGAATGGTTGCTGCCTCTGAAGCGGTCTCGGCTGGCAAAGATTAGTTTCATCTTCGTGCCAGGGCATGCGGGAGTACAAGGAAATGAGCGGGCTGACAAGCTCGCAGGTGAGGCTACTGTGGAGGGCGGACGCGCCATGGACCAGGCTGACATTCTCAATGCTCTACGTGATGTGAGACTTTTGCGAGAACCAGGTGATGACTGTGAATCTACAACAATGGCCAGACTGCTAGAGCAGCAAATTAAAAGAGGGGTGGCCAAACAAGAACACTACGCAGGAAGCAAAAGAAGATTGATAAACCAACACAGAACTGGCGTCGTTAGCCGCTACACGCTGCGGGATTTGCTGAGGAGGGGATCCGAGCACTTATGGACTGAATGGTTCGATGTGCAACGAGGATGATCTGTCGACTAACTAACTAACTAACTAAGAAATAATAACGGTAGTAGACTGATAGACCTATGCAGCCAACACGACCTCTATATAACAAATACATTCTATAAACACAAAGACTCACAAATATAACATGGCATAAATGGAACGATTTAGATACTAAAAGTCAAACTGATTTTATATTAACGAGAAATAAAAGAAAGAGAAATATATTAGATGCAAGGGCAGTGCCCAACTTAGGTATAAACACAGACCACAAAGCAGTCGTTGCTGTCACAATGCGGCACTCTTGTTCTTCTGGTTGTAATTAAATGGCCATGTTTACCGTGAGGTCTACTCAACTGGCATCCAGACTTAGCGTTCAGAGAGCGCACCGTGATTTAGCTCGTTCTTACGTTCCCTGCAAGCTGAATATTTTGCCTCTGAATCTGCACTCACTTATACAAGACGAGACGACTGTCACACTTAATAACGACTCCAATGCGCATCAGTTGAGTGATCAGTTATATATATTTACAACTGGCCGGTAACAGATGACGAACGTTTAGTGAATATGATACGGATCAACCTTCAGGTTCTCTCATACCTTTGACACAGTCGCACTGTTCCGACGAATCTACTTCTACTGGGCAAGGGTGTTAGGTGACTATCTTTCACTCGTTACCTGTGTCTGTGATGTGAGAAGAAGCTACTCATTTGCACTTTTGCGAACACACACGATACTGAGCACCAGACTCTTTAAGCCGCCGAGTTGGCGATGTAGAACCGCATGCGTAAGCTTGCGTTGTCGCTGTCATCCTCTTGATTTGTGTCTAACCTAACCACATTAAAGCTGTACATCGTAAACTAACTGTACTAAAGGCAATCTAAGCTTCTACGTGTGAGTCGTGTGGTGGCTGGCAAACAACTGACTCACGACAACCGATTGGTTGTCAATACACGCACTTGTGACGTCTCATTTGTTCCGTCCAAGTGCTCTACGGTGCTCATTTTATTAACTTCTTCTAATTCCATGTTCTGGTGCACTTGCTCACTCTTTTAATTCTTTCTGGCTGTCATTCGAGCCATGACAGTTGCCACAATAAGAATCATCAGTAGAAGGAAGCAAAGACGAGGAAAATACATGCCATGCGAATCAGTCATCATAAATTGTCATTTACTGCCAATATAGTACCTTGCGGTGTCTGGCAGAGGGGTCTTTGAGCCTGAGGAATTAAGGCCGCCTGGCTAGTGCAGTCGCCGCGAACTGTGCAGGTTAGGAATTTCTTTTTGCCCCCGACAGAAAAAATCCCACACCTTACCGAGGATTCGAACCTGGGTCTCCCGATAGAGAGTCCGGCGTTCTAGCCACTAGGCCAGCCGCTCCTCCGAATCAGTAAACTTAAAAAAAAATGAGGCAGTGAGGAAAAATTTTGAAAAAGAGCTTACTGACATCTTTGTACAATTATCTATAGAAAGAAAGACAGCGGAAGAAGAATGGGAGATGTTCAAATCAAGCATTGTAAATACTTCAAAGATAACATGTGGAACCACAAAAAAAGCAGACCACGGATAAGGAAAATAACAAGTTGGTGGAACGCAGAAGTAAAGAAAGCTGTAAAAGACAAAAAGGAAACATATAAAAAGTGGTCAAGAGCAAACAGGAATGCGATTACATAGAATATAGACTAGCGAGAAAACATGTGAAAAGAATAGTAAAGAGAGGAAAACAAAAAGACTGGGAGAAGTTTGGAGAAACTCTAAATAAAAATTACAAGGAAGAAACTTGAAACTTCTATAAAAAGACAAGTGCAATGAGAAACAGAGGAGAACCCTTTGACACAACTGAAATAATTAACAACGAAAATGGAAAACTAATAAGTGAACAAAAACAAATCCTAATAAGATGGAAACAGTACTTCGAACAACTTCTCAGCATCCCATCAGATGTCACAGGAATTCAAGAAACTGACACAGATGCCACCGAAAAACTAGAACCAGACATACTGAAAAAAGACATCAGCTTAGCCCCATTTAACAAATCACCAGGACAGGATAAATTACCAAATGCCCTAATAAAAGCAGCACGAGAAGTAGGAGCAGCATGGCTACATAAATTATTCAACCACGTTTGGGTAGAACAACAGACACCATGAGACTGGGAACTAAGACAGCAAAAGAGACTGCACACAATACAGAGGCATTTCGCTGTCGAGTCATACTGGGAAAATATTTTGCAACATTTTTGAGAAAAGATTACAAACTATTATAGAACCCCAGCTAAGCGAAACACAACTTGGATTTAGGAAGAAAAAACAAAGGATGCACAGATGCCATTTTGGTTCTTAGACAATTTATAGAAGAATCAATCGCATTCAAAGAAACACTCTACTTAGCCTTTGTCGACCAAGAAAAGGCACTTGATAGAGTAGATAGAAACAAACTGTGGGAAATCCTTAAACAATATGGAGTGAGTACACATCTAAGAAACCTATGTAAAAGCTTATACAACAACAGTGAAGGCATAGTGAGAGCAACCCTTCACCATAAGACCTGGAGTACGACAAGGTTGTGTCCTGTCCCCTCTCTGGTTTATAACATATATAGACAACATATGTAAAGAAACCAGCTAAACAGAGACCGCAAGAACACCGCATGACGAGAACACAGACGAAGAACCATCTGTAAATCTAACTATTAGAGAACTCCTGTTTGCGGACGACCAAGAACTAGTAGCAAAATCAGAAGCTGAATTACAAGACCACATGAATAGTCTAACTGAAATGTGTAGGGAACATAACATGAAAATTAGCACTAGTAAAGCAGAGGTATTGACTATAACCAAAGAAGAAAATGCAACAACGATTCACCTAAACGAGCATCCCTTGAAACAAGTAAAGAGTTTCAAGTACCTAGGAAGCATAATATTATTAAATGGCAAATCAGAAGACGAAATCGAAAATAGATGCAATAAGGCAAACCAACTCATTGGACAAATGGCACCAATACTAAAGAATAAACATGTATCAATAACTACTAAGAAAGCACTTTACAACACAATCTTCCTACCAACTCTAGGTTACCTATGCCAAACCTGGACAATGACAGTAAAAGACAAAAGAAAAATCACAACAACAAAGATGAGATTCCTGAGAAGAATGCTCAATGTATCAAGAAGAGATAAGATCAGAAATGAAGAAATCAGGACAGAAGTGGGGGTTATAGCTGCACTAGATTTTATTAGAAGGCAGCAAGTCAAATGGTTTGACCATGCAAGTAGGTTAGCAACTAACAGTATACCACAACAAGCAATGATGTACAGACCAGAGGGAAACAGAGGAAGAAGCCGACCGCGAAAACGATGGACGCAGGGAATAACAGAGTCCATGGGAATATCGATACATGAAGCCCATAAGAGGGCACTCTCCCTCTGTTCATACTTCACATCGACACCGCAAGTTACAAGATTAACATGAAGAGAGAGAGAGAGAGAGAGAGAGAGAGAGAGAGAGAGAGAGAGAAGAGAGAGAGAGAGAGAGAGAGAGAGAGAGAGAGATGAGATGAATTCTATGCAATGTATCCATAGACAGATGAATCTTATGACATGTGTTTATTAAAAGATGAAGTAACAGACATGTGATGATGGAAACATGAATTAAATGATATTTGATACTGGAAAGGTAAATTGTATGAAATGTGATAACATATTGATGAATTATATGGCATGTGTGGATGAATAAATAATTCTGTAAATATATGTTAACAGAAAGATAAAATATATGAATACATCAAGATTATATCATAAATAAAGATAAACTTACTCGTTGTGGGTGCAAGCGTGGCTAGATGCAAGAAATAGAAGATATATATATGCTTATTAATATTCAGAAACGCACTACATCTTGATAAAAAGATGAATTATATGATGCCTTTTCTTGGAAAAATTAATCTTATGCCACGTGTTGATGGATAGATTATTCTAATATCGCGTGTTTATTAAAATAAGAAGTAAAAGACATGTAATGATGGAAAGATGATTTATATGACATGTGATGATACAAGGATGTTTTCTATGACATGAGTTGATAGAAAGATGTAGTAAATGACATGTGTTGATAGACAAATGCATCGTATGTATAGAACGTGTTAATGAAAAGATGAATTATATATCAACTTTTGATGGACAAATTTATCGTATGACGTGTTGATCAATCGATGAATTCCCTGACAAGTGTTGATGGAAAGATGAATATTATAACAAGTGTTGATGGAAAGATAGACTCAATGATTATATCAAGATGATAATACCAATGAAAATACACTTACTCGTTGTTGGTTTAGGTGTAGCTAACGAAAAGAAATATAAAACTCATGATTATTATTTACATTTAGAAACACATTACATGGTGATTAAAACATACATTCTATGATTCCTTTTCATGGAAATATTAATCTTCTGATTTTTGTTGATCGAAAAATGATTCTTAAGGTACCCTTTTGATTGGAAAATGAATGCTATGGTACTTGATGTTGGATAGACAAATCCTATGACACGTGTTGATGAAAATATTAATAAAATGTTATGTATTGATGGAAAGTTGAATCTTATTATAGATCTTGATGTGAGGATGAATTCCTTAACCCGTGTTGATGTAAAAATAAATCTTATAAAACATTTTGTTAAAATATTAATTTCCTGACATCTGTCGTTGGAAAGATGAATTCTATGAATACATCAAATTTATTTCATCAATAAAGATAAACTTACTCGTTGTTGGTTTGGGTGTAGCTAAAATAAAGACGTGTTAAACTTATAATTATTTATTTTTAGAAACGCATATCTTAATGCAAAGATAGATTATGTGATACTTTTCAATGGACATGAACCTTATGACACCTTTTGATAACAAGAAGAATTCTAAAATACCTTTCCATAGAAAAATGAATTTTATGATACTTGTTGAGGAAATGATGAAGATGAATTGTGTAACTCATGTTGATGAAAATATTAATTATATGACATGTGTTGAAGGAAAGATAGAAAATTTATCAGATATTGAGGGGACGGTGCATTCCATGACTAGTGTTGATTGAAGGCTACATCTTATACAAGGAACGTGCTGATGAAAAGATGAATTATATGACATTTGATGATGAAGAGATGAATTTTATCAAACTTGTTAATGGAAAGATGAATTCTATGATATGCGTTAATTGAAAGATTAATTTTATAATATATACTGATGAAAAGATTAATTCTTTTACATCTATTGATGTAAAGATGAATCGTATAATACATGTTGATTGAAATTTAAAAAAGAAAAGAATTATATAGCTTGTGGCGATGGAAAGATAAATTCTATGATACTTTTTGATGGAAAGATGAATATTATATTACTTGTTGATGGAAAGATGAATTCTATGAATACATCGAGATGATATCATCAATATAGATAAACTTACTTGTTGTTTGTTTAGGTGTAGATAAATGAAAGACAAACATATGACTGTTTAATTTTAGAAACACACTACATCTTAATGTTATTATGTGATGCCCTTCAATGGACATGAACAATTTGACACGTGTTGCTGACAAGACGAATTCTAAAATAACTTATTTGGAAAGATGAATCTTATGATACATGTTGCTGGAAAGATAAAGATACATTATGTGACTCATGTTGATGGAATGTTAATTATACGTCACTTGGTGATAGAAAGATAGATCGTTTAACAAAAATTGAGGGAAAGATGCGTTCTATGATATTTGTTAATAGAAGGATAAATTTTATGTGTGGAACGTGTTGATGAAATGTTGAGTTCTATTTCATCTGTTGATGGTAACATGAATCGTACTATATGTATTGTTGGACAGCTGAATCTTATGACACGTGTTGATAAAAAGATACATGATTTAACATGTGATGAAGGAAAGATGAATTTTATAATAAATATTAATGGAATGATGAATTCTAAGAGACAAATGTTATAATAGGTATTGATGAAAAGATTAATTCTATGACGCTTGTTGATGTAAAGGTGAATCTTATAATACGCGTTGATGGAAAGAAGAATTATATGGCTTGTGTTGATGGAAAGATAAATTATATGATACGTTTTGATGGAAAGATTAATATTATATTACTCGTTGATGGAAGGATGAATTATATGAATACATCGAGATGATATCGACAGGAAAGGTAAACTTACTGGTTGTTGGCTTTGGTGTAGCTAACAGAAAGGCATGCAAAACATATGATTATTTATGTTTAGAAAAACATATTTTCGTAATGCAAAGATACATTCTATGATACCTTTCGATGAAAAAGATCCGTATGTACGTAATGATGACAAGATGAATTCAAAAATACCTTTCCCATGGAAATATGAATGTTGTGATACATTTTTTTGGAAGGATGAAGCTTATGACACGTGGTGATAAAATGTTGAATAACATGGCTGATGTTGATGAAACGATGAATTATATGACATGTGATGATGAAAAGACACATTTTATAATATATGTTAATAAATCGACGAATTATATGTCATACGTTGAGTGAAACACTAATGTTATACTATATATTGATGAAAAGATTAATTCTATGACGCACGTTGATGTGAAGATCAACTTTATATTAATGTGTTGATAGTGGTGTGAACCTCGTTCGCTTCAATTTGGAGATCTAATTACGTGTTTTGTGTGTGTTTCTCAACATCAATCTGTTCAAATAAGGATGAACCTACGACAGGTCCAGCAAACCGGCAGGGAATTTATTTGTTCAAGTACTATTGCTCTATAATTATGGAGGAAATTGAAAAAGAAAAGTCCCAGGCGATTGACAACAAGCAGTAATAGTACCAATGTGAAAAAAGAAAGGCAATATGAGGGAGTGCGAAACGTACAGAGGTATATCACTCCTGAGCCATATAGGGAAAAGGTACATAAAAATATTGGAACAAAGAGCTAGACACATAGTTGAACAAAAGTTAAGCAAAGTACAATTCGGGTTTCGGAAAGGTAAAAGTTGCAGTAATTCACTATTTACACTAAGACAAATATGTGACAAATCCATCGAATATAGCGACCAGCAGAATATTGTGTTTGTAGATCAGGAAAAGGCTTTCAATAGAGTAGACAGATACAAACTATGGACCATCCTCGAAGACTATGGGATACAAGGGCAACTGCTAGAAAACATCATAGCCATGTACCACTCGAGCCGAAGTGCAGTAAGAACACAAGAAGGTATATCAGATATGTTCACAGTCAATACAGGAGTGAAACAGGAATGTGTGCTCTCTCCTCTGCTATTTAGTATCTACATGGACAGAATATCAAAAGAAGAGAAGTCTTGACAGAACAGATTCAGAAAATTTAGAACTCTTTACTTCAGATAAACCAACTGATTCATAGGGAATAAATAAACTTCTATTTGCCGAGGATCAGTGCCTGTTTTACAGCTATAAGGGCAGACAACAAAATCATATTAATAATATGAGTTCAACATGCAGGAGATACACTATAAGTATAAATACAGCCAAAACCGAAGTAATGCAATGTAGCAGATCGCCTGGTCCACTAAGTGTACAGATAAATTGCACAGATAAAGATCAATTGAATTCTTTTTTCAAATATCTTGGAAGTATGATCACAGAAGATGGCAGATTGCATAGAGAAATCGAAATAATGTCAAAAAGCTAATGTAGTTACATATCAACTATCACACATATTGAAACATTCAAATATACCCTTGTCCGCAAAACGACAGGTAATAAACAGCTTATTCACACCAGCCCTATGCTACCAATCTCAAACTTGGACTTTGTCCAAATCATATGTTCGCAAGATCAGCACCTGTGACATGCGATGCCTGAGGAGAGCTGCCAACTTAACAATCAGAGACGAGAAAGTAATAGTGTTAGTTTAGTTTAGTCGATGGATCAACATCACGGCACACGGGTGTAACCCATAAGTGCTCCGTTCTCCACCCAACTCAAACCTGAGTCTGGAGAATCTCAGCTCGGTGCACGAACTCCGTAGCGCCGGCGAGGATCCGGAAATATTTTGGGTAGATTTTTAACTCGAAATTTTGCCCGGGCAGTGCCGTTAGGCTACTCTTTTTCGATTTCCAACTGCCAAGGGATTTTTTAAATGCGCAACAATACACACGGGCGTCCGATCTCACTACCCAGAGACCAGGGTAAATGCAGCCACCTTTGCCTTTGATGTTTATGAGGGGTTCCAGAGTAGACAGGAAACGATTGCGGTAGCGCTTGATCTCGAGGATGCATACAAAAGAGTTCGATATGATATTTTGATGACCGCACTGATGGAGAAGGGGGTCAATCCCTGGTTGGTGAATTGGATAACAGTCATCCTACACTCTCGTCGGGTTGCTCTTTGTCTTGGTGCATGGACCTCAGAGCCACATATGTTAACCCCGAGACTGCCACAGGGATCTGCAGTCTCACCGGTGCTCTTTAATGTGTATACGAGCAAGATTGCAAACCTAGAAGCACCAGGGGTTGGAAGGATACTAACATTTGCAGATGATATTCTTGCATATAGACAGGGGAGAGATAGGGAGCAAACAGCCCAGGAGCTACAGGCGACAGTAGACAAAGTAACTGACTGGTGCACTGAAATGAGTGCTGTCATTCACCCGGAAAAGGCGGCGGTTTTGTGGTGCTCTCTGGACAACAAGATTTTAAGAGCTGATATCCCAAGCCTCGCGATAAATGGTAGAAATGTCAGCAGAGAGAACAAACTGAAGTATCTGGGGATCACATTTGACAGGAGCCTATCCTTCAAGGACCATGTGGAGACGGTTGTGATAAGATCTCAAAAGGGACTCAGTGCACTTAAAACTATGGCTGCAATGGACACAGAGCAGAGAATGCTTTTCACACTAAACCAGCACTTGATCCTCTCAGTAACTGATTATGGATTAGGTCGGTCTGCTCACTGTCTCAGCTGGCGAAGTTAGAGCGCATACAGAACGAAGCTATGCGGGTCATTCTGGGATGCACTAGAGACACCCCAGTAGTGTGTATGCGTTACATCCTTGGTCTGCCGACTGTTGCTGGTAGGCTCAAGGTGATACAGGCGAAGGCATACCTCAGAGTAGCTGCAGACACAGACCACCCACTGCATGAGGCGCTGGACGCAGTTAAGGGTCAGCGACTGATAAGAGGGAAATCATGGATGGCTCAGGCGGAGGATACGACCAGACAGGCGTGCCCCTTGGAGAACATTAGGCGAGGAGAGAAGTGGGTCAGAGTGCCTGCGGAGCAGTCAGACTTATGCAGAGTTATAATCACATTAAGCCGGGAGTGCAGGGAGTGGCCAGCAGGGGCCACGGAAGTGGAAATCCAGCAACTAATTCAGGACAATGCTCACTCGTGTGATGTGATTATCTACACAGATGGTTCGGTGTCAAGAGGTGAGAGAAGTGGCTGGGGGTTCATAGAAAAAGCTAATGGTAGATGTTTGGGGCAGGAGAGCCTGGCATATGATACCACAACATCCAGCTTAAGAATGGAGGTGGAGGCAGTCACTGCGGCTCTCCGCTGGATGGAGATTACGACACACACACACACACACACACACACATCGTGATTGTAACTGACTCAGAAAGCATGCTGACGAGGGTGAGGACGGACAGGCTTCGTGCGGAGTGGCTTACTTCGCTTCGGAGGTCACGGCCTTGATATTTTCTCCTGGGCATGCCGGTGTGCTGGGAAATGAACAGACGGACAGATTGGCTGGCTCTGCAGAACTTGGTGGAGTATTGATACATGACAAGGCAGATGTGGTTGCGGCCTTGTGGGAGCACGTGCACACCTCGGAGGAGCAAATGGATTACCATGGTCTGGCAAGAATGAGACAGCGAGGAGTGACGAGGGGATCTGGCCGACGCTCAACGCTCAGAGGAAAGGCGAGACGGACTTATAATCAGATTGCTACTGGTACTATTAGTTTTGGAACTCTTTGCTGGCTGCTGACGATGGGGACGGAGCACTTATAGAAGTCAACGTGAAAAGATCCCGGTCCTTGCAGGGGCGCGAACCCTGGACCTCCAGCACTAGAGGCAGACACCATACCTCGAGACCACGTAGCCCTCTACTGTTATTAGACAGACAGTAGGATCAACACCCTGTGCCACATTTATTGAAAGATAGAAGATGAAGTGGTTTGACCATGTCGTTAGAATGCAATCCCATCAACTACCGTCACTGGCTTTACTTCAAAGATCATCTGCGACGAGATCACGAGGACGCCCAAGAAGAAAAGGAATTGATGACATCAGAGACATTGTACAACCACACGGAATGACACTATCCAGTGCCGCCCACCGGGCGCTGGAACGCAAACTATTCCTCCCCACCAACGCTTGACGGCTGAAGTGAAAGATGGTGATGGTGGTGGTGGTATGATGATGATGATGATGATGATGATGATGATGATGATGATGATGAAGATGGAAATGTGAATTCTATGAATACAATAAAGATAAACTTACTCGTTGTTGGTTTAGGTGTCGCTAAAAGAAACACATTTAAAACATAAGATTATTTATTTTTAGAAACGCACAACTTCTGAATGCAAAGATAACTTCTATGGTACGTTTCGATGGAAATGAATGGTATGACACCTGTTGATGACAATATTATTTCTTAAATACCTTTCCATGAAAATCTTATTCTAATTATACTTGTAGGTATTGTTGGAAAGATTAAACTAATGACACGTGATGATGAAATGCTGAATTACCTGGCTGATGTTGATGAATTGATTAATTATTTGACACCTGTTGATGGAAAGATACGGTTAGCAGGGGTAGGGGTATCCCCTATCAAAGGAGATGTAAGACGCCTCCTTTCCTCCGTTAGTCTACGGGACACCCTTGGGCAAGGTGGAGTACCCGTTTAGCCCCCCGATCAGGGTTACGTGAAGCCATGGAAGCAGGTGGTGGATGGAGTGTGAGAGCAGCCGACAGATTGTTGTTGGTTATGGTCTTGCACTCTGCGGCGATAGGCAGATGATCTCATCAGTAGAGACAATGGCTATGGCCACCGACTAGTACAGTCACTGCCCAGAAGGAAAGTAATGGCAAATTACCTTCTGCAAACCTTGTCAAGAAACCATAACAACTATGACAGAAAACATAATAAAAATGAGATCTGGTGGCGAGACCCCCAGGCCAGGCAGATCAGATAACACTGGGGAAGAGTGTGACACGGGGACCAGTACTAGTAATTGTGATGACGGAGTCAATCCTGACTGTGTTGGCAAGGAAATCCCTTGTGTCAGATGTAAAAAAAAGAGTGAGAATGGTAACGTGGAATGTGAGAAGTTTGTATGAGGGAAAGCTTAAAGTAGTATGTGATGAGACAACTGAAAATGGAAGTCTTTTCATTTATTCTGGTAGAGACGTCGCTGGCCAGAGTGGAGTGGCATTTTGTTTAGATAAAACAACTGCAAAAGCTTTACTTGGATATAACCCAATTAGTGATAGAATCCTCACTATTAGACTTAAAGGCCGTCCAAAAACACAACTCTCATACAGATATATGCACCTACTTCAACAGCTGAGGAGGACGAAATTGAAGATTTTTACAACACACTGCAAGACACATTAAATAAGATTGGTCATAATGATATAGCAATAGTACTGGGAGATTTTAATGCAAAAGTAGGTACAGGAAGAACTGAAAATGAGAGACACGTTTTAGGAAAATTTGGATTATGAAACAAAATGATGCAGGTGACAAATTGATTAAATTTTGCACAGAAAATGAGTTAATGATAGCCAACACAATTTTTAAACAACACCCAATAAGACTCTTCACATGGAAATCCCCGGACAGTATTACGAAAAATCAGATATATTATATTTTAATACAAAGAAGATGGAGATCAAGCATAACATCAGCAAAATCTCTACGAAGTGCAGACTGTGGTACAGATCATCAGTTATTAGAAGCAGATCTGAAATTCAAACTCAAAATCTTTTCCGAGGACCAAGGCCACTTCGTTTTGATCTCACAAAAATGCCATATGCATACACCATAGAAGTTAGGAATCGATTTGGGGTCTTGATGTCTGTACAAGAGGAAATGACACCTGATGAACTGGCAGTACAAGCTAGAGATATCTTGATAACTGCAGCCAAAGATTTAATTCCGACCAAGAAAAAGCAACTTAAGCCATGGATTACATCAGACACGTTAGAATTAATAAAACAACGAAGGGAGCTGAAACAGAAAGGAGATAAATCCGATAGCAGGATGAAGTATAAATCTTTAACTCGAGAAATAAGAAAGAACACAAGAAAGGACAAAAATCAATATATACAATATTGCTGTACCAGAATAGAGCAATATCATAAGATTGGAAGAGATTACGAAATGTTCAAAGAAATGAAGTTATTGACAAGAAATGTTCAACCTCAATTGAATGTTATCTGTGACAAGATGGGACATACATTAACAGAATCTAGACAAATTCTAGAAATATGGCAGGAGTACTGCAGTGAAATGTATGATATGAGTGTCAGTGAGGATATGAATGAGATACATGAGCCAACGACAGCAGAGACATAACCTGAATCCTCATTAGATGAAATTGCATGGGCAATAAAGAACCTGAAGAATGGTAAATCAACTGGATGTGATGAGATACCTGCTGAGCTAATTAAAGCAGGGGGAGAAGAAAGCATACAAATCTATCACACATTATGTAAAAAGATATGGAAATATGGTGTATGGCCAAAAGATTGGAAGATAACTATTGTCATTCCAATACCAAAAAAGGGCAACATGAAATTATGCACCAACTATAGAACTGCTGCCCTGATCAGCCATGCAAGTAAAATTCTACTAAACATCATAATGGGAAGACTTTGTAAGATAATGGAAGAAGAAATTAACGTGGTTCGAGCTGGATTTAGACAAGGAAGAGGAACAAGAGATCACATTCTCAACATGCGTTTAATAATAGAGAAGTGCGGAGAATTTAATGTAAACCTATTCTCATGTTTTGTGGATTACTCAAAAGCATTTGACTGTGTACAACATCAGAAACTTTGGGAAATCATGAGGATTATGGGCTTTCCTCCACATGTAATACAACTCATAAGAATGCTGTATCTAGACCAACGTCCGTTAGGGATGTGTGCTGTCCCTCTATTTGTTTAACCTGTACTCCGAAAATATAATGAAAAATGTAAGAGATGATATAAACAGGGAGCTATATGATGCCCTAAATATCAGTGGTCTTGACATACCAGAGATTCGGATGCTGATGATACAGTATTGCTATCCACAACACAGACTGGTATAGAAAACCAAATAGCCTCAACCCAACTGATTAGTGAAAATCACAACTTATATCTTAACATAGCAAAAACAAAGATAATGCTTACAGATAAAACTACAACGGAGAAAGAAATATATGTTAATGAGGAAAGATTGGAAGTGGTGGACAATTTTAAATATCTTGGGTCACTGATTACCAACAACGGTGACACAATGAAATAAATTAAACGACGACTATCAATTGCTCTTCAAAGACTAAAACAACTGAATAAATTAAGGAATGGGACAGACAGAACTACAAAAATTAGATTTTTAAGAGCATGCATCTTTCCCTTTGCAACATACGCCTGTGAGACCTGGACACTTACTAACCAAGCTGAACAGCGCTTAAATACCTTTGAATATAAATGTTATATACGAGTTCTAAGAATATCTTAGATAAAGAAAAAACAAATGCATCCATACTTTAAGTGCTGAATATTAAAGAAGGTTGGCAATTAAAGACGATAAAACAAAGACAATTGAAATACTTTTGTCACTTGAAACGCCACGAAAGTTTGGAGAGAACAATAATGGAGGGGTATATCCCTGGGAAGAGAGGAAGAGGAAGACCACAGAGAAGATTGGTGCAGGATGTGGCGGATGATCTCCAGATGGGTGTATCGGACGCAGGGCATCTTGATCTAGAGGTTTTCCGGAAGGTTGTTATGGGAGCGAAATTCTGCAAAGGACATGCTACTGAATGAATGAATGATGGAATGATGAACCATATAACATATATTGAGGGAAAGGTGCATTCTCTGACTTGTGTTGATGGTAAGGTAAATCTTATGTATATAACGTTTTGATGAAAAGATGAGTTATATATTAACATATGATTGAAACATGATTCTCATGAAATGTATTTCTGGGCAAATAAATCGTATGACATGTGTTGATGAAAAGATGAATTATATGACATGTGACGTTGGAAAGTAGTTTATTATTATTATTATTATTATTATTATTATTATTATTATTATTATTATTATTATTATATATATATATATATATATATATATATATATATATATATATATATATATATATATATATACACACACACATATATATAATATATACTAAAAATAAACTTACTGGTTGTTGGTTTTGGTGTAGCTAAAGAATAGGAAAATATACAACGTATTATTGTTTATATTTAGAAACGCAGTACATGTTAATGGAAAGATGAATTCTTTAATATGTGTTGATGGAATGATGAATTCTATGATATGTGTTGATGTAAAGATGATTATCAAAATACGTGTTTATGGAAAGTGTCAAAGACTCGATAGTACCACACCTCGTGAAGCCATAGCACAGTTGAGTAGACACTCAACAGGCCACGTTTGCCAGCAGAGTGCGATGTGAGGTAACACGCACGAAGGTGAAGGTCACCCCGCGTGGTGTGTAACCAGGGGAGAGAGGTTAGGGAGACGGGAGACTGGACTTGAGGCGTTCACATCGTTTAGAATAGCGTTAGGAGTTTTGTGTTCACTAATAGATAGAACTAGCATAGGGTTAGCAGTTTGTGTTAGATAATTCTGTGGCTGTATATTGTGTATTGCATTAGCGACTGTTTACCGCTTGTAAGCGAGCCAACGGCAATAAAGTGGACCATACATTTTGCCTCCCACACGACTTGCAAGTTGTCTTGTATGGGTGTGTGAGAAGTACCCGATGAGGCCTGTCAGTTGAGTCGTTGACAGGCCAGGGTAATTGTGGTGTCAGAAAGTGGTGCTTGGACGAAAGCGCCAAGCTAATACCCACAGTAAAAGGGTAATTGTGGTGTCAAGAAGTGAAGCTTGAACGAAAAGTTCAAGCTAATCCACTCATCCACGGGCTCGAGACTAGGGTTTCATTTTTGTAGTAACGATAATTTGTGCAGACAGGAGAATTTGCGAGCTAGAAATATGCCTATCGTGACAAAATAGTGTTTAATTGTGTTTATGATATATTTATTCAATGAAATCATGTATTCTTCGAAGCTGTAAGTATTAATATTCTTATTTTCTTATATTTATTCATATATTTACCAATTTATTCTTGAATAAGCACCAAACATGATTCACGGCGCAGGAATACACAGGCAGCCGACAATATTGATTTTTGAGATCTAAAAATAGCGCTGCGCGATGACGTAAAGTGATTGACAGACAGTTGTTCTGCGTCATTAGCATAAAGCAGTCGAGTGTTTACAAGATCGCTTAACGGCGGCCCGCCTGAATCTGTGCTGTATATTGTTTATTATTTACTTATTTAAGTTACTAAATGAATATATTTATTTGTTGACACATTATTATGTTATTTTGATTTCTTTACAAGCATTTATTCATTTTTGGGTCTATTTTCTCTTTGCTTATCGTCACGATGGAACTACTTTCGGGCTGAGCATCTGATACTTAGCTGCACAACGTTTACAGAAATTAACTAGGTTAGTAACGAAAGGCAATTATTGTTTAAAACAAAGACAGGACATTGACATTAAAATTAATTAATACATATTCTAGGTGTTCGTAAGTCTGTCATTGTCTAAGTCATTGTCCTTAGTTGTCGAGTAAATCATATCGTTTAGTAGGCGTGTTTACTGCTGCCCTATATATCAGAGGGCAAACAACAGTTGTGCACATACGCCTGTGGGCCAAATACCGTGTGCTACGTACAAAACGTGTCGCCACCCCAGTGTACCAAACAAGGTGACCTGTGTCAAAGGAGCTTCGTTCCCACATTAAGCTGAGTACACTTATATATTTTGTCATGCAATTTCATTAATAGTGCATCTCTTGTTCAGCTTGTAACGCGTTGACATATTTGTATACTCTGTTTTTCTGCAAGATAAATCTGGGCAGGGTATAAACAGAAAGCACAACTGATAGTGATCAGATAAGAACAAACATAACATATCAAAGATAAATAACTGATTAAAGTCATCATTGCCTATCACTGTTAGCCAAGTACTAAAGTAAGATGGCAACTTTATCAGATTTCATAAAAGCAGGCAAAGAACTGGAATTAACAGGAAAAGAACTACAACAATATGCTGATCAGAAATTTAAAGAAACAAAAGAGGAACAAACACGAAAAGAGAATGCGGAGAGGGACGAACGCGCACGAGAAAGAGAACATGATAAGGAGATGAAACAAAAACAATTAGATCAAGAGAAAGAATTAAAACAAATGGAATTAGATCTAAAGCAAAAAGAGATAGATGAAATGGCAAGAGTTAAAGAAAAACAAATTCAGGTAGAATCAGAGACACAATTAAAGATGAAAAGCATGGATGTAGACTCACACGCAGAGATCTCTGCCACTAAACTAAGAAGTCAACAAGAGGAAAATAAGTTCAACAAATACAAAAATATTATCAAACCATATTGTAAAGAGGACTCCATATCTGCCTGGACAGAGAATGTAGAGTATCAATTTAAATATCACCAAGTTCCTTTAGATATGTGGGCTCCGATTTACATGAAGAATCTAAGTGGTGAGCCCCTTAAAGTAATAGAGTCTATTCCTATTGAACTTAGATCTAGCTATCAATACATCCATGATAGGATTATGCAGCACTTTTTACTTGATGCCCCTGGGTATCAGGTTCAGTTCTCAAATTTAAAACCTAAACCTAGTGAAACTTTTATAGATTATTTTTCAAATGTGCAGAGTGTACTAAACAGGTGGCTTAAAGCAGCTAACATAGGAAAAGACTTTGATAGATTAAAAAACCTAATAGCTATGGACAAGTGTATATCTACTATACCTTCTCCTTTTGCTAAGTTTTTGCAGCAGTCAGACATTGAAAACATCGAGCAGTTCGAAAAAAAAGGCTCAGCATATTTTTCTTCTAACAGAAAGATTTTTAAGACCTCAAGTGACTCTGAGATAGTTTCCTTTGTCAAAGACCAATCAAAAAACTATCAGGGTAACAGAAAACCTTTTCAGAAGTATGATAAGAAAGACAGAAAAGTTTCCATATGCATGTACTGTCAACTAATGCACGACACTTATGCTATGTGCGACAAATCGCCGAATTATCCGGCGCATCTTGAAAATGTGATCAAGAAGCAGCAAAGCAAACGGTCTGCATACAGGCGTGCAATCAAATGTTTTTTTTGTTCCTCTTATGGCCATTATTCTAATAAGTGCCTTGGCCGCCAACGTTTGAAAGCTAACAACGCTATGTTGATTGACACCTCTTCAGATAGTGGTAGTGAGAATGAGTGTGAGATTGAAAGTGACTTACCAACTAACCAAGCAGAGGATGTGTGTGCTGCTAACGATATGTTAAGCTTTGACGGCTGTGAACGATGTCACCAATTCCATGCAGACGGAAAAATAGAATGTGGACATACAGTACCATGCTCATCTGAGAGTGTGAATGCAGCATTAGCCTCCAGAGGCAAGTTAGTGTTCCACAATGCAATGGTCAATGATGTACCATGCCAATGTTTGCTGGATAGCGGCAGCACCCTTATTGGTCTTCGAAAGGAACTAGTGAGTCCGGGTGATTACACAGGTGACACTGTGAAATGCCGAACCTTTTCGGGTAACATTGAGACTTACCCTTTGGCAAAAGCCCGTATTGATTCTCCGTTTCTTTCTGGTACCTTTACTTGTGCAATACTTAACAACCCTTGTACTGATTTAATTTTGGGGTGTTTACCTCAACTGAAACAATGTACTAATGAGGAAATAGTTGCATGGGAGAAATTGAATGCAGCTAATGCAACAACAAGAGCAGACAGTGTGAAACATCAAGACACACTACAAGATGAGAGACTACTGTTGCTTTCCCCAACTGGCACAGATGACACCAGCAGACAGAAATTTATAGAACAGCAAAAAGCTGATACTAGTGTGTCTCCATACTTAAAATTGTTAAAAGATAAAGCCAAAGTGACCAAAAATGCATCTTGGGTTTTTAGACTTAACAATGGTATTTTAACTAGATATTATACTACTGGTAACCATGAGATTCAGCAAACGGTGTTACCTGAACAACATCGTCTAACTGTGCTAAAGATTGCACATGAGTCACCGTTTGCTGGTCATCTTGCATATGATAAGACCAGGGCCAGAATTCAGGCTCATTTCTATTGGCCAGGTTTTTGCAATGACATAAAATTATTGTGTCGTTCGTGTAATGTCTGTCAACAATTGGTACGTAAAGGTGAACATCCTACAGCTGAGGTACAGCCTTCTACACTGGCTTCTAGGCCATTTGAAAGTGTGGCGGTAGATATTGTTGGACCCCTAAACCAGGTGTCCAGCAAAGGAAATCGCTTCATATTGACAATGGTCGACCTATGTACAAGGTGGGTTGAGGCAGTAGCTTTGAAATACATCACCTCCAAAGACGTTGCCAATGTATTTCTACACCTGTTCTCACGATTCGGATTCCCACGGACCATTTTATCCGATCGTGGAACTCAGTTCATATCGGCTGCAACGCAAGCCCTTACAAAAATGTTAGGCATTAAGCAACATTTTACGACAGCTTACCATCCAGCCAGCAATGGAATAGTAGAGAAAATTAATGGGGACCTAAAGCACATGCTGGCTAAGGTTACAGCAGAAAACCCAGCTGATTGGGATACACTGTTACCAACAGTGCTGTTCGCCTATCGGGAGATTCCCCATTCTAGCACGGGTTTCTCACCCTTTGAATTAGTTTACGGGGCTAACCCACGTGGACCCCTAACTATTTACCATCAGGTACTAACAAATTCGATAGAAATTCCTACCCCAAAAACACCTTATGAAATGGTGACAGAGACACGAGACAAGATCATGAAATCGTGTGTTATAGCTAAGGCAGCTTTGGAGAGGAAGGGTCAAATCTACCGCCAATATGCCAACAAAGGGACAAGAACAATTGAACTTGAACCAGATCAAGACATACTCTTGCTACTTCCAGACAAAAGAAATTTACTATTAACCTCATGGCAAGGGCCATTCAAGGTGGTACGCAGAATTTCAGATGTTGACTATGAAATATCGATAAACGGACACTTAAAGATATTCCATGTCAACATGTTGAAACCTTACTATACAAGACAAGAAACAGAAGTAGTGACAGACGAACAGAGTGCACCAACACCCAGTGATCAGACGACAGACATACACAACGCAACTACACTAGTTAGCGAGACTGGCAGTTCCGACAATGGCAATACACCCAGTGAGTTAACAGAATACACACTTAGCACCACCACGGTACTGAATCAGGTAGACGACGACGGAATGGAACTACCTGTTCCCATTGTAGACAAAACTGCGACAGTGGACAGCATACATATAGATCAGGGACTAACAGACATTCAACGACGACAATTAGTGGAGTTAGTTACTGAATACAAAGACTTATTCTCTGACATCCCAGGTAGGACGGACAGAATCGAACACTCCATTCTTCTTTCGGATTCTAAGCCTATTAAATGTAGGCCATACTCTATCCCACTCAGCTATAGGGAAAATCTAAATAAGGAAATTCTTAATTTAGAAGCTAGCGGGATTATCCAAAAGTCTACATCAGAGTACTCTTTTCCAATCGTCCTAATTAAGAAGAAGGATTCCACAATTCGTCTGTGCGTGGACTATCGGAAACTCAATAACATCACTAAGATCGACGCAGAACCTATTCCTTCCTGCGAAGATCTTATCTTGGACATGTCTACTTCTAAAATCTTTTCAAAACTAGATCTTACTAAAGGATACTGGCAGGTCCCGATGCAAGCTCAATCTATGCATCTTACTGCGTTTTCAACACCTTTAGGACTATACGAGTGGCGATTTCTTCCTTTCGGACTTCGAAATGCTCCTGCCACTTTCGTACGCTTAACTAGAGATCTGTTACATGGAGTGACGAATACTGTGACCTATATAGATGATATATGTGTCCATACTGAAGACTGGACTACACACTTACTGAAACTGAGACATGTCTTTGATAGGTTGCGACTCTTCGGTCTCACTGTCAAACCGAGCAAAGTCGAATTAGGCCTAAAAGAAATTGAATTTTTGGGTCATGTCATCTCTCAAGGTCAACTGAAGACTGACAATAGGATTATTACAAAAATTATGAATCTAACCATGCCTACTACGAAAAAGCAGGTTAGAAGTCTTTTAGGATTAGTTAATTACTACAGTAAATTTATTCCAAACCTAGCTGAAATTACAAGTGTATTTTCTAATGTGCTAAAAGCATCAGTAAAATTGGATGTGAAAGATGCATTATTAATTTCTGCATTGTCAAAATTGAAAATTCTTTTTAGTAATGTTCCCATCCTCCGCTTGCCTAACCCTGGGCTCGTTTATTATCTTAGGACAGATGCCAGCAGGATCTCCATCGCTGCAGTCCTAGGCCAATTTTATGAGGGCATCTTCCATCCGATTTGCTACGTGAGCCGTAAGATCACACCTACCGAGTCCAGATATTCGATAGCAGAACTGGAGGCCCTGAGCGTCATCTACTCAGTGAGAAAGCTCCACCGCTTTCTGGCGGGTGTGCACTTCATTATCCAGACCGACAATTCTCCCATCACGGTCATCCAGAGTGGTGTGCATCGAAATGACCGGATATACAGGTGGTCTCTTATTTTGCAAAACTATACATTTAGTATAGAACATATCAAGGGTAAGGATAATATTCTGGCTGATACCCTTAGCAGACCATCTGGGGTAGAAATACCTGAGATCCAACAATTAAATGTGGAATGATGGTTGGTACATGAGTATCTGATAATATAAGATGTAAAATAGCTTACATACATATCCACATTATTGGTGTAGTCATGTACCAAAACAATGAACTATCATGTGTCCGTGGACATCAGATTAAGAACTGTGCTGCTATACTTAGATACCACCGTGTGAACTAGGACAGCTCATTTCCAACTAAGCTCCATTCCGGTGTATCATATATATAACCGCAGAAAACAGTGTCAGAACAGTGCTTAATTACAGACACGAAAAGACAGAGCTACAACACCAGCGAACTCTACACGTGCACTACCGAGAGAACATTAAGATGACTGTGTAATGTATTTCAGATACCCAGGCAAAGTGTGTGGTTATATTATGCCTATACAACCATTGCACATACATGAAGGCAACTACTAACCTGTGTAAACCAAATACTATGTATATAAACTTATTGTGATATGTAATATAATATTTTAAGATAGTGATAAATTAGATGTAGGTTAGGAACTATAACAGTTCTCATTTATTTTAATAATGTAGTTAGTACAGTAAATAACCCATTAAAATTAGATTAGAATATTAGTTTAGACATAAGAATAGTTTATTACAAGTTAAATTAAATTTATGATATGAATAGTACCATTTAGATTGTTATATTTCACTTAGTTTCACTGTAGTTAGTTTATTCCATCTTAATGAAACCATACCATCTTTCAAATATTACCATTTATTAGTATCATCATTTTACATCATAATAGATTAAAAAGAGTAGATAAGGTAACATACAGCATTTACACCAGTTAGATTAAGAACATCACTCATATAATTCCTTTGTGCATTTAAAAACATTATTTAGCATAGTATTTAGAAAAGTACATAAATTGTGGTCACATAATCCATTTAATTAAGGTACATAACTCACATCACAACAATTGCATTTAAATAGTTAGATTACATCACTTAGATTAGAAAAAAATAAGAAGTAATATAATCATATCATATAATTAACATAACAAATTTAATAAATTTAGGTAACACATTAAATACTTAGTTATAGAATTAGAATGGTATGTTAGAATGTAAAGTTTTCGTTAGTGAAATTGTGTTAGTGTGAATGTGTTGTCTGTAATATAGTTTAGAACTTAGATTACAGTATTTTGGGTTTCATGACAAGTGAATGTAGTCACGAATTAGTGTTATACACCTGTTTGTGGCCACATTGAACCAAATTATGACACTCAAAAAACTAACATACATACACATAGAATTTATAAATAGAGGATAGAAATTAGATTAGTAGATTTATTACATCCAAACACACAAACAAACAGAAAAACAAACATATAAATTGCATACACTATTTGTAAATCAAAGACAGATAACTATGGGGCCAGGGGACATAATGGACAACGAAGAACTAAATTAACAGTGAAATAAAGTCTTACACGCGGAAGCGACGGAGGTAAAGCCTGTCGCACACACTCTTGTAGAATGGTTGTTAAATATTATATGGGGGACATGAAATAATTCATGTGTTGACCCTAAGAAAGTCAACTTTGTATGGGTAGTAAGTTAATTTACTATGTGAGGGCAGGTCTTATAAGACAACGGTCCGGTTCAGACATACCTCTGATAAATATAATATAGCATGTGAGAAGGGGCTCACGCCAACCAGTCAAGTTTGTGGCGATTGCCAGTAGCCAAGTAAGGCTTTGCTACATTGTGACAATAGTTATTAATAGTTCATTGGAATGCCCAAAGCCAGGTTATCTAGAGTCTTTGACAAAAATTAGAGACACTAATTTTTTGTTTAGGAACCTCTTACGTCACAACCAATGAGTGAAAGTTGATGACGCAACACAAGAGGGGTGGGTGTGTGTCAAAGACTCGATAGTACCACACCTCGTGAAGCCATAGCACAGTTGAGTAGACACTCAACAGGCCACGTTTGCCAGCAGAGTGCGATGTGAGGTAACACGCACGAAGGTGAAGGTCACCCCGCGTGGTGTGTAACCAGGGGAGAGAGGTTAGGGAGACGGGAGACTGGACTTGAGGCGTTCACATCGTTTAGAATAGCGTTAGGAGTTTTGTGTTCACTAATAGATAGAACTAGCATAGGGTTAGCAGTTTGTGTTAGATAATTCTGTGGCTGTATATTGTGTATTGCATTAGCGACTGTTTACCGCTTGTAAGCGAGCCAACGGCAATAAAGTGGACCATACATTTTGCCTCCCACACGACTTGCAAGTTGTCTTGTATGGGTGTGTGAGAAGTACCCGATGAGGCCTGTCAGTTGAGTCGTTGACAGAAAGATAAATTCAATGATTATATCAAGATCATATCACCAATAAAAATAAACTTACTTGTTGTTGGTTTTGGTGTAGCTAAAGAATTGAAAAATAGTAAACGTATTATTATTTATATTTAGAAACACATCACATATTAATGGAAAGATTAATTCTTTAATATGTGTTGATGGAATGATGAATTCTATGACATTTGTTGATTAGAGGTGTATTTTATGAATACAACAAGATGATATCATCAATTAAGATAAACTTACTCGTTATTTAATTTTGTGTAGCTAAAAGAAAGACATACAAGTGGCATAGAAAAAATGTATTCTTGTATTATTATCGTATTATTCTCGCATTATTCTCGTATACACTATTTTATTATTTTCATCCTAATGGCTAGATACATTCTATGCTATGTGTTTATGGCTTGCAAAACGTATTGATGGAAAGGCGTATTCAATGAATTCAGCAAGATAAAACTTACTCGTTGGTGGTTTGGGTGTAGCTAAAAGAAATAAATTTAAAACAAGTTATTACCTATAATTAGAATCACATAATGTTTATGGAAAAATAAATTCGAAATAAAATGAATCTTATGATACGAGTTGATCGAAAGATGAATATTATGAATGAAAGGATGATGATGAAAAGATACATTCTATAATGCCTTTTGACGGAAAATTTAATCGCGTGACAGATGTTGATGGAATTATGAATTCTATGACTTATGGTAATGGAAAGATGCTTTTTTGTAAAAAAAAATCATGTGTTGATGGAAAGATGGATCTTAAAATACGAGTTGATGAATAGATGAATTACATAAATGCATCAAAATAATATTATTAATAAAGATACATTTACTCGTTGTTGGTTTAGTTGTTGCTAAAATTAAGAAATATGAAACATTTGATATATATGTACACGTGTGTGTGTGTGTGTGTGTGTGTGTGTGTGTGTGTGTGTGTGTGTGTGTGTGTGTGTGTGGGTGGGGTTTGTGTGTGTGTGTGTTTGTGTGTGTGTGTGTGTTGGTGTGCGTGTGTGTGTTTGGAACAGCACAACCTTACATCTTAACACTATATAAACAGTGTAGGTAAAAAGCTAACAGGTCATGTACCTCGCCTTCCTGCGTACCTATGCCTTGTATAGGTCAATGATCGCCCTATTGGTACTAGGCTCACCTTCATGCTATCTGCTCCCAGAACATTTTCTGATGCCTAGTTTAGGCTGGATAAACCTTGGAACCGAGCTGAATGTAAACAACAACATCGCCGATATAAACAAGACAACAAACTTTAGTTGCCAAGACAGTCCAGTGAGAATTACTCGTGTTGAGTACCAGCTGTGAGAATTTACGACAAACAAAATTATAGCCAATGTGTTATAGCCAATTGTCCTTCCTACACGGCTTTCTTCAATGAAATCATTACTTCTAAGACGGGTCGCAATGGAATAGTGAATAACATGACGTCTCATAATGCCTCATTACTAGAATATAACAACTGCTGTGATAATTGGAATAGGTTTGTGGAAGGAAAGATAGAAGAATACTGCAAGTAAACATTATTGACAGTGTTGTATCATGGCATGGAAGAGAGTGAACGCATGAACGCGTATTTGATGTTGCAGATCGCAACACATGGAGACGCATGATCGCCTGCTTCAGTCGACACTGGATTCGATGATAATGATAATGGCATTAATGGACCAGAGATCCTAGTTAAGTGGTAATGACTACATGAACAGTAAGATATATGTAAGCGGGACATGATTGATACAGGCATAGATACCGCACACTGGGAGCAAGACGCCGCTGAACGTGTTGCATGGAGGGTAACTACAGAAATTGAATAAAGACAAAGGAGAAAATGATTGCAGATAAAGCAGAGCATGAGAGACGTAAGATGGTGCACAATGGTGGAAATGACCATGGTTTCACATGCATCTACTGTGGGCAAACATTTACAGCAAGAATTTGCATTACCAGCCACACCGCCATGGATCGTAGTTATTACGCCTTTTTGAAGCACAATGTACCAAACTATCGTCTGTCAAGACGGAAAGGTGCCAATGCAAGATATATGGCAATGGACACACGAATCTAACCTGAATGCACGAAGAAATAGGTGGCATATATCTTCTTTACTTAGCAGACCAAATCTGGCCCCACTTTGTTTATGGCACTATCTGCTATCACTATTCGCTTACACACCAGCTGTGCTGCATGTAAGGCGTTCACAAATACTAAGCTACAGTTACGTAGTGGAAAGAGTGTTTCCTTTCTGACCACTGTCTTTGTAGGCAACTGCAATAATCATCACAACGGCTTCATGAGACGAACATGACTGCTGGCTGGCGCATTGACTTGTATGATATCAATGGCTACGTAATGTGGCTAACAGAACTCAATCTGATATGGGTATATATCCTTCCACTGGCTTACTCTCTATCAGCCAAAGATTATACTCACACCAGCTTCATGTGTATGCCCGCCTGAGAAAATTATTTTTATATGTATGTGAGTGCATTTCTCATACTACTATATATCTTGTTTCACATGACCCCAAGATATTAAAATTAATTAATTCAATTTCTCGCTTGATGTTTTCCAGTTTATCAATTTTGAAGTGTTTTCTCACATTTCCTGTCCCAATTGCAAGTGACTTACTTCTTAATTTGTATACAATCGCTGGTTGATGGTGGGATAGCAGAGTTACAATTTAACAATATATAAACATTATAACATGCATTACGCCAAGTGGATAAGCAGGGGTGGTCATGGCACAGCATCTCACACTTTCTGAAGCCTTAGACCAGGTCTGCCTTCTTGTCCCAGTCATGCCATATGACCAAGCCATTCGGGTATTTATAACTTTATCTTCTTTGCTCATTTCCCATCAAGGTCGCCAGTTGAAACTAAGATCTAAAGTTTATTTCTCCTCATAATTTGTCCCTTGAATTATTTAATTGTTCAAGTTAATTTATGATCGACATGTGTGTCTTGTATTAATACAGGGTGTATTTTTAATGACTGTGCAGTGTTTGAAAGCATTGCCGGTCCATGTTTTGTATTTACCTATTATGCTATTATGTGAAAATATTTTCAGAAATATTGAAGATATGGAAGGAATCAACATTGGGGGACGATGCATCAATAACATTAGATATGCAGATGATACAGTCTTGATTGCAGACAATGAACAGGACCTGCAAAATTTAGTAGATGCGGTTGTTACACACAGTGAACAACTAGGGTTAGAATTAAATTGTAAAAAGACACACATTATGGTCGTCACTAGGAAGAACGAAATACCACAGTGTAATATACAAGTAAATGGGAATATTCTTCAACAAGTGAATAGGTACAATTATCTCGGAACAGTGATAACATCTGATGGGAGATGCCTGGAAGAGATTAGAACAAGAATCGCCATGGCAAAAGTAGCCTTTAGCAAGATGAAAAACATACTGACCAATAAAAAGATGTCAATTGAAACGAGAAAAAGAGTGTTGAGATGCTACATAGAACCTGTACTTTTATATGGATGTGAAGCTTGGACAATGGGCAGCCAGGCTGAAAAACATCTGATGGCTGTAGAAATGTGGTTTCTGAGGAAAATGCAAAGAATACCATGGACAGCCAGAAAGACCAATGAACAAGTCCTTCAAGAAACAAATGAAGATCGTAAACTGATCAGAGACATTAGACGTAGACAGTCACAATTTTTTGGACATGTTATGAGAAGAAATGATTTGGAGAACTTGGTGACAACTGGTAAGATCGAGGGAAACAGACCAAGGGGAAGACCTAGAAACAAGTATCTGGATGGCTTGGCCTTGTGGCATGGTCGAGACAGAAACACGGAACTGATCCACGACTCTGGTGATCGAAAGAGATGGCAGAACATGACCGCCCACGCTTACAGGCATGGCACATGATGGATGGATGGATTATGCTGCATGAACTTTACAGAGGGTGAATACACAACTTGGACTGGCAATATTTTCAAACACTGCAGTCATTAAAATTACACACTATATCTCAATCCTTTTTCTGTACACCAACGGCATTCTTTTGCGTATTTTCTTCAAAATCCAAACTTACATTGCCTTTAAATGTGTCTCAGTTGGTCACATATTCTAGGCTGTAGTTAATATGATGCGACGGACAGGTACCTTTCTCGCCACGTGCACGACAACTATGTAGAAGCTAGTTAATGTGACTGTGATAACAATAGA
Organism: Cepaea hortensis; assembly: GCA_963921405.1. NCBI lineage: Eukaryota > Metazoa > Mollusca > Gastropoda > Stylommatophora > Helicidae > Cepaea > Cepaea hortensis. The sequence goes on from OY992897.1 coordinate 7,510,497, forward strand.
GTTCGAGGAAACATTATCTAGCACTGACAAGGAATCAAAGTCAGTGGCTTAGGGGTTAGTAAACGCAGTCTCAGAATTCCCCAACATACCTAGTCGATGGATACATTTCTGCCGTATGCGATGTGGGATAACAACGCTTTAAGTTGATTTCGATTGTATGGGCGTTGTAAGTTACTGAAGCAGAACACTTTTTAACGTTTAGTTTTATGTTTGTTTTGCAATTCTTCTTATTCTGTTATTATGTCTTAATGTAGTCGCTGTAGTTAGATCTCCATGATATATATGTTTTTATGGTCTCTTGTGTATTATTGCTGGTGCAGGCTTGTCCATTGATTGCTGTAATTGTGTATTGTAAAGCTGCCATATATGCATATTTTTATACTGTTTAATTAGTACATTTTACGTCAGTTAATCGATAAGTCAATCAGCGTGGCAGTAATTAAATGGTTAAATAACATACAGCATTCACAATCACACAAAATCGTTCTTATTGGTTTTTTAGTACCAAGAAAATAAAGTACAAATATGTGTTTATTAACAGTTTGGAATGCCATGTCAATTTGGCAGGCATAGAGGTCATTCAAAAGCTTGCTTCTTAATCTATATGTTTGAAAATAGTTATCTACTTGCGTTGTTGTCTGCCTGTTCTTCGCTGACCCATACCTAGAAAAACTCACAGCAATAATACACACACACAGCTGACTAATACACATTTCATCTTTGTATGGGGTTAGTAATTACGTCTGTCCACAGCCTTCTGTCTCTTGTACTGCCAGTCTTCTTACAGCTTATGCTGTGTGGGGTTGGTGATCATGTCTGTCCACAGCCTTCTGTCTCTTGTACTGCCAGTCTTCTTACAGCTTATGCTGTGTGGGGTTGGTGATCATGTCTGTCCACAGCCTTATGTCTCGTGTGCTGCCAATCATCTTATAGCCGATACCGTGTTGTGATGGCGATCACGTCTGTCCACAGCCTTCTGTCTGGTGTACTGCCAATCTTCTTACAGTCGATGTCGTGTGGCTTTGGTAATCATGTCTGTCCACAGCCCCGTGTCTCGTGTACTGTCAATCATCTTATAGTCGATACCGTGTTGTGTTGGCGATCACGTCTGTCCACAGCCCTCTGTCTGGTGTACTGCCAATCGTCTTATAGTCGATGTCGTGTGGCGTTGGTAATCAGGTCCATTCACAGCCCTCTGTCACATGCACTGCCAGTCTTGTTGATACCGATATTCCTCCAAGCCATGATGTCAAGCTGTCCAACCTCTACTCTCTTGTCTGTCTTTTCTTCCAGCCTTCTCGTTGTGACGAAATACTCCAGCTTTTACCTTCTCCTTCTCCGGACTGTCTCCTACTGATACGAGTAGCCAGTTCTGTTTGAGTTAACGTCTATCAAGATATCTTCATTGGTCTTTCTATCCACCCATGGTTCTCACGTCATTCATCATAACACAAACTAGTTAAAGTGAAATTGCTTGTTAAATAACAAACAGACTGGGTGTGTCTGCAACGTCCTGCAAAAAAGCATACATTAATTGTAGTTCTCTAATAATGATCAACTTACTTGCTGGCGGAGTAGCTGAAAGTAAGAAGTACAATCATATATTTATTAATATATATGATTGCTTAACATGCAAATGAAACAACATAACAAGGATTTGAAACATTGAAAAGGTAATACTGTGAGTGTAAAGTCAATACTCTAATATACTCCATGTTAGGTGTACAGTTATGATGATGTATTTCAACAAAACACGAATGGCATTAGCCACTCTGGAAAGTGTTGCCAATGTTTGTTCAATTGTAACCTCTCTTCCTGCCTTGTTTAAAGGCTCGGAATGTCTTCGTATGGTGTTAGTAGCCAGTTCTCATCGTGAGTTTCAATCCATGAAATGCCATCATCTGTCCTCTTACTGTCCTTCAAGATGTCTCACTTGTCCCGTTTCTGTCCTTCAAGATGCCATCACCTATCCTGTTTCTGTCTTCAAGATGTCAGCATCTGTCCTGTTTCTGTCTTCAAGATGTCAGCATCTGTCCTGTTTCTGTCTTCAAGATGTCAGCATCTGTCCTGTTTCTGTCCTTCAAGATGCTATCATCTGTCCTGTTTCTGTCTTTCAAGATGCCATCACCTATCCTGTTTCTGTCTTCAAGATGTCAGCATCTGTCCTGTTTCTGTCTTCAAGATGTCAGCATCTGTCCTGTTACTGTCTTCAAGATGTCAGCATCTGTCCTGTTTCTGTCTTCAAGATGTCAGCATCTCTCCTGTTTCTGTCCATGGTCTTCTCGAGAGTCTACTTTAAAAAGGCAGCCTCATAATATACGGGACGGCACATATGAGATTTGATGACCAGAGTCATTTCTCATAGCCTGTCCTTCCATTATACTTCTAAGAAGTGTCTGGAGCTCAGTTCTACTGGGCTTGTGAGAAACAGAGTAGAATAAATAACCCAGCCTATGATGGGTATTGAACCCAGAGCACTGTCTTATCACGCAAATGAATTAAGCAGTATGGTAACGCAACTTCCATTCTACTATAGAAATACACGCATACACACACACATAAATCTACTATAGCACTACACATACACACCGTTCTATTTTAGCACCGCACACATACAGACACCATTCTACTATAGCACCACACACACACCATTCTACTATAGCACTACACACATACACACATCATTCTAATATAGCACCACACACATATACACACCGTTCTACAATAGCACCACACACACCATTCTACTATAGCACCACACACATACTATTCTAATATATCACCACACACCATTCTACCATTGCACAACACACACACACACCATTCTACTACAGCACCACACACATACACACACCGTTCTACAATAGCACCCCACACACACACCATTCTACTATAGCACCACACACACACTATTCTACTATAGCACCACACACATACTATTCTACTATAGCACCACACACACACCGTTCTACAATAGCACCACACACATACCATTCTACTATAGCACCACACACACACCATTCTACTATAGCACCACAAACATACTATTCTACTATAGCACCACACACACACCGTTCTACAATAGCACCACACACACACCATTCTACTATAGCACCACACACACACCATTCTACTATAGCACCACATACATACTATTCTACTATAGCACCACACACACACACCGTTCTACAATAGCACCACACATACATACCATTCTACTATAGCATCACACACACCATTCTACTATAGCACCACACACACACCATTCTACTATAGCACCACACACACACACACCATTCTACTATAGCACCACACACATACACACACCGTTCTACAATAGCACCACACACACACTATTGTAATATATCACCACACACCATTCTACTATTGTACCACACACACCATTCTACAACAGCATCACACACGCACACACAATTCTTCTATAGAACTATATATACACACTATTCTATTATAGCTTCATACACACACAAACTCAAACATACGGACACAAACACACCATTCTACTATAGCACCACACACACGCACACACGATTCTACTATAGCACAATACATATGCACACAATTCTACTATATCACCACTTACACACACACCATTCCACAATAGCACCACATACACCATTCTACTGCAGCACCACACACACTCACGCACACCATTCTACTATAGCACAACACCAACCATTCTACTACAGCCCCGCACGCACACATCATGCTACTCTAGCACCACATTAACCATTTTACTACAGCACCACACACACACCATCTACTATAGCACCACACACACATTATTCTACTATAGCACCACACACCATCCTACTATAGCATCACACACACCATTCTACTATAGCATTACACACACCATTCTACTATAGCACCACACACACGCACCATTCTACAATAGCACCACACACACATTATTCTACTATAGTACCACACCCACAATCTTACTATAGCACCACACACACATTATTCTACAATAGCACAACACACACCATACCACTATAGCACCACACACACACCATCCTACTATAGCACCACACATACCATCCTACTATAGCACCACACTCACACATTATTCTCCTACAGCACCACACACACCATTCTACTATAGCATCACACACATACCATTCTACTATAGCACCACACACAAACAATATTCTACAATAGTACCACACACACACACACACCATCCTACTCCAGCACCACAGACACACACATTATTCTACAATAGCAACACAAACACATCATTCTACTATAGCACCACAACCAAACACCATTCTACTATAGCACCACACACACCATTCCACAATAGCACCACACACACACACCATTCTAAAATAGCACCACATACATACACATTATCTACTATAGCACCACACATTATTCTACTATAGCACCACACACACACACCATTGGCACCTTGCCGTCTTGACAGACGATAGTCTGTGCTTTAAAAGTCATAATAACTTTTACCTATGGCGGTAGCGAATGTGACTGATAAGGCCAATTCGCGCTGTAACTCTCCTGTCACGAAAAATAAACTTGCTAGTTTCGATCGATGACAAAAGGAGACATTCGTATGCACAAACAGGCAACCCTTTGATGTTTATAGACGGAGGAACAAAAATACGTCGCGTCAAAATGTCTACACACAGTCGGCGATTCTTTATGATGTGGGTTGTTCGAGAAACGAATAATAACGCCAGACGTCTGCCAAGGCGGTAGTTAGCCTTTGAAGTGTAGACGGAATGTCTGGACAGACGGCGGATAGGATTCTGTGATGTGGGGAATTCTCTGGTTCACAGACAGACAGAACCATTGTTGTAATAGACAAAGGATTTCCCCAAATGAAAGCAAACTTGACGGCGGATTGACTCCAGTTAGTCTAAAACAGGAGGACAAAACAAGACTCTGGACTGATTGGCGTCTAGACTTTTTGGTGACGTCACTCAATCCCGACTTAAAACCCGTTGCGGTAAACAAGTGGAGTTAGTCGACCAAGATTTCTGAAGTTTGAAGGATCGGTGCAGTTTCCGAGTTGTGTTTAAGAGAGAGACTATAGTGTCCAAGTGTTGATAATTATCGGCAGACATAGATCCAATCAGGGATTGCATAGTCTCAATCTGCAACCGGAAATAGGCATATGGTATTCTATTAATCATATCTAACTTAGAGTATGATTAAGAATAGAGTACAGTACTGTGAGGTGATATAATATATTATAGGTGTGGTGATACAATGTATTATAGGTGCAGTGATAGAATGTTCTTTACGTGCGGTGCTAGAAAGTATCATAGGAGCGTGGGCACTAGAATCCTATTGTGTGGCTTTTACTAGCTTGTGTGATATATCATTTTACTCAGGGAGTTGAGGACATTGTAGTGGGATAGTAATTAGAGAGATTGAGGATGGTTGGGAGGGAGAAGGGGAATGTGAAATGGTAGGATCTTCCAGTAGGGCATCTGCTGGGTTTCTACCCGTTCCTTTATTCTTACCTGGTGTTGCCATGTCTCAGACAATGTGAGGAGCTCTTTGGCCGTATGACAGAGATCGGATCTCTGTTATAGATCTGAGTGCTGCTATTGGCCTACACTCACCTAATTCCGGCCAGGATTTAGTTGCTCTCACCATAGTATTCTCTACTCAACAGGTTCCACGTATGTGTGCTATGATATTCAACATTGAAGCTAGAACACAGTTTAGAAGATGATGGCTCAGGATTTGAACGCAGAAGTTGCTGAGAGACCTCTACATTGGGCTTATACCCCAGTTGGTCTGCGGGAAGCTGGCTTCTGCTGAGCAGGACATGCTGATGATACTTATGTTCAGCAAGTGATAGTTGTATCACTGAACAGTCAGAACATTATATACATATATATAACACTGAACCATGAACATTCATATAAATTTATAGAAATACCTGGAACATTCAGATTGTGGTGTTAACAGTGCGAATCTTTACAACCAGTGACACTAGATCAATTAAGATTTCCCAAGTAACAGTGACAATAGTGTTAGCAGTCTCTGAGTAAAAAACAGTTAATAACAGAGGAAATTCATAGTGTGAATTAGATTGAAGACTCTCAATAGACAGTGTTTGTCATGGAAGTCCAAACATCTGGATGCCTCGAGAGATAGCGGAGAAACTCTTCGCGTGACCGGAGAAGCATCACCTCGGTGAGATTGTTTGTCTGGAATACATGGTGCTGGTGTGTTCTCAGCACAGTGATAAGAATGACTATACCCCTGAGTCTATATACACCTTAGAATGTACGTCACCCATTCTACACATTATACACACACACCCTTCTCCTACATATACTCTTTGCTTTAATAAGTTTCTTGTTTTTATTTGTTGAAGCTAGAGTTGTCAAGTATGTTATGTTGGGGAAGAATGAGAGGGGGCATGATCCAGGAGTGAGCAAGAGTGAGAAGAAGGTGTCTTCAGATTGAGGGAGTGTTGTGGACGGAGTCTGCTGGATATCTCCAGGATAGTGATATTGAATAAAAAATAAATGTGGGTGTTGATTCCCCTCACTCCAGGGACGACAATAAAATAGTAAAGAAGAACAAATAACTACCACTACATTAATTACGTACGACATTATTGGAGGCTTGTAAACGTGATCTTTGGACAGCGGGATCTTTCGTACAAGGGATCTTAGGACAACGGGATCTTTCATAAGCGGGGTCTTTTAACACGGGATCTTGTGACACGGGATCTTGAGTTAGAGGATTGAGATATCCTATTAGTGAGAATCCAGCTAGAGTGAATGTGGATAGGGGTTAAGACACTTATCTTACCTGTTCACACCTCACACGTCTGCATATATCTGTGGTCCGGATTCTACTCTTGTAACTGAGTGATTGTGTTGTGTGGTGTGTTATTAAATATATAGATTAAAAGTACTTAGTCATTATCTATATAATTGTTTAGAGATAATTAATATTCAACCTGCTGACTGACCTCTCTAAACTATGGCCACTCCTAATCTAACTACGGCAGAACTAAGGGAAAAGGGGGAAGAAATGGGATTGTCGGGTTCTGCACAAACAGATTACATACAGGAGGTGGAGAGAGATTATCGTCAAACAGAAAAGGAAGATCGAAAGGCCGAGCTGAAGTTGAGAAGGATGGAGTTAGAAACCAAGAAATAGGAAGCTGAGCAAGCAGCTAAGAAATTTGAAGCTGAGCAAGCAGCTAAGAAATTTGAAGCTGAGCAAGCAGCTAAGAAATTCGAAGCTGAGCAAGCAGCTAAGAAACTGGAAGCTAAACAGGCTGCTAAGAGATTGAAAGCTGAACAAGAAGCTCAGAAAAGGGAGCACGAGTACCGAATGCGGGAAATCGAGCTGAAGAGGCAATCTAGTGGGGAAACTGAGGGAGCAATGGGAGGTTCCTCTCTCCCTGGTTCAACACCAGTAGGTGGACATAGCTACCATGCTATGAAGTTCCCTCTAGCGATCTACGAAGAGGACAAAGAGAAGATTGACCAATACCTTCAACGCTTTGAGGCTATGGGTCTGGAGCTATGGGTCTGCTATGGGTCTGGAGCATGACAAATGGAATCTTAAGCTATCCCAGGGATTACGCGGGACCGGTTACGAGGTTTATTCTCGCTTGCCACCAGGACATGAGAACAATTATGACGAGTTGAAGACGGCTCTGCTGAAACTTTTGAAGTTACTTCCCATACCTACCGGAGAAAATTTCGAGGAGCGAAACGAGAACCGGGGGAGTTGTACGCCGCCTATAGTCTGCGTCTGAAAGCCTATCTTCATAAGTGGATGGATTTGGCTGGGTTCGCACATGACTATGAGAGTCTAGAAGAGCTCATAGTAGTCGACCAGATGCGAAAGCAAATGTCGAAACCTCTCAGGACATTATTGGGAGAACAAGGGGCGGAACGAATCGACATGGTGACGAAATTGGTAGAACGGTTCGTCGAGGTACATGGGGAGGCAGCAGAAAACATTTCTACAAACACCAAAAGTCAGGAAAAACATAACCGGAAGAAAGCCAAGAGCACAGGAACTAAGAAGGTGGAACCATATGTCAAAACTTCGGAGGAGAGTTTGGAGAAGACGAAAGAGGGAAGCAAGAGCACTTCGAGCTCTACACAAAAACGACCATGGTCGGAGAAGTGGTCTTCGATTTGTAAGTCGCCCTCTCACAATACGAGGGAATGCAAATCGAAGGCTAAGAACCCTCACTTTGTGGCATGGCAAGTGACTTCAAGGGAGGTGGACACTGACAATACCAAGGTCGACAAGGAAGCTCACCAGCAGGAGAGCTCAATAAAGTCCGGCACAAGAAAATCTAGGACAGGCAAATGGTGCAACCACTGCAGGTCGAATACACACAATGCTAGTGACTGCAGGGGAAAGTCAGGAGACACTCAATTCGTCGTGTGCCCCGGGAAACCTAAGGTGGAGCCCACAGAACAGGTCGAGGCCGAGGGAGAGACTCCAGGCCAGGAAAAACCACTTGTTGTGGAATTGGTAGAGGTTAACGGTCGTCAAGTGGAGTGTTTGTACGACACAGGACTGGACGGGGAGGCCGTGATTTCTGCGTATCTGGTACATCCAGAACAATTCATAGGTGAGACCATGGAGATAAGCCTGCACAGAAGAGTGATGTAGCCATGAAATTGCCCATTGCCAGAGTGGAGATTCGGTCAAGATATGTCACCGGCACCATCAAGGCCGCGGTGTTGACCGATCCCATTTTCCCGTAATCCTCGGTTGCCGGTATCTATTTCTGTGAATGCCCAGGGAGCCAATCCATATGGGAGCAATACAGACACACTCTCAGACGAGAACGGATGAGGCAGAAGCAAATGTGACTATCCCACTGCCAGGGGAGTTGCGAACTGCCCAGAGTGAGGATGCCACTCTACGTCCTTGCTACAAAGAGCTGCAGAAAAGTGCTGATCCACCCAAACGGGGCAGTACTATATGAAGAATAGGATACTCTACATGAGAGCCGGAAGGGGAGACAACCTACACAGTCAGTTGGTGGTCCCGAAGACCCACCGTTCCCAGATTCTTCATATAGGGCATACCATCTCATTCAGTGTGCATATGGGTATTGCCGCCACGATGCAGCGAATTTCCTGCCATTACTCTTGGCCGGGAATGACAGGTGATGTGTTTCGGTATGTGAAGTCATGCCCTGAGTGTCAGAGGGTGGCACCGAAACACTGGACAGCACCGGTGGTCTTGGGTGAAATGCCCATCATGAACTCTCCTTTCGAGAGGGTAGCCATCGATATTGTGGGTCCACTTCCTAGGACTAGGAAGAGGAACATGTACATACTTACCATGGTGGATTGCTGTACAATGTGGGGTGAAGCCATACCGTTAACACGATTGACTCGAAACGAGTGGCGGACGCACTGATGGAGGCCTTTACAAGATTAGGCTTTCCTGATCAAATACTGACGGACAATGGGTCCCAGTTTTGTGGAAAACTTATGGAGGAGGTATTTAAGGTGTTCCACTCTAACCATATCCATACCAGCCCTTACCACCCTCAAGCCAATGGACAAGTAGAGCGTTTCAACGGCTCGTTGATGACAATGCTCAGGAAACTGGCACAGGAAAAGTCTGATTGGTGGGATGAATATATCCCAGCAGCACTCTTTGCCTGTCGGGAAGTTCCTCATGGCTCAACAGGACTACCACACGCTACGTTGCTGTTTGGTCGTCCAATCAAAGGACCGTTGGAAGCCATGTTGAGGAGTTGGACTGAAGAGGGGACGTCAGAAGAAATGATCTCTTCTTACAAATATGTGGAGGAACTGAAAGAAAAACTTCACAAGGGATGGACTCTGGCAAATCAAAACTTGAAAAAGGCCAGAAAAAGACATGCGGCTTACTACAACCGTAGGTCTAAAGACAGATCTCTAGAGGTGGGAGACAAAGTATTGTTGCTACTCCCAACGGGAAACAACAAACTGGAGATAGGTTGGCAAGGCCCATATCCCGTGGAATGGGTGATATCCAGAACCATCAGATCCGGATCTGGGGAAAGTCGAGGATTTTCCATATCAATCTCTTGCGGAAATACGAAGAGAGACCCGGAGAAAAAGCAGCTCACATCATGTCAATGACAGTTGCAGTGGAGACAGAAGTGGGAACCAACGAGGGCAGGGAATATTCCCCTGGTACAAGGGAAACCTACAAGGATGTACTGGTGAACCCTGATCTGACTTCCCAGGAGAGGGAAAAGATAACCCAGGTTCTCGAGTCTCATAAGGAGATACTGACTGATAAACCAGGACGAACGAGGTTGGTGGAGTTCGAGATGACTTTGACCACCCAAGAGCCTGTTTGCCAAAAGGTTTACCCAGTGCCATTCTCTAAAGAAAAGACCCTGGAGGAGGAAATACAGAAACTGTTGGAGGATGACGTGATTGCGCCATCCAAATCCCCATACAATGCGGGGGTGGTTTTGTTACGCAAACCAAGTGGAGAACACCGGTTGTGTATAGACTACCGACTTCTGAACAGTCATACACAATTTCAGGTGGAACCTTTGCCGAATCCAACTCAGTTATTCGCGAGGCTCCATAAGTCAAGGTATTTCTCAAAGGTGGATCTGAGTCGAGGGTATTATCAGATTCCGGTCAAACCAGAGATTCGACCACTGCTGGCTTTCAGTACCCCCAGTGGACATTACGAATGCAAGGTCATGCCCTTTGGACTCAGCAATGCACCTAGTGTGTTTACTCGCATGATGAGGACTTTACTTGATCCTTTACAGGATCCGTCCATCATCTCATTCATGGATGATATTCTGATTTCCAGTGACAACTTGGATTACCATTTACAATCCTTGGAACGAGTTTTCAATAGGCTCAAGGAAGCAGGGCTTACTGCTCGCCCAACCAAGTGCAAGAATGGTTACCAGACTCTGGAATTTCTAGGTCACACCATCACTCCAGGACACATTGTCCCAGAGGAAAAGAACCTAGAGAAAATCAGAAGAGCTCCAAGGCCAAAAACGAAGACAGATGTGCGATCTTTTCTCTCGTTGTGTGGATTCTACCACAAATTTATCCCACATTTCACTGAACTGGGAGCTCCATTAGCAGAAACCTTGAAAAGGGGATTCCCGGACCAAATCGTTTGGACACCAGAATGTGAGAGTGCCTACAGTCAGTTGAAGGAGGCCTTGGTCAGCAAACCTGTGTTACAGCTCCCGGACCTTTCCAAACCATTTGTGTAGAGAACGGATGCTAGTGGGACTGGGATTGGGGCAGCTTTGTAACAGGAAGGAAAAGACGATGCTTCGGTTTTGATACCAGTGGCATACGCAAGCAAGAATCTTCTCCCGGCTGAGAGGAATTATTCGACAGTCGAGAGAGAGTGTTTGTCTCTCGTATGAGCCGTGCAAAAATTCCAGCAATATTTGTATGAAGTTCAGTTTCGAGTTCAGTCGGATCATCAACCCTTGATGTTCCTGGCCACTTCTCAAAAGCTCAACGCCCGTTTCATGCGGTGGTCGTTGCTACCTCAGCCATACCACTTTACAGTGGAGTATATACCTGGGAAGGAAAATGTTGGGGCTGATTTCCTGTCTAGACATCCAGCTCCGGAAGAAGAGGAATAGATCATCTGGACCAAACCTCCAAGAAGAAAGAGTTGTTGCAGACTACTCTCTTAGGAGGGGGACTATGTCACGAAAAATAAACTTGCTAGTTTCGATCGATGACAAAAGGAGACATTCGCCTGCACAAACTGGCAACCCTTTGATGTGTATAGACGGAGGAACAAAAATACGTCGCGTCAAAATGTCTACACGCAGTCGGCGATTCTTCATGATGTGGGTTGTTCCAGAAACGAATAATAACGCCAGACGTCTGCCAAGGAGGTAGTTAGCCTTTGAAGTGTAGACGGAATGTCTGGACAGACGGCGGAGAGGATTCTGTGATGTGGGGAATTGTCTGGTTCACAGACAGACAGAAATATTGTTGTACGAAACAAAGGATTTCCCCAAATGAAAGCAAACTTGACGGCGGATGGACTCCAGTTAGTCTAAAACAGGAGGACAAAACCAGACTCTGGACAGATTGGCGTCTAGACTTTTTGGTGACGTCACTCAAGCCCGACTTAAAACCCGTTGCGGTAAACAAGTGGAGTTAGTCGACCAAGATTTCTGAATTTTGAAGGATCGGTGCAGTTTCCGAGTTGTGTTTTAGAAAGAGACTATAGTGTCCAAGTGTTGATAATTATCGGCAGACATAGATCCAATCAGGGATTGCATAGTCTCAATCTGCAACCGGAAATAGGCATATGGTATTCTATTAAACATATCTAACTTAGAGTATGATTAAGAATAGAGTACAGTACTGTGAGGTGATATAATGTAATATAGGTGTGGTGATACAATGTATTATAGGTGCGGTGATAGAATGTTCTATAAGTGCGGTGCTAGAAAGTATCATAGGAGCGTCGGCACTAGTATCTTATTGTGTGGCTTTAACTAGCTTGTGTGATATGTCATTATACTCAGGGAGTTGAGGACAATATAGTGGGATAATAATTAGAGAGATTGAGGATGGTTGGGAGGGAGGAGGAGAATGTGAAATGGTAGCATCTTCCAGTAGGGCATCTGCTGGGTTTCTACCCGTTCCTTTATTCTTTCATGGTTTTGCCATGTCTCAGACAACGTGAGGAGCTATTTGGCCGTATGACAGAGATCGGATCTCTGTTATAGATCTGAGTGCTGCTATTGGCCTACACTCACCTAATTCCGGCCAGGATTGAGTTGCTCTCACCATAGTATTCTCTACTCAACAGGTTCCACGTATGTGTGCTATGATATTCAACAGTGAAGCTAGAACACAGTTTAGAAGATGATGGCTCAGGATTTGGAGACAGAAGTTGCTGAGAGACCTCTACATTGGGCTTATACCCCAGTTGGTCTGCGGGAACCTGGCTTCTGCTGAGCAGGACATGCTGATGATACTTATGTTCAGCAAGTGATAGCTGTATCACTGAACAGTCAGAATATTATATACATATATGTAACACTGATACCAGGAACATTCATATAAATTTATAAAAATACCTGGAATATTCAGATTGTGGTGTTAACAGTGCGAATCTTTACAACCAGTGACACTAGATCAATTAAGATTTCCCAAGTAACAGTGACAATAGTGTTAGAAGTCTCTGAGTAACAAACAGTTAATAACAGAGGAAATTCATAGTGTGAATTAGATTGAAGACTCTCATTAGACAGTGTTTGTCATGGAAGTCCAAACATCTGGATGCCTCGAGAGATAGCGGAGAAACTCTTCGCGTGACCGGAAAAGCATCACCTCGGTGAGATTGTTTGTCTGGAATACATGGTGCTGGTGTGTTCTCAGCACAGTGATAAGAATGACTATACTCCTGAACACTGATCTGAGTCTATATAAACCTTAGAATGTACGTCACCCATTCTACACATTATACACACACACCCTTCTCCTACATATACTCTTTGCTTTAATAAATGTCTTGTTTTTATTTGTTGAAGCTAGAGTTGTCAAGTATGTTATGTTGGGGAAGAATGAGAGGGGGCATGATCCAGGAGTGAGCAAGAGTGAGAAGAAGGTGTCTTCAGATTGAGGGAGTGTTGTGGACGGAGTCTGCTGGATATCTCCAGGATAGTGATATTGAATAAAAATAAATGTGGGTGTTGATTCCCCTCACTCCAGGGACGACACTAAAATAGTAAAGAAGAACAAATAACTACCACTACATTCTTTACATACGACATGTCCGTTAAAATGGGTGTATGTGAAAACATGGTCATGTTCACCATCATTCACCATCTTACGTTTCACACGCTCGGTGAGTGACTTATCTGCAATAATTTTCTCCTTTGTCTTTATTCCATTTCTGATGTTTGCCCTCCATGCAACACGTTCAGGGACGACATGCTCCCAATGTGCATTATCAATGCCTGTATCAATCATGTCCCGCTTACACGCATCTTTGTATCGTAGTAGAGGCCGACCCTGAGATCTCTTACCAATCTGTAATTCACCAACAAAGATGTCCTTTGGTATTTTACCATCATCCATCCTCCTAAGATGTCCTATCCATCTAAGTCTACGAAGACTGAGCTTGGAATAAACCGACACACAACCTGATCTTTCCAATACTTCAGTATTTGTGATTTTGTCTTGCCACTTAATACCAAGAATTCTTCGCAGACATCGCATATGAAAGCTGTTTAAACGTTTCTCTTGGTTTGAGTAAGTTGTCCAGGTTTCACTGCCATAAAGTAGAGTACTAAGGACACAGGCTTGATAGACAAGGACTTATGTTTCGGAAGTAAGCTTCCTGTTCTCCCAGACTCTTTTTCTTAACCTGTTTATTGTTGTTGCTGTCTTAAAAATCCGCATGTTGATTTCCTGATCTAGGGATAATTTGCTATTTACCACTGATCCTAGATATGTAAAATGGTCTACCATCTCTATTTCGGCGTCGACAATAAAGATTGATGGTACCCCATGTGCACCTTGTGACATAATCTGTGTCTTCTTTTTGCTAATTGTTAAACCAAATTCAGAACAAGCATTGGAGAATGCAGATAGTAGACATTGCAATTCTTCCTCAGAGTGGGTCGTAACTGCAGCATCATCTGCCAAAAGCAAGTCTCGAATCAGTACCCTCCTAATTTTGGTCTTGGCCTTCAATCTCTGAGCATTGTAGAGGCCGCCATCTGAGCGTGAGTGAGTGTATATACCACCATCCTGATCACGAAAGGCATATTTCAGTAGAAGTGAAAAGTATATTCCAAAGAGGGTGGGAGATATTACGCAACCTTGCGTAACTCCACTCTTGATTTCAAATTCTTCAGAAGTTGCACCATCAAACTTAATTAATCCCGTCATGCCTGTTTGGAACGATTCCACAATGGACAGAAGAGTTGGTGGGCAGCCAATCTTCTTTAGTGCCTTGAAAAGACCCTCACGACTGACCAAATAAAATTCCTTTGTGAGGTCGATGAAGGCAATAAACAGTGGTTGATACTGTTCACGGCATTTTTCTTGCATTTGTCGCAATGAGAATATCATATCAATGGTAGGCCGGTTCTGTCGAAAGCCACACTGTGATTCGGGGTAGACTTGATCTCCTAGGACTTGAAGTCTGCGCAGAACAATTCTGGCAAATACTTTTCCAACAATACATGGAAGTGAAATACCCTATAGTTGTTGCAGTCGCTCTGATCGTCCTTGTTCTTGTACAGTGTTATGATGCTTGAATCTTTGACATCCTGTGGGACTTGTCCTTCTCGTTAGCATAGCTCTATTAGCTGGTGGATCTGTAGAGTGAGTGTGTCTTGCCCACTCCTTATAACCTCTATTGGAATCCCATCCTTACCTGGAGCCTTGCCAGATGCAAGTTCATTTATAGCACACTTAACTTCTGTTACGGTGGGAAGTGTGTCCAGGTGGTCAAGAGTTGGTAGAGCCTCTATGGCGTTGAGGGCATCATCCGCTAGTTTGGTCTACTTGAGTAAAGCTCCAAATAGTGCTCTACCCATCTGTCCATTTGCTGCTTGTTATCAGTTATGATTTCTCCAGTCAAAGTTTTCAATGGTGCACTTCTTTTGATCACTGGGCCACAGGCTTTCTTTATTCCATCATACAGGCATTTTATGTTTCCCTTATCATTTGCGTTGTGAATGGACTCACATAACGTGATCCAATAATCATGTGCACACTGCCTGGCAGCCTTTCGCACAACCTTTCCTAGCTTGCCTTATCTCACTCAGAGTGTTACGCGTTAGTCTTTCCTTGTTTCTTAAGAGAGCTATCTTCTTCTTATCAATCAAGGGCTGCAGAGTTTCGCTGTTTGCCGCAAACCAGTCCTGCCTCTTATGATCCACAGTGCCGTAAACCCCTACGGCAGTTTTATAAAGAGTTTCCTTAAGTTGACCCCACTTTTCATTTACTGTACAATTTTCTGGTGTATCAGTGAAAGAGTCTTCAAGTTGCTGTTGAAACTGAAAGCATTTTTAAGGATCGTGAGTGTTAATAATATTAATCCTGGGGCTAGACTTGTGTTTAGCAGTCTAGATTCTCTTTGGTCTCAGTCTAACCCTTGCAACAACCAAAGAATGATCTGTATCACAGTCAGCACTGTGATAACTTCGAGTCACTGATATATGGTTCAGATGTTGTCTCCGTGTGATGATGAAGTCCAACTTGTGCCAATTATGGATGTTTCCATGTGACCTTATGCATCTCTTTTGTTTTAACGAAGGAGTTTGTAATACATAGGTCATTACTGGTGCAATGTTCCAGCAGCCTTTGTCCATTTTCATTCATGCGACCGATGTTGTATTTTCCCAAGGCACACTGGCCATGAACTCGAGTCCTTGCCCACACGAGCATTAAAATCACCGAGCATATAAATGTAGTCAGATTTTGGAACTGCCTTGATCACAGAGTCTAATTCCTCATAGAACGAATCCTTCACATCATCAGAGGAATCGAGTGTCGGTGAATATGCAGTAATAATGGTGGCAAAACCACAAGAGGTTGCCAAGCGCAGGGATAATAGTCTTTCATTTCCTCCTGCTGGAATTTTAATCATTCCCAGTAGCGAATTCTTCACTGCAAAGCCCACACCTTGTTGCCTTTTTTTCTGCCTGCCCTCTACACTTCCAAAAAAAGATGTAATTGTTTTCCCTGAGTGACCCTTCCTCGGCGATGCGAGTCTCTTGCAGGCCAGCAATATAAATATTAAGACGATTGAGATCGGCATCAATCACAGCCGATTTTCTCATATCGTCAATATTGGACAAGTCAGTGGAAAATCCTGGACATATGGTTCTCACGTTCCAGGTTGCAAGCCGTAGCTTGAAGTTTCTATTTTTCTTTTTATTAGTACCTGGTGCATTGGTTTTACAGCCTGTGATTCAGCTTTTGTCCTAGCCCGAAGCACCCATTGAAGCAGGCAGGCTGTGGCGGATCAGCACCCAATTGGCCGGGGGCTGCCCAGCTTGAAGCGGGCGGTAGCTGATCAGTGACACCTGTAGGTGTCTCCCATCGTCAGAGGCAACGCGTGGCGCCCCATGTCTACGCCAATTGACAGGGACTTATAACCGGTAGCAGTTGCCTCTCGCTTTGATTCCGAGACCAGTTAAGACCAGGGATGGAGTTATTGCCTCTCCAAAGCACAAAGCCTGGGCTAAAATATAGAGATCATGTGTTGCCCATGCAGCATGATCCCTCTCTCGGCCTGCCTAAATAACTACAGAGGAAAGGTAACACCCCTACATCTGGAACAAGACAAGCTGCAGAAGCTGCCGGATCAGCAAAGCATTGCTCTAACTGTCCGCCTGTCGGAGCTTCGATCCTAGACCAGCCGCCATCCAAGGCTTAAGGCTTGTACCCTCCCAATTGCGCTCTTCCGCCCGAAGCCGTTACACACACATACACACACACATCATTCTACTATAGCACCACACTCACACTATTCTACTATAGCTTCACACACACATCATTCTACTATTGCACCACACTCACAATCGATTCTACTATATCACCACAGATATCACTCTACTATAGCACCACACACACTCACACTGCTCATCTATAGCACCACACACACACACACACTCATACACACACACTCTCACACACACACATAACATTGA
>OY992897.1:7533182-7735682 GCA_963921405.1 Cepaea hortensis
ATGTAGCACATCAACACTCTTTGTCTCGTTTTAATTGATATCTTTTTATTGGTCAGTATGTTTTTCATCTTGCAAAAGGCTACCTTCGCAATAGTAATTCTTATTTTAGTCTCTTCAAGGCATCTCCCATGTGATGTTATGACTGTGCCGAGATAACTGTAGCGATTCACTTGTTTAAGAGAATGCCCATTTACTCGTATATCACATTGTGGTATTTCCTTCTTCCCAGTGACGACCATAATCTGTGTCTTCTTACTATTCAGTTCGAACCCTAGTTGTTCACTGTGTGCAACAATCGCATCTACTAAATTTTGCAGGTCCTGTCCATTGTCTGCTATCAATACTGTATCATCTGCATATCTAATGTTATTGATGCATCGTCCCCCAATGTTGATTCTTCCATATCTTCTATATTTCTAAAATATTTTCACTGTACAGGGAAAAATATCTGGAGACATTACACATCCCTGTCTCACACTTCTCTTAATAGGCTGATACTGACCTACTTCATTATTAATTTCGATATCTCATATCAAGTGAGCATACAGGCAAACACCGTTGTAAATAGGCAATGATACCTCGATATAAACCTACAGAAGGGACGCAGAGGTGTTTCCAAGGCACCAGGGCCGGGTTATATACTGGCCAAGACCTATTGACGCGTCCTCGTCGAGCGTCCTGGGCAGCAGGTCCCTTTGGGGTCCTGGCTAAAGTCAGTAGGATCGCCGATTCCTCCGAAGTTTGAGTGTCTGCCTGTACGGCGAGGAACCACCAGTCTGCGCACCAATAAGCCAGACATGGGACAACGGATACTCACGAAAACCTCAGGTCCTGTATGACATCACACTGATGTTGGACAACAGGATGCCTTCATCCGACATACAGGACTTCGCATTGGAGCTCAAGCCAACGAACACAAGCAAGCAAACCTACAGAACATATTAAGTGAGTAAACAGGCAAACACAGTTGTAAATAAGCAATGATCCCACGATATAAACCTACAGTACAAATCCATTGAGTATACAGGCAAACACAGTTGTAAATAGGCAATGATACCTCGATATAAACCCACAAAACATATCAAGTGAGTAAACAGGCAAACACAGTTGTAAATAGACAAAGATACCACTATATAAACCTACAGAACAAATCGAGTGAGTATACAGGCAAACACAGTTACAAATAGGCAATGATTCCACGATATAATGCTGCATGACATATCAAGTGAATAAACAGGCAAACACAGATGTGAATAGGCAATGATGCCACGATATAAGAGGGGGTTATAACTGCACTTGATTTTATTAGAAACCAGCAAGTCAAATGGTTTGGCCATGCAAGTAGGTTACCAACTAACAGTATACCACAACAGGCAATGATGTACAAACCAGAGGGAAGCAGAGGAAGAGGCCGACAACATAAACGATGGACGCAGGGAATAACAGAGTCCATGGGAATATCGATACATGAAGTCCATAAGCGGGCAGTATCCCGCTGTTTATACTTCACCTCGACACCGCAATGTACAAGAGGAACATGATGAGATGAGATGAGGTGAGACCACGATATAAACCTACATAAAAAATCAACTGGTACACGGCTTATAGAATTGACAGCTAAATTGACGTGACTTGAAGTCGTGAAGCAGTTTCTTGGTGAGGGCCTATGGTGGTGTAGAGACATCTCATGTTAAGCGCCTGAGAGCAAGGAGGAATAGATGGCCGATGTGTCCCTCACTGTGGCAAGCGATGAGCCTACGGGTCAAACCCCTGTTAGGCCGTGCTCATGACATCACTTTCAACCTCGCTAGCTAGGCCCGCCGGGCAACGAAGTAACTGAAGATTCGTTGTTGACACGCCAAAGAGGGAATGCGCAATCGTTGGATCGGTGATATTTAATTATGAACATAATTATGACGATGATGATGATGATGATAATAATGATGATGATGATGATGACGTTGATGATAACAATAATGATGATAATAACAATGATGATAGCGTTGATAAAGATAATACTGATGATCTTAATGATGATGATGATGATGATGATGATGATGATGATGATGATGATGATGATGATGATGATGATGATGATGAGGAGGAGGAGGATGATGATGATAAATATGATAATAATAATGTTGATGATGTTGATGATGATGATGACGATGATAATAATAATGATTTTAATCATGATGACGATAATAAGGGTGTCAAGTCTTAGTCAGATATGACTGAGCTAGAGTATAATAGTAGACATTACTACCTGGTTTGTGTTACCGCCTAACGTTGGGGGAGCTTACCAAACCTAACACCCCATATTGTGCCACCGGCGTCGGTCGGAAGAGCGCAATTGGGAGGGTACAAGCTTTACCCTGGTGCGAGGAAATGCAACCTAAAGATAAAATGTCATTGCAGGGCAGACCAGGCCCTAAGCCTTGGTTGGCGGCTGGTCTAGGATCGAAGCTCCGACAGGCGGACAGATAGAGCATTGCTTTGCTGATCCGGCAGCTTCTGCAGGTTGGCTTGTTCCAGATGTAGGGGTGTTACCTTTTCTCTGGAGTGAACTAAGCAGGCCGAGAGAGGGATCATGCTGCATGGGCAACACATGATCTCAATATTTTAGCCCAGGCTTTGTGCTATGGAAAGGCAATAACTCCATCCCTGGTCTTAACCGGTCTCGGAATAAAAGCGAGAGGCAATCGTTATGGTTTATAAGTCCCTGTCAATTGGGGTAGACATGGGGCGACCCGCGTTGCCTCTGACCGTGGGAGACACCTACAGGTGTCACTGATCAGCTCCCGCCCGCCTCAAGCTGGGCAGCCCACGGTCGATTGGGTGCTGATCCGCCACAGCCTGAGTGCTTCAATGGGTGCTTGGGGCTAGGGCACAATCTGAATCGCAGGATGTAAAACCAATGCACAAGGCACTAATAAAAAGAAAAATAGAAACCTCAAGCTACGGCTTGCAACCTGGAAGGTGAGAACCATGTGTCCAGGATTCTCCACTGACTTGACCAATATTGACGATGTGAGAAAAACGGCTGTGATTGATGTCGAACTCAATCGTCTTAACACTGATATTGCTGGCCTGCAGGAGACTTGCCTCGCTGAGGGAGGGTCACTCATGGAAACAACTACACATTTTTTTTGAATGGTAGAGAGCAGGCAGAACAAAGGCAACACGATGTGGGCTTTGCAATGAAGAATTCGCTACTGGGAATGATTGAAATTCCAGCAGGAGGAAATGAAAGACTATTATCCCTGCGCTTGGAAACCTCTTGTGGTTTTGCCACAATTATTACTGCATATGCACCAACACTCGATTTCTCTGATGATGTGAAGGGTTCGTTCTATGAGGGGTTAGACTCCATGATCAAGACAGTTCCAAAATCTGACAACATTTATATGCTCGGTAATTTCAATGCTCGTGTGGGCAAGGACTCGAGTTCATGGCCAGTGTACCTAGGAAAATACAACATCGGTCACATTAATGAAAATGGGCAAAGGCTGCTGGAGCATTGCACCAGAGATGACCTATGTATTACAAACTCCTGTTTTAAAACAAAAGGGCTCCATAAGGTCACATGGAAACATCAAAGATCCGGCCATTGGCACCAGCTGGACTTCATCATCACACGGAGACAACATCGGAACCATATATCATTGACTCGAAGTTACCACAGTACTGACTGTGATACGGATCATTCTTTGGTTGTTGCAAGGGTTAGACTGAGACCAAAGAGAATCTACACAGCTTAACACAAATCTAGCCCCAGGATTAATATTATTAACACTCAATATCCTGAAAAGTGCTTTCAGTTTCAACAGCAGCTTGAAGACTCTTTCACTGATACTTCAAAACATTTTACAGTAAATGAAAAATGTCAAGGTCTCACATCCGAGGTTGCGACGCGTTGTCTGTAACAACGCCAGACAGCATAACAACACGCAACCCTGAGTGATGTTAACACTGCAGAGAGAACGCGGCGTCTTCGACGACGCCCGGATAAGCAGCCAAGCACAGCAATTGAGCGAAGCGTAAACGACCGCTGGGCAGCAGTACAACCCTTGAACCTTGCAGGGGTCACACTAGCTGACGTGAGCGCCGACTGGCGTGTAGCGTGTAGAACGCCAGAACTGGCAGACGGGTTTAGGTGTTTGGAACGGACAGGTCGCATGGGTATGCGAGAAGTGTTTGAATCTGCATTGAGAGCTAGCCTGTACGACAGTGGGAGATTGATTCGAACGCCTGAATAGTTTGACTTGTAAGTGAGATGTTTATTGCTTGCATGTATTATTATGTATTGTAGTGATATTGTTCATGCCGTAATGATTGCTATGGATTGTCAGTGCGCGATGTTTGTGCGATAATACATGCAGCGCGTAAATAAAGCGTGTGAATAATACTTTCGGATATTCACTTCGTGTGATTTGATAGTTTGATATTGCTTCACACTTGCCAGAAAACGAGCCACTATTCTTGCTCTACGCAAGACTCTGACAAGTGCGAACGTGGTGGCTTTCGTCCGGGTTTTGAACCAAATGCGAACTTGTAAAATTCTTTTGTCCGAGTTTGAACCAAATGCGAACTTGTAAATTTTTTGTCCGAGTTTGAAGCGAATGTGAAAATGCCGATAGAAGTGCGCAAGTCATAGATTAAGGTAATGTAACGATTAAATAGAGTTGATTTAATTAAATTATAAGTGTGAAGATATTATTTGAAGCCAACCGAGGCGTCTTCAGACTTATCACTAAATTCAACAAATTTTGTACCTAAAATCCAAAATGGCGGCCGTGCCCTTGAATGTCATTGAGTAGGGTTAGTGTGAGCGTGAAAGTTGTTGATTGTGGTAACGACTAACAATAATACTTGGCAGCATACAAACCGTTACAGACTTCAGTGACATTACACACACCATACATTTACAAACGTTCTAATTTCGTTTAGTTTAAAAAGTACAGGTTTTTTTTGTCAACTTTACCTGAGTCTGGTGAACTTCAAAATTTTTTTGTGCATCAACCCGAAAGACGTTCCAGTGTGATTTCGAGCACCACTGAACAGCACATTACCCAAGGATTACTTGAGTATAAATTTTTTCCATTCCTCTTTATACTTTCGTTAGTCTGGCTTTAGACATTAACTGTGCTATAAATATTTGTAACTTACTAACATCATAAGTAATTTTGTTTATATTTATTCCATCATACCTATTGTTCATCATGTCTTCTTTAAACGATTTCATTGAAATGGGTTTAAAAATGAATATGTCTGGTGAGGGATTGAAAACATGGAGTGAAAGCAAATATGCAGAATATCTTGTGAAACAAGAGCAAATTATTGAGCTGAATGAGCGAGCTGCCGAAAGGGCGTTAAAGCTTCAGCAGGCACAATCAGAAACTGCTCTAAAGGACTCCGAAGCTGCTCTAAAGCTTCAACAGGCACAAGCCGAAGCTGCGCTAAAACAATCAGAAGCTGCTCTGAAAAGTAAAGAGGCAGACTCAGAAGCTGCTTTAAAGCTTCAACAAGCACAGTCAGAAGCTGCTTTAAAGCTTCAACAAGCACAGTCAGAAGCTGCAGTGAGGCAAGCTGAGATCTTAGCCCAGAGTAAGAAAGAAGAGCAAGAAACACAAATGAAAATTGAACAAATTAAAGCTGAATCTTCTAAAGATAAAATTAATAGAGAAACAGACAAAGATCAACCTCATAAGAAGTACCAAGGTCTGATCAGAAGTTACAACACAGGTGATTGCATAGCAGCATTCACCCAAAATTTTGAATTTGTTATGGATCATTACAAAATCCCAAAACCTGAATGGGGGATAGTATATGTAAGAAGTCTTTCTGGGGAACCTCTTAAAGTCATAGAGTCGATCCCAAATGACCTGAAAGAAGATTATCTTTACATTAAATCTAAAATTATGTCACATTTTCTACTGGATGAATCAGGTTATAGAGAACAGTTTAGGAAGTTGTCTCCCAAGCCAACACACACGTTCTCTGATTACATCTCAGAAATTTACAATATTGTTTTCTAAATGGCTGTCAGCAGCCAAAGTAAATGGAATTTATGACAAATTAGTTGATCTTATGTTGAGAGATAAGATTATCGCATCTCTCCCACCCCCCTTTTCTAAATTTTTGTTAGAATGTCAGTGTGAAAGTGTTCAACAGATTGAAAGTCGTGGCTCTGGTTATTTTGCAGCCAATAAGCATTGTTTCTCTAGTAGTCTGACCAGCACAGACTTTGTAGCAGCAGCTACATATGGCAAATATCAGGCAGGGTCAAATACCAAACAAAGACCTTATAAACAAGCTGCAGAGAAATTGTATCAGTGCAAATATTGCGATTATAAACACAATGAGAATGATATGTGCGACCAACACCCTGGGTACACTACGTACTTGCATAATTACATTTCTAAGCAAGATAAAGAAAGGAAGAACTATAGAAAAGTTACCAAATGTTACCTTTGTAAAGCTTATGGTCACTGGCTTAAAGATTGTAAAGGCAAGTCAATGACCAAAAAGGCTAATGCAGCCATGTTTGACAGTTCTTCGTCAGAAGATGAAAGTGTACAAGATCACCCAGTAAACTCAGCACATTCAATTGAGGTGTTCCATCAGGAAAAATGTACCATTTGTGATCAATTTCATGAGGATGGCGTGTTAACATGCGGCCATTCTATACCTTTTACCAGTGAGGAGGCCAATTCTGTAGTAAACTCCAATGGTAAACTAAACATCCACAAGGGGTATGTTAATGGTAGAGCTGCCACAGTTTTACGTGATAGCGGGAGTACTCTCATTGGTGTTATATTTCACCATCACAATATAGTGGTAAATATGTCACATGCAGGACATTCTCAGGGAACATAGAGAAATATCCACTTGCATGGGCATATATAACTACACCATTCCTTGCAGGAAAGGTTAAATTCGCAGCATTATCCAATCCTTGATGCGATATTATCATTGGAAACCTTCCTGAAGTGAATGACATACCACATGACAGCAGTACATCAACTGTCAGTTGTAATATTGATACTACCATATCACCTTCATCACCAATCACCATTCATGATGTATTACCACCTGTAAATGAATGTACAAATACCAACCTGGCTACGCCAGAACATACATGTAATTGTGTGAATGTAACATCAATGTTTGATGAGAATGATCGTTGTAATGTAGTAAATGCAGTAACTAGATCTACTGCACAGATGCAAGATCGAATCGATCCGATAGAGGCTGTACAACGAGTAAGTCCAGTTGTAAAATCTCCTGAGACAACTACGGAGACGTTTATAACATCTCAAAAAGCCGATCGATCTCTGCAAAAGTATTTTAAACTTGTAGGCCATAAGCCAAGAGTAGCAAAGAATGCTCAATGGTACTTTGCTCTGAAGAACGGAATTCTAACACGGTACTACACCAAAGGTTCCAGCACTATAGAACAAACAGTGCTACCGTTAGAAAACCGCAAACAAGCATTGAATCTAGCTCATGACATACCCTTTGCAGGACACATGGCGTATTCTAAAACTAGAGCAAGGTTACTTACTCAATTTTATTGGCCAAAGTTTTGCAACGATACCAAACAGTATTGCAGATCGTGTGACATCTGTCAAAAGCTTGTCAAAAAGGGTAAACACCCACAAGCTGAATTGCAAGTTACTGATTTGGCGAGTAGACCGTTTGAAAAGATCTCGGTCGATATAGTTGGTCCTCTGAACCATGTAACATCTAAAGGTAATAGATACATTGTAACACACATTGATCTATGTACTCGTTGGCCAGAAGCGATTCCAATGAAGAACATAACTTCCAAAGACATCATGGAAGTGTTCTTTCATATTTTTTCGAGGGTAGGATTCCCTGATACCATCCTTTCAGATCGGGGTAGCCAGTTTATTTCCTCGGCTACACAAGCCTTTACCAAAATGTTGGGTGTTAAACAATGCTTCAACAGTCCATACCACCCACATTCGACCGGTATAGTGGAAAAGATTAATGGCGATATGAAACATATGCTCTCTAAGGTAACCCAAGAACATCCTGAAGATTGGGATACTTATCTGCCTGCCATTTTGTTTGCATATAGGGAAGTGCCCCATTCCAGCACTGGGTTCTCACCATTCGAAATGTTACATGGTGCACAACCACGCGGCCCATTATCTCTGTATGAATCTATGTTGAATGAAAGTACAACTTTGTCTATACCCATTTCACCATATGAACATGTAACATCATTGCGTGATAGAATTATGAAATCATGTATCTTAGCTAAAGAAGCTCTCCAAAAATCAGGAGCTATTTACCGACAATATGCTAACAGAGGAAATAGAACTATTACACTGACGCCAGGACAGGACGTTCTTCTTCTTTTGCCAAGTGATAGACATCTCCTAACTGACTCATGGCAAGGACCGTTCAAAGTGCTACGACAAATTTCGACGGTAGACTACGAAATTGCAGTTAGGGACAAACATAAAATTTTCCATATTAACATGCTCAAACCATATCACCACAGGCAAGACGAACAAGTAGAGACTGCAACAAGCACCTCCATAGTGGACCAGACGGACGACAACGACACTGACGAGATACCGACACCAGTTCTTGACACGACGACCAACTTACAGGACATTAAGGTAAATCCTAAACTGACGCAGACACAGACTGACAGTTGCAGACAACTGATACAAGAATACAGGACGATCTTTTCTGACAGCCCAGGACAGACAGATTTAGTGCAACACCAAATCATCTTGACATCTGACATTCCTATTAAGTGTAGACCATATTCCATCCCAATACACTATAAGGAAAAACTTCATCAAGAAATCATTGATTTAGAAGAAAATCATATCATTCGACGTTCACAATCTCATTTCTGTTCACCAATAGTTTTAGTACGCAAAAAGGCCAACACTATTAGACTTTGTGGGGACTATCGTAAACTCAACAGCATTACACAGTTGGATTTAGAACCAATGAGCAACTGTGAAGACATCTTGACTGAACTATCTGACTCACGTTTTTTACTAAACTTGACATGACAAAAGGCTACTGGCAGATAGCTGTACATCCTGATAGTATACATCTTACTGCATTTGCCACACCGTGGGGTTTATACTACGAATGGTGTAAACTACCTTTCGGATTAGTCAATGCACCAGCTACCTTCGTCAGAATGACAAGAATTCTTTTGACAGACATTGCTAACATCATTTGGTACATGGACGACATTTGCATACACACAAAGGACATGACAGAGCACATAACAGCACTACAGCAGACATTTGACAGGATTAGACATCATGGACTGACTGTAAAACCTTCCAAAGTTGATATAGCCTTTCAGGAAATTTCATTTTTGGGCTATAAGATCTCAAATGGCTTTATATCAACTGACGATAACATCATGTCCAGAATTTTGAAATTGTCGCTTCCAACAACTAAGAAACAGTTGCGAAGTGTGTTAGGTCTTTTAAACTATTATAGACAGTTTATTCCTCATTTTGCTGAATTGACCAAATGTTTCACTGATCTACTAACAAATAAACATCCCAACGTGATTGTAAACAGTGAATGTTTAAGGCCAGCATTTAATAAGATTCTTTCATATTTTTCTAAATCACCTATTCTGAAATTGCCAAATTTGAATATTACTTTTAGATTAAGATGTGATGCGAGCTCCGTAGCCATTGGAGGTGTGCTTCTCCAAGAACACGACCAAATCTTGTACCCAGTATACTACGTCTCTCGAAAACTGAATACCAGCGAACGAAATTACAGTACATCGGAACTCGAGGCTCTTGCCATGGTATTTTCGGTACGTAAACTTTCTAGATTTTTGTTAGGCAAACATTTCATTATTGAAACAGATAATAGTCCGCTGACAATTGTTACCAGAGGAACGCCAAGTAACAACAAGGTGGCAAGATGGTCCCTTCTTCTGCAGGACTATAGCTATGAGATTAACCATATAAAGGGTTCACAAAACTGTCTTGCAGATCTCTTGTCGAGATGTCCATACAACGAACCTAATACCCAGTCAACACCAGAGCACAGTGCAGAGGGTGTATAAAACTGCAACGTAGATAGTGCTCAGTACCACAGCCAATTGTGACAATGTGTCAGTAACGCTGTGTACAACAATGTGATAGGGTAGATTGTATCTCCCAATGTATATAACATATGTACATATTTGTATTCTTATTACTATCATGCGAGTGAATGCGTGTATAATTGTGAGATATGGGAAAGAATGGAATCAGTATTATGTAAACTAATGTGTTGTATAACTATGAGATATGAGAAAGAATGTAATTATTATTGCAAATACATAAATATTGTAACAACCAGACACTACAGAGAAGTGTCACTGGACAACACTACAAGATCCAGGAATTTACCAAGCCACTACAACGTGAGGTAATCCTGAAGGTATCCAGACCGAGTTGTCCAAGTCGTTTTAACAAGGTACGAAAGATGACTGCGACAGTACAATTCGAGCAAAAGGCGGAAGAGACGATCCAACAGCTGATGGTAACAACTACTACTCCGTTTATAGAAGATCCATCCAGAACGGACCAACGTTGTATGAATGACACCACAACACATGTAATAGTACAGCTGTATACTTCCCGATTTTTTGCATATTAATATTAAAAGTTATCAGACTACGCTAAAAAGTCTATAAATGTATGACAATTGTATTAAATTGTAAGTTAAAATATTTCCATATACGGAATTGTATATGTCGATTTTTATAAGATGTAATCTCAGCATCGTAACTTGATTGCTTCTTTACAAACGTGACTTTTTGTGCACATTTGTCAATAAGGATCAAATTATGACACTAAGAAATAAATTTACAGTGGTAATTTATGTCTTGTAAACGATGATAAATTATTGTTCCTAAATTTTTTGTATAATAACCAGGGGACATTACTCTAAATTGTTGGTGATATGTAAATATGTACTGTAACCATTAACATGTGTGCTTGATAAATAACATGTCAATGTAACGTCGTTTATATATGGACAGTATATTGCCAAAACTGTTGACCTTCATTAGAAACTCTAAACAGAGGTCTGATGATGGAGCTATCTCAGAGGGAGATGCTCACGGCTTGACCTGATTATTTTAGTATTTTTGTTCTTGGTTGTGAGGTAGGGGCCAGTTTAGCCGATACCTACCGGACTAGCTGTGTCACAGTGAGGTAATGCCCGTGAAATAGATTATACTTGACTGTTGTACTTCATAGTGCAACATAATTGGTGTATACATATTGTTTACTATTCACCTGTATATATTTATTATAATTGTTAAGGTATAATGTTCGACTTTGACATGTTAGAATAACACCTAGATATACATTGTACATGAAAGGAAATCCTTTCATGAAAAAGGGGTGTGGAGAGTGTCAAGGTCTCACATCCGAGGTTGCGACGCGTTGTCTGTACCAACGCCAGACAGCATAACAACACGCAACCCTGAGTGATGTTAAACACTACAGAGAGAACGCGGCGTCTTCGACGACGCCCGGATAAGCAGCCAAGCACAGCAATTGAGCGAAGCGTAAACGACCGTTGGGCAGCAGTACAACCCGTGAACCTTGCAGGGGTCACACTAGCTGACGTGAGCGCCGACTGGCGTGTAGCGTGTAGAACGCCAGAACTGGCAGACGGGTTTAGGTGT
The DNA here is from genome assembly GCA_963921405.1 of Cepaea hortensis. NCBI lineage: Eukaryota > Metazoa > Mollusca > Gastropoda > Stylommatophora > Helicidae > Cepaea > Cepaea hortensis. The sequence continues at coordinate 7,544,896 of OY992897.1, forward strand.
TTGGAACGGACAGGTCGCATGGGTATGCGAGAAGTGTTTGAATCTGCATTGAGAGCTAGCCTGTACGACAGTGGGAGATTGATTCGAACGCCTGAATAGTTTGACTTGTAAGTGAGATGTTTATTGCTTGCATGTATTATTATGTATTGTAGTGATATTGTTCATGCCGTAATGATTGCTATGGATTGTCAGTGCGCGATGTTTGTGCGATAATAAATGCAGCGCGTAAATAAAGCGTGTGAATAATACTTTCGGATATTCATTTCGTGTGATTTGATAGTTTGATATTGCTTCACACTTGCCAGAAAACGAGCCACTATTCTTGCTCTACGCAAGACTCTGACAAACAGCAGCTTGAAGACTCTTTCACTGATACTTCAAAACATTTTACAGTAAATGAAAAGTGGGGTCGACTTAAGGAAACTCTTTATAAAATTGTTTTAGGGGTTTACGGTACTGTGGATCATCACAGGCAGGACTGCTTTGCGGCAAACAGCCAGACTCTGCAGCCCTTGATTGATAAGAAGAAGATAGCTCTCTTAAGAAACAAGGAAAGACCAACGCGTAACACTCTGAGTGAGCTAAAGCAAGCTAGGAAGGATGTTACTGGAATTCCTAATTTACATTCTGGATTCAGTACGGCAGCTAAATTACTAATAATGACGTCATATTGGCGACGCAGACATTTGCTGCACTAAAACTACACACTGTACTATTGGGGACAGCACATAGTTTCACGTCATCATCAAATGATGTCACAAGGGAAATCCCCTGTCTTCAACCCTTATTAATATCAAGTCTACGGACTGGGGACATAGGTCCGTCACTCCCTAGCAACGGGAATACGGCGATATGCTATTAGTACTGCCGCACCGGAAATTGTGACTAACAACTTCCGTCCGGTTCACAACGACCATAGCTGCTGTGCCAAACAGACCTTGCATGAAGTGGGCTGCCATATCCAACTCCATCTTTGGTAGATTATACCAAAACAGATCTTAATTGCTGCAATAAGACTGGGGGTGAGTGTAGTAACATAATAATTATGATTATAGTAAGAAGTGTGTACACGTTTATATTCTGTTATTGGGAAAACCCAAAACTTTCCCGACCATGTATATTTATGAAACGTGGTATTTGAAAATGGAGACATTGAGAGAAAACATGTGCGGCCTAGATATATTTATAGATAAAAATATGCAGATATAATGTATAAACCTTACTGATTATTTTCATATGCATTTTGTGAATGTATTTACGTGTATATATTGTTGAAAATATGATAACATGATTTTGCCATGTGGGCAGAAGTAGAAGAGACATGTGGAACAGGATTCTTACATGCCAGCAATATTACTAGGCGATTTATATTCAAACATAAATGTGCTTACCCCTGATTCACCGCCATGCCGAACTACACGACACTGACGGTCAGAAGTTCAATACAAATACCATGGGGTGAGGAATCAGAATTTGGGGAGTAAATGACTCAAAAGGGGATAACTGAGACATCCTAAAGCCCAAGGCCTGGAATATCTCAGCCCCCTTGCTTGCCTGCTGGCCTTCTTCTTATCTTTTAGCTCGTATATTCTGTGGGGTATACCTCACGACTTCATGGCGACACTTGATTGCTTTATGCCTAATGACTGATGTGGGATTAGGTTGAATTATTGTTGGCCCTTCCTTAGCTATCTAGGGAAACATCCTGGCGGCCAAGGACTTCCTCACCATGGTGTTAAGGAATGCACCACTAATTATTGCAACTGAGTCACTTCAGGTTTTACAACCATGTACATTTTGTAATGCCTTTTTCAAACAAAGATTTGTCTACATGTTCTACTCCAGTGGACCATGTGGTCTTAGGTGTCCACTTCTGGACCCTTTTTCACCTTGTATCACCATGTCATACAATGTATAGCCAAGCTAATAGGAGCTATTGGCCCTTTGCTTTTGATACAGAATAGCAGAGAGGAATTATGTTTTGTTCCTGTTCTGCATCTGACACATACACAACAGACACACAACACCAGCACTCAGACACATTGCTATTGTCAAGACACTAAGGAGTCTGCAACTGTTTCTTTGATTTAAGGAGCCTCGCTGCTGATACTGCTGACACCTAACCGGTCCGGTTACCGAAACTTACAGCCACAAACTAGTGGAGACGGAACCTGGAATCCGGAGGAGCATCGTACACCTGTCGAATGCCAGGGTCGACTCCAAGACATAATCCAAACGAAAGCCAGCACTATTCCTAAACGAGATCAGATTATCTCAGGTGACTCTGTGTCTACATGTGTTCTGAGTGTGTCACTGTCTGGATGGTGTGAATGATGATATGCTATCTATCTAAGCATCAGAAAACTATTTTTTTTTTGTACCTGTAACATAAATTTTATTGTCTCAGTTCACCAGTTGAACCACAATTTTCATTATCTCTTTTATTATTAAAGTGTATTATTGTTTTATACTTGCACCAACGTACTCCACTCGTGATCATTTTGAACGCAAGGTGTGCGCGTGAGTGCATGAAAGTATTTAAAACAGGGGGCTTCATCAATTGACGAAGGATCACCGACAGATAAACTAGACATTCGTGTTAGGTCTTCCTACATACACGAGTGTTCTTCACCTTCTGCCTTTGTCTACCAAGTGAATCCCAGTCTCTTCTATCGGGACCATCCCTTTAGACATTCTTGTAACGAGCCATAATTTCTAGAGACTGTCGGCAAACTCTTGGATAGGGATTTCTGTCTATTTCAATAGAAACACCCTAACGGTCGGTGACACACAGGCAGGACTGCTTTGCGGCAAACAGCCAGACTCTGCAGCCCTTGATTGATAAGAAGAAGATAGCTCTCTTAAGAAACAAGGAAAGACCAATGCGTAACACTCTGAGTGAGCTAAAGCAAGCTAGGAAGGATGTGGAAAAGGCTGCCAGGCAGTGTGCAGATGATTATTGGATCAAGTTATGTGAGTCCATTCAAATCGTAAGTGATAAGGGAAACAGCAGAAGCATGTATGAAGGAATAAAGAAAGCCTGTGGTCCAATGATCAATTGAAGTGCGCCAATGAAAACCTTGAATTGAGAAATCATAACTGATAAGAAACAGCGGACGGACGGATGGGTAGAGCACTATTTGGAGCTTTACTTAAGTGAGACCAAACTAGCGGATGACGCCCTCAACGCCATGGAGGCTCTACCAACTCTTGACCACCTGGACACACTTCCCACCTTAACAAACGTTAAGTGTGCTGTAAATTAACGTGCATCTGGCAAGACTCCAGGTAAGGATAGGATTCCAATAGAGGTTATCAGGAGTGGGCAAGACACACTCACTCTACAGATCCACCAGCTAATAGAGCTATGCTGGCGAGAAGGACAAGTCTCACAGGATTTCAAAGATTCAAGCATCATAGCACTGTACAAGAACAAGGGCGATCGGAGCGACTGCAACAACTATAGGGGTATCTCACTTCTGTGTATTGTTGGAAAAGTATTTGCCAGAATTGTTCTGCGCAGACTTCAAGTCCTAGGAGATCAAGTCTACCCCGAATCACAGTGTGGCTTTCGACAGAACCGGTCTACCTTGATATGATATTCTCATTGCGACAAATGCAAGAAAAATGCCGTGAACAGAATCAACCATTGTTTATTGCCTTCATCCACCTCACAAAGGCATCTGATTTGGTCAGTCGTGAGGGTTTGTTCAAGGCACTAAAGAAGATTGGCTGCCCACCAACTTTTCTGTCCATTGTGGAATCGTTCCACACAAGCATGAAGGGTATAATCAAGTTTGATGTTGCAACTTCTGAAGAGTTTGAAATCAGAGTGGAGTTACGCAAGGTTGTGTACTAGTTCCCACCCTCTTTGGAATATACTTTTCACTTCTACTGAAATATGCCTTTCGTGATCAGGATGGTGGTATATACATTCACTCACGCTCAGATAGCGGCCTCTACAATGCTCAGAGATTGAAGGCCAAGAATAGAATTAGGAGGGTACTGATCAGAGATTTGCTTTTTGCAGATGATGCTGCAGTTACGACCCACTCTGAGGAAGAATTACAATGTCTACTATCTGCATTCTCCAATGCTTGTTATGAATGTGGTTTAACAATTAGCAAAAAGAAGACACAGATTATGTCACAAGATGCAACATGGGGTACCATCAATCTTTATTGACGACGCCGAACTAGAGAAGGTAGACCATTTTACATATCTATGATCAGTGGTAAATAACAAATTATCCCTAGATCAAGAAATCAACATCCGGATTGGTAAGGCAGCAACAACAATGAACAGGTTAAGAAAAAGAGCCTGGGAGAACAGGAAGCTTACCTCCAAAACAAAAGTCCTTGTCTACCAAGCCTGTGTCCTTAGTACTCTTCTCTATGGCAGTGAAACTTAGACAACTTACTCACACCAAGAGAAACGTTTAAACAGCTTTCATGTGCGGTGTCTGCGAAGATTTCTTGGTATTAAGTGGCAAGACAAAATCACAAATACTGAAGTATTGGAAAGATCAGGTTGTGTGACGGTTTATTCGTGGCTCAGTCTTCGTAGACTTAGATGGATAGGACATATTTGGAATATGGATGATGGTAGAATACCAAAGGTAATAATTTTTGGTGAATTACAGATGGGTAAGATATTTCAGGGTCGGCCTCTACTACGATACAAAGATGTGTGTAAGAGGGGCATGATTGATACAGGCATTGGTAATGCACATTGGGAGCAAGTCGCCGATGAACGTGTTGCATGGCCGTCAAACATCAGAAATGGAATAAAGACAAAGGAGAACATTATTGCAGATAAGTCACACACCGAGCGTGTGAGGCGTAAGATGGTGCATGATATTGGAAATGACCACGTTTTCACATGCACCCACTGTGAACGAACATTTACAGCGCGAATTGGCCTTATCAGTCACATTCGTTACCGTCATGGGTAAAAGTTATTATGCTTTTTTAAAGCACAAACTATCGTCTGTCAAGACTGCAATGTGCCAATGAATGATGATAATAATGATGACGATGATAATAATCATGATGATGATGATGAAAACGACGATGATGTTAATAATGATGATGACGATTATGATGATAAAGATGTCTTTGAATGATGGTATTAACCGACATCTTCACATCGCCAAGATTTTCTTACTTAGGTTTGGATCATCTGCGTCTCCGTCTGTGAAAATACACAACTTCTTGGGTACTCCATCTCTGCTGCCCTTGGCTTTGTTGGTCAAATATCCATTCAGCCGTATCGTCTTGAGTGCGTCAGCCAGGTTTGTCATGCCTTCTAATTTCACGTTTGCTTGCAATTGCTGTGTTTCAAATAAGACAAAATACTGTATTCCCTTACTGAATTTTAATACAGAAGCCACAAACAGTAAGTTACACAATGTATTACTTGGCATATTTCACTCCGCATCGCCCGGTGCATACTGCAGAGTTACATATCATATGGAATGAATGGATGAATCATATTCTGGCTGAAATACATAAGAAAAATAGTCTCTGATTCAGTTCTAATGTAGAATGACAATGTGTGTTAGATATTTCAGCCAAAATGTGAATCGTCTTGTCACTTCAAAAAAGATATAACTCTGCATTAGCGCTTGACAGGATGCAGCGAAATATGCCAGGAAATAAATCGTGCAAGCTACTTTTTTTGGCTTCTGGTATACAATGAAGTGTGCTTCAAGTGATTAATAATTACTGAATGTATTAACTGTTAACATCTATGTGTCCTTCCTTGACTCACATCGTCTTTGGTTCGAAATCAGCTCTAACACAAATTGACTGATAGGCACCTTTCCGTCTTGGCAGAGAATAGTTTGTAAAATACAGTTATACCTCTCCATAACACAAAGCCTGGGCTGAGTTTAGAGATCATTTATTGTCCATGCAGCATGACCCCTCTCTCTGTCTGCATAGTTTACTCTAGAGGAAAGGTAACACCAATACATCTGGAATAAGGTAGGCTGCAGAAGCTTTCGGATCAGCAAAGGAATACTTCATCCATAGTTATGTGTGTGAATTCATCTGTGTGTTAGTAACATGTGAATAACGAACAACTGTTTGTGACACAATGTAAAGTCTTTTATATTTCTATGTACCTTATAATACGCATACTACAAACATGTGTTTATTATATATCAATGTAGAATAAAGCATTATACTCGATCCTAATAACTGAAATATACAATATTGTGTACAATGTTTCAATATGCATATTAGCAGATTAATTTTACACTCTAAAACAACTTAATAAATTGTGGCGTGGAACACATAGACCTACAAACATTACATTTTTATGTGCATTAATCTTTCCGACTGCAAAGTGAAACCTAAATCAATCAATCAATTGTCGTCCTCATAATGAAGGTTGGCTGTATTGAATCTCCAACACTATCTCTCGCCCTAACTGTACATTCTGCCAGGCTGATGTTCGTCTGTCTCTTGATGTTATCTTCCCACTTGTATCATTGTCTACCACTTGCTCGCTTGTCGTCTACCTTTCCCTCCAGTGTGGTTTTTATAAGAGTATCATGTCGTTACCGTGGCAGAAATATTTCACTTGCCTCCTCTTTACTTCGTCCATCAACTCTCACTTCATTCCCAATTTTTCTAGAACCTCTGCATTTGACTGTTTTTGTTTCCATGAAATATGACCTATTCGTCTGTATATCCAAATCCCCATTGCTTCTATGCGACTTTCTAGTTGCTTGTTTAATGTCCAGGCTTCCGCACCATACCGTAGCGTTGAATATACGTAGCATATGAAATTATAATGTTAATGCCTTGTTAATGCCTCCAGATGTTAATACTGATTGCATGTCGTTGAAAGCATTTTTGGCCTTCCTATTCTCGTTGTGATTTCCATTTAACATCTGCCATGATCGTTTATTATATGTACAAGATATTAGGAACTTGTTACTTGTTCTAGTATCTGCCCGTTTACTGTGATGCTCATTGATGACCTTTTCTTTTCACTGCTAATTACCATAGCTTTTTGTTTATTGGATGTTAATATCTAAGGCGCATTCTGCACTGTGCCTGTTTACTTGTTCCACTAGGTCTTGCATCCCATGCTCGCTTTCTGCTAGTAACACGGTATCGTCAGCATACCTAAGATTGTTTATGATTCTTCCATTGATGTTGAGTCCAGGCATTTTAACTTGTTTCAAAATTCTTTCTGTGTATAGGTTGAAGAGGCTTGGGGACAGTAGGGGAGACTGGGGAGAAATGGACCAGCAATTTTGTAGTTTTCAATTGTTGCTCATCACCGGAACAGATTTTATCGAAACATAACAAAACCATGACTAAAATGTTGTACATTCATTTATTTTAAAAGGGGAAAACATTTAGCAATCTATTTCTATATGTTTCTTTACAAAATGCATTTCAAAAATGTATATGAACATGGGGAGAAATTGACCACCATTGGGGTGAAATGGACCAGCACGTGGGGAGCAATGGACCATAGTGGGGAGAAATGGACCTTTTTTAAAAAGAAGCAGCAACAACTCATCCATATTGCTATAACAAATAAATAATCATTAAAAGGATATTTGCAGTTTTTTTTTTTTTATTATTTTAAGCGACAGTAAAAAAGTTTAATGTGATATATTAATCTAATATAAAGTTTTATCGAACATTTATGCCTGCAAGACTTTCTTTGAAGACATAGCCATCTTTGGTCCTAGAAGTGGTTCCAGTGATTGTAGATCTAGTAAGCTGTGCTTTAATACATGTAATTGAGACACTGGCGACATCTTCTACCTTAGGCTTAACAAATTTACCAGCAACCTTCTCACTCTTGCGCAAGAACTCTACCTCAACATCACCATCATCATCAATGTCTCCCCTTACAATTCCTACATAGTAAACACAAGTCTTCTTTGTTCCATATTCACATAGCACACACTGGCCTTCAAAAACCTCACGCACACCAGTCAAGCTAACCGTACACTCCTCATTTTCACCAAATGAAACATCAGAATCTGTGTCATCACAAAACGAAATGTCAGTTTCTGGATCTGAATCAACATCAAGTTCTTTCAGCAGCTGTCTCTTTGCCTTTTTGGGTGGAACTTTTGCTGCCTTTTCTTTCATCACCGCTCTTTCCCTAATTCGATCCATTTCTGGCGTAGAAGTAGCCAGCATAGTTTTCCTCTTTTCCTCATATTATTTGAATCTTTTCGCGGACCGGCTTTTGGTAGTCCTCTGAAAACATGAGGCGAAGTAAAGGAAGAAGTAGCTTTATGTTGAAGACTCCCTGATATTTCCTGCAAGTCATCTACAAGGTTCTCAACATTACACTCTTTCTGATTTTCATGAAATTCTTGTGCAGTTTGATCTGTGCTGGTACCACAATGTGGAGATGCTGATCCTGTCTGTTCATTGCTTTCTAAAGTGGCATTTTTACTGTCCTTGCTGATGGGCCTGTTCGTTACTTCTGAAGGCATAAAATCATCTTCTGTAAAAACATCTTCGTTAAAGGGCCAAATACCTGACACTGCAAAGCCTGATTGAATGTTAATGGGAGTTGCCGCTTTAAGAAAAGCGTGGCCTCCTAGATTTGCAACTTGATAGATTGTCAGTGGTGTCCCAACATTTTTCATCATCCATGAATCACACGCATGGTTGTAGACCGACTTCATGGGTCCAAAAACTGAACGGTCCAAGGGCTGAGTTTTAGATGAGGTGTGTGGTGGCAACGTGATCACATGAATGTTGTTTTTCTTGCACAGTTAAAGTGATTCAAATGAAATGTGGGAATCGTGATTGTCCAAGATCAAAATCAAAGGGAAGTCTTTGGAAGGTCTTGAATGCTTAATGAAGTGATTTATAGCTTTGACGAAATTATCACGGGTCATCCAACCTGATTCATTCACAAGGCCAAGGGAACCTTCAGGTGCTCCAGCAAGCATACAATTCTTAAACATTTTTCTGGGAAACACAAAATCTGGAGGGATAATGTGACCCGCAGCTGACACAATGCAACAGATTGTGACCAGTTCTCCTCTTTCTCTGGATGTCACCTGGCCTATTTGCTTCACTCCTCGTGGGGCAATTACTTTTGGCACTTTCTGTACAGTGGTCAGACCTGACTCATCCAAATTGTAGATTTGAGCTCCACTCACATTTAGTTTTGTAATGGTTTCCTTCACAATGTTGAAGAAGGTGCAAATATTATGTTTGTTGAAAGCTGTAGCTCTAGCCAGAGATGTTGCCTCAGGTTGCCTTATGGTCAGCTCGGGATTCCGTCGCAAAAATCCACAAAGCCAGTCATTCCCTGCCATCATTTGCTCATCCCAGGTTAAAGGATGTGCAATGTTATTGACTTTCGCCATCTCGTACGCCAAAATACGAACGTTTTTAGTTGTGAGTCCATGGAACATTCTTGCACAATCTTTCAAGTAACTAGCAAAATCAGCTTCTTGCTTAGCTGTGAAAACAAGGCTATGCCTATAATTTGGTTCGAGTCTAGTAGGCAGACCATTTCCTTCTCTGTCTTTTGTAAGATTGTTATTGAGGGTAGAGCGAGCAATGCCGTACTCCCTTGCAGCTTTCCTCACTTTCATTCCATTTTTCACAGCATTAACAGCTTCTCTCATACGTTCCTCCGTAACGAGACCCTTGTTGGTGTTTCTGATGTACAATCTTGGCATCTGAAACAAAAGAGTGACAGAATTATATAACATTTAGAATGGTAGGCCTATCATTTGCAAAGAAATACTGATCATAGCACGAATGGCGTGCATCTTTAATAAATCACTGAAATCAAATTTGTTAACAGTTTTATTGGTCTAGATTTAGACCCCAGTATTAAAAAGAATCAATAATGCTGATATTCGAATGCAATCTTCAACACTTTTAATAACAACAGACTGTCTTGTCAATTTCTTCTATGGGGAGAAATGAACCATGGGGAGAAATGAACCGGTCCATTTCTCCCCCATCAATGTATTAAACTATTCAGCCATAAAGTCTCTTAAATCTAATATTATATGCTATATTTTTTATATGAACTCTTAAATAACAAGTAAATAAAGATATTAACGTAATTACCTTGTCCTGATTCCTGACTAGGCGTCTGCTTTACGATGGTGTCTGGAACTGGAAAAAGAAACTTTAGTGCAGAAAATTTTTCAAACTTTGCGTGGGAATGACCTGTGCGGGAAGTCGATGGCAAATGAAAAATTCGGACTATGTTTGATGTGGAAAACAAACTTATTATGGTTTCACTTTCATTGCATTACAGCCAGGGGCCAGAGATGGGGTGGTCCATTTCTCCCCTATGTCCATTTCTCCCCAGTCTCCCCTACACATCCCTGCCGTACTCCTCGTTTATCTCTATAGGAGACGAATAGTTATTACCGCATCTAATATTAGATGCGTGTTCCCAGTATAAGTTACTAATAAGTCTGTTGTCCTTTCCGTCTGCTCCTATATCTTGAAGACATGTAATTAGTCGTTCATGTTGTACTCTATCAAAAGCTTTCTTGCAGTCTATAAAACAAACTTATATACATTTTTTTTAAATATATTTTTTCACTTGGCATCCTTAAACAGATAATTGCTTCTCTGGTACCGCTGTTTTTGCGGAACCCAAATTGTTCTTCACCTACTTCCTCATATACTTTATGTTAAATTCTTTCTTTTATGACCTTAAGTAGTATCTTATTTATGTGGCTCATTAAGCTAATAGTTCTGTAATCCTCACAATCAACAGCTCTTGGCTTCTTTGCTAGTGAAATGAAAATGGATGTTTTCACGTCCTTTGAGGTTTACCCAGTATTATATATATATATATATATATATATATATATATATATATATATATATATCTTCTTCTTCTTCTTCTTCAGCGTTCCGAGCCATTGAGGTTCTTTGCTGCAAATACAATCCGTCTCCATTCGTCTCTCTGGTGGACCTTCTCTTGCCAGTCGTTGATTCCAAGTGCTTGCAGGTCTGTACATGTATTATCTCTCCACCGCCTTCTTGGTCTACCTCGGGGTCTACGGTCATTTATTTCCTGAGTGTAAGCGAGTTTTGTTTCCCTATTATCTTCCATTCTTTCTATATGCCCCAGCCATTGTAGTCTATTAGCCTTCATGATACCAGTGATTAGCGGGGACTTAAACATATCATAAATGTCTTTGTTACTTCTTCTTTTCCACTCTCCACTTTGTGTATCCCTAATGGGTCCAAAGATGCGTCTTAAAATTTTGTTCTCAAAGGTTTGTAACAAGGCTTCGTCTCCTTTCGTCAGTCCGATATCGAGGCTCATGTATTTGTTTCGTAACAAAGAAAGGTTTTTACAAAGGTGGGGATGTTAACCCCACGCTTCAACCCCCAACCTGGAGGACCAGGGTGTTTCTCTTTGTCTGTTCTCTACCCTTTGACCTGTCCGGCTTGGGAGGCCCTGCTGGTAGCTACGCTACCGCCGGCATAGCTCTCAGGGTCATTGAGAAACTCAAGCTCCCCCACCACGACAAGGTGGAAACACCATCGGGGGAGATATATATATATATATATATATATATATATATATATATATATATATATATATATATATATATATATATCATTACATAATTCTGTGACAGCGTGAATACTAAAGCTGGATAAGGATTCATCTTTTTAATAGCCTTCTATACTTCAGCCTTTAATAAGTTTGGTCCGTCTTGATTATTATACAATGTTGGTTTATTGACCCTGCTGTCCTAGTATAAATCCTCTGTGTACTCTGTCCATCCTTTTTATTATGTCAGCGTTATCAATTATAATTTCTCAATTTTTCTCTCTGATACAATAGTTTCCTGTTATATTATTTTTCTTGTTTGTAAATCTGTTGATATGTTAATGTAATTATTTCGAGTTGTATTTTATTTCCAGATCATCTATTTCTTTGATTTTTTTTCTGCAACCACTCTTCTTTGTCAACTCTGCACATGTGACGTCTTTCTCTATCTATTAACATATACGCTGGAGTGTTCTTTGCTTTCTTCATGTGAGTCATTTTGCTCAAGATTTCATCGGTTATCCATAATTGTTTTTTCTTATTTATCTTCACTGGCAAGGTGGTATTTGCAATCTGTATACTGGTCTTGACACATTCCCATTTTGTATTAATTTATCTTCATGATTTTTTCAGGTCTCCGTGGCTAAAGGCTTGCGAACGCGGTTCGTGAGCCAGGTACCAGGCGTTCGAAGCTTAGCTGCGACCGATTTTTGCAGCAGACCGTGTCACGTTGTGTTATAACGTGCTGGTATGGAAGCTGGTCGTTCAGAAAGCAGTGGCAAACTACTGAACGTAACACTTGCCTAGTAGGGACGCAGAGGTGTTTCCAAGGCACCAGGGCCGGGTTATATACTTGCCAAGACCTATTGACGCGTCCTCGTCGAGCGTCCTGGGCAACAGGTCCCTTCGGGGTCCTGGCTAAAGTCATACGGTTCTTCACTAATTTCCATTGGTACGATCGCCGATTCCTCCGAAGTCGGAGAGTGTCTGCCTGTACGGCGAGGAACCACCAGTCTGCACACCAATACGCCAGACATGGGACAACGGATACTGACGCAAACCTCAGGTCCTGTATGACATCACACTGGTGTTGGACAACAGGATGCCTTCATCCGACATACAGGACTTCGCGTTGGAGCTCAAGCCAACGAACACAAGAAAGCAGCAACTTGCTTAGTACATCAACAGCAGCTGAAAATGCTGGTGTTGACAGCAACGTCCCGGAAGGGATACGCAACAAAAATAAATAAATTGTTCCATTCTTTCAACGATTAGCCCATCATATTTATCGTGTTACTGCAACCACGTATAGTTGACTTATTTATGGTTGTTTCAATGCCGATGTATCTACTTGCAGAGGTTCTGGAAAAACTGGGAATGAAGAGAGAGTTGATGCAAGAAATAAAGAGAAGGCAAGTGAAATATTTCGGCCACGTTAAACGACATGGTACTCTTATAAAAGCCATACTGGAAGGCAAGGTTGAGAGCAAGCAAGCAAGAGGTAGGCAAGGATACAAGTGGAAAGATAACATCAAGAGATGGAGGAACATCAGCCTGACAGAATGTACAGTCAGGGCGAGAGACAGACAGTGTTGGAGATCCATTGTAGCCAACCTTCATTGTGGAGACGGCACATGATTTATTGATATCTACTGGTCTTCAATGTCCTTATTCCTGGAGTTTTAAGTTTTATTTATAATTTAAAGATTACAGTTTTGAGTTTTGTGGTCAGAGTTGTTATCAGACAATGGTATGTTTTGGCATTTTAATCATTGTTTTTGAATCTATTACTAATCATAATGTAGTTAGTTTTGTTTCTTGTTCTATCTCCAAGGCTTTTTCACGTATACAGTTTCCTAGGGTTATGTTGGAACCATGTGAGACCTGGACACTTACTAAACAAGCTGAACATCGCATAACAGCTGTTGAATATAAATGTTATAGGCGGGTTCTAAGAATAGCTTGGGTACAGAAAAGAACAAATGTACCCATACGACAAGATCTGAATACTGAGGGTGAACTACTAAAGACAATAAAACAAAGACAATTGAAATATTTTGGTCATTTGAAACGTCATAAAAGTTTTGAGAGAACAATAATAGAGGGGTATATGCCCGGGAAGAGAGGAAGAGGGAGGTGAAGGATGTGGCAGATGATGTCCAGACGGGTGTATCTGACGCATGCCATCTTTCCTATGGGAGAGAAGTTTTCTGGAAGATTGTTATGGGAGCGAGGTTCTGCAAAGGACTTGCTACTGAATGAATAAATTAATGAATTTTACACTAACCTTTACGTCGTTATGTCTATACATAATTGAGGGTTATACATGTGTATGGCAACTGATTCTGCAAATTCCGACATAAAATGACTATTTGTGTTTGGGATAACATGCATAAAGTCATGGTAGCATAGTGGCTATCTCATGAACGAACTGGAAAATATTGATTGGCTCTCTTAGAAGTAGAAGAGGGTAGTGTAGATTAGAGGACACTCTAGACAACATAAAAATTGAAGGCTAGATTTCCAAAATGGAATTACAACCTTTTGCCATTAAATGACGACAGGATGATGCTGCAGAAATAGGTGTACTTCAACGCATGACCAAACAGACACGCCTAAAAAGTGTAATCATTAGCCAGATCTATCACCCAGCAGAACCCGCAACTATCGAATATGTATTGAATTCGTATGTAACCTTGAAATAGCACTATAGGTCTCATAATTGTATATTAACTCAGCATAGTTCAAATAACAGACGTACAAACACTTTCGGGTGTAATGCTGTGTACAGTATATTAACGACCATTTGAAGATGAGATGTAATTGGTCGGTTCTAGAGTGGTAACGTTAATGCTTGGTGCTATTTGTTCAGAAAGTCGGACTTTTGGTTCAAGACATGTTTAATCTGAACTTTATAAATTATAGACCCTTGTATGTACATATTTCCGTGCAAGGAAAACGGTACTAATACCTGGAGCATTCTATCACATTGTCCTTTTCCTTTGGATACATCAAAAGAATCAATTAAAAGATACTATGAAAATCAGCAATCGTAATGGGAAGAGAAGCAGGTGAAACAGTGAAAGAGCAGTCTTGATAGTCTTGCATAAGGACATGGGAATATGATAGCAAATGTACTTCAAAGTGCTAGGAGCTGTGTGCTGAGACGATGCATGCTTGTTAACGCGATTGGCGATGAACTGAATAATGATTAGGATAATAATGAACCCGTTTATGGATTTCAAATAATAATGAGAGAAACATAGAAAGACGGAGATGTTTGCTGGCATTATAGATAATCAAAGGTTGAGAAAGAAAAGATGAGTGAGAGACATTTAAACACAAGACACTATGGGTAGAAAAGCAGAGTTCACAAACATTTTGAAAAAGACGTGGTGCGAAAGAAAAACAGCTGACAGAGATTTCAAGCAAGACATGATGACAAAGTATAGCAGGTATGACGTAGTTTTTTAAACAAGGCATGGTTCAAAAGACAAATAGGGTTTACAGATATGCAAGATAAGGCATGGTGTGAAAGTAAAACTGTGGCGACATATTTTTCCAATAAGACATGGTGCGAAAGAAAAGAAGGGTTGACGAATATTTCAAATAAAACACGTGTATACCTTAATTATATCGGCGCTTTTGGAATACTTGTTCAAATTAAATACATGAGTATAAATTGAGTTGAACGTTCCATAAGCTATCTGGACTAAAGTAGGTCCAACCGGCAGTTGCTGTATTAAAGTTGTCAATGATGCTTTCAGCCTGGTCATGCCGATACCGGGAATACTTCCGGACGTGTCTATCAGTACATACATGTCAAGCTTGTAGGTAGCCGGGCATTTAACTGCTGTGGATTGAGTACACGTCCATTAGTTAGTTTCACATACGAACACTCATACACACATTCATGCGCACGAAAGCACATCGCATCCACGCATCACCTACATGCACAATCATTCCCACTATTTTCTTATATATATATATTAGCTGACATTGCATCCACTCTTCACCTACATGCACAATCATTCCCATTATATCCTTATATATCCTAGTTGACATTGCATAAACGCATCACCTACATGCACAATCATTTCCACTGTTTTTTCATATATATCCTATATGACATCGCATCCACGCATCACCTACACTGACAATCATCCCCACTATTTTCTTATATAACCTAGTTGACAACCCATCAACGCTTCACCTACATGCACAATCATTTCCACTGTTTTCTTATATATATATATATTAGCTGACATTGCATCCACTCTTCACCTACATGCAAAATCATTCCCACTGTTTCCTTATATATCCTAGTTGACATCGCATTCACACATCACATATGCGCACAATCATTCCAACTGTTTCCTTATATATCCTAGTTGACATCGCATTCACACATCACATATGCGCACAATCATTCCAACTGTTTCCTTATATATCCTAGATGACATCGCATCAAGGCATCTCACATACACACAATCATTCCCACTGTTTCCTTATATATCCTAGTTGACATCGCATTCACACATCACATATGCGCACAATCATTCCAACTGTTTCCTTATATATCCTAGATGACATCGCATCAAGGCATCTCACATACACACAATCATTCCCACTGTTTCCTTATATATCCTAGTTGACATCGCATTCACACATCACATATGCGCACAATCATTCCAACTGTTTTGTTGTAGATACTTGTTGATATCGCATCCATACATCACCTACACGCACAATCATTTCCACTGCTTTCTTATATATCCTAGTTGGCATCTCGTCCACGCATCAACTACACGCACAATCATTCCCATTGTTTCCTTATATATCCTAGTTGACATCTCGTCCACGCATCAACTACACGCACAATCATTCCCATTGTTTCCTTATATATCCTAGTTGGCATCTCGTCCACGCATCAACTACACGCACAATCATTCCCATTGTTTCCTTATATATCCTAGTTGGCATCTCGTCCACGCATCAACTACACGCACAATCATTCCCATTGTTTCCTTATATGTCCTAGTTGACATCTCGTCCACGCATCAACTACACGCACAATCATTCCCATTGTTTCCTTATATATCCTAGTTGATATCGCATCCATGTATCAACTACACGCACAATCATTCCCATTGTTTCCTTATATATCCTAGTTGGCATCTCGTCCACGCATCAACTACACGCACAATCATTCCCATTGTTTCCTTATATATCCTAGTTGGCATCTCGTCCACGCATCAACTACACGCACAATCATTCCCATTGTTTCCTTATATATCCTAGTTGGCATCTCGTCCACGCATCAACTACACGCACAATCATTCCCATTGTTTCCTTATATATCCTAGTTGGCATCTCGTCCACGCATCAACTACACGCACAATCATTCCCATTGTTTCCTTATATATCCTAGTTGGCATCTCGTCCACGCATCAACTACACGCACAATCATTCCCATTGTTTCCTTATATATCATAGTTGACAAACACAGCTGTGTCATATGTGCTCTATAGACTGAGACAATGTTTGATTATACCATATTATATTACGCACGTCTAGAAAATATTGCATGTTCTTCGCGGGACGTGTTAATCAACCCCAAACTCGGGTTCAATTACTAGTCAATTTTACTTTCACAAGTTTTCCATTGCCATCTGAACGAGAAGCCACCTATTTTTGTCCAAATGGCCCATATGTGGAGTGCTCTCTCTCTCTCTACCCCACCGTCATCGCATCGGAAGTTTAGGAACTAGCGCTCTTATCAAGTCAAGCACGTTGACCTCTGGAAAACACTTATTGTTAGTTGAATATCTTTACGGGACGGATCAGTCAACCCCTGCAATGTTTGTCCGTTTGTGATTTTTTGGCATGTTAACATTCAGTAGTTTGTCATTGCCATCTGAATGAAGGGCACGTATACTCTTGTATGAAATACAAGCACTAGGCATGCATCCTGCTTCCAAAACACCGCAGCTGTGTTTCAAATGCGGTATGCGTGATAACGAATTGCGTGCGTAACTCCTTTGCCACGCCGCTGGTAAAACGCGTACTACTCTGAAAACAAAGAAAAGACCAGAGAAGTGTGAATTGTCGACCAGAGAAGTGTGATCTGTCGACCAGAGAAGTCTTGATTGTCGAGCAGAGAAGTGTGGATTGTCGACCAGAGAAGTGGGGATTGTCGACCAGAGTAGTGTGGATTGTCGACCAGAGAGTGTGGGTTGTCGAGCTGGGATGTGTGGGTAATCGAGCAGAGAAGTGTGGCATGTTGAACAGAGAAATGTGGGTTGTCGACCCGATAAGTTTGGGTTGTCGACCAGAGAAATGTGGGTTGTCGACCAGAGAAATGCGGGTTGTCGACAAGAGAAGTGTGGGTTGTCGAACAGAGAAGTGTGGCTTGTCAACCAGAGAAGGGTGTGTTGTCGACCAGATAAGTGTCGATTGTCGACCAGAGAAGTGTGGATTGTAGACCAGAGAAGTGTGGGTTGTCGACCCGAGAAGTGTGGGTTGTAGACCAGAGAAGTGTGGATTGTACACCAGAGAAGTGTGGATTGTAGACCAGAGAAGTGTGGATTGTAGACCAGAGAAGTGTGGGTTGTAGACCAGAGAAGTGTGGATTGTAGACCAGAGAAGTGTGGATTGTAGACCAGAGAAGTGTGGATTGTCGACCCGAGAAGTGTGAGTTGTAGACCAGAGAAGTGTGGATTGTAGACCAGAGAAGTGTGGATTGTAGACCAGAGAAGTGTGGGTTGTAGGCCAGAGAAGTGTGGGTTGTCGACCCGAGAAGTGTGGATTGTAGACCAGAGAAGTGTGGATTGTAGACCAGAGAAGTGTGGGTTTTCGACCCGAGAAGTGTGGGTTGTAGACCAGAGAAGTGATGATTGTACACCAGAGAAGTGTGGATTGTAGACCAGAGAAATGTGGATTGTAGACCAGAGAAGTGTGGATTGTAGACCTGAGAAGTGTGGATTGTAGACCAGAGAAGTGTTGGTTGTAGACTGAAGAAGTGTGGATTGTAGACCAGAGAAGTGTGGGTTGTAGACCAGAGAAGTGTGGGTTGTAGACCAGAGAATTGTGGATTGTAGACCAGAGAAGTGTGGATTGTCGACCGAGAAGTGTGGGTTGTAGACCAGAGAAGTGTGGATTGTAGACCAGAGAAGTGTGGGTTGTCGACGCGAGAAGTCTGGATTGTCGTCCCGAGAAGTGTGGGACGTCGATCAGAGAAGTGTGGATTGTAGACCAGACAACAATAACTCGCTCTTGATTGTTGTGGATCACGACCATTACGGGGAGACCCGGTAATCTGTGTCTTGATTCTCTTGAGCCGGCCCGTGTCATCAGTTCAATCCCTATCCTGGTGGAAACGAATTTTTAACTGTGACCTGGGTTCATAAGTGACCCAGTCTAAAATGAGTGCAAGGAATTGTCTTTGATGTAAAGACGGCCGGCTTGATACTAATAATAGCACCCACAGAGGGCCGATTAGACTATTCATGTATGGGGTTTTTATCATATGCCTAATGCACATTAAGACATATAAAAAGTGTCATTGTCTTTACTTACGCTAGGTTACAAACACACATAAATAAACAAACGCAAACTTACTTAAAAACACCATTCTTACCTTGGGTCGCTACTGCAGCCGAATCTATCAGATAAAACACAGACAAATACTACTATAGAATTTACTAACTTGAGTTAGAACATGAATATGATACTTTTTAAATATATTGCGGCACAACAGAAATTAAGAGCAGAATAGGGCAAGCATAAGCTGCATTTCAGACAATGACGTTTATCTTATGCAATAAGTGATTATCATTGGATGCAAGAAGGGCAGTGATGAAATGCTATACAGAACATCTTTTGCTGTACGGTAGTGACTTCTGAAAGTACATAAACACATTAGAAAGATCTTGGACGCAACAAAGATGTGGATCCTGAGACGAATGTTGCAGATTCCTTGGACTGCCAAAGTAACTAACATAATCATCATCATGTGCCATGCCGATAAGCGTGGGCGGCCATGTTTCGCAATCTCACTCGATCACCAGAGTCGTGGATCAGCTCCGTGTTTCTGTCTACACCATGCCACGTGGACAATCCATCCCGGTATTTATTGTCACCAAGTTCTCAAATTTATTTCTTCTCATAACGTGACCAACAAATTGTGACTGCGTCTAACTTTCCTAATCAGTTTACGATTTTCATTTGTTTCTTGTACGACTTGGTCGTTGGTTTGTCTGTCTGTCCATGGTATTCTTTGCATTTCCCTCAGAAACCACATTTCCACAGCCATCAGATGTTTTTCAGCCTATTTGCTCATTGTCCACGCTTCACATCCGTACAAAAGGACAGGTTCTATGTAGCACCTCAACACTCTTTTTCTTGACGCAAATGACATCTTTTTATTGGTCAGTATATTTTCCTATTGCAAAAGGTTACTTTCGGCATGGCGATTCTTGTTCTAATCTCTTTAAGGCATCTCCCACCAGATGTTACGACTGTTCCGAGTTGATTGTACCCATTCACTTGCTTAAGAGACTTCCCATTTACTTGTATATTACATTGTGGTATTTCATTCTTCCTAGTGACTACCATAAACAGTGGCTTCTTACAATTTTGTATTATAACCCTAGATGTTCACTGTGTGCAGCAACCGCATCTATTAAATGTTGCAGATTCTGCTCATAGACTGCAATTAATACTATATCAACCGCATATCTAATGGTATTGATGTTTCGTCCTCCAATGATGACTCCGTACATATGTTCTACATTTCTGAAAATATTGCTCTGCCTTAATGTCTGTTTCTATCTTAGCGTATGTTTCTTTCTCTCTCTCTCTCTCTCTCTCTCTCTCTCTCTCTCTCTCTCTCTCTCTCTCTCTCTCTCTCTCTCTTTCTTTAAGTCAGGGATATCCCCCAAGTTTCCCGAACTCACCTGCAACCGTAAAGATGCCGAGAAGGAACACACAAACAACTGATGTAGTGGATGCCATGTTCACCTCGTGTCTGCAACAACAGATTTATCCACTAGAGTTTTATGATCAAATCCAGTACATACACTCATATATGTACAAGACGAGAATGTCAAAGGGACACAGGTATAACACACACATATATTCTCATATATGTACAAGACGAGAATGCCAAAGGGACACAGTTATAACACACATATAATCTATTCACTAACTGCAGACGTAATTACAGTTACACATATAATAAGATTGAAGAAAATTAAAGAATAGACATTTATGTAAGAGCGAGATGAATGAAGAAATACAGACAGAGCAGCAAGATTCTAGAAAAAGCACACGTTAAACAGAAAATTAATAAATAAATACATATTAAATAAAACAGCGAGATTAATTATTAATTGCACAGGAACATCGATGTTTTCAAAGAGAAAAGGCACACACTAGCGGTCTGGATAGATTTAGAAATAAGCATTTGATAAAGTATGGAAGGAAAGACTGTAAGTAAAAGAAAACAATGAATGCATACACACAAGACTGTGTTTAATTAACAAACAACAATGTAAAGCAGAGAGATTATGAATGATAGACAATTGACGGCGAGATTAACGTATAATACACATAACACGCTTGATTACTAAATAAACACAATTGTACAATGCAATTAATGAATACATGCACTGAGCAGTTAAAAAATAAAAACAGCTGAAACAACTTAATTCATATAATTACTTTAGAAAATAAAAACAATGTATAATCGTAGTGAATTTGGATGACGGAGACATGAACAATAGATTGCACGATCTGACATATTTCGCTACATCTTGTCAGGTACATACTCTAGAATTCACACAACATAAAGTAAAATAATTAGATAAATCCGTCAAGCTGAAATATACGCATATTAGCACAGTAATTTCAGTTGAAATATATCAGCTTGAAGGATTGACACACGCTGCCACACACTGACACACACCGCTACACATTGACACACACACATTGACACACACCACTGCCACACACTGGCACTTGAGATATACCAGGGTAAGTTAATAAGTAAGTCACAAATGGATGTAGAAAGATAACTACACATGATAACAACTTGAAACCAGTTTATTTTTATACATATATTGTCCCTTTATTTCTCAACATACTTTCCAACAACATTGATGCACTTACCACATCTTTTTATCAGTCCTCCCAAACCGGCTGCATAGAACTGTGTGCTTTGTTTTCATTTACCGGGCAATCCCACAGAACTGTGTGACTTACTTATTGACTGCCCTCGTAACGTTTTCTACCCAGCTATGCACCGCTTTACGGGGCAAACATTTGTCAGCATAAACACTGACAATTCACCTTGGCGGGAGACATTTCGCGAATGACGCCGAAGTTGAATGTGAAGTGAAAACGTAGTTTAGAAAACAGAGCACGCAGTTCTATGCAGATAATGTAGTATTCTACGTGTCACAATACAGAATGAGAGAATGTAGTATTTTAAGTGTCACAGTACTGAATAACAGAATGTAGTATTTTAAGTGTCACAATAAAGAATGACGTAATGTAGTATTTTAAGTGTCACAATACAGAATGACAGAATGTAGTATTTTAAGTGTCACAATAAAGAATGATAGAATGTAGTATTTTAAGTGACACAATACAGAATGACAGAATGTAGTATTTTAAGTGTCACAATACAGAATGACAGAATGTAGTATTTTAAGTGTCACAATACAGAATGACATAATGTAGTATTTTAAGTGTCACAATAGACTGACAGAATGTAGTATTAATATCATTAAATACACGCACGAAAGCATGCACGTTCATCATCAACATGTGCCATGCCGGTAAGCGTGTGTGTCACATGCCTGTGTTCAGTGGCATTAAGGTGAGTGGCCGTACAATATAAACAGTTCACGAGGTGAAAGGGCATTCACCGGAATGAAAATATAAGGAGATAAACGGGGAAGGGTGTAAGGTAGAGGGGCTGCAAGAAGAGGCAGACAGTTGAAGCAGTGAGGTGGGGTTTGTGTGGATCATTGTGAGGAGGCATAGAATTGTTTAAAAAGACAGGGACAAAGATTGACGGGGCAGTTGATGTGTAGACTCCGAGCTGAGAGGAGTTGAGTCTAGACCAGACCAGGAGAAGGTCGTGGTCTGAGAAAGTGAAGAATTGTGACGGAGTTCGGAAGATAACTCCGCACTGTGGGTTCCAGGGATAGTGAGTGGAATTCGAGACCCAGAGTGGGTTACTTTGAGTCGGGCCTAGAGAGAGGCTAGTATACCTGTCGTGTGGGACGAGATTTTAGTAGCCTTGAGAGGCAGTGTTATTCGAAGTGTTCCATTGGGATGGAGATATATTCTTAGAGAATTATTGTTCCTGGATTTATATGTTACATGTGTCTGTGTTAATTCAGAATTAAAGGAATATTATGTGCGCAAATTAACGCTTGTTCACTGACTGGTGTTTGGTTGGGATGCATCTTGGTTAATCGGTTGTTCAACATTACATTTTACAAGGACATACCCTAGACACAACCATAGCCACTCTTATCTGTCACTTAGTCAACATTCACTTTGTGTCAGTGTGCAGTCACTTTTCGCCATCTTACACGAACACCAGAGTTGTGGATCAGCTCCGTGTTCTTGTCCCGACAATTCCATGCGGTCAAACCATCCAAATATTTAGTTCTCTCCCTCCCCTCTTTTCTTTTTCCCTCAATCATGCCAGTTGTAACGAGGTTCTCTAGTTTATTTCTTCTCATAGCGTGCCCAAAAATGTTTGACTGTCTACGTCTTGTTTCTCTAGTTAGTTTACGGTTTTCTGTAACCTCTTGTAGGACTTGGTCAATGGATTTTTGTCTGTCCATGGTATTCTTTACATTTCCTCATAAACCACATTTCCACCGTCATTAGATGCTTGTCAGCGTGTCTGCTCAGCATCCGCATTTCACATCCAAACACAATCACAGGTTCTATGTAGCACTGCAACACTCTTTTTCTAGTTGAATTTGACATCTTTTTATTAGTTTGTATGTTTTCCATCTTGCAAACGACTACCGTTTCCAATGCGATTCTTGTTCTAATCTCTTCAAAATGTTATGAATGTTCAGAGATAGTTGTACCGATTCACCTTTTCAAGAATATTCCCATTTACCCGTAATTGCATTGTGGTATTTCTCTCTTCTTGGAGACGACCATAATCTCTGTCTTCTTACAATGTAAATGTTACCCTAGTTGTTAACTGTGCAACAACTATTTACAAAAATGTTGCAGATCATGCTCATTGTCTGCTATCAATACTGTCACTGTCATTTAAACTATCATTTACTGCCAATATAGCACCTTGCGATGTATGTCCGGGGGAAGGGGGGGGGGGGGGGGGTTGAGCCTGAGAAATTAAGGCCGCCTGGCTAGTGCAGTCGCCGCGAACTTTGCAGGTTAGGATTTTCGTTTTGCACCCGACAGAAAAACATCCCACACCTTACCGATGGATCGAACCCGTGTCTCCCGAAGGAGAGTCCGGCGTTCCAACCACTCGGCCAGCCGCTCCTCTTGTCAATACTGTATCACCCACATATCTAATGATATATCCCCCAATGGTGATTCCTCAACGTATCTTCTAAATTCCTACAAACATTCTCACTGTATAGTGACAAAAGATCTGGATTGATTGATTGATTGATTTAGGAACCGACATCACAGCATTCGGGGCATTCCCATAAGCGCTCCGTCCCCATCCTCAGCAGCCAGCGAAGAGTTCCAACACTAATAGTACCAGTAGCAATCTGATTATATGCCAGTCTCGCCGTTCCTCTGAGCGTCGAGCGTCGGCCAGATCCCCTCATCACTCCTCGCTGCCTCATTCTTGCTAGACCATGATGATCCATTTGCTCCTCCGAGGTGTACACGTGCTCCCACAAGTCCGCAACCACGTCTGCCTTGTCATGTATCAATACTCCACCAAGTTTTGCAGAGCCAGCCAATCTGTCCGACTGTTCATTCCCCAGCACACCAGCATGCCCCGGAGAAAAGATCCAGACGATGCTTGTCACCCGTGACTTCCGAAGCGAAGCAAGCCACTCTGCACGAAGCTTGCCTGTCCTCACCCTCGTCAGCATGATTTCTGAGTCAGTTACAATCATGATATGTGTGTGTGTATATCGTATTCTCCATCCAGTGGAAAGCTGCACCTACCGCCTCCACCTCCATTCTTAAGCTAGATGTTGTGGTATCATATGCCAGGCTTTCCTGCACCAAACGGCGACCATTAACTTTTGCTAAGAACCCCCCAGGCACTTCTCCTGCCTCTCAACACCGAACCACCTGTGTATATAATTACATCACCCGGGCGAGCATTATCCTGAATTAGTTGCTGGATTTCCACTTCCGTGGCCCCTACTGGCCACTCCCTGCACTCCCGGCTCAATGTGATCTGGAGACATTACACACCCATGTGGCACGCCTCTCTTAATAGGCTGATATTGACTTACTTAATTATCAATCTTTATGGCAGCTTTTTTCCAATATATGTTTTTCTTTTATGTCTAATGCTTTTCTCATCAATATGTAGAACTACAAGCATCTTCATAATGTTCACTTGTTTTACTTTATCGAAAACCTTTGTGTAGTCAATAATGCAAAGGTGTAGGTCTTTGTTTAAGTCTATCCCACGCTTAATTAATGTTTTCTGCAAGTACATAGCAATTATTGTGCAGTGGCGTCACTGGGGTTGGTGTCACCCAGTGCGGTAAACTCTTGGTGTCACCCCTCTAGACTTTCACCATGGTCTTCTTCCGAGTGTTCCTGTACCATATATAATCGCATATAGTAATGTTTGTAAAATAAGTCAAAAAGTTAATAAGGACATAAGAAAGAAAACAAATTGAACAATATAACTTCAATACTTCAGGTAAAACATAAATAAAGAACTTCGACAAACTCGGACAACATTACATTTTTGTTATTTAACATTAAAATTTCTAAAATTAACAATGAACGGTTATGAAACCCGACTAGACAGAGCTATGTCTGCTTTGTCAAATTTGCAATTTTTTTATTTTGGTGTCACCCCTTGATGGTGTCACCCGGTGCGGCCCGCACCCCCCGCACCCCCCTAGTGACGCCCCTGTTACTGTACCCTTGCCTTCTACGAACCAACATTGTTCTTCCCCTATTTCAGGTTGTATTTTTTTTTTCATAACTTTTTGCATGATGATTCTTAGCAAAATATTCGTCGTTTGTGTCATTATGCTAATTGCTCGATGTTGATCACATTCCAAGGCTCCCGATTTCTTTGAGATTGCTAAAGATATAGATTTACATAATTCAGGAGGTACATCTCCAGTATCATATATTGTTATTCAGCAGTCTGGTAACTTGGTCTATTTAATACTCTTCCAAGACACTGATAATTTATGTTGTGATTTTGTCTGACCTAGGGGACTTGTTGGTTTTCATCTGGTTAAGAGGTTACTGAACTTCCATCCTCAGAAATGATGGTGTTTCATTGTTATTCAGAAAATCGTACTGTGCCACTCTTGTATCGTTATAACGGTCTTTCACATAATCTGACCATGCATTTATAATCTGATCTTTTTCTATTATGATCTTGCTACCTTTGTTAGAATAATCGTTGATGGGTGTAGTCTTTTATTATTGATATAAATTCTTTTGAGCATTAATTTTTAGTATTCCATGTATTGTGTTGGTTTTCAGTTTCCCTGTAATTTTCCTCAAGTCATCATTCTTTTTTTCTTTTTGCACAATTTTCTAATTTCGATGTGAAAATCTTAATATTTTGCATGGTTACTTTTGTGATTTCTTCTTATTTCCATTAATTTTAAGATGTCTTTCAGCAGCCATTTCTAACGTCCCATCATCTTAATTTTTCTTTCTGTGATTGATGTTTCTGCAGCCAGGCTGATTGAGTTCTTAAATATTTCCCATTTACCATTTAACTTTACGAGTAATTTTCTGTCTGACACAGTCCAATATCCTTTGATAGATTTTGATCTCTCCAGATCCATAATAAATGATGACCCTCACAGTTTGTTTCTCTCCGCCAGAACAGATTATTTTATTTCCCTCGGATATTATCATGCCCACTACTTTCCATCTGGTCTCACATATAGCTACACGTCAAATAACAATATTCAATAACAAACACAAACGTTTGCCACCGTCACGCCTTAAAGACAGACAGACAGACAGACAGACAGACAGACAGACAGACAGACAGACAGACAGACAGACAGACAGACAGACAGACAGACAGACAGACAGACAGGCAGACAGACAGACAGACAGACAGGCAGGCAGGCAGGCAGGCAGGCAGGCAGACAGACAGATCCAGACAAACAGAGAAAGGCAGACATTCAGACAGACGGAGAAAAGGGACCGACATACAAACAGAGACATAGAGATAGAAAGAGATACAGAATAACTGAGGAAAAAGAGGGCCAGCCAGACAACAGGGAGAGAGAAAGAGAGAGCGAGAGAGGGAGTGAGTGAAAGGCAGTCAGAGAAAAAAAAAAGAGAAAGAAAGAGCAAGAGAGAGAGAGAGAGAGAGCAAGAGAGTGAGAGCTAGAGAGAGAGGGAGAGAGAGAGAGAGAGAGAGAGAGAGAGAGAGAGAGAGAGAGAGAGAGAGAGAGAGAGAGGCCACATCAAACATATTTGACATCAGCACTGAAAAAAAAGAATAGTCGAGGCACATGCCCGCTTTAAACCAAGCACATGCATGGGACATTCCGGTAGACAATCGACATATATCGCAGGACACGAAAATAATTACACACATCAAGACATAACCACATTCACACACAAGGTAAGAAAACTATTCCACACATCGTGACATAAACACAATCCAACACTGGACAAGTTAATTATTCCACACTTCGTGACATAAACAAATACACACACAGGACAAGTAAATTATTCCACACATCTTGACATAAACACATTCACACACTGGACATGTAAAGTATTCCACACATTGTGACATAAACACATGCACTCACAGGACAAGTAAATAATTCCGCACATCTTGACATAAACACATCCACACACTGGATAAGTAAATTAGTCCACACATCTTGACATAAACACAATCTCACACTGGACAAGTAAATTATTCCACACTTCTTGACATAAACACATGCACATACAGGATACGTTAATAATTTCACACATCTCGACATAAACACATCCACACACAGGACAAGTAAATAATTCCACACTTCATAACATAAACACATGCACACACTGGACAAGTAAATTATTCCACACATTCTGGCATATACATGTAAACAGAGGACGAAAGTAAACAACATGATACCTTTGCAAAGCTGAATCAGGATTCGGACCAGGATAGCCTGTAGATCAGCCAAGTTATATAGATGTCACAGATCAGATGGACGTGGCTGCTGGATTCCCGCAAACAAAGTGGGCTATTACTTAGATCAGTTAAGCTGCTTTGATGTTCTGTCAAGCGTGCTTTTTTGAGTGACGTTTCCAGTCCAAGAAATTGTCAACTTAAGTGTAGTCATAACCATTCATGTGTATTAGAAATTAATAGGTTGATGTAAGTGAGCATATGGCAATAATGATAAAGAAATTTCCACAGCATTTGCATCAGAGTGCACCTAAGATGAGCTTGTAGATTTTCGCTTAATATATGCATCTTTTGATTATGCCAGTTTTATGAATACCTTTATCAACGAGAATAACCATTGCAGTAGCACCTGGGTATGTAGTTGTTGCATTTAATTCTGCCTCTTTTGACTTGGCATAATGCGATAAACAGATGGGTTGTCATTTAGCCATATTGAAGATTATTATGCAACGCTGGGAAGTCAGAATAGATTTAAAGCAATAAATATTTGCTTGAGTGTTATGTTAATGCTTTCACTTGTATCATTTTATAATGGCTTATATATTATCTCATAATGGATCATGACGTAGTTTATCAGTTTGTTCTTCGAGCATTCTTTTTGAACTGTTCGGGTTGATAGAGTTCACTCAGACAAAAGAACTGGGATACGACTTTGAAGTACCGATAGGTGGATGGATTTAGGAGCAGACAGAAGAGAAGTGTGATACGACTTTGATGTACCGTAGGGGTTGATGGATTCAGGGGGCAGACAGAAAAGTTGGGTAAGATTGTGATGTACCGATGGGTTGATGGATTCAAGGGGCAGACAGAAGAGAAGACGTAGATCTGTACCTTGGTAGGTAAGTAGTTGGGTAGGAAGATAGTAGGCGAGTGTTTAGACGAGTCTGATCCTTTCTGTATTGGAGTATGCGATGGCGATCCTGACACTTAGCCATAAACAGATAGAAAGGATAGAAAAGATACAGAACGAAGCTATGCGCATTATTCTTGGATGTACAAAAGATACATCATGCAGGGCGATGCGCTACGTTCTTGATTTTCCAACCATGAGTGACATAATACAAATTTACGAAGTACGTGCCTATCTCAGAATCAACGCAAACACACAATAGCCACTGCTTAACGAGATTAAGAAGATAAAGGGCAGCAGGTTAAAAAGAGGAAAGTCGTGGATGGGTCAAGCCGAAGACTTTCTTCAGCAGGTGTGTTCACTTGAGGACTTAGAACCTGGTGAGGTGTGGGTACAAGTGCCCACATAATTCTGTACATCCTATTCAGTGTGCACTCAACTAGACAGGAAATGCAGACAAGAAAATCCAGCTGCTGTGGAGGCGGAAGTACAGTCTCTGATCTTCGAGAATTCGTTAGAGGATGATGCTGTCAGTTACACAGATGGGTCGGTCGTGCGAGGAGTGAGAAGTTCATGGGCCTTTACGGCTCAGGCCGGAGGGAAAATTGTGCAGGAAGAGTCTGGCGTTTTTGCTTTGACCACAAGCAGCCTGACTATAGAAAGCATGGCATAAGTAAAGCAATAACATGGCTCGAGACACAGACATTTAATAGGGCATGTGTCCTTAGTGACTCAATTAGTATGCACAGGAGGATAGAGACTGGGTGGGTCCGATGAGAGTGGCTGTTGTCTCTGGAGCGACCTCGGCTGGCAAAGATTAGTTTCATCTTCGTGCCAGGGCATGCGGGTGTACAAGGGAATGAGCAGGCTGACAGGCTTGCAGGTAGGGCCACTATGGAAGGTGGATGAACCATGGACCAGGCAGACATTCTGAAAGCTCTACGAGAAGTAAGTCGTTTACGGGAACCAATCGATGACTGGGAATCTACAACCATGGTCAGGTTGCAAGAACAGCAAGTTAAAAAAAGGGGTGGCCAAACAAGAACACTTTGCGGGAAGCCGAAGAAGACTGATAAACCAACACAGAACTGGTGTCGTGAGCCGCTACACGCTGCGGGATTTACTGAGGAGGGGATGCGAGTACTTATGAACTGAA
This sequence comes from Cepaea hortensis, assembly GCA_963921405.1. NCBI lineage: Eukaryota > Metazoa > Mollusca > Gastropoda > Stylommatophora > Helicidae > Cepaea > Cepaea hortensis. The sequence goes on from OY992897.1 coordinate 7,574,830, forward strand.
TGGTTCGATGTGCAACGAAGATCTGTCGACTAACTAACTAACTAACTAACTAACTAGCCAACTAGCTAACTAACTAACTAACTAATTTAGACGTATAGACAGATAGACAAACAGACAGACATACATATAGAGGGACATGCATAAAGACAGACAGGCAGACTGTCAAACGGAATGAGGAACAGACAGACATACAATCATAGAGAAGACAGCCACACACAAACATATATGCGTATATACATACAAGGATACATACACACAGACAGATACGTAGTGACTCAGACGGACAGAAGGCAGACAGATAATCAAACGGAAGGATGTGAACCCATTCTTCTGTAAGATGAAATATTCTCACTGACCTCGAATAACAATAATACAACAGGAAAGTGTGCAGGCCACAGAGCTGGGCTGACCTCTGGAGGCACGGTACACACACACACACACAGAACTGGGGTTATTTCTGGAGGCAAGATACACACACACACACACAAAACTGGGCTGACTTCTGGAGGCATGGTACACACACACACACACACACACACACACACACACAGAACTGGGCTGACTTCTGGAGGCATGGTACACACACACACACACACACACACACACACAGAACTGGGCTGACTTCTGGAGGCATGGTACACAACACACACACACACACACACACACACACACACACACAGAACTGGGCTGACTTCTGGAGGCATGGTACACACACACACAGAACTGGGCTGACTTCTGGAGGCATGGTACACACACACACACACACACACAGAATTGGGCTAACTTCTGGAGGCATGGTACACACACACATGCACTCACACACACACACACACATAATTGGGCTGACTTCTGGAGGCATGGTACACACACACACACACTCACACACACACACATAATTGGGCTGACTTCTGGAGGCATGGTACACACACACACACACATAATTGGGCTGACTTTTGGAGGCATGGTACACACACACACACACACACACACACACACACACTCACACACACACACAATTGGGCTGACTTCTGGAGGCATGGTACACACTCACACACACACATAATTGGGCTGACTTCTGGAGGCATGGTACACGCACACACACACACATACACTCACACACACACATAATTGGGCTGACTTCTGGATGCATGGGACACACACACACACATAATTGGGCTGACTTCTGGATGCATGGTACACACAGAGTTCTGAGTCCCTGTCCACACTTAAACGTGCATTAGAATCTTGGTGCTATATCCACATGTATAGACTTAGTGAGTCATTTGGTCATTGTTACACTGACCGCCTGTCCTTCCCAAAATATATCTTGGTACAAATTTTAGTCTGGTCGATCTGGGAGCCAGTTCATAATTTTTTTTTTTTTAAATCCGTATCCTCCCTGAAGTGAAATGAATCACAGGGTAGGCAGGCGGTCGTCTACAGGAAGTTGTGTGCCCTTGTTGAACCTAATGCCTGGATCATGTTAGCTCTGTCTAGTATTCTAGAGTTGTGTGCCCTTGTTGAACCTAATGCCTGGATCATGTTAGCTCTGTCTAGTATTCTAGAGTTGTGTGCCCTTGTTGAACCTAATGCCTGGATCATGTTAGCTCTGCCTAGTATTCTAGAGTTGTGTGCCCTTGTTGAACCTAATGCCTGGATCATGTTAGCTCTGTCTAGTATTCTAGAGTTGTGTGCCCTTGTTGAACCTAATGCCTGGATCATGTTAGCTCTGTCTAGTATTCTAGAGTTGTGTGCCCTTGTTGAACCTAATGCCTGGATCATGTTAGCTCTGTCTAGTATTCTAGAGTTGTGTGCCCTTGTTGAACCTAATGCCTGGATCATGTTAGCTCTGCCTAGTATTCTAGAGTTGTGTGCCCCTGTTGAACCTAATGCCTGGATCATGTTAGCTCTGCCTAGTATTCTAGAGTTGTGTGCCCTTGTTGAACCTAATGCCTGGATCATGTTAGCTCTGTCTAGTATTCTAGAGTTGTGTGCCCTTGTTGAACCTAATGCCTGGATCATGTTAGCTCTGTCTAGTATTCTAGAGTTGTGTGCCCTTGTTGAACCTAATGCCTGGATCATGTTAGCTCTGTCTAGTATTCTAGAGTTGTGTGCCCTTGTTGAACCTAATGCCTGGATCATGTTAGCTCTGTCTAGTATTCTAGAGTTGTGTGCCCTTGTTGAACCTAATGCCTGGATCATGTTAGCTCTGTCTAGTATTCTAGAGTTGTGTGCCCTTGTTGAACATAATGCCTGGATCATGTTAGCTCTGTCTAGTATTCTAGAGTTGTGTGCTCCTGTTGAACCTAATGCCTGGATCATGTTAGCTCTGTCTAGTATTCTAGAGTTGTGTGCTCCTGTTGAACCTAATGCCTGGATCATGTTAGCTCTGTCTAGTATTCTAGAGTTGTGTGCCCTTGTTGAACCTAATGTCTGGATCATGTTAGCTCTGTCTAGTATTCTAGAGTTGTGTGCCCTTGTTGAACCTAATGCCTGGATCATGTTAGCTCTGCCTAGTATTCTAGAGTTGTGTGCCCTTGTTGAACCTAATGCCTGGATCATGTTAGCTCTGTCTAGTATTCTAGAGTTGTGTGCCCTTGTTGAACCTAATGCCTGGATCATGTTAGCTCTGTCTAGTATTCTAGAGTTGTGTGACCTTGTTGAACCTAATGTCTGGATCATGTTAGCTCTGCCTAGTATTCTAGAGTTGTGTGCTCCTGTTGAACCTAATGCCTGGATCATGTTAGCTCTGTCTAGTATTCTAGAGTTGTGTGCCCTTGTTGAACCTAATGCCTGGATCATGTTAGCTCTGCCTAGTATTCTAGAGTTATGTGCCCTTGTTGAACCTAATGCCTGGATCATGTTAGCTCTGTCTAGTATTCTAGAGTTGTGTGCCCTTGTTGAACCTAATGTCTGGATCATGTTAGCTCTGTCTAGTATTCTAGAGTTGTGTGCCCTTGTTGAACCTAATGCCTGGATCATGTTAGCTCTGCCTAGTATTCTAGAGTTGTGTGCCCTTGTTGAACCTAATGCCTGGATCATGTTAGCTCTGTCTAGTATTCTAGAGTTGTGTGCCCTTGTTGAACCTAATGCCTGGATCATGTTAGCTCTGTCTAGTATTCTAGAGTTGTGTGCCCTTGTTGAACCTAATGTCTGGATCATGTTAGCTCTGCCTAGTATTCTAGAGTTGTGTACCCTTGTTGAACCTAATGCCTGGATCATGTTAGCTCTGTCTAGTATTCTAGAGTTGTGTGCCCTTGTTGAACCTAATGCCTGGATCATGTTAGATCTGCCTAGTATTCTAGAGTTGTGTACTCCTGTTGAACCTAATGTCTGGATTATGGGAGGGGGGATTGGGGGCGGGGGGGGGGGGGGTGTTTCCAGCTTCTTAAAAATAGCTATATGGCAGTTTTCACAATATTCTGGGAATTGTATGGCAACAAAAGTCGACGAAGAAAGGAAATGGGTGTAGAATAAATACTCTTCAAACTAGAATAGCAATATCTTCTGTATAACTACATTAACACTACTTTGAAATACAAAATAAATAAAAATGCATGCACTAAATGGAAATAAAACTTCTCCGACTGACTGTCAATATGGTGCGGGAATGTATTTCTTCTGAATAATTATTTCTTGTATAATTATGCATCCGATAATGTCTATCACAAGAATTCTTTCGGCATAAAAGAGACTGAAACCTATCACTTTGTTGTCATCATTTTGCTCATTTATCCATCGTGTATTCTGTCAAATATATTTGCATGCCATTACGTTTGTAAGGGCAAACATCAGGACTGTAACAATAATCGCTATTTTCAAACTGGTTAGACCGCAACAGCTGATACAACGTGGCTTGCCTTGGTGACGCAGAGCTGTTATAGATGCACAAACATTACACCCAGTAACATAGGGCAAGGATGATTCTGTACGTGATCAATGGTCCTTATGTTACATTTGCGAATGTTGTTTCCCCTTGAAGGATCACCTTACTTAGAGGTATAGTCTGTGTGAAAAATCTAGTTCTGGGCCGGTATTTAGACATTGGGGAGTATAGTCTGTGTGGAGAATATAGTTTAGGCCAGTATTTAGTCGTTGGGAAGTATAGTCTGTGTGGAGAATATAGTTTGGGCCCAGTATTTAGATATAGAGAGGTATAGTATATGTAAAAAATATATATCAAGCCCGGTAATTAGACATTGGCCGGTCTCTCTGGCTGAGGGGTTACAACACTTTCTCCGTAATCCCGTTTATCACGCAGAGTCTCGTAGCGGGAGAGAACTGGGAGCGGTTCGACCCCCGCTTGTGACTTGCGGGACACTGAGCCGGCCGCTCAGAAAGCAATGGCAAAATACTGAGCGTAATCTTGCCAAGAGATCAACATACAGCTGAAAGATGCTGCTGTTGACAGCGATGTCCTGTAAAGGATATGCAAAAAAAAAAAAAAAAAAATTAGACATTGGGAGGTAAAGTCTGTGTGGAGAATATAGTTTGGGCCTAGTATTTAAACATTTGGAGGTATATTCTGTGTGTAGAATATAGTTTGGGACCGGTATTTAGACATTGGGAGGTATATTCTGTGTGGAGAATCTAGTTTTGGCCGGCATTTAGACATTGGGAGGTATAGTCTATATGGATAATCTAGATTTGGCCGGCATTTATGTATCGCGAGGTATATTTTGTGTGGAGAATCTAGTTGTGGCCAGGTATTTAGACATTGGGAGGTATAGTCTATGTGGAGAATCTGTTTTTGTCCCAGTATGTAAACATTGCTTGCTTCGTGGCTTAGAGGTTAGCTACTTTTCTCCGTAATCTCGTATACTCTCGTAGGTAACGTGATGACGGTGAGAATCAGCAGTAGTTCAAATCGCATCGGTAACTTACGGGGTATGTGAGCCGGCCGCTCAGAAAGCAATGGCAAACTACAGAGCCAAGAAATCAACATACAGCTGAAAGATGCTGGTGTTGACAGCGATGTCCTGTAAAGGATATGCAAAAAAAAAATCTAAATATTGGGAGGTCTGTGTGGAGAATCTAATTGTGGTCCGTTATTTAGATATTAGGAGTCCGTTTGATGTAGTGGTCAGTGCACTTGCCTGCCAATATAGTGGCCGGAGTTCAATCCCCAAAAGATCCGGAAGTATCGTTTCTACCCAGTCGATCCAGCCTCGTAAATATGAGCATCAGACAATAAAGCCTGTGTGGTCTGGGAATTACATGGGCATGAATGAGAAACGACGAGGAAGGGTGATGGTTACCTCACCTCATATGCCTTGGTTTAAATATGACAGGGCCTAACACTGCACTTTCCACTCGCAGTATCTGTTGATCCATTCCTTCTATTTAGACGGTATAATACTGGAGGTTGAATGTTGAGTTGAGTTGAGTTAAGAAACGACATCACTGCATTCAGGACATTCCCATACGTGCTCCGTCCCCTCGATCAACAGCCAGCGAAGAGTCATACTACTAATCGTTCCCACCGATATCTGATTAAACTTTCTCCTGGTCTTCCCTCTCAGTTTTGAGATTCTTCCAGAACCCCTGCCGATCCCCCGCAATCTCATTCTTTCCACATACGGGTTCTCAGTCTGTTCCTCCACCTTCTCCACCTGGTCCCACAAGCACACGACCACCTACCCCCTTTAGTTCCCAAGGTATTTTGTGGCACCAGTTTTAGGCTGGGCTTACCAGGACAAGTGAATGGGTACAACTATTTCGGAACAGTTATAACATCTGATGGGAGATGCCTTGGAGAGATTAGAACAAGAATTGTCATGGCAAAGGTAGCCTTTTGCAAGATGAAGCACATACTGACCAATAATAATATATTAATTGAAACGAGTATTGAAGTGCTACATAGAACCTGTACTTGTATATGGATGTGAGGCGTGGACAATGAGCAGAGAAGCTGAAAAACATCGGATGGCTGTGGAAATATGGTTTCTGAGGAAAATGCAAAGAATAGCTTGGACAGACAGAAAAACCAATGAAGAAATCCTTCAAGAAACAAATGAAAATCGTAAACTGATTAGAGACAATAGACGTAGACAGTCGAATTTTTGGGGGGCATGTTACGAGAAGAAATGAATTGAAGAACTTGATGACAACTTGCAAGATCGAAGGGGACAGACCAAGGGGAAGACCAAGAAGTAAATACCTGGATGGCTTGGCCACATGGCACGGTCGAGACAGAAACACGGAACTGATCCACGAATCTGGTGATCGAGTGAGATGGCAGAACATGACCGCCAACGCTTATCGGCATGGCACATGATAAATTGATGGACCAGGGAGCTTTCGCCAGATCTAAAATTCCATCTCGATGAAAAATCGAACCCTTGCCCCACCGACCACATCGCTACAACGTCTCCTAGAGCACTGTTATCACCCACACCATCACATACCTTGCCAGCTTCCGCAGATTTCATGTCTTTCCACAGATCTCGGCCATTAGTGCACTGGATCAACTCTGCTGATGAAACCCCGCCGTGCACAACCCAAGCCCATCCAGCAAAAGTTATCTGCGTATACCTCGGCCCTTCTCCCACTGAGCAGTCCGGTAGTCGTGACGTTTTCCAACACTTGTTTCTCATGACATGACCACATAATGATGTATGTCACCTTCTGATACTTATTTATTATGTTCTACTTTCTTTAGGCTTTCCCAGGCGCACGTTACTAGTTACTCTTCCAGTCCAAATTATTCGCAGCATACTTCTCAGAAACCCAGCTTGTCTTAATCTGTCCATTCGCGCTCCATGATTTACTGACGTACAGCAAAACAGATATTATATAACATTTCAGTATTCTCTTTCTGACATTCAGTGATAGTGATTTATAGCTAAAGTGATTTTAATAATTATAAACAAACTATCCATTCCGTCCGCTAACATCATTTAGTAGTCAACAATACTGTTGGTAAAATTCATGAGTCGAATGCTTCTAGGTTACTGTAAATTTTGACATGTGTCGTCTTCACAGTCTGTCTCTTTGGCTAAGCAAATTCACAAGTCTTCACACGCAAGTCTTCTGTAATATGCTTTTTTCGTGTAGCATGTTTAATATGGTTGGGCCAGTGTGTGTTCGTTGTGTAAGTGTGTGTGTTGACAACAAGCTTAAGCCGCAATGTACATTATGTCACTTGTAATTCTGTTCGTTGTGTAAGTGTGTGTGTTGACAACAAGCTTAAGCCGCAATGTACATTATGTCACTTGAAATTGAGTTCTTGTGAAACTACCCAGTTCTTCTTCTCCTTGCTCGACGTACTTGTTGTATGCATAGAATCCACACCATAACTCTTGCTGTATTAAATGGTCGAGTTCATTATATAATTCAAGAGATTCCTCATTCTGTCTTACAGCTGCCTTCCTCAGGTAGCTTGCCAGTGATCACCAGAACCCCATTCTGCTCACTGTCAGCCGAAAGCCCCATCGAACCCTTGCCAGTTAAACTACCACAGACAACGAATTAAACAAAATGAATCAAGACGTTTTATCACATCCTAAGCAATCAGAAAACTCCCCTTTACGTATCTCTGCTGACCTTCTCAGTCACCTAGCTCCCTTTACGTATCTGAGCTGCTTTTGTCAGTCACCTAGCTCCCATTGTGTATCTGAGCCGCTCTTGTCAATCACCTAGCTCTCATTGTGTATCTGAGCCGCTCTTGCCAATCACCTAACTCCCGAAGGGTATCTGAGCCGTTCTTGACAGTCACCTATCACCCCTTGTGTATCTGAGCTGGTCTTGTCAATCATCTAACTCCCATTGTGCATCTGAGACGCTCCTGTCATTCAGCTATCTCCCGTTGTGCATCTGAGACGCTCCTGTCAGTCACCTATCACCCCTAGTGTACCTGAGCTGCTCTTGTCAGTCACCTAGCTCCCCTTATGTATCTGAGCTGCTCTTGTCAATCACCTAGCTCCTATTGTGTACCTGAGCAATTCTTGTCAGTCACCTATCTCCCATTGTGTATTTGAGCTACTCTTGTCAGTCACCTAGCTCCCATTGTGTATTTGAGCTACTCTTGTCAGTCACCTAGCTCCCATTGTGTATTTGAGCTACTCTTGTCAGTCACCTAGCTCCCATTATGTATCTGAGCAACTCTTGTCAGTCACCTAGCTCCCATTATGTATCTGAGCAACTCTTGTCAGTCACCTAGCTCCCATTATGTATCTGAGCAACTCTTGTCAGTCACCTAGCTCCCATTATGTATCTGAGCAACTCTTGTCAGTCACCTAGCTCTCCTTATGTATCTGAGCAACTCTTGTCAGTCACCTAGCTCCCATTGTGTATTTGAGCGACTCTTGTCAGTCACCTAGCTCCCATTGTGTATTGAGCTACTCTTGTCAGTCACCTAGCTCCCATTGTGTATTTGAGCTACTCTTGTCAGTCACCTAGCTCCCATTATGTATTTGAGCTACTCTTGTCAGTCACCTAGCTCTCCTTGCCTGTCTGAGCTGCTCTTGTCAGTCACCTAGCTCCACTTGTATATCTGAGCTGCTGTTTTCAGTCACCTAACTTCCCTTATGTATCTGAGGTACTCTTGTCAGTCACCTAGCTCTCCTTATGTATCTGTGCTACTCTTGTCAGTCACCTAGCTCCCATTGTGTACCTGAGCTACTCTTGTCAGTCACCTAGCTCTCCTTATGTATCTGTGCTACTCTTGTCAGTCACCTAGCTCCCCTTGTGTACCTGAGCAACTCTTGTCAGTCACCTAGCTCCCCTTGTGTACCTGAGCAACTCTTGTCAGTCACCTAGCTCCCCTTATGTACCTGAGCTACTCTTGTCAGTCACCTAGCTCCCCTTGTGTACCTGAGCTACTCTTGTCAGTCACCTAGCTCTCCTTATGTATCTGTGCTACTCTTGTCAGTCACCTAGCTCCCCTTGTGTACCTGAGCAACTCTTGTCAGTCACCTAGCTCCCTTTGTGTACCTGAGCTACTCTTGTCAGTCACCTAGCTCCCCTTGTGTACCTGAGCTACTCTTGTCAGTCACCTAGCTCTCCTTGCCTGTCTGAGCTGCTCTTGTCAGTCACCTAGCTCCACTTGTATATCTGAGCTGCTGTTTTCAGTCACCTAACTTCCCTTATGTATCTGAGGTACTCTTGTCAGTCACCTAGCTCGCATTATGTATCTGAGCAACTCTTGTCAGTCACCTAGCTCCCATTATGTATCTGAGCAACTCTTGTCAGTCACCTAGCTCCCATTATGTATCTGAGCAACTCTTGTCAGTCACCTAGCTCCCATTATGTATCTGAGCAACTCTTGTCAGTCACCTAGCTCCCATTATGTATCTGAGCAACTCTTGTCAGTCACCTAGCTCCCATTATGTATCTGAGCAACTCTTGTCAGTCACCTAGCTCCCATTATGTATCTGAGCAACTCTTGTCAGTCACCTAGCTCTCCTTGCCTGTCTGAGCTGCTCTTGTCAGTCACCTAGCTCCACTTGTATATCTGAGCTGCTGTTTTCAGTCACCTAACTTCCCTTATGTATCTGAGGTACTCTTGTCAGTCACCTAGCTCTCCTTATGTATCTGTGCTACTCTTGTCAGTCACCTAGCTCCCATTGTGTACCTGAGCTACTCTTGTCATTCACCTAGCTCTCCTTATGTATCTGTGCTACTCTTGTCAGTCACCTAGCTCCCCTTGTGTACCTGAGCAACTCTTGTCAGTCACCTATCTCCCCTTGTGTACCTGAGCAACTCTTGTCAGTCACCTAGCTCCCCTTGTGTACCTGAGCTACTCTTGTCAGTCACCTAGCTCCCCTTGTGTACCTGAGCTACTCTTGTCAGTCACCAAGCTCTCCTTATGTATCTGTGCTACTCTTGTCAGTCACCTAGCTCCCCTTGTGTACCTGAGCAACTCTTGTCAGTCACCTAGCTCCCCTTGTGTACCTGAGCTACTCTTGTCAGTCACCTAGCTCCCCTTGTGTACCTGAGCTACTCTTGTCAGTCACCTAGCTCTCCTTGCCTGTCTGAGCTGCTCTTGTCAGTCACCTAGCTCCACTTGTATATCTGAGCTGCTGTTTTCAGTCACCTAACTTCCCTTATGTATCTGAGGTACTCTTGTCAGTCACCTAGCTCCCCTTGTGTACCTGAGCTACTCTTGTCAGTCACCTAGCTCCCCTTGTGTACCTGAGCTATTCTTGTCAGTCACCTAGCTCTCCTTGCCTGTCTGAGCAACTCTTGTCAGTCACCTAGCTCGCATTATGTATCTGAGTGTGATAGCGCCAAACCAACGAAATTTTGATTTGGTCTATCTCGAGTTAAAAACCTGGCCACACCGGAACTCGGCTTAACAAAGGAATCGGAAGCCAGTTTTGTTTTAGCAGTCCTTTGTGCTGATGAGAGATGCGGGCAGCATGGCCTTCAGTTCAGTGCTGTTCTGTTGTTGTCAGGTGTGGGAACAATTCCCTGAGTTGATCTGTGTCAACTAATGTTGTGACAAAACTGTAAGTTTTAACTGATTAAGTTTAAAATGCTTAATTCAATAAATATTTGTTAAATCGTAGCACACTCCAGTTTACCAATTTGAAAGTGTTTGCATGGGTGAACAAAATTGTTAGGCGAGATGGTAGGAACAAAGAAATATAAATAGATAATGTAGATGAGTATTACTAAAGTGAGCTGTTCTACAGATCAATGTAACGTCCCTGAGGTTTTAGGAATATAACATTTAATTCATAGAGATGCCAGCAATCAGACAATGGTGATGTGAAATACGAAGATAGGTCATTAGTGGTGGTTAAATATGGTAGAGACTGATGTCATGCCAGCCATGCTGGCACAAGATTATTTTGTTGGGAATTATTTTACATGGTTATCCTATGGCATTAATGTGTTACTGGCTAAATAGATATGTGGGAGATTCACCAAAATATACAATGTGTGGGGTCATAAATTAGTTTATAGTAAAGACTGAAATAATGCCAAATGGTGCCATGCAGGCCATGTTGGCATGGAAGGGAGTAAGTGCTTGTGAGGTTGCTAGAAATGAAGGTTACTTAACAACAGAGTGGTGAGAATCATATGTGTATGTGTATACAGCAGCAAGATATGTTTACAGGATTATTCTGTGACAATGGTGAGCATCACATTGGATGTTTGGTCAAGAGTTGGGTATGAACACTCCAAAGCAACATGAGTAGGGGAAAATAACCATAATATATGTGTAATATTTATAACATGTGTAAAGCAGGGAAGGGTACTTACATGTTATATGTGGCAATGATGGGTTAATGGTTAAGCTATGTAGTTAGAACATGTAGGTAATAAATAGAAGTGTAGGACATAATGTGTTGAATTGTAGGGATGCCATGCAGATTGATAGCCACTAGGCGTAGGAAATAATGCATCTTAATACGCGGGGTGCGTATCAGCAATCATTGTGTAATCGTAACTGCGGATGAAGTGTGGCTTTACTGAGGGAGAACAGGCAGGTGCATCTGGAACTGATATTGGTAAAGGGGTTTCTCATTTAGCATTGAAGTCTGGTGTCACATGTTACCAGAATGCAGTAGTGTTTGTGCAAGTGTATCAAACTGGGAGTTTTATGTGTAGTAAAACAGGGTGATTGTTTTACCAGGGGAAGAATGTGATTTAGTGCTGCGTACCACCCTTCGCAGAGATATTAATATGTAGTTGTCATGTGACATGAAGCGTAAGATAGCAAAGTTTATAACCGGGGTATCATAGGAAGAATGATGGGGAACAGAGCGCACAACTGTACATTTGCTGTCCACTCACAAATAATATTACACTGATTGTGTTGGGCCTTGAATAACACTTATTGGTCATTAGTGTGTAATAGTGACATAATATATATAGTACACTGTTTATTATATTAGAACTAATGTTCTGTATGCTGCCATGGACATTGTTGTTCTTGGATCCTGCCTCATATGAATGAGGCACTGTGGCCACTATTTGGTGTACTTTCACTTAGTAATATTGTGTGTTTATTTTATGAGCTATCTTAGGGGCATCAGAGAGTCCCTAAATGAGTTCCTGTGTAATAAATGTTTATCTTTATCTTTAACTTTCTGTGAATGTTGTGATTCTTCTATGTGTAAGGTTACATTGTCACATTCTACAGATATGGTGTTTCCACATTGTATGTATGTCTGTTGCTTTTCATAGTTAGACATGTTTTGCTTGCTGGTTGTTAGTTTGTAATGCTAATCAGATGCTGTAACTTTCACAGTATCATATTAGTGCTGGTACTCTTCATGCAAACTGGGACATTGTTGAGGTAGTTGTCCAGTGAAGTCCCTATGTTGAGGTAACTTAGGGTCTGATGGTGGCAGAGTTCATAATGTTGTGTATTGTTGCATAGGAGTAAAGTGTACTATCAGATGTGGAGCACAGGAGTTCAACCTGTCAATATATGTTTTATATTAGGGAAAAGAGTACGGTGTGTTAGCAAAACAGTTGCCGGTGTGCGTAACAGTGGATAGGAAATTGTTGAGCATTAGGCTGAGAATATAGTAGGTAGTGTTTAGTTGTGGCAATATCTTGGGTTGAACATTGATAGTGTTCCATGAACTTGTGGTTTATAGGGAATATTGTGTTGTCTGGTGTTACCGGTGACTTGGTACAAATTAATGTATAAAATATTCTAGAAGGTGTAGACAGGGAACTGATTATGGGTTCCTTGGCAAATGTAGCCACTTTGGTAGGTAGGAATGACAGCCTAATTTACCACAACAAAGATGTCATTCTTATGCCTGTTAACTGAATCAATGCTGATATGTTGTTTGTGTGCAATGTCTGTTATATGTTAACCAAATGTGTTGAGATGTTGTGGCTGTTTGCAACGGCTGATGTATGTACTCTGTTGTTTGTAGCTATGTGTTTACAGCTGGACAAATTAGATCAATCTTCCACGGCTTGTGTATGTAGGAGCTGTGTGGTGTAGTTACATTGAGCTGAGAAGGTGGAGCAGATTGACATTGTTGCATTAGGTGGTCCATTCTAGCAATATCAAGTGTAATCTCATGATAGCAGTGGCACAACTGGAGAAGATAATAAAGTGGGTGATCTGATGATGCAACATTGATTGTTGTATTTAACAATTAGATATGTAGTCACCTTTAAGAAGAATGAGGCAACACAAGAATGATCATGCCAGTCACCAAGGGTTACCTCAGAATAACAGTAGTACAACTAGAGGGGCAAGGTGGATAATTTGATGGAAGACATTTATGACCTATGGGTTAATTCAAATGTTATATTGCATGTGCTCATTGCTTCATGTGTTTAATATGTTGTCTTTACCATGATAATCATAGATTGTGTTTTCCATTGTTACAGGAGTGGCTGACTAGTTAGTGTTAGCAGGCCTGGGTTCTTGGTGGGATAGTAAATTGTGTCACAACTCTTGTTTATGTCGCGTCTTGGGGTTTATGTTGTGTAACCTATGTTTTTGTAGTGCCTTATTGTCTGTGCAGTGTTGCTTGTGTCAAAGTTCTTTATAGTGTCAGTCTAACCAGCTATTGTTTGGAGCACCTGTGTTGTGGTACTTGGTGTACCCTGTTGTCTTAAGTGGTGTTGATTGGTTGGGTGTTACCCACTGTTGTTGTTTGATATATACAGTTGTCTGTTGTATCTGTAATTGAACATCCCTTATTGAATGCTTTATTCAATGTGTTTGAACACAAATTGTCACCAGAATTTGTAGCAGTTGATAAATAAAGAGCAATTTTTGTACTGTTTTTGATTCGTTTGTTTAGTCTCTTTTAGTTTTTACAGTCACTATTTCTACCACAATCTAACACCTTAATCCAATGTCTGGGTCTCAAATATGGCAGTCAGTCCAGAGTTGAGGCCCCTGCCTGAGATCTCGTATATCTTCTTACCTAATTACTATCATCTTTTTTTTGTTGGTTGAGGCGGTGTGAGGTTCTCTCTCTTTTCACTATTTTTCTTCTTTGGCCGTAACGAAGTCAGAACTACTCTTTACCTCTTAGCACCGTAGTGAAGGAAGCATCAGTCTTTATGATTGTCTCCCTTTGTCTTTTACCATCGACTACAAAATGGCGACCCCGACGAGATATTGTGGCAGCCTTTGAATTGTTCTGTTAGAATTGTTTTAGTATCTAGTGATTGTTTTGTGTGATAGGTCAGTGTTTATGTTTGTGGTGTTCATTGTCTTTGAGTTGTGACATTAGAACCCAGGTTTGCTGCTGAGATCCCCCGGGCATTCCTGCACAAGAGAGGAGTCCCCTGTATGGTGAGTTGGCTCAGATAAATTGCCTCCTAGTACACCTCCAGTGTATTTTATCCAGAGCAGGATGACCCTGTCTTCAACGTTAGGGACCGTAGTTCCCCTCCCAGTTGGTGCCCCTGGCGTCACAGGGCCCACTGGTGAAGTCAGGTACATAGTTGCACCTGTGAAGATAGAAGTTCCTTGTTTTGGCCAGAAAGGTGGGCCAACTGTTGAGAAGTATGTGAGGAAGGTGAGATCTGCCTGGAAGGCTGGTGCAGTGTGCGATGAAGATAAAGTGGACATTATTTGTGAAAGTGTTGCTCCCAGTGTGTGGGCGGAACTTGAACTTAGGTCAGTTTGTAATGACCCTGAGGAGATGCTGCAGACCATTCAGCAGGTATATGGAGAGCAGCGCAGCATGGTGGAGCTGGCTGCGGCTTTCTTTCAAGTAACACAAGATGCAGAGGAATCCATCATGGGTTTCTCTCACCGGGTCCACAAAGCCTTTCGTTTGGTGCTGGAAGCTCAGAGAAAGAGGGGCATGGTTGCTTGGGATCCAGTGATCCTAAGAGACTGGTTTGTTGCAAAACTACATAATGTTCTCAGCAGGAGAATGGCAGAGGAGAGGATATCGCAAGATCCTGCAGTGACTTTCCTCTGTGTTAGAGACTTGGCCATGCGATGGGCTGGTGTGTCGTTAGCTCCAGAAGTCTGTACATACCAATATGTAGAACGTCAAGATTACAGTTCAGAGAGGTGGCCTAATGCCAGTGGTCAGTGTCAAGGGGTCCAGCATGATGATGCGGTGGTGGAGGAACTTCGAGCTAAGCTAGGTCGGATGAGAGCCTTAGCTGATTCGTTGATGCAGCCCAAGGTACAACGCAAGAGGTGCAATGTTTGTCGAAGCCGCACACACCTCCAGAACAGGTGTCCGAAGAGAGGGGTTAGTGTTGTTCAGAACCCCTCTAGAGTGAATTGTAGTGAAGTGTTAGCAAGCGTAAGCCACCGAGACCAGCAGGGCCTTAAGCGACAACAGAGTCCGCCCCAGGTTGATCCTTCTAAAGGATCAGCCCCGGCAGTTCAGGTGGGTGCAGTGTCAACTTCTGATAGCCGGATGGTTATGTGTGGCAACCAGAGAAATTTCTTTCGCAGGAAGAGGCGGAGGAGGAGGGGATGATGGAAGTCTCCTTGTATCAGTGTGGTCGACCAGTTAGAAGGTGTCAGAAATGTGACAGGTGGACCGTGTAGTGTGACTGGTGTGGGCCAAAATTCTCCGCATACCGATATGTCAATTCGTGACTTTGTGCAAAAGGGGATTGTGAAAGACCACCAGCAAGAACTTTTGCCCGTTAGACATGGTTGTGAAAGATAGAGACTGTTTTCATCTGTTTAGGAATTCCAGTCATTTGGATTGACAGCCTTAGTGTAGTTGGTTAATTATCAGATATGTTTTGCTGTCTTTATGTATTATCATTACAGGTAGATGGTGTCATGTGATGACATGTTTTTCTTTTAGAGCGCAAGAACACCAGGCAGACCAGGTGAAAGGGGTGGTTCTGTTGTTCATATGGTGTTGTCATTACCACCATGTCCAGTAAGAGAGTATATTCCTGGGTGAATTCATGAGGTGGGATATTATTGAAATAACAATGTTTTGTTGGCCCGGTATATTTTCCTTTATGTTTATATTCAGGTTACAGGTGACACGTGATGAAATGTTCTTTTTAGTGTAGAGATACAGGTTGATAGAAAAACAAGTCATTTAGGTACCACAGTAGCTGCAGGAAGCTTATATTTGAAGAGACAAATGGTATTATTTTTAAATACATTTTGTGTTGAATTTCCAGAGTTAAGGGAAGTAGTAACCAATATAAAGGTTACTTGTTTAATGTTTATGTAGCTTTTATGTTTGTTTATTTATTTTTATGTAAGAAGTGAGGGTTGTATTCATTTTGTTATGATTGGTGCTCTTATAGCAGAAGAGCTATTTTGCATCACTGATATTATTTTAGTCATTAGTACCAACAACTGAGTTAGTATAATTTATACTTTTGTGTTCAGATTATTGGTATTTGGAACTGACTGATGCCTGGTGATGTAATCTACACTGTTTCACATTGTAAGTGATGTATGAAAAGAACAAGACTATTTTTTTTAGTGGTACTCTTCAGGGATATAACCAGCAGTTTAGGTTTTGGAGGAGGTAACATGTGACATAGATTTGTTTTGCCTTTGTCATTTTGATGGGGGTTTGTGTGTAAATTTAATTGAATCCTTGGTTCATTGATGATTGTTTTTGAGTGTGGTCACAGGTGACATTACTTTTTTTTTGGCATTTGTCATTTTGATGACGGTTTATGTGTAGATGTTAGTAATTGCTTGCTTGATTAGTGATTTTACTTTTTGATGTGGTTACTGAAGACCAATGATTTTATTTTGAGGTGAACTAGCTAGATGGTAACTTTTAAAGAGATAGTTGGGGTAAGGAGATACGATAGTCCATTTCTTTTGTCGGGACGACAAAAAAAAGTAAGGGGTTGGATATGTGATAGCGCAAAGTCGACTTCCGGTTTCAAGATGGCGACGGACGGTCGTGTTGTTTTGTGTTCGTTAACTTTTTCGCGTAGGGGATGGATTTATTCATCTCTTGCGTGTAATTGGTGTGCCAGGATGTAAAACCAGGAGTTTATACTCAAGATCTGCGCGGGTGCTACGGAGTTCGTGCATCGAGCGAAGCCTTCCTTGAGTGAATTTTCAGCAGCGTGTGTGGTTCTCAGCAGTCTGTGTTTACGTTTTTTCAACATGGCGGAACAACGTGTGTTTTCCGAGGGTTCAGCAGTCAACATAACGAAGCGGCGTGGTAGCCGCGCAGGGAGGAAGAAACAAGGTAAGCGCAGTGGTTTGAGGCGTTTTAGACTCAAGTGTCACCGTCTAGGACTCAGGAACATCCGTATTCTATATTGGAACTGTGCCAGTGTAAAACAACGGGGCTCTATTTTAGAAACCGTAGTTTACAGGAACGACATTGTAGCACTCCAGGAGACGAGACTGGGCGATCAGCCACTCCGAATTGCCGGCTTCAAATGTTTCTACAACAGACGACATCTGGGAACGGCGATTCTCGTTCGCGACAGCATGGTGGCGTCAGAGCTAGACATGTCCAGTTGGGACAGTGACGATATACAAATACAGGCGGTGAGAGTTCATTCCAGTATACCATTCGTGTTGGTTAATGTTTATGCCCGCAATGCGAGTGTGGACGCACAGAAGTGGCAGTGCTTAAGTGGCATATTAGGCCACGAGAGGAATGTTATTTTCTGTGGTGACTTCAACGCTAAAGGCAGATCATGGGGAAACACTTCCTCCAATACACAAGGGGAGGAGCTCGAGACTGCACTGGAAACCATCGACCTGGTTTGTATCAACAGTGGCTGTGTCACCAGGACAGCAAGCCGTCCAGGCGATGAGGACAGTGCTATTGATCTGGCGCTAGTTTCACCTTTACTCACTACAGTGTGTAGATGGGGTGTCCTAGGACACCATGGCAGCGACCACCACCCTTGCAGCATATTGGTGGAGAAAGGCAGAACCAGGCAGCACAAGCTAAAGGTAATGACGTTCCAGTATGACAGTACAGGGCAAGATGTGGTGAGTAAAATAAGACGTGACAAGCGCAGAACGTTTCAGGGCAGGAAAAAAAGCTGGGAGCAGCCACCGTGGTGGAGTTTCGAGGTGGATAAGGCTTGGGTGGATAAGCGTAGTGCTGTAAGGAGATGGCAAAATGCCAAGAAGAACAGAGCTGGTCATCCTAGTCCCTGCTTGCACTTAGAAAGAGAGATGCACACAAAAGTAAGCTATTTCAAAAAACTGGTCACGGTGGTTAAAAGGGAAAAATGGGCAGAGGTGTGTCAAAGGGTAAGCACAGACAAGTCACTGAAATTGTTCTGGCGACTACATAAAAGCATGAGTGGTGTAGTCAAGAATAAGAGCATTTCTGACTTCCAAGGTGCTGACCTCATCTGGCAGACGACTGACGAGGACAAGGGCGAAGCCCTCTTTGAACGCTACCTTGAGCAGAGCAACCAGACAGACATGGGAGGTCGAAATCTGGCCAAGGAGGTCACCTCAGACAGATGCAAGGCCCAGAACACTTCGGATGAAGACACAGTGACAGTGAAAGAAATCAAGGATGTGCTTCGACGATCAAAAAACAGTGCTCCAGGTCCTGATGGCATAAGATACGACGACATAAATAGGTGTACCGACAATGAGCTAGAGAAACTAGCAGACATGTACAACAACAGTATAGGGAGTGCTAGCATCAAGGAGGAATGGTTACACAGCTATCTGATTCCCTTGCCGAAGCCTGACAAAGACCACAAAAAAATTCAGGGATATCGAATTATAACCATGCAGAATACAATAGGCAAGCTGCTGGAGAAGGTAATTGCGAGGAAAATATCAAGCCAACTAGAGAGGCAAGGTGTTTTCCCACCTACCCTGGGTGGGTACCGTCCAAAAAGAGAAACCTGGACCAATGCAGCAGTCTTTGCCCAGGATGTCTATGAAGGTTTCCACTCAGGCACTGAAACCGTTGCTGCAGCGATTGATCTTGAGGACGCATACAACAGAGTACCACTGGATTTTTTAATGTTTCAGCTTCTTGAACTAAACGTAAGTCCATTTCTCCTTAGTTGGATCGCTGCAGCCCTCTTCCAACGGAAAGTAGTTTTTAGATGTGGCAGTTGGACTTCGGAACCAACAACAATATATCCTGGCCTACCACAGGGATCACCATTATCTCCGGTACTGTTCAACGCCTACACAGTGAGAATCACCAGTGAGCAGATCACTGGACCTGGCAGGACATTGTCATATGCCGATGATGTTTTAGTGTATCGTCAGGGTAAGGATAGAGAGGAGGTTGCTGGGGAACTACAAACCGAACTCAATCGCATAAGTACTTGGTGTGATGAAGCTGGGGCAATGGTCAACCCAACAAAGGCAACAGTGACTTGGTTCTCGTTGAATAATCATATTGTCAACAATCCAACACCAACTGTAATGCTGTGTTCAGAGACGGTGGAAAGAACGCAGGCAATGAATTACCTGGGGATACGGTTTGATCGAAGCCTTGCTTATAATGTGCACATAGACCAGGTGATAACAAAGGCCAAGCGGGGTTTGGCAGCGATGCGGGTGATGGCGGCAGCAAACTGTGAGCAGCGCCATCTATGTCTTCTGTACGAGGGGCTGGTCATGTCTGTTTTGGAGTATGCAATGGCAATCTTGACTCTCAGCCATAAGCAGATAGAAAGGATGGAAAGGATACAGAATGAAGCTATGCGCATTATTCTTGGATGTACAAGAGATACAGCATGCAGGGCGATGCGCTACCTTCTTGATTTTCCAACCATTGAAGAGAGAATACAAGTTTGCAGGGCACGCGCCTACCTCAGAATTAACGCAAACACACAACATCCACTGCATAGTGAAATTAGGAAGGTGAAGGGCAGCAGGTTAAAAAGAGGACGGTTGTGGATGGGTCAAGCCGAAGACATTCTTCAACAGGTGTGTTCACTTGAGGACTTAGAACCTGGCGAGGAGTGGGTGCAAGTGCCAACAGACTTCTGCACATCCTTTTCAGTTTGCATCCAACTAGATAGAAAATGCAGACAAGAAAATCCGGCTGCTGTTGAGGCTGAAGTACAAGCGTTGATTTTCGAGAATTCGCTAGACGGTGACGCGGTCATCTACACAGATGGGTCGGTCGTCCGACATGTGAGAAGCTCATGGGCCTTTACAGCTCGGGCCGGAGGGAGAATTGTGAAGGAGGACTCTGGTGCTTTCACTGAAACCACAAGTAGCCTGACCATGGAAGTCATGGCAGTAAGTAAAGCAATAACATGGCTCGAGACACAGACATTCACCAGGGCTTGTTTCCTTAGCGACTCAATGAACATGATCAAGAGGATAGAGGAGGGGTCGATCCAAAGAGAATGGTTGCTGCCTCTGAAGCGGTCTCGGCTGGCAAAGATTAGTTTCATCTTCGTGCCAGGGCATGCGGGAGTACAAGGAAATGAGCGGGCTGACAAGCTCGCAGGTGAGGCTACTGTGGAGGGCGGACGCGCCATGGACCAGGCTGACATTCTGAATGCTCTACGTGATGTGAGACTTTTGCGAGAACCAAGTGATGACTGTGAATCTACAACAATGGCCAGACTGCTAGAGCATCAAATTAAAAGAGGTGTGGCCAAACAAGAACACTACGCAGGAAGCCAAAGAAGATTGATAAACCAACACAGAACTGGCGTCGTTAGCCGCTACACGCTGCGGGATTTGCTGAGGAGGGGATCCGAGCACTTATGGACTGAATGGTTCGATGTGCAGCGAGGATGATCTGTCGACTAACTAACTAATTCTAACTAATATGTGATAGCGCCAAACCAACGAAATTTTGATTTGGTCTATCTCGAGTTAAAAACCTGGCCACACCGGAACTCGGCTTAACAAAGGAATCGGAAGCCAGTTTTGTTTTAGCAGTCCTTTGTGCTGATGAGAGATGCGGGCAGCATGGCCTTCAGTTCAGTGCTGTTCTGTTGTTGTCAGGTGTGGGAACAATTCCCTGAGTTGATCTGTGTCAACTAATGTTGTGACAAAACTGTAAGTTTTAACTGATTAAGTTTAAAATGCTTAATTCAATAAATATTTGTTAAATCGTAGCACACGCCAGTTTACCAATTTGAAAGTGTTTGCATGGGTGAACAAAATTGTTAGGCGAGATGGTAGGAACAAAGAAATATAAATAGATAATGTAGATGAGTATTACTAAAGTGAGCTGTTCTACAGATCAATGTAACGTCCCTGAGGTTTTAGGAATATAACATTTAATTCATAGAGATGCCAGCAATCAGACAATGGTGATGTGAAATACGAAGATAGGTCATTAGTGGTGGTTAAATATGGTAGAGACTGATGTCATGTCATGCCAGCCATGCTGGCACAAGATTATTTTGTTGGGAATTATTTTACATGGTTATCCTATGGCATTAATGTGTTACTGGCTAAATAGATATGTGGGAGATTCACCAAAATATACAATGTGTGGGGTCATAAATTAGTTTATAGTAAAGACTGAAATAATGCCAAATGGTGCCATGCAGGCCATGTTGGCATGGAAGGGAGTAAGTGCTTGTGAGGTTGCTAGAAATGAAGGTTACTTAACAACAGAGTGGTGAAAATCATATGTGTATGTGTATACAGCAGCAAGATATGTTTACAGGATTATTCTGTGACAATGGTGAGCATCACATTGGATGTTTGGTCAAGAGTTGGGTATGAACACTCCAAAGCAACATGAGTAGGGGAAAATAACCATAATATATGTGTAATATTTATAACATGTGTAAAGCAGGGAAGGGTACTTACATGTTATATGTGGCAATGATGGGTTAATGGTTAAGCTATGTAGTTAGAACATGTAGGTAATAAATAGAAGTGTAGGACATAATGTGTTGAATTGTAGGGATGCCATGCAGATTGATAGCCACTAGGCGTAGGAAATAATGCATCTTAATACGCGGGGTGCGTATCAGCAATCATTGTGTAATCGTAACTGCGGATGAAGTGTGGCTTTACTGAGGGAGAACAGGCAGGTGCATCTGGAACTGATATTGGTAAAGGGGTTTCTCATTTAGCATTGAAGTCTGGTGTCACATCTGTTACCAGAATGCAGTAGTGTTTGTGCTAGTGTATCAAACTGGGAGTTTTATGTGTAGTAAAACAGGGTGATTGTTTTACCAGGGGAAGAATGTGATTTAGTGCTGCGTACCACCCTTCGCAGAGATATTAATATGTAGTTGTCATGTGACATGAAGCGTAAGATAGCAAAGTTTATAACCGGGGTATCATAGGAAGAATGATGGGGAACAGAGCGCACAACTGTACATTTGCTGTCCACTCACAAATAATATTACACTGATTGTGTTGGGCCTTGAATAACACTTATTGGTCATTAGTGTGTAATAGTGACATAATATATATAGTACACTGTTTATTATATTAGAACTAATGTTCTGTATCCTGCCATGGACATTGTTGTTCTTGGATCCTGCCTCATATGAATGAGGCACTGTGGCCACTATTTGGTGTACTTTCACTTAGTAATATTGTGTGTTTATTTTATGAGCTATCTTAGGAGCATCAGAGAGTCCCTAAATGAGTTCCTGTGTAATAAATGTTTATCTTTATCTTTAACTTTCTGTGAATGTTGTGATTCTTCTATGTGTAAGGTTACATTGTCACATTCTACAGATATGGTGTTTCCACATTGTATGTATGTCTGTTGCTTTTCATAGTTAGACATGTTTTGCTTGCTGGTTGTTAGTTTGTAATGCTAATCAGATGCTGTAACTTGCACAGTATCATATTAGTGCTGGTACTCTTCATGCAAACTGGGACATTGTTGAGGTAGTTGTCCAGTGAAGTCCCTATGTTGAGGTAACTTAGTGTCTGATGGTGGCAGAGTTCATAATGTTGTGTATTGTTGCATAGGAGTAAAGTGTACTATCAGATGTGGAGCACAGGAGTTCAACCTGTCAATATATGTTTTATATTAGGGAAAAGAGTACGGTGTGTTAGCAAAACAGTTGCCGGTGTGCGTAACAGTGGATAGGGAATTGTTGAGCATTAGGCTGAGAATATAGTAGGTAGTGTTTAGTTGTGACAATATCTTGGGTTGAACATTGATAGTGTTCCATGAACTTGTGGTTTATAGGGAATATTGTGTTGTCTGGTGTTACCGGTGACTTGGTACAAATTAATGTATAAAATATTCTAGAAGGTGTAGACAGGGAACTGATTATGGGTTCCTTGGCAAATGTAGCCACTTTGGTAGGTAGGAATGACAGCCTAATTTACCAGAACAAAGATGTCATTCTTATGCCTGTTAACTGAATCAATGCTGATATGTTTGTGTGCAATGTCTGTTATATGTTAACCAAATGTGTTGAGATGTTGTGGCTGTTTGCAACGGCTGATGTATGTACTCTGTTGTTTGTAGCTATGTGTTTACAGCTGGACAAATTAGATCAATCTTCCACGGCTTGTGTATGTAGGAGCTGTGTGGTGTAGTTACATTGAGCTGAGAAGGTGGAGCAGATTGACATTGTTGCATTAGGTGGTCCATTCTAGCAATATCAAGTGTAATCTCATGATAGCAGTGGCACAACTGGAGAAGATAATAAAGTGGGTGATCTGATGATGCAACATTGATTGTTGTATTTAACAATTAGATATGTAGTCACCTTTAAGAAGAATGAGGCAACACAAGAATGATCATGCCAGTCACCAAGGGTTACCTCAGAATAACAGTAGTACAACTAGAGGGGCAAGGTGGATAATTTGATGGAAGACATTTATGACCTATGGGTTAATTCAAATGTTATATTGCATGTGCTCATTGCCCTATGTGTTTAATATGTTGTCTTTACCATGATAATCATAGATTGTTTTTTCCATTGTTACAGGAGTGGCTGACTAGTTAGTGTCAGCAGGCCTGGGTTCTTGGTGGGATAGTAAATTGTGTCACAACTCTTGTTTATGTCGCGTCTTGGGGTTTATGTTGTGTAACCTATGTTTTTGTAGTGCCTTATTGTCTGTGCAGTGTTGTTTGTGTCAAAGTTCTTTATAGTGTCAGTCTAACCAGCTATTGTTTGGAGCACCTGTGTTGTGGTACTTGGTGTACCCTGTTGTCTTAAGTGGTGTTGATTGGTTGGGTGTTACCCACTGTTGTTGTTTGATATATACAGTTGTCTGTTGTATCTGTAATTGAACATCCCTTATTGAATGCTATATTCAATGTGTTTGAACACAAATTGTCACCAGAATTTGTAGCAGTTGATAAATAAAGAGCAATTTTTGTACTGTTTTTGATTCGTTTGTTTAGTCTCTTTTAGTTTTTACAGTCACTATTTCTACCACAATCTAACACCTTAATCCAATGTCTGGGTCTCAAATATGACAGTCAGTCCAGAGTTGAGGCCCCTGCCTGAGATCTCGTATATCTTCTTACCTAATTACTATCATCATTTTTTTGTTGGTTGAGGCGGTGTGAGGTTCTCTCTCTTTTCACTATTTTTCTTCTTTGGCCGTAACGAAGTCAGAACTACTCTTTACCTCTTAGCACCGTAGTGAAGGAAGCATCAGTCTTTATGATTGTCTCCCTTTGTCTTTTACCATTGACTACATGAGCAACTCTTGTCAGTCACCTAGCTCCCATTATGTATCTGAGCAAATCTTGTCAGTCACCTAGCTCCCATTATGTATCTGAGCAACTCTTGTCAGTCACCTAGCTCTCCTTGTGTATCTGAGCAACTCTTGTCAGTCACCTAGCTCTCCTTGTGTATCTGAGCAACTCTTGTCAGTCACCTAGCTCCCATTATGTATCTGAGCAACTCTTGTCAGTCACCTAGCTCCCATTATGTATCTAAGCTATTCTTGTCAGTCACCTAGCTCCCATTATGTATCTAAGCTATTCTTGTCAGTCACTTAGCTCCCCTTGTGTATCTGAGCAACTCTTGTCAGTCACCTAGCTCCCATTATGTATCTGAGCAACTCTTGTCAGTCACCTAGCTCTCCTTATGTATCTGAGCAACTCTTGTCAGTCACCTAGCTCCCATTATGTATCTAAGCTATTCTTGTCAGTCACCTAGCTCCCATTATGTATCTAAGCTATTCTTGTCAGTCACTTAGCTCCCCTTGTGTATCTGAGCAACTCTTGTCAGTCACTTAGCTCCCCTTGTGTATCTGAGCAACTCTTGTCAGTCACTTAGCTCTCCTTATGTATCTGAGCAACTATTGTCAGTCACTTAGCTCCCCTTGTGTATCTGAGCAACTCTTGTCAGTCACCTAGCTCCCATTATGTATCTGAGCAACTCTTGTCAGTCACCTAGCTCCCATTATGTATCTGAGCATTTCTTGTCAGTCACCTAGCTCCCATTATGTATCTGAGCAACTCTTGTCAGTCACCTAGCTCCCATTATGTATCTGAGCAACTCTTGTCAGTCACCTAGCTCTCCTTATGTATCTGAGCAACTCTTGTCAGTCACCTAGCTCCCATTATGTATCTGAGCAACTCTTGTCAGTCACCTAGCTCCCATTATGTATCTGAGCAACTCTTGTCAGTCACCTAGCTCCCATTATGTATCTGAGCAACTCTTGTCAGTCACCTAGCTCCCATTATATATCTGAGCAACTTTTGTCAGTCACCTAGCTCCCATTATGTATCTGAGCAACTCTTGTCAGTCACCTAGCTCCCATTATATATCTGAGCAACTTTTGTCAGTCACCTAGCTCCCATTATGTATCTGAGCAACTCTTGTCAGTCACCTAGCTCTCCTTATGTATCTGAGCAACTCTTGTCAGTCACCTAGCTCTCCTTATGTATCTGAGAACTCTTGTCAGTCACCTAGCTCCCATTATGTATCTGAGCAACTCTTGTCAGTCACCTAGCTCCCATTATATATCTGAGCAACTTTTGTCAGTCACCTAGCTCCCATTATGTATCTGAGCAACTCTTGTCAGTCAACTAGCTCTCCTTATGTATCTGAGCAACTCTTCAGTCACCTAGCTCCCATTATGTATCTGAGCAACTCTTGTCAGTCACCTAGCTCTCCTTGTGTATCTGAGCAACTCTTGTCAGTCACCTAGCTCCCATTATGTATCTAAGCTATTCTTGTCAGTCACCTAGCTCCCCTTGTGTACCTGAGCAACTCTTGTCAGTCACCTAGCTCCCATTATGTATCTGAGCAACTCTTGTCAGTCACCTAGCTCTCCTTATGTATCTGAGCAACTCTTGTCAGTCACCTAGCTCTCCTTATGTATCTGAGCAACTCTTGTCAGTCACCTAGCTCCCATTATGTATCTAAGCTATTCTTGTCAGTCACCTAGCTCCCATTATGTATCTAAGCTATTCTTGTCAGTCACTTAGCTCCCCTTGTGTATCTGAGCAACTCTTGTCAGTCACTTAGCTCCCCTTGTGTATCTGAGCAACTCTTGTCAGTCACTTAGCTCTCCTTATGTATCTGAGCAACTATTGTCAGTCACTTAGCTCCCCTTGTGTATCTGAGCAACTCTTGTCAGTCACCTAGCTCCCATTATGTATCTGAGCAACTCTTGTCAGTCACCTAGCTCCCATTATGTATCTGAGCAACTCTTGTCAGTCACCTAGCTCTCCTTATGTATCTGAGCAACTCTTGTCAGTCACCTAGCTCCCATTATGTATCTGAGCAACTCTTGTCAGTCACCTAGCTCCCATTATGTATCTGAGCAACTCTTGTCAGTCACATAGCTCCCATTATGTATCTGAGCAACTCTTGTCAGTCACCTAGCTCCCATTATATATCTGAGCAACTTTTGTCAGTCACCTAGCTCCCATTATGTATCTGAGCAACTCTTGTCAGTCACCTAGCTCTCCTTGTGTATCTGAGCAACTCTTGTCAGTCACCTAGCTCCCAATATGTATCTGAGCAACTCTTGTCAGTCACCTAGCTCCCATTATGTATCTAAGCTATTCTTGTCAGTCACCTAGCTCCCATTATGTATCTAAGCTATTCTTGTCAGTCACTTAGCTCCCCTTGTGTATCTGAGCAACTCTTGTCAGTCACCTAGCTCCCATTATGTATCTGAGCAACTCTTGTCAGTCACCTAGCTCTCCTTATGTATCTGAGCAACTCTTGTCAGTCACCTAGCTCCCATTATGTATCTAAGCTATTCTTGTCAGTCACCTAGCTCCCATTATGTATCTAAGCTATTCTTGTCAGTCACTTAGCTCCCCTTGTGTATCTGAGCAACTCTTGTCAGTCACTTAGCTCCCCTTGTGTATCTGAGCAACTCTTGTCAGTCACTTAGCTCTCCTTATGTATCTGAGCAACTATTGTCAGTCACTTAGCTCCCCTTGTGTATCTGAGCAACTCTTGTCAGTCACCTAGCTCCCATTATGTATCTGAGCAACTCTTGTCAGTCACCTAGCTCCCATTATGTATCTGAGCATTTCTTGTCAGTCACCTAGCTCCCATTATGTATCTGAGCAACTCTTGTCAGTCACCTAGCTCCCATTATGTATCTGAGCAACTCTTGTCAGTCACCTAGCTCTCCATATGTATCTGAGCAACTCTTGTCAGTCACCTAGCTCCCATTATGTATCTGAGTAACTCTTGTCAGTCACCTAGCTCCCATTATGTATCTGAGCAACTCTTGTCAGTCACCTAGCTCCCATTATGTATCTGAGCAACTCTTGTCAGTCACCTAGCTCCCATTATATATCTGAGCAACTTTTGTCAGTCACCTAGCTCCCATTATGTATCTGAGCAACTCTTGTCAGTCACCTAGCTCCCATTATATATCTGAGCAACTTTTTTCAGTCACCTAGCTCCCATTATGTATCTGAGCAACTCTTGTCAGTCACCTAGCTCTCCTTATGTATCTGAGCAACTCTTGTCAGTCACCTAGCTCTCCTTATGTATCTGAGCAACTCTTGTCAGTCACCTAGCTCCCATTATGTATCTGAGCAACTCTTGTCAGTCACCTAGCTCCCATTATATATCTGAGCAACTTTTGTCAGTCACCTAGCTCCCATTATGTATCTGAGCAACTCTTGTCAGTCACCTAGCTCTCCTTATGTATCTGAGCAACTCTTGTCAGTCACCTAGCTCCCATTATATATCTGAGCAACTCTTGTCAGTCACCTAGCTCTCCTTATGTATCTGAGCAACTCTTGTCAGTCACCTAGCTCTCCTTATGTATCTGAGCAACTCTTGTCAGTCACCTAGCTCCCATTATGTATCTGAGCAACTCTTGTCAGTCACCTAGCTCTCCTTATGTATCTGAGCAACTCTTGTCAGTCACCTAGCTCCCATTATGTATCTGAGCAACTCTTGTCAGTCACCTAGCTCCCATTATGTATCTGAGCACCTCTTGTCAGTCACCTAGCTCCCATTATGTATCTGAGCAACTCTTGTCAGTCACCTAGCTCCCATTATATATCTGAGCAACTTTTGTCAGTCACCTAGCTCCCATTATGTATCTGAGCAACTCTTGTCAGTAACCTAGCTCCCATTATGTATCTGAGCAACTTTTGTCAGTCACCTAGCTCCCATTATATATCTGAGCAACTTTTGTCAGTCACCTAGCTCCCATTATGTATCTGAACAACTCTTGTCAGTCACCTAGCTCCCATTATGTATCTGAGCAACTCTTGTCAGTCACCTAGCTCTCCTTGTGTATCTGAGCAACTCTTGTCAGTCACCTAGCTCTCCTTGTGTATCTGAGCAACTCTTGTCAGTCACCTAGCTCTCCTTGTGTATCTGAGCAACTCTTGTCAGTCACCTAGCTCCCATTATGTATCTGAGCAACTCTTGTCAGTCACCTAGCTCCCATTATATATATGAGCAACTCTTGTCAGTCACCTAGCTCCCATTGTGTATCTGAGCAACTCTTGTCAGTCACCTAGCTCTCCTTGTGTATCTGAGCAACTCTTGTCAGTTACCTAGCTCCCATTATGTATCTGAGCAACTCTTGTCAGTCACCTAGCTCTCCTTATGTATCTGAGCAACTCTTGTCAGTCACCTAGCTCCCATTATATATCTGAGCAACTTTTGTCAGTCACCTAGCTCCCATTGTGTACCTGAGCAACTCTTGTCAGTCACCTAGCTCTCCTTGTGTATCTGAGCAACTCTTGTCAATCACCTAGCTCTCCTTGTGTATCTGAGCAACTCTTGTCAGTCACCTAGCTCCCATTATGTATCTGAGCAACTCTTGTCAGTCACCTAGCTCTCCTTATGTATCTGAGCAACTCTTGTCAATCACCTAGCTCTCCTTGTGTATCTGAGCAACTCTTGTCAGTCACCTAGCTCTCCTTATGTATCTGAGCAACTCTTGTCAATCACCTAGCTCCCATTATATATCTGAGCAACTTTTGTCAGTCACCTAGCTCCCATTATGTATCTGAGCAACTCTTGTCAGTCACCTAGCTCTCCTTATGTATCTGAGCAACTCTTGTCAGTCACCTAGCTCCCATTATGTATCTGAGCATTTCTTGTCAGTCACCTAGCTCCCATTATGTATCTGAGCAACTCTTGTCAGTCACCTAGCTCCCATTATATATCTGAGCAACTCTTGTCAGTCACCTAGCTCCCATTGTGTACCTGAGCAACTTTTGTCAGTCACCTAGCTCCCATTATGTATCTGAGCAACTCTTGTCAGTCACCTAGCTCTTCTTGTGTATCTGAGCAACTCTTGTCAGTCACCTAGCTCCCATTATGTATCTAAGCTATTCTTGTCAGTCATCTAGCTCCCCTTGTGTACCTGAGCAACTCTTGTCAGTCACCTAGCTCCCATTATGTATCTGAGCAACTCTTGTCAGTCACCTAGCTCTCCTTATGTATCTGAGCAACTCTTGTCAGTCACCTAGCTCTCCTTATGTATCTGAGCAACTCTTGTCAGTCACCTAGCTCCCATTATGTATCTAAGCTATTCTTGTCAGTCACCTAGCTCCCATTATGTATCTAAGCTATTCTTGTCAGTCACTTAGCTCCCCTTGTGTATCTGAGCAACTCTTGTCAGTCACTTAGCTCCCCTTGTGTATCTGAGCAACTCTTGTCAGTCACTTAGCTCTCCTTATGTATCTGAGCAACTATTGTCAGTCACTTAGCTCCCCTTGTGTATCTGAGCAACTCTTGTCAGTCACCTAGCTCCCATTATGTATCTGAGCAACTCTTGTCAGTCACCTAGCTCCCATTATGTATCTGAGCATTTCTTGTCAGTCACCTAGCTCCCATTATGTATCTGAGCAACTCTTGTCAGTCACCTAGCTCCCATTATGTATCTGAGCAACTCTTGTCAGTCACCTAGCTCCCATTATGTATCTGAGCAACTCTTGTCAGTCACCTAGCTCCCATTATGTATCTGAGCAACTCTTGTCAGTCACCTAGCTCCCATTATGTATCTGAGCAACTCTTGTCAGTCACCTAGCTCCCATTATGTATCTGAGCAACTCTTGTCAGTCACCTAGCTCCCATTATATATCTGAGCAACTTTTGTCAGTCACCTAGCTCCCATTATGTATCTGAGCAACTCTTGTCAGTCACCTAGCTCCCATTATATATCTGAGCAACTTTTGTCAGTCACCTAGCTCCCATTATGTATCTGAGCAACTCTTGTCAGTCACCTAGCTCTCCTTATGTATCTAAGCAACTCTTGTCAGTCACCTAGCTCTCCTTATGTATCTGAGCAACTCTTGTCAGTCACCTAGCTCCCATTATGTATCTGAGCAACTCTTGTCAGTCACCTAGCTCCCATTATATATCTGAGCAACTTTTGTCAGTCACCTAGCTCCCATTATGTATCTGAGCAACTCTTGTCAGTCACCTAGCTCTCCTTATGTATCTGAGCAACTCTTGTCAGTCACCTAGCTCCCATTATATATCTGAGCAACTCTTGTCAGTCACCTAGCTCTCCTTATGTATCTGAGCAACTCTTGTCAGTCACCTAGCTCTCCTTATGTATCTGAGCAACTCTTGTCAGTCACCTAGCTCCCATTATGTATCTGAGCAACTCTTGTCAGTCACCTAGCTCCCATTATGTATCTGAGCAACTCTTGTCAGTCACCTAGCTCCCATTATGTATCTGAGCAACTCTTGTCAGTCACCTAGCTCCCATTATATATCTGAGCAACTTTTGTCAGTCACCTAGCTCCCATTATGTATCTGAGCAACTCTTGTCAGTAACCTAGCTCCCATTATGTATCTGAGCAACTTTTGTCAGTCACCTAGCTCCCATTATATATCTGAGCAACTTTTGTCAGTCACCTAGCTCCCATTATGTATCTGAGCAACTCTTGTCAGTCACCTAGCTCCCATTATGTATCTGAGCAACTCTTGTCAGTCACCTAGCTCTCCTTGTGTATCTGAGCAACTCTTGTCAGTCACCTAGCTCTCCTTGTGTATCTGAGCAACTCTTGTCAGTCACCTAGCTCTCCTTGTGTATCTGAACAACTCTTGTCAGTCACCTAGCTCCCATTATGTATCTGAGCAACTCTTGTCAGTCACCTAGCTCCCATTATATATCTGAGCAACTCTTGTCAGTCACCTAGCTCCCATTGTGTATCTGAGCAACTCTTGTCAGTCACCTAGCTCTCCTTGTGTATCTGAGCAACTCTTGTCAGTCACCTAGCTCTCCTTATGTATCTGAGCAACTCTTGTCAGTCACCTAGCTCCCATTATATATCTGAGCAACTTTTGTCAGTCACCTAGCTCCCATTGTGTACCTGAGCAACTCTTGTCAGTCACCTAGCTCTCCTTGTGTATCTGAGCAACTCTTGTCAATCACCTAGCTCTCCTTGTGTATCTGAGCAACTCTTGTCAGTCACCTAGCTCCCATTATGTATCTGAGCAACTCTTGTCAGTCACCTAGCTCTCCTTATGTATCTGAGCAACTCTTGTCAATCACCTAGCTCTCCTTGTGTATCTGAGCAACTCTTGTCAGTCACCTAGCTCTCCTTATGTATCTGAGCAACTCTTGTCAATCACCTAGCTCCCATTATATATCTGAGCAACTTTTGTCAGTCACCTAGCTCCCATTATGTATCTGAGCAACTCTTGTCAGTCACCTAGCTCTCCTTATGTATCTGAGCAACTCTTGTCAGTCACCTAGCTCCCATTATGTATCTGAGCATTTCTTGTCAGTCACCTAGCTCCCATTATGTATCTGAGCAACTCTTGTCAGTCACCTAGCTCCCATTATGTATCTGAGCAACTCTTGTCAGTCACCTAGCTCCCATTGTGTACCTGAGCAACTTTTGTCAGTCACCTAGCTCCCATTATGTATCTGAGCAACTCTTGTCAGTCACCTAGCTCTCCTTGTGTATCTGAGCAACTCTTGTCAGTCACCTAGCTCCCATTATGTATCTAAGCTATTCTTGTCAGTCACCTAGCTCTCCTTGTGTACCTGAGCAACTCTTGTCAGTCACCTAGCTCTCCTTGTGTATCTGAGCAACTCTTGTCAGTCACCTAGCTCCCATTATGTATCTGAGCAACTCTTGTCAGTCACCTAGCTCCCATTGTGTACCTGAGCAACTCTTGTCAGTCACCTAGCTCCCATTATGTATCTGAGCAACTCTTGTCAGTCACCTAGCTCCCATTATGTATCTGAGCAACTCTTGTCAGTCACCTAGCTCTCCTTATGTATCTGAGCAACTCTTGTCAATCACCTAGCTCTCCTTGTGTATCTGAGCAACTCTTGTCAGTCACCTAGCTCCCATTATGTATCTAAGCTATTCTTGTCAGTCACCTAGCTCCCCTTGTGTACCTGAGCAACTCTTGTCAGTCACCTAGCTCTCCTTGTGTATCTGAGCAACTCTTGTCAGTCACCTAGCTCCCATTATGTATCTGAGCAACTCTTGTCAGTCACCTAGCTCCCATTGTGTACCTGAGCAACTCTTGTCAGTCACCTAGCTCCCATTATGTATCTGAGCAACTCTTGTCAGTCACCTAGCTCCCATTATGTATCTGAGCTACTCTTGTCAGTCACCTAGCTCCCATTATGTATCTGAGCTACTCTTGTCAGTCACCTAGCTCCCATTATGTATCTAAGCTATTCTTGTCAGTCACCTAGCTCCCATTATGTATCTAAGCTATTCTTGTCAGTCACCTAGCTCCCATTGTATATCTGAGCTGCTGTTTTCAGTCATCTAACTTCCCTTATGTATCTGAGGTACTCTTGTCAGTCACCTTGCTCCCATTGTATATCTGAGCTGCTGTTTTCAGTCATCTAACTTCCCTTATGTATCTGAGGTACTCTTGTCAGTCACCTAGCTCCCATTATGTATCTGAGCAACTCTTGTCAGTCACCTAGCTCCCATTATGTATCTGAGCAACTCTTGTCAGTCACCTAGCTCCCCTTGTGTATCTGAGCAACTCTTGTCAGTCACCTAGATCCCATTATGTATCTGAGCAACTCTTGTCAGTCACCTAGCTCCCATGTGTATCTGAGCTGCTCTTGTCAGTCACTAGCTCCCCTTGTATACCTGAGCTACTCTTCCAATGTTGAAGAAAAGGGTACAGAGAGCGGCGTGTGTTGTTGATGCGGTTTGTGATGCTATGGAGTCCAAACTCCCTAAAGAGAGTATGCTGGGTTGGGTTAAGAATAGCTGAGATACAGACCTGTTACAAGCGTGTGTCAAATGGACCGTATTACCACCCCCCATCTAATGAACATTGTCTTTGTGTATACATATTCAATTATTCCCAGAGATAATCCGCATTGTGTTATCCAACAGTTACACCTGGGCAGATGGAGGCAGTTGTGTGGCGTGGCCTCTTAATGCACATTATTTAGAGATATTCTATTTTTGAATTAGAGAGAGAGGGAGAGAGCATGAAAGTCGTTACATCTTAAAAAGAACAAGTAGCACCATAATCATCCTGTGATTTGCAGAATGTTACACTTGTCTCAACGAACCTCTCAACGAAGTTGAGGTTGTGGGTAGGGAATGTGTATTTGGGTAGGTGAATGGGTGTGTGGGAGATGTGTGTGGGTGTGGGGGATGGATGTGGGGGTGTGTCTGTGAATGGTATATGGCTGTGTGGGTGGGAGTGTGTGAGTGTGGATGGGGTAAATGTGAGTGGGTGAAGGATGTATGCGTGCGTGGCGAGGATGTTTGTAGGTGGGGGTTGTGTGGGTGTTTTGGAGATGAGTGTGGGTTGCAGGATGGGTGTGTAATTGTTGTGGTGGATGGGTGTGGGGGTGTGTCTGTGAATAGGATATGTTTGTGTGGGTGGGAGTATGTGAGTATGGATGGGGTAAATGTGAGTGAGAGAATGGTGTATGCGTGGGTGGCGAGGATGTTTGTAGGTTTGGGTTGTGTCGGTGGGTGGGGAGATGTGTGTGTGTGTGTGGGTGAGAGATGTGTGGGCGGGGATGTGTATGGGGAATGCATGTAGGTGGGATGTGTGTGTGGGGGAAATGTGTTTATGGGTGGGGTGTTGTGTGGGAGGGGAGATGTGTGAGGGGGGGGGGTGTGTGGGATGTGGGATGAAGGATGTATGTGAGGATGAGAGATGCGTGTTTGGTTGGGAGGTTGGGGTGTGTGTGTGAGAGAGGGTAGATGGGAGATGCAAATGTTGATGGGTGAGTGGGTTCTGTGTGGGTGTTAGTGGTTGATGGATGAGTACGTGAGTGGGTGGATGTGTGTGAGAGATGAGTGTATGGGTGGAGGATGTGTGTGGGTGGGAAAGATGTGTGTGAGCGGCGCATGTGTGTGGGTCAGGTATATGTGGGTGGAAGGGTGTGTGTGTGTAAGAGGTGTGTGTTTTTGGGTGAGGAATGTTTTGGTGGGCGGGGATGTGTGTATGGGTGGGGGAAATGTGTGTGTGTGTGTGTGTGAGAGAGAGTGTATGGGTGG
Organism: Cepaea hortensis; assembly: GCA_963921405.1. Classification (NCBI taxonomy): domain Eukaryota; kingdom Metazoa; phylum Mollusca; class Gastropoda; order Stylommatophora; family Helicidae; genus Cepaea; species Cepaea hortensis. The sequence goes on from OY992897.1 coordinate 7,609,494, forward strand.
TGAGATGTGTAGTTAAGATATGTGTGACTGGGAATTGGAGATCGGGGGGGGGGGGTGGTTCACATGTGTGGGTAGGTGCGAGATATGTGAGTTGGCGGGAATATGTGTGTGTGGGTGTTGGATATGTGGTTGGGGGACTGTGGGTAGGTGCAAGATATGTGAGTTGGCGGGAATATGTGTGTGTGGGTGTTGGATATGTGGCTGGGGGACTATGTTTGATTCAGTGGTTGGGGCGTGTGGGTGGTGGAGGATATGTGGGTGGGTGAGTGTTTGTAGGTTATGGGATGGGTGGAGGATGTGTGCGTGTGGGTGAGAAGATGTGTGAAGGTGGGGGGATGTGTGGGTGGGTGATGGATGGGTGGATACATGCATGTGTGCCTGGGTTTGTGTGTGGGTGGGTGGGGGATGTGTGTGGGGGATGTGTGGTGGGTGGGAGATGTGTGTGTGTGTGGGTGGGGAGATGGTGTATGTGGGGGTGTGTGTGGGTTGGGGGATGGGTGGATGGATGAGGGAATGCATGTGCCTGTGGGTATTTGTGTGTTTGGGTGGTGGATGTGTGTGTGGGGGGGGGGGGGCACGCGGATGGATAGGGGATGGTGTGTGTTTTTGGGTGAGGAATGTTTTGGTGGGCGGGGATGTGTGTATGGGTGGGGGAAATGTGTGTGTGTGTGTGTGAGAGAGAGTGTATGGGTGGTGAGATGTGTAGTTAAGATATGTGTGACTGGGAATTGGAGATCGGGGGGGGGGGGGTGGTTCACATGTGTGGGTAGGTGCGAGATATGTGAGTTGGCGGGAATATGTGTGTGTGGGTGTTGGATATGTGGTTGGGGGACTGTGGGTAGGTGCAAGATATGTGAGTTGGCGGGAATATGTGTGTGTGGGTGTTGGATATGTGGCTGGGGGACTATGTTTGATTCAGTGGTTGGGGCGTGTGGGTGGTGGAGGATATGTGGGTGGGTGAGTGTTTGTAGGTTATGGGATGGGTGGAGGATGTGTGCGTGTGGGTGGGAAGATGTGTGAAGGTGGGGGGATGTGTGGGTGGGTGATGGATGGGTGGATACATGCATGTGTGCCTGGGTTTGTGTGTGGGTGGGTGGGGGATGTGTGTGGGGGATGTGTGGTGTGTGGGAGATGTGTGTGTGTGGGTGGGGAGATGGTGTATGTGGGGGTGTGTGTGGGTTGGGGGATGGGTGGATGGATGAGGGAATGCATGTGCCTGTGGGTATTTGTGTGTTTGGGTGGTGGATGTGTGTGTGGGGGGGGGGGCACGCGGATGGATAGGGGATGGGTGGGTGGGTGGGGGATTTGTCTTATAACATGGTAACATGCATTGTTTATGTTTACAACATTCATTTGACAATGCTTTTTTTTCCTATGTGAATGCACTATGCACTTATGAATGAAAGATGAGTGGTTGGAAGGGCCGAATGTAAGACGGACCTGCGTGCCCAATTTGTTACCCTTTGAAAATAAAGTTCGTTCTTTCGTTCGTTCCTTCGTGTGTTTGAACCTCGACCCTTCACTAGTTCTACGTCATTCATGTATGTGCCCAAGTTGTCGTTAATGTCCCCTGCCGAGCACCCTGCTATTTCGTCCCTGTCTTGGTGTGTGTGTGTGTGTGTGTGTGTGTGTGTGTGTGTGTGTGTGTGTGTGTGTGTGTGTGTGTGTGTGTGTGTGTGTTGCATTTCACTTTTATAGAACATTGCTGTTAAATCCAGTATTTTACTGCTGTTGCGGATGTCTTCGCAAGTTTACGTTCTGTAGTTTGCCATTGCTTTCTGAACGACCGGCTCCCATAATACCGCTGTGACTGCTTCCACCTCCAGTCTCATGAAGAAGGTCGTAGTCTCATATGACATTCTCTCCTTTTTCATGAATCGTCCATTAACTGTTGCAATGAAACTTCAACCACACCGTCTGTTTCTCAGCACTGACCCATCAGTATCGTTGACTATGTCAAGTTGATGTGTATTACTCTGGATCAGCTGTTGCACCTGAAACTCTGTGCCGTCCGCTGCCCATTCTCTGCACTCACGACCCAGTGTTACTATAACATTGTGTCAGCCCGTTCCGTCTGCTGGTACTTCAATCCACTCTTTTCCACGATTGATAGTCTCTAGAACAAAAACCTCTCGTATAGATAGTTCTTCATGTGTCATCCAACGTAAACCTTATACATTGTCGTACGGTGCAGATGTTCGTGGTTCCTTTAAGCACACTAGATTGGAACACCTCGTATCAACATTAACCATTTACATTGTCTCGAACATCACGTAGCGGGATGTTAACGACGTTGAAAGGGAACTACGTTTGTAATGTCATGAGGGCGATCAGACGAGGGTTCATTGCCAGTGTCGGGAAATATGGATCATATATTTCTCCACGTAATCAGGTCTACAAAATGACAGCATTACAGAACCATAGCTCGAAAATGCTTCAGAACAAATGTCTTGTAAGAACACCATGTAACATCAGGAACAGTTTATAGTAACGCAGTAATACATCACAACCAGAGATATGCTTGGGAATAAATGTGTTGTATAAACATCCTGTAACTTCACTAGCGTTTTACAGTAACACATCATGACACCCAAACATCATGAGCTACGCAGTACAAAATCACGCAGTAACACATCACTACATTCAGACATCAGGCGTTACACAGTACACAATCACGCAGTAACACATCACAACGCCCAGACATGATGCTTTACACAGTTTACAATCACACAGTAACACATCACAACGCTGAGACGTCATACGCTACACAGTTTACAATCAAGCAGTAACACATCACAACCTCCAGACATCATGCGCTATTATGTTTATTTGCAGTTGTTGATCGTTACATGTGCGTATGGAACCAGGCTAATTACATTTAATTTCTTTCTTTTTCTGACAATGTTCATTTCAAATTCTTTTATTCTGAATAATCAAAAGTTAAAATTGCTAATCTAGCCCGAGATAAGATAATTAACGCATTGCGCAAAGATGCAAAAAAATAATAATAAATAAATAAACGGGTATAATTAGTTAACTGATATTGATAACAGACAATATCCTAACATCTATTTGGTTACAGACATCGGTAAGACAGCAAGACAGCGGTGTTCAGGTAATTCAGTTGTCCACAAGCGATCAGTCGGCAGATCTAGCCTGAAAGGAGACGAGAGTGGAAGTCAAGCATTCAATCAATGTGCACGATATATGGTGTTAGTACCGGCGCCGTTGCTTAGGGGCCCTGTACGCGTGTCTCAACACCCCCTCCCCCCTCGACATACCGAGCCCAGGGTTCGAATCCAGCTGCGGACCTATTTGGTAGCCGACCACACTACGTTGATTTCGAGAGTATTGGGCGTCAGGCGTTCAGATGGCAATGGCAAACTGTGAACGTGCTTGCTTGCTTGCTTGTGTTCGTTGGCTTGAGCTCCAACGCGAAGTCCTGTATGTCGGATGAAGGCATCCTTTTGTCCAACATCAGTGTGATGTCATACAGGACCTGAGTTTTGCGTGAGTATCCGTTGTCCCACGTCTGGCTTATTGGTGTGCAGACTGGTGGTTCCTCGCCGTACAGGCAGACACTCTCCGACTTCGGAGGAATCGGCGATCCTACTGACTTTAGCCAGGACCCCGAAAGCACCTGTTGCCCAGGACGCTCGACGAGGACGCGTCAATAGGTCTTGGCCAGTATATAACCCGGCCCTGGTGCCTTGGAAACACCTCTGCGTCCCAACTGTGAACGTAAAAATCGAGTCATCACAAACAGCCAATACATGGTGGAATTAATTGCGACGTCCTGTACATGTCTTCCAGCTAACGTTTATGAAAACAGCAACGACTGTTTCTGCTGCACAAGGCTGGTAACAGCTGAAGTGGTGAAGAATTGGTCTGCTGTTATACGCAGGCGTATCCGTGTGTCTAGTGTGTCCTCTAATATCTACTTGTTTCTTCGACTTCAGTGAGCGCCAGTCAATACGTTTGCTATTATAACAATGCACAGTACAGGAACACTGTTTGCCAAATTACACCTATAACTTAGTGAAAATTAGTTGCATATTTTTACAGGACGTAGCAGTCAACTCTAGCCTGTTTGGCTGTTTGTGATTCCTAGGCAATGTTTAGGGAAAGGTTTAGTTCAGTAGATTGCCATTGCTTTCTGAACGACCGGAACTAATTCCATTGTATGAAAATCAACGCAAGGCGGTCTGCTGCCAAATTGCCCAGAGCTGTATTTCGAACGCGGTATGTGGCATTAAGAATTGCGTCTATAACCCCTTCGCCACAGAGACCCTATAAGGTACAGGTAACTTAAAAGTACATGACCCCTGTACAAACCATGCAGCTGTACATGACCCCTGTACACACCTTGCTGCTGTAGGGTCTACGATGCCAGCTACACACGTTTATACACCAGCCGCATCCAGATTGTCAGTGTGGTCAACATTACACAGACCGCCTTTATTTCCTTGAACTGTTCATGTTTTTTTCCCCTTTAGGCTGAGCTGACCTGTGAACACAGATCAATTTTTTTTTTTAAATGTCCACTTCTCTGAAGATTCGACTACTCAACCACAGAGTCAGCAAGCCAGCACACTGTCTACTGCCCTACGGCGGTTAAGATGTTGTTATCAGCAGACGACTATCACAATGTTGTATATAGGTTGCAGGACATGGTCATCAATTCCAACTCCAGGTTGATTTTCTAAGTAAGTGATGTGTTCCGTAGTTTGCCATTGTTTCTGAACGGCAGTCAGATTTGAAGGTAAGCTAGCCGGTGCAAGGACCGACTCCTCCTACCTACTGCCTCAGCGCATCGAAAGTTCAAACCCGAGCGCATTAAACCGCGAGACCAGGCAGACTGCCACATACGAGTGTGTCTGGGATTAATTACTGATGACAGATGAGGGTTTCTTGGTAGAATCACTCATCTCTTGGGAATAATAGATGCCGGTAATACGATAAACCACGTTACCTTGACAATAGTATGATCTAGACCAAACAAGGATCTGAGGGGACAAATGGTCGCTCGCTGAGGGAAGAAACGACTCGTCATATATTCCTCCGTGCCTCAAGGACTACATACACGTGATGATCTTAGCACTTCACATATCCCCAGGTGGTTCCAACTCCGGCACGATTTTGTCAACGATAAACCGCCGGGAAATGAAGATCAAATAGCTGCAAGTATCTACTTTCATTGGACTGGTTTATAATCTGTAGAAACTCTAAGAACTCTGGGAAGTTTCACCACGATCAACATGTGCCTTTGCAACTGTCTGGGTGTACTGGGTCACTTCTGCTGATGACATTCTTCTCTGCCAGTGCCACATCATTCCATCAGCATTTATTGATTATCTGTCCAGTCATTACGATATACTTAAATGCCTGTCTTCTCAATATATAACCCATGCATGCTCTTTGTCGCATTCTTATATTCTGTATGTAGCGTTATACTTTCGTTAGCCTCTTTAAGGTTATCATATTTAGTTATTCTGGAAGTTTATGTTCTTCCCAATTCGTTCATTCACGCTCCATGATTCCCTGCCAAACAAAAACACAGGTTATGTATAACAATTCAATTCACTCTTTGACAATCACTGATAGTGACATTTAGAAACTCTATGAACACTAAGAACTCTATGGTGTCTCTCCGTCAAGAATGATGATGACCACTCATTTCATCCAGCGTGGTTAGAAGTATGGAGCCATGAGTTCTAAGATGGCTGGTAAGACATATTTTGACTCGAAATGTTTTTTGACAATGTGGGCAAGCAATTCTCGACGTTCCAGGCAGAGGATCTCCAGAGGAGGATTATTTTAGTCTAGTCTTTTTTCGGGAACTCTATAAACCATTAAAAATAATAAAGCTTCAAGGAAGGTGCCACAAGTACATGTTGACACCAGTAACGTTAAGATGGGCACTATAGAATAAGACCCCTTATACACCTGGAAAGACCAAATGGACACTTAATAAGATTGCACGTGGTGTCATTAGTATTAAGACTCTTTGCTGGCTGTTGAAGATGAGCACGGAGCACATGTAGGAATGTCCCGATTGTTGTCATTTCGGTTCTCGACTTAACTCATATTGTGACCTTGATCTGGCATCTTCTGTTTACGTAGTCAACGATTCAAAGAGATGCATGATTTTATCTAGAGAAAACCAGATGCCCTGACGAAACATGGAAGGAAATCCATATACATGAAGGACACACCTAGTGCCAAACCACAACTGCCTTGCGGAGGGTCTTGTAAGAAGCCTGGCTAGGGCAACAAAGACCGACAGAAAATGTATGCAAGCTGAGCCCTCTAACCCAAGAGGTTATACGCTTATGTGAGGAATCCAGAAAATAAACCTCAACCATAAAAGTTCGAAGATGTTTGCTCTAAGTGACTTGAGACTAGCGTGCGCACTACAACGGATGCTATGCACAAATGGAGAGAAAACGCAAAAGATGCGAAGACTTCTTTAATCTATAAGCTATGTCAGAGTATATTTAGACATGTGGACAATTTGCAGTAAATGAGATATGTATAGTCAAGCTGAAAAACATCTGATGGCTGTAGAAATGTGGTTTCTGAAGAAAATACAAAGAATACCATGGACAGCCAGAAAGACTAATGAACAAGTTCTTCAAGAAACAAATGAAGATCGTAAACTGATTAGAGACATTAGACGTAGACAGTCACAATTTTTTGGCCATGTTATTTGAAGAAATGATCTGGAGAACTTGGTGACAACTGGTAAGATCGAGGGGAACAGACCAAGGGGAAGACCTAGAAGCAAGTACCTGGATGGCTTGGCCTTGTGGCGTGGTCGAGGCAGAAACACGGAGCTGATCCATGACTCTGGTAATCGAGTGACATGGCAGAACATGTCCGCCCACGCTTACCGGCATGGCACATGATGGATGGATGGAGATATATTAATAGCTGCTATCCACACAGCATCCATTGTTGGAGTAAAGAAGACAGAAGTGATACAATCATGTACAGTAAATTGTGCGCGTGTCAGATTACACAGAAACTCGTACTTTGTAGCTGAACAAACTGTAAAGACGACAGGATTGGAGACACTCATGCTATTTCAATGATCGAATGTCGTGTTACACCCAGGCTATGTTGTACCCAGATCATGTTCACTCGTGACCGATGTCCTATTGTACTCATGATATGTACACACATGCTCACATGTGGTGTTGTTCCAAGGCCATGTACACACGTGCTTCAATATCATATTGTTTCGAGGACATATTTGCACTCGTTGGTATGCCCCGGTGTACCGAGAGCATATCTACATTTCTTCGATGTTATTATGTTCTAAGGACATGTCTACACATGCTCCAGTGTCCTCTTTTCCCAGGATATGTACACCTGCTCAGGATTTTGTTGTACCCAGGATAAGTACACCTGCTCAGGTTTTTGTCTAATAACTACAAGGATGTGAGCTGATTTAATTAACACTAACATCATCACATATACTTGCCCACTTTTAACGATTCCGCTGTAGAGAAACGTAAGGTGGGAATTGAATTAGAAACATAAAAAGAACATGTTGAATTATTTATAGATTCCTATTAATTTCTTGCTTGTATGTAGGTTTCTGCGGTTCTACAAATGAGCGTTGATAACGTACTGGTTTTAATTGTTTGTTTATTCTAGGTTAGTAGTGACTGATTTCTGGATTAATAAGATTGCTTATAGAACCTTCTCATGTAGAAAGTAGAACAGTAGGTTTCAGATCATTAGAAGCAACCCGCCTTCCTTTTCATCTTCTTTATACTCTAGAAAGTGGCGGTTAGCAGGATCGAATTCCCAGTTGTATTTGTCCTCCTGTTCTTCCAAACTTTGTACTAGAGACATGTTAGACAGCAACGAATGCACTTGCCATACAAACTAACCGTAATGTGTGCCAACCCTCCAATCAACATGGCATGGTAAGCGAGCAGCGCACACATCTTGCATGGTGATCCGCTTACTTGTCACGTTACACGTTACATGCTTTTTTCCTATGTGAATGTAACACGCACAACTGATGAACGAAAGATGAGTGATTGGGAGGGCCGAATGTAAAACGGGCCTGCGTGCCCAATTCGTGATCCTTTGAAAATAAAATTCGTTCGTTCGTTCAGGGTATCAGTCACGTATGATGAGAGAAAGCCAGATTCCTGCTCCAGTTTTCCCAAACATGTCACAACACTGCCCGCCAAGTCGCAACCCTTGATACTTCATTGGCCTTGCTGGAATTTTCGCACAACATTTGCACTCTTGTCCTCTGCTTCACGTTGATCCGTGAACCTCTGAGCTTCTGCATTCCCTGACCGATAAAATAAACTGAACCAGCACTGGACGTTGTTTTGTCCTAAACCTTGTTTTTTAAACTAGGCATACCTCTCACTTTCTTTAGTGGCAAAGATTCTATATCGTTGTTAACTTGTCCTTTCAATTCTACTCTTAGTGTGACAGAACCAAGGACAGATTTAACCATTTGACGTATTAGCGCTGAAAAACCTGGCAATTCCAGGAAACAATGTCCAGACATGACACTGACACACAGAGAATGTTAGTATTGGCTAAGTCTCTTGTCCACTCCAACGGCTTCAAGAAGAAAGCCATGGTGGCTATGCCCGTGTGTATATCGTTCATTAGCATTGTCTGATGCGGTAAAGCGTAAGTTGGTCGCGATCAACGTAACAGATACGTGTTGAATTAACTTTTAGTGTTATCCCAAGACACAGGTTTAAATTTAAAGCGTGTATGTTGTGATTTGTGTGGTATGCCAGTCACACAGACACACACACACAGTGCGTGTGATTGGCATACCACACAAATCACAACATACACGCTTTAAATTTAAACCTGTATCTTTGGATAATACTAAAAGTTAATTCAAGTCTACACACGGACATAGCTACCCTTGCTATGTGTGTGTGTGCGTGTGCGTGTGTGTGTGTGTGTGCGCGACAATAGCCAAAGAGGTATTTTTTTTTGTTTTTGCATATCCTTTACAGGACATCGCTGTCAACAGCAGCATCTTTCAGCTGATTGTTGATTTCTTGGCAAGATTACGCTCAGTAGTTTGCCATTGCTTTCTGAGCGGCCGGCTCACATACCCCGTAAGTTACCGACCCGATTCGAACCACTGCTGAATCTCACCGTCGTCACGTGACTTAAGAGAGTATACGAGATTACGGAGAAAAGTCGCTAACCTCTAAGCCAGGAAGCCGGCAAAAGAGGTAATAGAAGATGTATTAAAATGTTGGTTAATTATCGATACTGTGGTTTCTGATAAGTAACAGAACAGTTGCTAATGATCATGTAAAGTGCCTTTCCAATGACTAGAGAGTGGACATATTAAATTTGGGGTGACGAGATTGTAGAATCCACACTGCACCTGTTTTGGAAGAAGATTAACATGCGCTATTGATATGCCACACGAGGCTTGGAAGAAAGGAATGTATTAATTATATAGCACATAAGGCATAGTTGGAGGACATTCATCACGTTGTTAGCACATTAGGTATGGTTGGAGGGCATTTATCACTTCTCGTCCTTGACATGGGGACCTAAATTACAAGTACCCCTGAGGTCGGGGTAGGATCATCTGATGGTGAGGTACACTGGTAATAGGGAAAGTTAATCTAAACACAAAAGTCAGTCAGGTGCACTAGAAGTAGTAGCACGTTTATGGATTACGCTTGAGTTTAAAAGCTAAAGAATGCAACAACAACAAATCATGTATGTTTGCAGTTTCTTGTTGTAAGTGTTTTCATTGTTCTTTATGCTTCCGATCAATCAAGTAGTAGGTTTCTTAACGTGAACACCTCCTTGCTGACGCTGTGCCATCCCAGGTCACACAAGGTGAGTGGGTCAGAGTAGGCGGTTTCCTTGTGTCCGCTAGAGACTGCTGAGACATGGACTTTCTGATCGTCGAGAGGAAGTCAATAGGCAAATCACAAATGGCTGCAGAAAAATAACTAAATATGATAACAACATGAAACCAGTCTATTTTTATACATACATTGTGCCTTTATTTCTCAACATAATTCCCACCAACATTGATGCACTTATCCCATCGTTTTATCAGTCCGCCCAAACCGGCTGCATAGAACTGCGAGCTCTGTTTTCTACACCACGCTTTCACTTCACATTCAACTTCGGCGTCGTTCGCGCTATTGACAAAATTTTTCTACCAATCTATACACCGCTTTACGGGACAAACTTTTGTCAGCATAAACAGGAAGCATTTCCTTATGAATGTCCTTTGCAGGCAGTCGTTTGTCCACAAAAAACGCACAACAGCACGTTGCTCTTGGGTTGCACACTCCGTAAGTACAGTCGCCATTTGGTTTATGCGCATGAGACACCTAGCGCTACCTGACGACAGGGAATATAAAGTTCGATGATGCTATCACCTAATGACACCTGTAGAAAACACCAACTACATTTATCCGCCATCCCACAGAACTGTGTGACTTATTTATTGACTCAACCCTCGTATTTACCTGTCTCAGCAATCAGATATTGAATTTGGTTTCTGAAAGGGCTGAGTGTCAAATATTCTTGGTTACGACATGATGATCTGGCGAATTCCATCCCAGGAAATTCAGAGAACAATGTGTAAATTATGTGATGTTTATATGTTGTAACTATCAGGAAAAGTGATACGTTGGGATGATTGAAGTACTCTTTATGCACTACCCTTTTCTGTCCACTTCAATCTTCAAACTGAAAGATTGTATTTAATTTATTATTACTATGTCAGGTGATATTAGTAATGTACACTAATTTACTCACGAGTTCTGCCTTAGAAAACTGTAGAGAAGAAAAGTTAGAATCCAGTTAAATACAGAAGCCTAATTTGTGAATGTTCTTTTAATTGTTAATTTTTATATAGTTTATATTTGCATGTTAAAGCAACGATTATTGCTATTGTTTATTTGGCTACGAAACATCTTCTTCTTCTTCTTCTTCTTCTTCTTCTTCTTCTTCTTCTTCTTCTTCTTCTTCTTCTTCTTCTTCTTCTTCTTCTTCTTCTTCTTCTTCTTCTCTTCTTCTTCTTCAGCGTTCCGAGCCATTGAAGTTCTTTGCCGCAGATACAATCCGTCTCCATTCGTCTCTCTGGTGGACCGCCTCTTGCCAGTCGTTGATTCCAAGTGCTTGTAGGTCTGTATATGTATTATCTCTCCACCGTCTTCGTGGTCTACCTCGGGGTCTACGGTCTACGAAACATCTAGCGAGAAAAAATAATGAAAGTCGAAAACAAGGATGTGAATCACAATTGGAAACATGGAAACATTATCTTTTAATAAAATGATATGGTCACATGTGTACAACCAATGCAAGGTGCAAGTATTAGCAGAGTTATGCAACAAGCAAGATCATTTACAAAACTCACACACCACTTAATGAGTCAGAGGTTTAATCATCTTGAGTGAACAAGACTAAAGAAAAAGAATTTTTCAGAAACTGCAAGAAAGAAGGATTATGACACATTCAATATCCAGCATATAAACAGACTATTAAGAAGGGAAGCTCGTCCCCAGATTGTAGACAACAGCGACTGTCTGAGATGAACGAAAGCCGTCCTGGTGTTTAGAAGAAATAATCAGAAGAAATCATTAGAAAGAGGAAAACAACAATACACTACATAGAAGAATATTACTTTTGCAACACCTGGACCCATGGATATACACATGTATCAGCAAACATTATAACAGAAAATGGAGGTGGAGGGATTCAGGGGAAACTAAAAAAAAAATAGCAAAGAAGATACAGTTAGTAGCAGCTGTCAAGTTCTCAAGCAACTTTAGAACAGAGGTAGAGGCCGTGAAAACTGCAGCAAAAATGTGTTGACATAGAAAAATGTGTTGACATAGAAAAATGTGTTGACATAGAAAAATGTGTTGACATAGAAAAATGAAAAGAAACAAATAGTTCTCTCAAAAATGAAAGCAGTTGTTTCAGTCCTGAAGAACACAAAACGTGCAGATCCAGCAGACCTAAAGAAAGTACTACACGCATAACACAATAGTACTATGTCAGAAATACAACATTGTTGTAATACAACACCTTGCACCATATCTGGACATAAAGAATCCCACAGATTGGCAAGGGAAGGTAGAAGTCTGCTAGCCTTACTTAGACATAACCAGTAATAAATCTAGGAGATTTATCAGAAGGAATTATAGAAGCACGAGGAAATCGGAGTCCCCCAGACCACCAGATGCATTTTACAAACTCCCCGATGACAGTAAGTAACAATCTTCAGACTGACAGGATATAACAGGCTGAAATACCGTATGTTTAATAAACTGAAGATATCAGATACTGAGGATTGTAACTTTGCAAGTGGTAAATTGAGAAACATTTGTTAAAGGTGTGTCCAACATGTGAGGACGCACCAGTATCTTACCCTACTACCTTTCCATTTCAGGACAAACTCTATGATGGAATCATAAACTGACTACTGTTTAGTTTGGATTTATTCATATTGACGTGTGACAGAGAATGAAGAAGATGCTGAATTTGGTTTCTTAAAGGATAGGGTGTCACATATTGTAGACAGCACCATAATGACCTTGACAATTCGTTTTCAATAAGAGAAAATTACTGAACATTGTGTAAATCATGGTATATATGTTGGATGAAGCTGTGTCGAACCAATCAACCCAAGCGACTAATGGTGGGATTTTCATTTTGGTTGAATTTTTTTTTTTTTTTTTTTTTTTGCATATCCTTTACAGGACATCGCTGTCAACACCAGCATCTTACAGCTGTATGTTGGTTTATTTAATACTGCTCGACTTTGGTCTATAAAGCTAACTGGTTGTCTCGACTAGTGAGACGAATTGGCGAAACGGCAGTCTTTCCATATTGGGAGTGGGTTGACCGTTGGCCAATCTAGCTAAGCGTCTTCTTCTTGGCATTGCCTGGGAACGAATCTGAGCAATATAGCTTCCCAGATGATTTCGCTTGTACTTGGCAGCAGATGGGCGAGGGCTATCTTTCTTCATACGGCCTGAACTCTGCATACTGTCATCTTTCATTTGACTATAAACACTACATATCCACGGAATGCCAGAAGGAGGGGAGCGCACCGTGGGGACGGACACCCACCATTTATGTTCTGTCTTCTTAAAACGGAAGAGGGGATCCACTGTGCTATCTCTTGCGTCTTTCAGCCGATGGGGTGGCCAGGTGGACTGAATGGTTACTGGTCGATAGGATGATGTTGGGGGTATAAATAGACTTCTCTATCTCACTGAGAGAACCTGAACTCATCTGAATCTACGTGTTAGGTGAGGCACGGCCGGTAAATTGCGGCGACATCTCAGACGAGAGCAGCGGCCGGACGGGGTAGTATCTTCTTTCCTATTCTTGCTAGGAATGGGGAACGACACTTCTTTCCATACAAACCCATTACTATAATATTAGTTAAGAGCGGAAACCCACATAATTACTAACAAAACACAACAAGAGCTTTGTCGTGTGAAAGAGAGGGTTTGTCAGTGTCACCGCCTCACTTGCATATCTAGTAAAGGGCTGCAATTCCAGCCCAAGGGAAACCATTGAGTCGAGCAGGACCCAAGTAATCTAGAACCTTCTAGATAGAGATGGTCACCAAGTCCATGATTCCGTGGACACTGATGTGGCCCGCCTAATGCGGGGTCCACGAGGAACTCGGACAGAGTTACCGCCCGTGTCGAGTTAGGACACGCGGAGACCGGCAGAGGACGGATGGACTTGAGAGAGGCAACAGGGCCTGCCTTTGAGGGACTCTATAGATATCAATAGATATATAGACATAGGCTAGATAGTTTGCTAGACTGTTAAATGATACTTCTGTGTTTGATGTTTACTATTTGACAGATGTAATATAGCGCGGGTCTGTTTACCCACTGCGCCAACGCATACTGTATATGTAAATACAATAAATATTCGATCTCATAACGAACAGATTTATTGTTGCCTGTATGAACCCAAGTTTAGTTATCTAGATACGAGCAAGACTATGACAGGCTTTTTTGGGGGCTAGTTTTCCGGTTTTGGCATAGAATGTTTTCTTAAAAACCTATTAAATGCCATGTAAAATTAATTATTTAATCATATCACACTGATTTTTGATAACACATTGATTTGTTTAAATCAAAGAAATTGTTAACGTTACAAGGTTACATAGAACTAGTAGCTATCTAGCGATAAAATAGAAGTAATCTGAGTCCCTCGGCAATGTCTCACCATTGCCTCCACAGCGCCTCTTTATTTTGATTCTGTAAAAAATTTTTTTTGACATGTTACTATTTTGACATTTTTTTTTTTGTGTGACAGTGACTAATGTGTTCTCGCTCCACGAGCAGATTGTTCCGCAACAAGTGCCGCGTCCAACCGATGAAACCTTTCCCACAGGAACGAGAGTGCAAGATAACATCGAGGAACTTCAAAATTCAGAACTAAGTTTCACCTCATACTCATTGTACTTCTAAGCTGTACTTCTCATGTTTCATCAATGTATTATTTTGTATCATATTGATTTCGTTGCATACTCATGAAAGTTTCACCAACATAACCTTGCATTTTGATTTACACATTAATAAGTAAGGGAGTTAACAAAATTTTCGAGTACACAAGATTTATTTCTAAGGGATTTAACTTTAGAAACATTACATACAAGTAAAACACAAAATGTCTTCCTTAGATAAATGCATTGAGCAAGGAATAAAGTTAGGTTATAAAGAAGAGAAATTGTCAGAATGGGCACAGAAAACGCACGCAGAAAACATTGCCCGTGAAGAAAGAGCGATAGAACGAGAGGAAAAGAAATCGCAGATGGAGGCCGAAGAAAAGAAACTGCAGATGCAAGCAGAGGAAAAGAAAATGCAGATGCAGATGCAGGCAGAGGAAAAGAAATCGCAGATGGAGGCCGAAGAAAAGAAACTGCAGATGCAAGCAGAAGAAAAGAAAATGCAGATGCAGATGGAGGCAGAAGAAAAGAAAATGCAGATGCAGGCTCAGGAAAAACAGCTGGAGCTCGAGGCGGCGGCCAAACAAGCCCAATTGAATGCCGAAACACAAATAAAATTAAAACAGATGGAGCTTGAGTCTAACGCAGAAATATCTATAAATAAGCTAAGAAGCAAAGAGGAAGAACAAAAATATAATAAATATAAAGGTCTCGTGAAGGCTTTCTGTTCTGGAGATTCCATCTCCGCTTACTTAGAAAATTTTGAGTGTCTCATGTCTCATCATAAAATCAGTAAATCAGATTGGGCATTTATTTTAATGAGGAATTTGGCTCTTGAACCACTGAAAGTAATAGAAACAATACCACAGGAAATGCGAAAAGACTATGAGTACCTAAAACAACGCATTTTCCAACATTTTTCTTTAGACACTGCAGGTTACCAACAACAATTTGCCAAATTATCTCCACAACCAAACCAAACCTTCATAGATTATGTCAGTACAGTCCAAGACATATGCACAAAATGGATTAACTCGGCTAAAACCAACAATAGCCATGATAAACTTAAGGAACTGATTATAATAGATAAAATAGTTAGCACCATCCCCACACCTTTTGCCAAGTTCTTAAAACAAATGGATTGTAAGAGCATTCAGGAAATCGAGGCGAAAGGGAATGCATTTTTCACAGCAAATAGGGATATTTTTCAACATAATATAAGTCACAATGATACAGCAGCTGCAGTAGTGAACACCAAATACTCCAAACAATCACAGAGCAGATTTAAACCACGATCCAATGTCGGTAAAGTAGTAAGGTGCCAATATTGCAATTTTCATCACGACAGTTACGGTATGTGTGACAAATCACCCACCTACCCTGAACACCTCAAAAAGATGGTAGAGAAGCAGACAGCTAAACGCATGGCTTACCACAGAGCAATTAAATGTTATTTCTGCAATAGCTGGGGTCACTATAATAAAGATTGTCAAGGCCGAAAGTTATTGAAACAGGCCAATGCGGCATTAGTAGAAACGTCGACTGACGAAGAGCTTGAGTCACTAAATGAATGTGAAAATCAACACGACAATGAAAGCGAGCTTGGGAATGCTGTACACGTCATCAACACCATAACAGACAGTAAGTGCAACACCTGTACAAAGTTCCAACTGGACACAACACTACTTTGTGGTCACATTATCCCAATTGCAAATGAAATAGCTAACGCTGCCTTATCATCTACAGGCAAGCTAGTTTTTTATACAGGGTTTGTTAACAACAAAAAGGGCACGTTAATTCGTGATTCCGGCGCAACTCTCTGTGGGGTGAGGAGAACATTAATAGACGCTAAAGACTACACAGACAAACATGTGACGTGTCGCACATTTTCAGGTACAATAGAGAAATACCCCCTTGCTTTGGTCGAAATTCAAACACCGTTCATATCGGGGCGAGTATTGTGTGCTATCCTTGAAAATCCCGTCGCGGATATTATACTTGGTAATTTACCCAACTTACATCCATGCTCTGAAACAGAAATAAAAAGGTGGGAGCAAAAACACGGTATCCACCACAGAAATAGCAACACAAAAGAGAAACACCATTCTTGCTTGTCTCAAACTGCCAAAATACCAAGGGAGACAACCACTGAGGTAATTCAGGAAGAATTTACCGATGTGTACAATGCAGGGGCGGTCGAATCAAGAAACGATACGACCGAATTAAAACCTCGAATTGAGGATGCGACCAAACTACCAAGTACCGAACCTGTAAATGTGCAACAAAACACACAACACACAAACGCAATAACACGACAGACAACCCACAAAACCAACACCGACCAACTACAGGAATCATTAGAAATAGTATCGCCAAACTCAACTAACATCACTTTTGGTAATGAACAGAAAAATGACCCTACACTAGCACCATACTTTAAGTTAGTAGGCCTTAAGCCAAAATTAACAAAGAACGCATCGTGGACATTTAGGCTACAGAACAACATCTTAACTAGATTTTACACAACAAAACACACCACGACACAGCAAATAGTGCTACCACAAGCACATCGAAACAAAGTTTTAAAAATAGCCCATGACTCCCCTTTTGGAGGTCATATGACATACGAAATGACCAAGGCTATTATCCTGACCCAGTTTTATTGGCCAAAGTTTGACCAGGATATTAAAACCTTTTGTGCAACTTGTGTTATATGTCACAAACTGGTCAACAAGGGGAATAACCCTACTGTATTCTCTTTAAATAGAAACTTGCAATTATCCCATGGAAATATATTGAAACCATATTATGTTAGACAAGACAATGAGACAAATGAACTGGCTCAACGAACTGGCGACGGAGACGAAACGACAATTTCTCAACGAAATGACACCTCGACAAACGAAGCATCGTTAACGACACACTCTTACGACGACGAAAACGACGAAGACATATGGACATTACCGACAATCTGTGATATCGACATCGACGACAAATTTGACGACATATTGACAACGATTGATCTCGACGACGACGACAATGACATTGAAGACAATTTACAAACAGTGGCATCTGTGATAAATCAGACAGACGTGGACAACACGGAAATCCCTGTACCAATCATGACTGACGACGGAATTAATGACGTAGTTGCTTATATTGATGATATATGCATCCATTCTTCTGATATGACTTCTCACTTACTCACCCTTAAACAAGTCTTCCACCAAATCTCTCTTTTTGGACTTACTATCAAACCTTCCAAGGTTGAAATAGATTATACACAAATAGACTTCCTTGGACATAGAATTTCTGAAGGAAAATTGTTGACTGATGATAAAATTGTTTCCAAGATCCTTAAGCTAGAAGTACCTACCACAAAGAAGCAAGTTAGAAGTTTACTAGGTCTGATTAACTATTATTCGAAATTTATTCCACATTGGGCAGAATTAACCTCAGTCTTTTCTGATATGTTAACTAAAAATCATCCATTAAAAATTTGTAAAAGTACCAGCTTAGATGATGCAATGTGTAAATTGAAACATATTTTTTCTAATCCACCAGTCTTACGATTACCCAACATTAATTTACCCTTTATTTTGACCACAGATGCGAGCGCTATCGCAATAGGAGGATGCTTGATGCAGGAAATGGATGGCATAAAACACCCAATTCTCTATGTAAGCCGCAAACTAAAGAAGGCTGAGACTCGGTATGCCACAGTTGAATTAGAGTGTTTAAGCCTAGTGTTTTGTATATTGAGATTATCGAAGTTCCTCTTAGGGAGTCACTTTGTGGTCCTCACTGACAGTTCGCCATTATTAGTCCTTAACCAGGGGTCGCCTAAAAACCATCGGCTACAAAGATGGTGTCTTCTACTTCAAGATTTCGACTTCGAAATCCGCCACATCAGAGGCACCGACAACATTGTGGCTGACCTTTTGTCACGGCAGGTGAATGCGCCAGTAGAATGACTCTGATCACATCGACCATTAGCCATACTATAAACTGTGATACTTTTAGTCGGTTGCATATTACAGTGGAACTCTACACCTGCTAGAGTACTCTCAGTGATTAGTTGAATTACGACACCCAAGAACATGATACGTTACTTTGAGAACTATACCATCAAGTGCCTAAGCGCTAGAACACTTCCAGCAAGAAACAGTAACTGTGTTTGTGTCAACCAATAAGATCAACCAACGAACTAACTCCGAATTCTGGAAGAACTCGTTATATAGGACATTAAGAACATGCCATACTTGCTGTTACTACGTAACTTTACAAACAGCCGAAACAGAACCCCATCGACTACGACACTCAAGAGACAGCCATATTAGCTTTACCATTCATGGCATAACACGCTAGCGACAGGAGAACGACGCGCACATCATCTTGGGATTTAATTAATTAATTAGTTTAGGATTAAATATGTATTATATTTCCATTATTGTTGTATATAAATTGTAGTCACCTGTAATTTGTACATATTCGACATTAATATTACAGGCGATACCATTCCTAAGCAAAAAAACCGTCCTATACAATTGTCTCTATTTAAATTAGAACCCATGTGTCATTCATCGTACAAGAAGTACGTATTTACTTAAAGAGCAAATATCTCCTAGCCCATTTTTTCTAAGGGCAATAACACTTACCTCAACTTTAATTATATATTTTAACCAAATACTATTTTTAATGAAAAGTGAGTAAATGACTGTGTGAATGGATTAAATGAGAGAACGATACACTTAGCGGACAAATTGTACGCAAACCGTATTTATTTTAATTTGTCTGCGTCTTTCATGTAAACTGTATGACTTGTCTAATTTGTGAATACATGTGTAGTACTTAGTTTAATAGTGAGTTAATATACTTAGCTTAGCAGTTATGATACATCCAAGCACCACTACTTGGAATGCCTGTTCATGTATTGCACACAGTGCAGTAGTTCATGATCGAGGTTATCCCAACTCGTGACGCTTGGAAATACGCCACACTTTCAGCACACACAGTACACAAACCTTAAAACTCAACACTATCAAGTTAAAATACAGTCACTTTATTAGAAACATCAACTTATTAGTCAAAGCACACTAACAAGCCAACAGGGACACTTGTAGTATGAGGGGGATAAAATAACAAGGTAACTACATATTTAGCATTATATAACATACGGGAGTAAAAGTGTATAGAAATACACACACAGATCAAGATTTGAAGGTGTACTTATTTAGCCAAGACTTCGGTCTTGTTAACCCTCTATTATATAGGGGTTATTTGTCTGGGTACCATTTTGGGTACTATGAGAAGGGCAAGTTGTAAATACAACTACTAAAATGCCACGTAACTTCGGTCTGATAAGCATATTTAAGCACACGAGAGACAGGGATCTCTGCACCAAATCAGACAAGTGTTGTATGGTAGAATACATGAGTTTTAGTGCTAATAGGTAGGTTGCCAGGTTACTATCCACCAAATTACAACACCAACTGTAGGTGAGTCGGTGACAGAATTAGAACGGATCTAATTCCCAACAACAAATCATGTCACGGGGGAGGGGGGATCCTGTCACCGCCTCACTTGCATATCTAGTAAAGGGCTGCAATTCCAGCCCAAGGGAAACCATTGAGTCGAGCAGGACCCAAGTAATCTAGAACCTTCTAGATAGAGATGGTCACCAAGTCCATGATTCCGTGGACACTGATGTGGCCCGCCTAATGCGGGGTCCACGAGGAACTCGGACAGAGTTACCGCCCGTGTCGAGTTAGGACACGCGGAGACCGGCAGAGGACGGATGGACTTGAGAGAGGCAACAGGGCCTGCCTTTGAGGGACTCTATAGATATCAATAGATATATAGACATAGGCTAGATAGTTTGCTAGACTGTTAAATGATACTTCTGTGTTTGATGTTTACTATTTGACAGATGTAATATAGCGCGGGTCTGTTTACCCACTGCGCCAACGCATACTGTATATGTAAATACAATAAATATTCGATCTCATAACGAACAGATTTATTGTTGCCTGTATGAACCCAAGTTTAGTTATCTAGATACGAGCAAGACTATGACAGGCTTTTTGGGGGCTAGTTTTCCGGTTTTGGCATAGAATGTTTTCTTAAAAACCTATTAAATGCCATGTAAAATTAATTATTTAATCATATCACACTGATTTTTGATAACACATTGATTTGTTTAAATCAAAGAAATTGTTAACGTTACAAGGTTACATAGAACTAGTAGCTATCTAGCGATAAAATAGAAGTAATCTGAGTCCCTCGGCAATGTCTCACCATTGCCTCCACAGCGCCTCTTTATTTTGATTCTGTAAACAATTTTTTTTGACATGTTACTATTTTGACATTTTTTTTGTGTGTGACAGTGACTAATGTGTTCTCGCTCCACGAGCAGATTGTTCCGCAACAAGTGCCGCGTCCAACCGATGAAACCTTTCCCACAGGAACGAGAGTGCAAGATAACATCGAGGAACTTCAAAATTCAGAGCTAAGTTTCACCTCATACTCATTGTACTTCTAAGCTGTACTTCTCATGTTTCATCAATGTATTATTTTGTATCATATTGATTTCGTTGCATACTCATGAAAGTTTCACCAACATAACCTTGCATTTTGATTTACACATTAATAAGTAAGGGAGTTAACAAAATTTTCGAGTACACAAGATTTATTTCTAAGGGATTTAACTTTAGAAACATTACATACAAGTAAAACACAAAATGTCTTCCTTAGATAAATGCATTGAGCAAGGAATAAAGTTAGGTTATAAAGAAGAGAAATTGTCAGAATGGGCACAGCAAACGCACGCAGAAAACATTGCCCGTGAAGAAAGAGCGATAGAACGAGAGGAAAAGAAATCGCAGATGGAGGCCGAAGAAAAGAAACTGCAGATGCAAGCAGAGGAAAAGAAAATGCAGATGCAGATGCAGGCAGAGGAAAAGAAATCGCAGATGGAGGCCGAAGAAAAGAAACTGCAGATGCAAGCAGAAGAAAAGAAAATGCAGATGCAGATGGAGGCAGAAGAAAAGAAAATGCAGATGCAGGCTCAGGAAAAACAGCTGGAGCTCGAGGCGGCGGCCAAACAAGCCCAATTGAATGCCGAAACACAAATAAAATTAAAACAGATGGAGCTTGAGTCTAACGCAGAAATATCTATAAATAAGCTAAGAAGCAAAGAGGAAGAACAAAAATATAATAAATATAAAGGTCTCGTGAAGGCTTTCTGTTCTGGAGATTCCATCTCCGCTTACTTAGAAAATTTTGAGTGTCTCATGTCTCATCATAAAATCAGTAAATCAGATTGGGCATTTATTTTAATGAGGAATTTGGCTCTTGAACCACTGAAAGTAATAGAAACAATACCACAGGAAATGCGAAAAGACTATGAGTACCTAAAACAACGCATTTTCCAACATTTTTCTTTAGACACTGCAGGTTACCAACAACAATTTGCCAAATTATCTCCACAACCAAACCAAACCTTCATAGATTATGTCAGTACAGTCCAAGACATATGCACAAAATGGATTAACTCGGCTAAAACCAACAATAGCCATGATAAACTTAAGGAACTGATTATAATAGATAAAATAGTTAGCACCATCCCCACACCTTTTGCCAAGTTCTTAAAACAAATGGATTGTAAGAGCATTCAGGAAATCGAGGCGAAAGGGAATGCATTTTTCACAGCAAATAGGGATATTTTTCAACATAATATAAGTCACAATGATACAGCAGCTGCAGTAGTGAACACCAAATACTCCAAACAATCACAGAGCAGATTTAAACCACGATCCAATGTCGGTAAAGTAGTAAGGTGCCAATATTGCAATTTTCATCACGACAGTTACGGTATGTGTGACAAATCACCCACCTACCCTGAACACCTCAAAAAGATGGTAGAGAAGCAGACAGCTAAACGCATGGCTTACCACAGAGCAATTAAATGTTATTTCTGCAATAGCTGGGGTCACTATAATAAAGATTGTCAAGGCCGAAAGTTATTGAAACAGGCCAATGCGGCATTAGTAGAAACGTCGACTGACGAAGAGCTTGAGTCACTAAATGAATGTGAAAATCAACACGACAATGAAAGCGAGCTTGGGAATGCTGTACACGTCATCAACACCATAACAGACAGTAAGTGCAACACCTGTACAAAGTTCCAACTGGACACAACACTACATTGTGGTCACATTATCCCAATTGCAAATGAAATAGCTAACGCTGCCTTATCATCTACAGGCAAGCTAGTTTTTTATACAGGGTTTGTTAACAACAAAAAGGGCACGTTAATTCGTGATTCCGGCGCAACTCTCTGTGGGGTGAGGAGAACATTAATAGACGCTAAAGACTACACAGACAAACATGTGACGTGTCGCACATTTTCAGGTACAATAGAGAAATACCCCCTTGCTTTGGTCGAAATTCAAACACCGTTCATATCGGGGCGAGTATTGTGTGCTATCCTTGAAAATCCCGTCGCGGATATTATACTTGGTAATTTACCCAACTTACATCCATGCTCTGAAACAGAAATAAAAAGGTGGGAGCAAAAACACGGTATCCACCACAGAAATAGCAACACAAAAGAGAAACACCATTCTTGCTTGTCTCAAACTGCCAAAATACCAAGGGAGACAACCACTGAGGTAATTCAGGAAGAATTTACCGATGTGTACAATGCAGGGGCGGTCGAATCAAGAAACGATACGACCGAATTAAAACCTCGAATTGAGGATGCGACCAAACTACCAAGTACCGAACCTGTAAATGTGCAACAAAACACACAACACACAAACGCAATAACACGACAGACAACCCACAAAACCAACACCGACCAACTACAGGAATCATTAGAAATAGTATCGCCAAACTCAACTAACATCACTTTTGGTAATGAACAGAAAAATGACCCTACACTAGCACCATACTTTAAGTTAGTAGGCCTTAAGCCAAAATTAACAAAGAACGCATCGTGGACATTTAGGCTACAGAACAACATCTTAACTAGATTTTACACAACAAAACACACCACGACACAGCAAATAGTGCTACCACAAGCACATCGAAACAAAGTTTTAAAAATAGCCCATGACTCCCCTTTTGGAGGTCATATGACATACGAAATGACCAAGGCTATTATCCTGACCCAGTTTTATTGGCCAAAGTTTGACCAGGATATTAAAACCTTTTGTGCAACTTGTGTTATATGTCACAAACTGGTCAACAAGGGGAATAACCCTACTGTATTCTCTTTAAATAGAAACTTGCAATTATCCCATGGAAATATATTGAAACCATATTATGTTAGACAAGACAATGAGACAAATGAACTGGCTCAACGAACTGGCGACGGAGACGAAACGACAATTTCTCAACGAAATGACACCTCGACAAACGAAGCATCGTTAACGACACACTCTTACGACGACGAAAACGACGAAGACATATGGACATTACCGACAATCTGTGATATCGACATCGACGACAAATTTGACGACATATTGACAACGATTGATCTCGACGACGACGACAATGACATTGAAGACAATTTACAAACAGTGGCATCTGTGATAAATCAGACAGACGTGGACAACACGGAAATCCCTGTACCAATCATGACTGACGACGGAATTAATGACGTAGTTGCTTATATTGATGATATATGCATCCATTCTTCTGATATGACTTCTCACTTACTCACCCTTAAACAAGTCTTCCACCAAATCTCTCTTTTTGGACTTACTATCAAACCTTCCAAGGTTGAAATAGATTATACACAAATAGACTTCCTTGGACATAGAATTTCTGAAGGAAAATTGTTGACTGATGATAAAATTGTTTCCAAGATCCTTAAGCTAGAAGTACCTACCACAAAGAAGCAAGTTAGAAGTTTACTAGGTCTGATTAACTATTATTCGAAATTTATTCCACATTGGGCAGAATTAACCTCAGTCTTTTCTGATATGTTAACTAAAAATCATCCATTAAAAATTTGTAAAAGTACCAGCTTAGATGATGCAATGTGTAAATTGAAACATATTTTTTCTAATCCACCAGTCTTACGATTACCCAACATTAATTTACCCTTTATTTTGACCACAGATGCGAGCGCTATCGCAATAGGAGGATGCTTGATGCAGGAAATGGATGGCATAAAACACCCAATTCTCTATGTAAGCCGCAAACTAAAGAAGGCTGAGACTCGGTATGCCACAGTTGAATTAGAGTGTTTAAGCCTAGTGTTTTGTATATTGAGATTATCGAAGTTCCTCTTAGGGAGTCACTTTGTGGTCCTCACTGACAGTTCGCCATTATTAGTCCTTAACCAGGGGTCGCCTAAAAACCATCGGCTACAAAGATGGTGTCTTCTACTTCAAGATTTCGACTTCGAAATCCGCCACATCAGAGGCACCGACAACATTGTGGCTGACCTTTTGTCACGGCAGGTGAATGCGCCAGTAGAATGACTCTGATCACATCGACCATTAGCCATACTATAAACTGTGATACTTTTAGTCGGTTGCATATTACAGTGGAACTCTACACCTGCTAGAGTACCCTCAGTGATTAGTTGAATTACGACACCCAAGAACATGATACGTTACTTTGAGAACTATACCATCAAGTGCCTAAGCGCTAGAACACTTCCAGCAAGAAACAGTAACTGTGTTTGTGTCAACCAATAAGATCAACCAACGAACTAACTCCGAATTCTGGAAGAACTCGTTATATAGGACATTAAGAACATGCCATACTTGCTGTTACTACGTAACATATAAATATTCGATCTCATAACGAACAGATTTATTGTTGCCTGTATGAACCCAAGTTTAGTTATCTAGATACGAGCAAGACTATGACAGTCAGTGAGAGAGAAGCCGGGAAACGAATGTGCCCAATAATAATAAAGGCATGGTATGAGAGTGAAGAGTGAATCTATAATGAGGAAAATGGGTAAGGTACCTAGGGTCAAACGACAAGACTTCTTCAAGCTGAAGACCTGGTCTAGGAAAGACGCCGCCAATCCAGGACCTCTTGTCAGGTCAGGCGAATTCACGCAGGTCTAGTAAAGAGTTATATATCAATTAATATTATATATTTTGTTTATGGCAACTGATGTGCTGAGACCATTAGGAGTCTCCATGTCGGCTGTACCAGAAGTTTAGGCTGGAGACTCTCACAAATGTTTGTTCTTTCCAGGGTCCTTCTTATGGAAGTGAACAGAGCTGAAGGTCTCGACAGGGCTACTACCCGGAAAGTTATGTTTTAGCCGAGTCCGTGTCCAGTTTTGGGCCATACCAGGTCAAGGGTATGATCTCTACAAGATAGAGCCAACGCTGGCCCGAAAGAATGACCATCAGCCTTTTTCAACACCTCGCCAGTCATCTCGATACGCTAGGATCGAGTCAGTTTGTATTCTGGACTGGACCCCGCCTAAATATCAGACCCACCCATCCTTGTCTGAGACAGTGAAGGATACCTTCCCAATTCCCGCTCATGAACTAATTCCCATTGTAGGTACTTTTACTTAGCATCGTGACCAGGGATCACAGGACATTTTCCCACGAACATTATTCTGGTTCCACAGAGGCCTGTTGTTAGTCCAACGTACCGGGAAGGATAGAACGAAGGAATTATTATTCGGTGAGCTGTATGTGGACAGAACGGACATTGACTACAGCTTGGTCGAAGATGTAAAGCCATAAGGTTATGTGCCTTAACTGAACTTTATCCTTGTTTTGTCTGTAGTGAACTATCTGTTTTAACTGCCTTGATGTTATCCTGTGCTGTCCTTTATGAAGTTATTAAACTTATGGTATAGTTTATTCTGTCGATCGCCATGTTATCTATGCGACAGCCAGAAAGACATCTCAAGGAATAGGCCCCGAGGTCGAAAGAGAGAGTGACAATGAGTCCGGGGGACGGAGGAGGGTTGGCAGGAAAAGACCTATCAAAGCCAGGGCTATAGAATATAATTGAAACATTGTGACAGGAGAAATTGGAACCCTCCACGTAGCTTGTTTCAATTTCTGGGGCACGTCGCGGGATATTTGAAATCCTGGTGGAGTTTTGGCTGATATAGTGATAGGGGACATATATTCTTGTCTACTGTCAATAGGTTCTGCCTACCGTGCCTGGCTATTGTCTATACTCTTCCTGACACAGACTGACCGACATACGACGTGTTGTGGTCGTGTAATATATCCAGTTGTGTACTTGAGATAGAAATTTTATATACAATTACCTATTCACTTACCCTCTGAGTTTAAGATGGCATCAGCTAAATTTAATGTTGCTGAAGTACAGGCTACAGGGCGTGAGATGGGCTATGATGGGGCGGAGTTACAGAAATATGTGCAAGAAGTGGAAAGAGACTTCAGACAAGCTGTGCGCGAAGCTAAAAAAATTGAGGCTGAAGCTAGGAAGATGGAGGCAGAGCAGGCAGTCAGAGACCATGAGTTCCGTATGAGGGAGTTGGAGCTGAAAGCTCAAACTGCCAAGGAAGGCTAGGGTGCAGTGGGAGGCGCAGTCCTCCCTGACTCAACAACTTCTAGTGGCGGTCCATACCAGGCAATGAAGTTCCCATTGCTCCCGTTCGATGAACACAAAGATAAGATCGACCAGTATCTTCACAGATTTCAGTCGATGGCTTTGGCTATGGGATTGGAACGTGGGAAATGGAACTTGAAACTCTCACAGGGCCTGAGGGGGACAGCGTACGAGGTCTACTCAAGGTTGCCACCTGGTATGGAGAATGACTATGAGGCCCTGGAAAAAGCCTTATTGAAAAGATTCCAGATGACAGCGCATACATACCAAAAGCAGTTCAGAAAGTCGAAGAGAGAGCCAGGGGAGATGTTCACAGCCTACAGCGTTAGACTTAAGTCTTACCTTTTGAAGTGGATGTCATTAGCTGGAATTGCTAACGACTATGACAGTTTAGAAGAATTAGTGGTCGTGGACCAATATAAGAGGATGATGCCTAAGCCATTGCAAACCTTCTTGCTTGAAAATGGGGCAGAAAGGTTAGACGTAGTCAACACATTAGCGGAAAGGTCTGTGCTAGCTCATGGGGATAATGAGGAATTGTCACAACCCAATCCCCGACCACCAGACACATGGTCTGGAAAGAAGAAGAACCCTAAAACAGCCCACACCAAGAAGGAGGATCTTTCGATAAAGTTCCAATTAAGAAACCCTCTGGTAAGAGTCCACCTGGATCTCCTAAAAGAAAGTGGGGTGAAAAGTGGTGCGCCTACTGCAAATCTCCCACACACAATACGGCCGATTGCAGGCGCAAACAGAAAGACTCTCACTATGTTGCCTGTCTTGTAGAAACCGGGGAAGGGTCTAACAGGGAGGTAGAAGGGAGGGGTCTTGAGAACAAAGATTCAGAGAAACCACCAGTAGTAGAGAAGATACCTGTGAACGGACAACCAGTCGAGTGTCTCTATGACACCGGTCTGTAGTTCGAGGCCGTAATTTCATCACATTTAGTGAGACCAGAGCAGCTAACCGGGGAGTCTATTGAGATTCAAACGGCGACCAAGAGTGCGGTAGCGATGTCTCTTCCGATTGCGAAGGTGGACATCAAATCGAAATATGTTACCGGCACTATACAGGCAATCGTTCTGCTCGATCCAATCATCCCAATGATCTTGGGTTGTCGCTACGTCTTTCTAGGGTTCCCAACAGAACCCATGTACGTAGGGGCAATGCAAACCAGATCTCAATCGGGAGATGAGCAGACGCCGACCTTGATCGTGAATCCCTTGCCTGGGGAGTTACGAGCTGCTCAAAGCCAGGATGCTACTTTGCAACCTTGCTTCAACCAGTTGCCAAAATGTTCTGACCCACCAAGACGGGGTCAGTATTATATGAAGAATCGGTTACTGTACCGGAGAGCCGGAGTGGAGGAACGCCAGCATGGACAGCTGGTAGTTCCTAAGGCCTATCGGGAACAACTTCTTCATATGGGACACACCATTTCATTCAGTGGACATATGGGTGTCGGGGCAACACTCCAGCGCATTTCCTGCCATTACTACTGGCCAGGGATGACTGGAGACGTGCGTCGGTACGTCAAGTCATGCCCAAAGTGCCAGCGTGTGGCACCAAAACACTGGACGGCTCCGGTAATCTTGGGCGACATGCCCATTATGAACTCTCCTTTCGAGAGAGTTACCATCGATCTTGTTGGTCCTCTTCTTCGGACTAGGAAGAGTAATATGTACATTCTTACGATGGTGGATTGCTGTTCCATGTGGGGTGAGGCGATATCGTTGGTCACAATCGACTCTAAGCGAGTGGCTGATGCACTGATGGAGACCTTTACTCGGTTGGGATTTCCAAACCAGATCCTAACGGACAATGGGTCTCAGTTTTGTGGTAAGCTGATGGAGGAAGTCTTTCGTATTTTCCAGACTAACCACATTCACACAAGCCCATACCACCCTCAGTCGAATGGGCAAGTAGAGAGGTTTAATGGTACATTGATGACCATGCTTCGGAAGCTGGCTCAAGAGAAACTAGACAGATGGGATGAGTGTTTCCCAGCCGCCTTGTTCGCCTATCGGGAGGTTCCCCATGGGTCGACTGGGTTGCCACCAGCCACTCTACTATTCGGGAGGCCAATCAAGGGTCCCTTAGAAGCCCTATTGAGATGTTGGACAGAGGAAGAAACTTCCGAAGAAGTTGTATCCTCATATAAATACGTCGAAGAGTTAAAGAAGAAACCCCAGATGGGTTGGGCTTTAGCAGCTCAGAATCTGAGGGCGGCCAGAAAGAGACACGCGGCCTACTACAATAGAAGGACGAAAGATAGGTCTCTTAAAGTGGGGGATCGGGTTCTGTTGTTACTTCCAATAGGTTCCAATAAACTCGAGATTGGTTGGCAGGGGCCTTTCCCGGTGGAAAGGGTTGTGTCCCGCACCAACTATGCCATCCGGATCAGGGGGAAATCCAAAATCTTCCACATTAACCTCCTCAAAAAGTATGATTACGATCTGATAGTACTTCTCTCCCACTCATGACTATGGCGGTCGCGATGGAAACTGAATCGGGCGAAGACGCAGATAGGGAGTATCCTTTACACCCTGGGGAAACCTATAGGGATGTACATATAAATCCTGAACTGTCGGCTGAAGAAACAGACCTGGTCATCCGTTTGTTAGAGTCCCATCAGCAGATTCTTACCGATCGGCCAGGGCGGACAGGGTTGGTCGAGTTTGATATCACTCTGACTACCCAAGACCCCGTTCGCCAAATAATATATCCAGTGCCCTTTTCGAAAGAGAAGGCAATGGAAGCCGAAATCCAGAAGCTTCTGGACGATGACATCATCACTCCTTCGACTTCTCCTTATAATGCCGGGGTTGTCTTGTTGAGGAAGCCCAGTGGGGAGCACCGCCTATGTATTGATCACAGGCATTTAAACAGTTGTACGACATTCCAAGTTGAGCCGGTACCGAACACAAATCAACTGTTTGCCAGACTAAATAAGGCAAAGTACTTTTCGAAAACTGATCTAAGCCGGGGATATTATCAGATCCCTGTGAAGCCCGAGGTTCGCCCCTTGCTCGCCTTCAGTACTCCGAGCGGGCATTACGAATTCAAGGTGATGCCATTTGGGCTGAGCAATGCGCCCAGTGTGTTCACCCGCATGATGAGAATGTTATTAGAGCCTTTAAAGGATCCCTCTGTGGTCTCGTTTATGGATGATATTCTCATCGCGTCTGACAATCTGAGGGATCACCTCAGCAGTGACAGATCTTCACAAGGTTAAAAGAGGAAGGGTTAACCGCCCGTCCAGCCAAATGCATGATTGGCTATCAATCCTTGGAATTTCTGGGACATACTATTACCTCAGGGGGACTGGTACCGGAAGAAAAGAATATTGAGAAGGTCAGACTCGCACCCCGTCCCAAATCCAGAAAGGATGTTAGGTCTTTCTTGTCTCTGTGTGGGTTTTACCAGAAATTTATTCCGAGGTTCAAAGAAATTGGGGCGCCGTTAACCGAAGCTCTGAAGAAAGGAGCGCCAGATCCTATAGTCTGGACCCCGAGCTGTGAAGAAGCTTATGGGAAGCTGAAATAGGCTTTGGTGGATAGGCATGTCCTGCAACTCCCAAATTTGGAGAAAACGTTTGTTCTAAGAACCGACGCGAGTAACATAGGGATTGGGGCAACTCTGTTGCAGGAAGGGCGAGGTGATCCTTCGGTGCTATGTCCGGTGGCGTATGCAAGTAGAAAACTGCTACCCGCGGAACGGAAATACTCCACCGTCGAACGGGAATGTCTGGCTCTAGTGTGCGCGGTACAGAAATTTCAACCTTATCTGTATGGAGTACCGTTCAAAGTGCAGTCCGACCATCAACCTCTGACGTTTTTGGCAACTTTTAAGAAACTGAACGCGAGGTTAATGAGATGGTCATTGCTCCTACAACCGTATCAGTTCACGGTCGAATACATCCCCGGAAGGGAGAATGTGGGAGCGGATTTTCTATCACGGCATCCTATGATTGAATGTGAGGGTGGTGCCATTCGAACAGAACCTCTGGCAGTAGAAAGTTCGTAGGGTTCGACTTTATTAAGATGGGGCCTATGTGACAAAACGCCAGTAGCCCATGTCCTCATGCCTTCTTTGGGTTTGGGTAAACGTGGAAACAGCTTTCGGGAACCCTCAGTTCTCTTATTCGCTCAATCACCATGGAAGATAGTTCTCTGGGTTACTTTAACAACACGATCTTTTAATAGAACGATTAGATATATGTCGTGTCTTGGGGGAAAACCCGATAGGGCACCTTGCACCAAATACGCACTAATGTAAATTCTTGGGCCAGCAATGTCGGTTTAATCAACTACCATATGTAGACTGCCTCATGTCAATTTGACACTTCAAAGAGTGCGACAGATGAAGCGCAGCATGCTACTGGTTGATTGAAAGGTAACAATGAGGTTTATTTAATACTGCTAGACCTTGGTCTATAAAGCTAACTGGTTGTCTCGACTAGTGAGACGAATTGGCGAAACGGCAGTCTTGCCATATTGGGAGTGGGTTGACCGTTGGCCAATCTAGCTAAGCGTCTTCTTCTTGGCATTGCCTGGGAACGAATCTGAGCAATATAGCTTCCCAGATGATTTCGCTTGTTCTTGGCAGCAGATGGGCGAGGGCTATCTTTCTTCATACGGCCTGAACGCTGCATACTGTCATCTTTCATTTGACTATAAACACTACATATCCACGGAATGCCGGAAGGAGGGGAGCGCTTCGTGGGGACGCATTCCCACCATTTATGTTCTGTCTTCTTAAAACGGAAGAGGGGATCCACTGTGCTATCTCTTGCGTCTTTCAGCCGATGGGGTGGCCAGGTGGACTGAATGGTTACTGGTCGATAGGATGATGTTGGGGGTATAAATAGACTTCTCTATCTCACTGAGAGAATCTGAACTCATCTGAATCTACGTGTTAGGTGAGGCACGGCCGGTAAATTGCGGCGACAGCTCAGACGAGAGCAGCGGCCGGACGGGGTAGTATCTTCTTTCCTATTCTTGCTAGGAATGGGGAACGACACTTCTTTCCATACAAACCCATTACTATAATATTAGTTAAGAGCGGAAACCCACATAATTACTAACAAAACACAACAAGAGCTTTGTCGTGTGAAAGAGAGGGTTTGTCAGTGAGAGAGAAGCCGGGAAACGAATGTGCTCAATAATAATAAAGGCATGGTATGAGAGTGGAGAGTAAATCTGGTATGAGGAAAATGGGTAAGGTACCTAAGGTCAAACGACAAGACTTCGTCAAGCTGAAGACCTGGTCTAGGAAAGACGCCGCCAATCCAGGACCTCTTGTCAGGTCAGGCGAATTCACGCAGGTCTAGTAAAGAGTTATATATCAATTAATATTATATATTTTGTTTATGGCAACTGATGTGCTGAGACCATTAGGAGTCTCCATGTCGGCTGTACCAGAAGTTTAGGCTGGAGACTCTCACAAATGTTTGTTCTTTCCAGGGTCCTTCTTTTAGAAGTGAACAGAGCTGAAGGTCTCGACAGGGCTACTACCCGGAAAGTTATGTTTTAGCCGAGTCCTTGTCAAGTTTTGGGCCATACCAGGTCACGGGTATGATCTCTACAAGATAGAGCCAACGCTGGCCCGAAAGAATGACCATCAGCCTTTTTCAACACATCGCCAGTCATCTCGATACGCTAGGATCGAGTCAGTTTGTATTCTGGACTGGACCCCGCCTAAATATCAGACCCACCCATCCTTGTCTGAGACAGTGAAGGATACCTTCCCAATTCCCGCTCATGAACTATTTCCCATTGTAGGAACTTTTACTTAGCATCACGACCAGGGATCACAGGACATTTTCCCACGAACATTATTCTGGTTCCACAGACGCCTGTTGTTAGTCCAACGTACCGGGAAGGATAGAACGAAGGATTTATTATTCGGTGAGCTGTATGTGGACAGAACGGACATTGACTACAGCTTGGTCGAAGATGTAAAGCCATAAGGCTCTGTGCCTTAACTGAACTTTATCCTTGTTTTGTCTGTAGTGAACTATCTGTTTTAACTGCCTTGATGTTATCCTGTGCTGTCCTTTATGAAGTTATTAAACTTATGGTATAGTTTATTCTGTCGATCGCCATGTTATCTATGCGTCAGTCAGAAAGACATCTCAGGGAATAGGCCCCGAGGTCGAAAGAGAGAGTGACAGTGAGTCCGGGGGACGGAGGAGGGTTGGCAGGAAAAGACCTATCAAAGCCAGGGTTATAGAATATAATTGAAATATTGTGACAGGAGAAATTGGAACCCTCCACGTAGCTTTTTACACCACAGGAGTCTCCGAAAAATTTTAACTCGTGAACCGAAGGACGCTCCCCGGAATCGAACCCACAACCCTCGGAGCCCGAGTTAAACGGCTTGACCACTTCGCCACGAAGATTCCCACCTACGAGAGTATACGAGATTACGGAGAAAAGTCATAACCTCTAAGCCACGAAGCCGGCTGATTGAATATACTTCTCCTAATCTTTGAGAGCAACTATTGTTGTCATGCCTAGTTCCTATCCGAATTCACATTATTGTAGAAAGTGAATTGTAGAAATAAACATGATCCGCACATTTACGCACTACAGTGGATGCATTGAGCCACGTATAGAAACAGTTAATGGCAGAAAAAGCAGATGTAAAAGCTATATAATGGATAACGATGTTAGTGTATATTTCGACCTTGGACAATTGAAAACAAAACAAGGTTACATTTAAGAGAAGATGTCATCCATATAGATTACATTGTGGAATAACAGAAGAGAGCAGTGATGAAATCCTATACGGTAAATTGTATACGTATATAATTAAATAGAATATCCCGTTTTCCAGACGAACAAATTATTAAGACGATATAACTGGAAGCAGGCGTGCTATGCCAGTCTCCGTGGCAAAAGAGTTACGGACGCTGTTCGTAATTCCGCTTACCTGCGTTCGAAACACAGCTGCGACCCATTTGGCAGTAGTCTATGTCGCGCTGGGTTGTAATGTGTTGGATTTGAGCAGGACGTTCAGAAAACAATGGCAAACTACTGAACGTAAACTTGCCAAGTCTTCAACAAAAGCAGTGATTGTGTTGACTGCGATGTCCTGTAAATAGAATATGAAAACAAGTCGTGCTATGGGAACCTGATGTCGCGTCTTCAGACAAAATAGAGCTCTGATGTCCTGTTATATACTGTCTGCAAGTGTTCAGATATTCCGGTGTACCTAGGACATGTCTACACGTGCTCCGGTGTCCTGCTGTACCGAGGACATGTACAAGTGTTCAAATGGTCTGCCTAGTATCTCATTCATATAAATCGACCAAGTCTACCATTTCGCCGCTGACTGACGATCCCTCTCTTTCACACGACAAAGCTCTTGTCCTTTGCAAGCTGCTCCTAGTATTCACTGCCCGATCTTCTGTCCGAACTATGGAAATACGAGTATTAAAGCTCATTCAATTGACCCTAACAACACGAAATATACTTACCAACTTTCCCCCAAACGGCTGTAGCAAACACAAGATGAGAATTCAATGACACACATACAAAGAACTAGTTTGTATTATGTTATAATTCTATTAATTTATTCTTCGTATGTAGGTTATTGCAGTTTAAATACACAACATAATACATATATTATAAATGAATAACCAAACATGATATAATGAAAATTTGGAGATAAAGTATCGGATGTGTTTCTGATGATGGAATCAGCCGAACAGTGTTATTTGCATTCCTTTGTTGTTTCACCAGAGTTGAGATAAATATCCTATACTAGCAGATGGTAGTTCTAAGGCAGTGGTTCCCAACCGATGGGTAATTCCTCCCCTCGCCCCCCGCCCACCTCCACCAGCAGGAGGAGGGGTGGGTTAAAATTTGTTCAAGTTCGCATTAATACAAGAACCGATTTGTTGATATATCCCCCCCCCCCCCCATACTTTACTGTTCTGTCCATCTCGCTCTTCTGAAATTCGTTTTATAACGTAAGCAGACCTGCAAATCACGTTTTATGTAGACGTCTAGACTTGTTCTGGTATGTGTTATTAAATTTAGCTTCCATTTCTACGTATACGAGGGGGGATTTATAGGGAGGAAATACGAAATGGCGGGGGGATGACATTCTGAACATATGGTGAAGAGATGCATGGGGAAAAAACAGGTTGTGAACCACTATTCTAAGGTGTAAAGTATACAGCCTTGAAGATTAAATGTACAACATTCTAAAAATACTTAAATCTTCATGACATATTTTCACTCGGTTGGGTACAAAGATTGGAATTTGTTATTTATCAATAGATAAAACCAACAACACATTTAACACAAGAATGCAATGATTTATGTGACAATCGCCACACAGGTCCTAGAAGATGTACCAAAAAGGTGGGTAAATTATGGACCCTGTTGTTTATGAAAAATAACATGAACAGTTGCTCGTCACCATGGCAAGTATCTTCCCAGTGACTAGAACGTGGACATATTAAGTATAGGGTGATACGATTGTAGACTGTCACGCTCCACCTGCTTGGAAGATAATAATCATGCGTAACTGGCATGACAACAAGGCATGTGCACACAACACACAAAGGCGGGAGGGAGAAGGGTATACGTCAGTTGTGTAGGACATGAGTCATAGTAGAAGGGCATTTATCAATTGTATAGCACATGGGACATAGTAGGAGGGAATTTATCAATTGTATAGCACATGGGACATAGCAGGAGGAAATGTATCAATTGTATAGCACATGGGACATAGTAGGAGGGAATTTATCAATTGTATAGCACATGGGACATAGTAGAAGGACAGTTATCAATTGTATAGCACATGGAACATGGTAGGAGGGAATGTATCAATTGTATAGCACATGGAACATAGTAGGAGGGAATGTATCAATTGTATAGCACATGGAGCATAGCAGGAGGGAATGCATCAATTGTATAGCACATGGAACATAGTAGGAGGGAATGTATTAATTGCATAGCACATGGAACATAGCAGGAGGGAATGTATCAATTGTATAGCACATGGAACATATTAGGAGGGAATGCATCAATTGTATATCACATGGAACATAGCAGGAGAGAATGTATCAATTGTATAGCACATGGAACATAGCAGGAGGGAATGTATCAATTGTATAGCATATGGAACATAGGAGGAAATGTATCAATTGTATAGCACATGGAACATAGTAGGAGGAAATGTATCAATTGTATAGCACATGGGACATAGTAGGAGGGCATTTATCAATTGTATAGCACATGGAACATAGTAGTAGGGAATGCATCAATTGTATAGCACATGGAACATAGTAGGAGGAAATGTATCAATAGTATAGCACATGGAACATAGTAGGAGGAAATGTATCAATTGTATAGCACATGGAACATCATCATCATCAAGTGCCGTGCCGGCTGGCATAGGCTTACATGGCTCTCCATAGATCTCGGTCTTTGGTTTTCTGGATAAACTCTGCTGCTGATATTCCTCCATGCCACCGTCTCAATCCATCCAACATCACTTCTCTTGGTCTACCTCTGCCTCTCTTCCCCTCGATCTTTCCAGTTGTTACGATGTTCTCCAATGCCTCTCTTCTCATCACATAAACGAAGAAAGCTGTTTGTGAAATTCAAAACAATGTTTTCCCGTGATGATTTTGAATAACGAAGACACAAACAATAGATTGCACGATTTATTGCCTGGCATATTTCGCTGCATCTCGTCAGGTACATACTGTAGAAATCACACAACTTACGTGAATTAATTAGATAAATCCTTCAAACTGAAATATACACATGTTCGCACAGTAATGTCGATTGTCTACCACGGTAATTTTAAACTGACTAACATGTCTTTCTGCTTACACAAGGACGGCTTACGAAGGTTGATTAGAATAGCTTCAGCAAACTTTAACAATCGACTACTTTGTGTGTTGAGCAACACACGGAAGGCACTGTCTCTTTCAACCACGTGACCACTCTCGAACACGTGTCTCCCGACCCATGAAGCCAGACTTTTCCGGTGTGTCGGCCTGCCTAGGCTACCATCTTCTGTGTGTAGTATCTTGTCCAACCAATTCGGGATATGTTCCGAAACCCTGCAATGTAACTGTCGCTCAGTTCTGCCTATGTAGATGGCCTCGCATCTGCGTGTAAATTGGTAAATACAATTTGATTTGGCGTACAAAGCTACAGGTTCTTTTACTGCTGGGACTGGGATCGGTGTGTTTCTGTACCTGATGACTAGAGCTGCAGCACAGAATGTTCGCTCGACTGCTGTGGTGAGCCGTCCCGCAGACGTTGCATTACGTCATCTCCTCGGAAAGTTAGCTGGATGAATACTTTGAGTTTAGGGACTAGTTACTTCTGATTTCGGTTTGGGCTGTTGGCAGTGGCGTAGTGGCGGTGTACCGCAAAGAAACATGGACTGGCCAATATTTAAATTTTCAGAGCTTCGCACCTGTCCAGTACAAACGGGGCTTAGTAAGGACCCTGTTTGACCGTGCTAAGAAGATATGCACCCAGGACACACTGACAGAGGAATTTAAAACTCTGAAGAATGCCTTAAACCTGAATGGGTACTCCACAGGATTTATAAAGCGCCACTGCCCACAGCCCAAACCGAAATCAGAAGTAACTACAGTCCCTAAACTCAAAGTATTCATCCAGCTAACGTTCCGAGGAGATGACGTAATGCAACGTCTGCGGGACCGGCTCACCACAGCAGTCGAGCGAACATTCTGTGCTGCAGCTCTAGTCATCAGGTACAGAAACACACCGATCCCAGTCCCAGCAGTAAAAGAACCTGTAGCTTTGTACGCCAAATCAAATTGTATTTACCAATTTACATGCAGATGCGAGGCCATCTACATAGGCAGAACTGAGCGACAGTTACATTGCAGGGTTTCGGAACATATCCCGAATTGGTTGGACAAGATTCTACACACAGAAGATGGTAGCCTAGGCAGGCCGACACACCGGAAAAGTCTGGCTTCTTCGGTCGGGAGACATGTGCTCGAGAGTGGTCACGTGGTTGAAAGAGACAGTGCCTTCCGTGTGTTGTTCAACACACAAAGTAGTCGATTGTTAAAGTTTGCTGAAGCTATTCTAATCAACCTTCGTAAGCCGTCCTTGTGTAAGCAGAAAGACATGTTAGTCAGTTTAAAATTACCGTGGTAGACAATCGACATTACTGTGCGAACATGTGTATATTTCAGTTTGAAGGATTTATCTAATTAATTCACGTAAGTTGTGTGATTTCTGCAGTATGTACCTGACGAGATGCAGCGAAATATGCCAGGCAATAAATCGTGCAATCTATTGTTTGTGTCTTCGCTATTCAAAGCTGTTTGTCTCTGTCTTATTGTTGTATATAATGTTCTAGTTTCATTAGCCTGTTTAAGGCAGTCGTCGTTAGTTACTCTGGCAGTCCAAGGAATTCGCAACATTCGTCTCAGGAACCACATCTCTGTTGCTTCTAATTTCTTCTTAATTTGTTCATTTACATTCCAAGTTTCACTGCCATACAGCAAAACTGGTTCTACATAGCATTTCAGCACTCTCTTTCTTACACTCAGTGATAGTGACTTATTGCATAAGATACTCTTCATTTTCTGAAATGCGGCTTCTGCCTGCCCTATTCTGCTCCTAATCTCTGTTGTACATCTTCCATCTGATGTTATAAATGCCCCTAGGTATCTAAAATTATCAACTTGGTTAAGGATTTTCCCTTCTATTTCTATGTCACATTTTGGTGTCACCATTTTCTTTGATATTACCATTGTTACTGTTTTCTTGATATTCAAGGAGAGTCCTTTCCTTGCACTCTCTGTTACTACAACGTCTAATAATTGTTGTAGGTCTGTTGAATTATCCGCCACCAATACTGTGTCATCTGCATAGCGTATATTATTTATATTATAACCTCCAACTAGTATTCCTGGCATCTCTTTGATCTCTCTCATTATTACTTCACTATACAGGGAGAAAAGATCTGGTGACAAGACACACCCTTGTCGTACTCCTAGCTTTATCTGTTCGTAACTACCCTCTTTATTTCCCATTTTAATTGCTGGAACATAGTAGGAGGAAATGTATCAATTGTATAGCACATGGAACATAGAAGGAGGGAATGTATCAAAAATGTATCCACCGCCGAGGATCCTGAAATACTTTGGGTAGATTTTTAACTCGAAATTTAGCCCGGGTAGCGCCGTTAGGCTACTCTTTTTCGATTTCCAACTGCCAAGGGATTTTTTACGTGCGCAACAATACACACGGGCGTCCGATCTCACTACCCAGAGACCAGGGGGAATTTATTACTAGAAGTCCACGAGAAAAAAAATCCCGGCATCACCGGGGCTTGAACCCGGGACCTCCATCACTCGAGGCGGACACCATACCTCGAGAACACGCATGGAACATAGTAGGAGAGAATGTATCAATTGTATAGCACATGGGACATAGTAAGAGGGCATTTATCAATTGTATAGCACATGCAACATAGTAGGAGGGAATGTATCAATTGTATAGCACATGGGACATAGTAGGGGGGAATGTATCAATTGTATAGCACATGGGACATAGTAGGAGGGCATTTATCAATTGTATAGCACATGGGGCATAGTAGGAGGGAATGTATCAATTGTATAGCACATGGGACATAGTAGGAGGGAATCTTTCAGCTGATTGTTGATTTCTTGGCAAGATTACGCTCAGTATTTTGCCATTGCTTTCTGAGCGACCGGCTCAATACCCCGTAAGTTACCGAAGCGGACAGAACCGTTACCAATTCTCGCGCAACGTCACGTTACTTACGAGAGCATATGAGATTACGGAAAAAGTCGTGTAACTTCTAGACCAGAGGGACCAGCTATTGAAGTCTGCTATCTGTTAAATTAGAATATGGGTCAGCCGTCAGTATCCACGCGTGGGCTGGGTTGTTATAATGGTGGATGTATCCATGTGTGGGCTGCGTTGTTGTAGTGGTGGAGGTATCCATGTGTGGGCTGCGTTGTTGAAGTGGTGGCAGTATCCAAGTGTGGGCTGTGTTGTTGTAGTGGTGGAGGTATCCAAGTGTGGGCTGCGTTGTTGAAGTGGTGGCAGTATCCAAGTGTGGGCTGTGTTGTTGTAGTGGTGGAGGTATCCATGTGTGGGCTGCGTTGTTGAAGTGGAGGCAGTATCCAAGTGTGGGCTGTGTTGTTGCAGTGGTAGAGGTATCCATGTGAAAGCTGTGTTGTTGTAGTGGTGGATGTATCCATGTGTGATCTGTGTTGTTGTAGTGGTGGATGTATCCATGTGTGAGCTGTGTTGTTGTAGTGGTGGGTGTATCCATGTGTGGGCAGCGGTATTGAGGTAGTGGATGTTTCCATGTGTGGGCTGTGTTGTTGAAGTGGTGGATGTATCCATGTGTGGGTTGCGTTGTTGAAGTGGCATATGTATTCATGTGTAAGCTGTGTTGTTATAGTGGTGGATGTATCCATGTGTGGGCAGCGGTAGTGAGGTAGTGGATGTTTCCATGTGTGGGCTGTGTTGTTGAAGTGGTGGATGTATCCATGTGTGGGTTGCGTTGTTGAAGTGGTATATGTATCCATGTGTGGGCTGCGTTGTTGAAGTGGTGGGTATATCCAAGTGTGGGCTGCGTTGTTGAATTGGTGGATGCCTGTGGGTGAGATGAAAGCAGTCAATGATGTGAACAGTTGGCGCAGTCAGTAATTTGTCTTTATGTGAACAGTTGGCGCAGTATATGATGTGTCGTTATGTGAACAGTTGGCGCAGTCAGTGATGTGTCTTTATGTGAACAGTTGGCACAGTCAGTGATGTGTCTGTATGTGAACAGTTGGCGCAGTCAGTGATGTGTCTTTATGTGAACAGTTGGCGCAGTCAGTGCTGTGTCTTTATGTGAACAGTTGGCGCAGTGCTATGCTGAGGGTTCACACGGTGAACAATGGTAGGCGGCTTCCGGTGTCTGCTAGGGCCTGGTGAGACATAGACGGTCTGGTATATCGTCTGGTCTTGGAAGAAGAAAAAGAAGAAGAACGAGAAAACGAAGACGAAAGAGAAAAAGAAGACGAAAGAGAAAATGAAGACGAAACAGAAGAAAAGAGGAAGAACAAGGAGAAGAAGTCGAATTAGAAAAAAAAGTAGAATTACAAGAATTAGAAGAAGAATAAAAATGAAAAAAAAAACAAAGGAAGAAAGAAGATTGATGAAGAAGACGAGGAAGAATAAGAACAAGAAGAATAAGAAGAAATATAGGAAGGCGAGGAAGAAAGAAGAAGAAAATATGACCTGTGTACATGAACAATATAAAGTTATTCACTTACCACTTTTCCCACCAGGGTCTGAAATACGAGTTACGAGACTTAGTGTATAAGCATTTCAGAAAGAGTTGATGTGCTGAAAGGCAAAACTTATGATATTGTATAGATTTAGTCAGATAATGAGACACGATCAACACTCGCGTGCGGAATTCGCAAGATCCTATTTCAAGAATACTAAAAGACTAATATTGAACAGTAATTCTGGAAAAAAATAAAGAAATTACACTTAAAAGTTCTGAACAAAGATTACACATACACGAATAGTCAGTGACGAGAATCTACGACAAACAGAAAAATCAGTCTTGTTGAAATTGTCATCATGAGAGACCAGAAGAAATTGATCAGCATTTATATACTTGGATAGTATCACAAGTGGAACATCTTGGGTTTCATATATCTTCACTTGGTGATAATAGTTTATTAAACGAATAATGAAAAGGGGGGTTCTGCAATAGAAGGAGAAACCGGTGAATATTTCCAGACGTAATCAGATTTTCCCCCTCACTCACTCATCCCTTTACGAACAGGCTCTTGGCCCCTTCAGATCTATATGACCAGATCAAGATATGGTCTGCCCAACAAGATATCATTCTCTTTGAGAATGGACATTCTTGCGTTAAAAATACCAGGCCACTTTCCTCCTATAGGATTCCTAAGATAGATTCTATAAAGTGACATGAATTCACCCTGTTAACAGAACCTGCCCTCAAAGTAAAGTACACAGAAATCAGTACGGTAAAGACCAGCGCAACCACATGAAGCAAAGTATATACAGTTCAGGGTCTCGGCACCGCTACACGATGATGAGACAATGAATTCCACTAAACTCCCCCAGAAAGGAGTCCACGGATGTCTTTTACAAGAGAAGCTAGATTCCAAGTTAATTCCTAAGATAGTCTACCTCCTACAAGCTATAGGATCTGAAATAGCGCTGGAAAACTATTCGAAGAGGATACTTCAAGAGTTTTAGCCATTTTCTATCCGGCCAATCTAACGTTTGCCCTCACAAGGCAGAAATAACACGATACACTTCAGTTTCGCTTCCGTTCAATGGTAAATCATCCTCGGCAGGTTTGATCGCATACCCTTAAAGAATAGATTCTTACCGTTTTTTGTTTGTTTGTTTGTTTTGTTTGTTTCTTTGTTTGTTTGTTTGTTTTTGAAAGAAATCCAACTGTGTCGATCTGTAGATCTTTCCTTAATTTGTTTTTAGACAGCATAAACTGCAGGCCTTCTCGAGACAATCAACAATTGACGAAAAATGACAGTTGTTCCAACTCAGAAAGAGACTACTATGACGGCACGCATAAATATTTGCCGTCAGGGGATACAAAAGATAACCACTGGGAAATTTCCCATCAGGAGAAAATGCGCCAGGAGCGAGAATTTGTAGGCACTATGATAGGATGGTAAACTTAACCTCCATATTATTCAGTTATAATAACAATAATAAAATGTTAAAGATATATCAACAATTTATTATAATCTAGTAGGTTAATTTATTTGATGTAACGCTGTAGAGTGAGCGATGCATGATCATCATTGGCAGAAGTATACATGCAACGTTTCTACAGAAAGTAAGAATTACATCAATGCATGATGACTTCAGACATGCATTTCGTTTGTTTAAGATTACTGCTGTGCAGACTAGAACAAAGAAGGAGAAGTAGTAGAAGAAGAAGAAGAAAGAAGAAGAAGAAGAAGAAGAAGAAGAAGAAGAAGAAGAAGAAGAAGAAGAAGAAGAAGAAGAAGGAAGAAGAAGAAGAAGAAGAAGAAGAAGAAGAAGAAGAAGAAGAAGAAGGAAGAAGAAGAAGAAGAAGGAGAAGAAGAAGAAGGAGAAGGAGAAAGAAGAAGAAGAAGAAGAAGAAGAAGAAGAAGAAGAAGAAGAAAGAAGAAGAAGAAGAGAAGAAGAAGAAGAAGAAGAAGTAGAAGAAGAAGAAGAAGAAGAAGAAGAAGAAGAAGAAGAAGAGAAAGAAGAAGAAAGAAGAAGAAGAAGAAGAAAAGAAGAAGAAGAAGAAGAAGAAGAAGAAGAAGAAGAAGAAGAAAAAGAAGAAGAAGAAGAAGAAGAAGAAGAAGAAGAAGAAGAAGAAGAAGAAGAAGAAGAAGAAGAAGAAGAAGAAGAAGAAGAAGAAGAAGAAGAAGAAGGCTTATTTTATTTAAATATTTAATTTCTGCTAAATAATTTAGCAATTTCTATGTTTTCTCATGGTAATCAGTTACAAGAAGGAGAGATACATGTTTAAAAGTCTCGTCAAGATGCATATTGCAGAGCTATATATCATCTGAAGGTAATAGATGGATCATATATCATATGTTGGCTAAAACATCTCACTTAGTCATTGATTCTGTTCGAATGTAAAGCAATGTTAACTCCACGGTGACAAATATCTGATCGAAATCCCTTCTGATGTAGAATGCTATGTAGAATCCTCCAGGCAGTTTATCAGAAACAGTGAGTTAACTATGGCAGGCAGTAAATCGTGCAGCTATTGTATGTGGATTGTGTGTTTGAATTTATCAAGGGAATACATTGGTTTTTAAATGCATTCGTTTCCTAAAGTTGAATGACTGGTTTACATCCTTTCTCTTGAACATTAGTTTCAAGAAGATAGCCAACAAATAAAGTCCCCGCTATTACATATTGATGTTTGTTTATAATAGGAATGAGTTTCACACATTCTCAGCCACAGGATAATGGTCGGGCGTAATCGCCTTTCCTCGTAGACAATTCAGAAAACAGTATGTATATTGTCTATCTATTTATATCTATTTGCTACAAATTGCAGACAGATGATCATGTTTGCAAGTTGAAAAACGATCTTTCTTAACCTTTTTGTGAACTACTGTTTTCTGGTTATTTTGGTCAATCGTCGACACGGAAGATTGTAGTCTAATTATTTATCTCTGAGTCAGGTAATATTAAGAAAGTAAAGCAATGTACTCACCGAGGCAGCCTTAAGAAAATGAAATCATAGATAACGTCAGAATTCAATGGAAATCAGAAGACAAATGTTGACATGTTCTGATGATTATTGTTAGTTTCCATATACGTTATATTTAATATGCAAAGTAGTATTTGTTATTTCGTATGTTACAATTATCTCTGTGTGGTTTTAATGATGAAGAACAAGAGGACATATGCAATATGTCTTTAAAAGTGCAACTAGTGAACTGATGAATGTAGACCTCTGATACAATTCTCTCTTATACATGCTGCAGTAATAGCTTTAATGTATATCAGCGGAAACGAGAAGACGGAGTAAGCCTATAAAGAAATAGAAGAAGACGAGGAATTAGGAAGAA
This sequence comes from Cepaea hortensis, assembly GCA_963921405.1. Taxonomy (NCBI): domain Eukaryota; kingdom Metazoa; phylum Mollusca; class Gastropoda; order Stylommatophora; family Helicidae; genus Cepaea; species Cepaea hortensis. The sequence goes on from OY992897.1 coordinate 7,654,151, forward strand.
GAAGGAAAATGAAAAAGAAGGCGAGAAAGACGAGACAATGGGAAGAAGAAGACGAAGAAGAGGAAGTAAAAGACTAAATAGAGCAAGAAGAAGAAAAAGAGGGAGAAGAAGAAGAAGAAGAAGAAGAAGAAGAAGAAGAAGAAGAAGAAGAAGAAGAAGAAGAAGAAGAAGAAGAAGAAGAAGAAGAAGAAGAAGAAGAAGAAAAAGAAGAAGAAGAAGAAGAAGAAGAAGAAGAAGAAGAAGAAGAAGAAGAAGAAGAAGAAGAAGAAGAAGAAGAAGAAGAAGAAGAAGAAGAAGAAGAAGAAGAAAAAGAAGAAGAAAAAAAGAAGAAGAAGAAGAAGAAGAAGAAGAACTTAAAACAAGCTAAGCTATATGCATGATGCAATATAATCAATGGGCACAGCTCTATCACATCATTACCAATCTGACTTTAAAGTGATATGTAATCTAAATATCATGCGACAGTAATTAATTGTAAGGCTGGATATGTCTCAATATTTGTGTTAAATACATTAATATCTATTTGTTGCACAGTACAGACAAATATGATCATTTTTATATGTTAAATAACGATATGTCTTCTACTTTCTGTGAAGTACTAATTTCTGATCATTATGGTCAATCTTTGACTCAGAAGATTGTTTTATAATGATTATCTCTGAGCCAGGTGATAGTAAGAAAGTAAAGTAATGTACTCACTGGTTCTTTCTTTTCAAACTGAAACAGAAGATGTCGTCAGGGTTCAGTGGAAAATAGAAGACAAATTTGAAGAAGAAGAAGAAGAAGAAGAAGAAGAAGAGAGGAGAAGAAGAAGAAGAAGAAGAAGAAGAAGAAGAAGAAGAAGAAGAAGAAGAAGAAGAAGAAGAAGAAGAAGAAGAAGAAGAAGAAGAAGAAGAACGAACGAACGAACTAACGAACGAACGAACGAATGTACGAACGAACGAATGTACGAACGAACGAATGTACGAACGAACGAAAAAACTTCATTTTCAAACTATCACAAATTGGGGACGCTAGCTCGTGTTACATTCGGCCCTTTGATTCACTCATCTTTCGTTCTTCAATGCTGCATGTTATATTCACATAGGAAACACAACATTGCCAAATGAATGTTGTAAACATAAGCAATGCATATTACCATATTTTGAGATAGGCAGGCAAGCATACATACGTGCACACGCACATTTATAAACACGTACATACCCACTTACATTATTTACACAAATTATCACGGTTATGCACCCACTCAATAACACAGATTCACACTCCTTCGCATACACATATGCTCTCTCATAATCACAAACTCACTTACAAAAGTTGACTTATACATACATACACTAACTCTCTCTGTCTGGCTCTCTCTCTCTGTCTCTCTCTCTATTTCTCTCGCTCTTTCTGTCCTCTCTCTCTCTCTCTCTCTCTCTCTCTCTTGCTGTCTCACTCCCTCTATCTCGGTCTGTCTCTCTCTCCCTGTCTCTCTCTGTCTCTCTTTCTGTTTTTCTCCATGTCTCTTTCTGTTTCACTGTGTCTCTGCCACCCCCCTCTCTCTCTCTGTCTATGTCTCTCTCTCTCTCTGTTTCTCTCCCCGTCTCTCTGTCACTATATGTTTCTCCCTGTCTCTCTCTCTGTCTCTCTATGTTTTTTTTCTGTCTATGTCTATTTCTCTATATGTCTCTCTCTCTCTCTGTCTCTCCCTGTCTCTCTCCATGTATGTCTCTGTTTCTCTCCATGTCTCTACGTCTCTCTATGTTTCTATCCGTGTTTCGCTATGATTCTCGCTGTCTCTCTTTTTTCTCTTTGTCTCTCCCTGTCTCTCTCCCTGACTCTCTCTCTCTGTTTCTCTCCATGACTCTCTATCTCTCTCTGTCTCTCTTTCTCTCTCTGTGTCTATTTCTGCCTCTCTGTCTCTACCCGTCTCTCTCCCTGTCTCTCTCCCTGTCTCTCTCCCTGTCTCTCTCCCTGTCTCTCTCCCTGTCTCTCACTGCTTCTCTCCAAGTCTATCTTTGTCTTTCCTTGTCTGTGTCTCTCCATGTATTTCTGTCTCTCTCCCTGTCTCTCTCAGCCTTTCTCTGTCTCTTTCCATGTCTCTCTCTGTCTCTCCCCCTGTCTCTTTCTCTCTATCTATCTATCTATCTATCTATCTATCTATCTATCTATCTATCTATCTATCTATCTATCTATCTATCTATCTATCTATCTATCTATCTATCTATCTATCTGTCTTCTGTCTGTCTATCTATCTATCTATCTATCTATCTATCTATCTATCTATCTATCTATCTATCTATCTATCTATCTATCTATCTATCTATCTATCTATCTATCTATCTATCTATCTATCTATCTATCTATCTATCTATCTATCTATCTATCTATCTCTGTCACGCCCATATATCCTTAAACGAGAACATCAAATGAGCTGGTCTGTATGCATGACGCTATGTTATCAATGGGTACAGTTCTATCATATCATTACCGATGTGACTTTAGTGTGATATTTAATCTAAATGTTATACGACAGTAATTGTATGGCTGTATATGTGTCCCATATTGGAGTTACATACATTAATATGTATTAGGGGTGTTCATTTGAAACCCTTTCCAATGGTTTTAATACAAAAGCATGACAGAAACATTAACAGGTGTGGTAGAATTAAACAAAGCATTCATTTTGAATGAATTATGCACCATTGGTTGGTCAGAAGAATGCGCCGTAGGCATTCAGGCAAGCATCCCATTGCTTAGGTAGGCGGCGAATGCCGTCCGCAAAAAAAGGAATGTGGTTGCTCACTGAACCAAGTTTTTACCGCGTTCATCACGTGTGCATCTGTGTGAAATCTTTGCCCATTGAGAGGTTTTTTTAGAGGTCCGAACAAATGAAAATCACATGGTGACAAATCAGGACTATAGGCTGGATGTTGCAGAATTTCCCACTTCTTCCTTGCTAATGCTTCCTGCACAATCTTTGCGACATGCGGACGAGTATTATCGTGCATAAAATCACACCGCAAGAAATCATGCCATGTCGTTTATTCTTGATGTCACTGTTGTCTTCGACACACATTTGTTACCGTACGCTGCCTGCATTCTTCGATGAATGCCCACTGGTCGACATCCTTCAAATGAAAGAAACCGAATCATCGCTCGTTGAGCTTCTTTGGACGGATTTTGGATAAATCCGGCCATTTTCTCAGCGGTCAGAAACAGAACCTATGCATCATGGGACGATAAGCACGTGCTCTTTTTTCATTGGTCAGTATTTATCACGTGACTATGACATAATCATACTCAATGTATGCAATTACGCGCGGTGCGGCACGAACAGATTTCAAATGAACGCCCCTTATATTTGTTGCACAGTGCAAAAGATCATTTTTGGAAGTTGAAAAACGATTTGTCTTCTACTTTTTGAGAACTACCATTTTCTGGTCATTCTATTCAATTTTCGACCCCGAAGATTGTATTCCAAATATTATCTCTGAGCCAGGTGACATTAAGAAAGTGACGAAATTTACTCACCGGATCTTGCTTATGAAAATGAAACAAAAGATAACGTCAGAATTCAGTGGAAAACAGAAAACAACTGTGCACATATTTGTGTTCATTGTTAGTTTTTATATATGTTGTATTTAAAATGCAAAGTAGTTTTTGTTATTTCGTATGTTACAATTATCTCCTTATGATTTTATTGATGTAAAGCCGACATTAACCTGCTGCCTAAAAACAAAAGAACGAAAGCTCATAATAGAAACAAATCTGTATATACAGATTATGTGAAAACCCTTTATAATGATAAAAGAGAAGAACAGAATGAATAACAATGAACTGACCATCAATTTTGAAGATGGAATTTCAGAATGCTCTTAACCATATGAAAACTGGCAAGACCACGGGTCCAGACACCATAGCAACAGAAATTATCAATGCCTTTGAAAAATATGGAATAAGCCAAGCCACCAGACTGCTGAACACAATATATGACACTGGAGATATACCTCCTGAGTTAAATAATTATATATTTGTTCAATGTAATTTGTCTTTAGAGAGTAACTCTTACAATAAGAAGAGGGGGAGGAAGAAGAAGAAGAAGAATATAAAAAGAGGAAGATGAGAAAGCAGAAACGTTATCATCAACATACGACTAGTAAAATGATTCATGTAGTGTGCAGAACGTTGCCATTAATCCCAACCACCGGTTGATGTTCTAATCACGTTGAACATTTTGTAGTCTGCTATCTGAACGGGAACTCAATGTTCAAGCCCAGCTGATCGGTGGAGGTAACGAAATCACCCCATCTCGCCATGAACTCACGGAAAGTTCAAGCGCATGCACATTAAACCCGAGACCACACAGATTGCCGCAAACGAGTGTGACTGGAAATAACAACCAATGACAGGTGCGGGTTTAGACACAGAAGTCAGATACAATATGTTGCACGATTTGTTGCCTGGCATATTTCGCTGGATCTCGTCAGATGCAAAAGAGTACGCTATAAATATAAAATTACCGTGTGGATAACAGATGCTCCATATTCGAACAATACCTGTGGCAATGTGTGTTCAATGTTTCTGCTAAAATAGTGCCACGGAGCTGAATCTTACTGGCTCGCTTTCTCAGCCTCGATGACAGATTCAGCAGGATCATTCATCTGACAGACTTGGTAGAATCATTCATACAAGATCAACAATGAACAGCATGTCGTCCTTGACACATCGCAATGTTTATTGTGGACGATTATCATAGCACTGACGATCACAAGTTCCCGTAGAACGTGGGATAACATGTGATGAATATATTTACACTTGCTGACTACTGTTCAGTACTTTAACAGAAGACAATCGTTCATCTGCCTAATACTGGCTATCACAATGTCTGACTAGCTTACGATCACAACTTACGCTTGGCTGCCCTTGACGCCTGGTGGAGAGCATTGCTGGGTCGTCTTCAAATCAGCGCACTGCACTAAGCGTTGACTGGCTACACTTGGCCGCACAACTGGACGAACACTTTCACTGTTGTTAAAGAATCATTGCACTAACCGTGCATATCTTCGTTCATAACTTTAACACAAGCTGAAGTCTGTCTTTCACAAGGGCCCTGGCCTGACTGACCATGGCTGTCCCGGATTCACGAGAACTACCCTACTCGGGTCACATGATACACAACTTCTTTGAATAACCTCCCTTCGTCATTCATCATCATCATGTGTTCCGCACGGACTATCCTTGATTTATTCGTGCGTGTTAACTCATTATAATCGCGTGAATTGCTCTCGTTACGGCAATTCTTCTTCTGCGTTAAACCTACTCTTAATCTATCTGTTTACTGCTGTTTGCCTCATATCGGCACATGGCAAATCGTATCCATGTATTAGCCTCCAATGACATGTAACTCTTCAGTGTGCAACTGACGAGATGAAACGATATATGCCAGGCAATAAATCCTGCACTATATTGTTTGTGACTTCTGTGTTTGCATTCACTAAGGTGTGGGTGTTGTAGCAGAATCGCCCATCTCTATTGTAATATTAAATGTAGTCAATGTATTAAACCACCTTACCTGGACAATTTCATGCGCTCGGCCAGACAAGGGTCTGATGCCACAACTCGTCGCTCGCTACGACAGGAAAACACTGGCCACATATTCATCGCGCCTCAAGGTCTTCAAACTTGTCATGGTCGGATCACTTAGCACGGCTTCGGTATTTTTAGTCAGCGGTAAACCGCCAGGACATGTAGGTCACATACAGCCAGTATCTACTTTCATTGGATAGTTGTAATCTGTATAAACTCTAAGACCTCTGGGAAGTCTCACCACAATCAACATGTGCCGTGCCAACTGTCTGTTTGTTCTGGGTCATCTTTACTAATGATATTCTTCTATGCCACTGCCTTATCCATCCATCATTATTTCTTTCAGTCTACATCGTCTCCTGTTTATCTCTCTAGTCATCACGATATTCTGCAATATCTCTCTTCGCAATATATAACTAATGCTGTGATGTCGGTTCTTGACTTAACGCAGATTGTGACCTTGATTTGGCATTCGTGACTTTATTTAAAGCAATCACGATGGACTGATAATACTTGGAAGTCAATCAATCTATGTGCAGGACACACCAAATTCCAAACCCCACCTGAATTGTGGAAGTTCTTGTAAGAACTAAGGCTAGGGCAACAACGACCGACATAAAATTTATGCAAGCATAGCCCTCGAGTCCGGAATGCCATTCTACTTATGGGAGTAGAATTCCAGAAAAGACACCTCAACTGTCAATGTTGGAAGATGTTGGCTAAGTGGCTTAGCATATCTACACACTACAATGGATGCTGTGTACAACGTATATAAAATGCTAATCTGATTTAACAATGAACGATGTTAGAATATGTTTCGGCCTGGGAAAATATTTTTTAAAAAAATATGTGAGACATTAGAAGCTGCCATCCACATAGGTTCCATTGTCTGGGCAAAGAAAAAGAAGACAGAAGTGATGCAATCCTGTACGGTAATTTTCATGGTTGTCAGATTAAATACAAACCCTTATTTTGTAGTTGAACAAACTGTACAGACGACACCTTTGGACATAGACATGATACATGCTCTAGATTTGGTCTTGTTAAACAAGAAAATGTTTGAGTGTCTTCCTAAACGCAGGATATGTCTATGTGTACTCAGATATCCTACTATACCCAAGACAATCCTACATGTGTGCTCCGATGTCCTGTTATACCCAGGACATATCTACGCGTATTCCGATGTCCTGTTGTTCCAAGGAAATGTCTACATGTGCTCCTATATCGTGTTGCAACCAGGACATCTCTGTATGTGCTCGAATTTCCTGTTGTGTCCAAGAATTATACACTAACTCAGGGATCTGTCTAATACATCCAGCATCTAAATCGACTAAGTCTACCGTTATGTCAGTGACCAACGATCGTCTTGATGTCCTTTGTAAGCTGCTCCCTTGTTTTGGCTACCAGATTTCCTGACCGAACTATCAAAATACAGGTATTCATGCTAATTTAATTAACACTAAAAGCATTAGGCAGCTTACTTACCCACATTTCCCGAGGCTCCTGTAACAACACGTAAGGTGGAAATTGTATGACAAGTAATACAAGAACATGCTAAATTATGTGTATAGTCCTATTAATTCTTTCTTTGTCTATAGATTATTGACGTTTTTTTTTTTAAAGAAGCAACTGATTTCTAAATTAATAAGGTTATATACAATAATATACAAAAAATAAAAAATAAATTTTATATATATATATATATATATATATATATATATATATATATATATATATATATATATATATATATATATCATTGGAACCTTGCCGTCTTGACAGACGATAGTTTGTGCTTCAAAAAGGCATAATAACTTTTACCCATGGCGGTAGCGAATGTGAGTGGTAAGGCCAATTCGCGCTGTAAATGTTCGTTCACAGTGGATGCATGTGAACACGTGGTCATTTCCACCATCATGCACCATCTTACGTCTCACACGCTCGGTGTGTGACTTATCTGCAATAATTTTCTCCTTTGTCTTTATTCCATTTCCGATGTTTGCCGCCCATGCAACACGTTCAGCGGCGACTTGCTCCCAATGTGCATTATCAATGCCTGTATCAATCATGTCGCGCTTACACACATCTTTGTATCGTAGCAGAGGCCGACCCTGAGATCTCTTACCCATCTGTGATTCACCAAAATAAGATGTCCTTTGGTATTCTACCATCATCCATCCTCCTAAGATGTCCTATCCATCTAAGTCTACGAAGACTGAGCATGGAATAAACCGTCACACAACCTGATCTTTCCAATACTTCAGTATTTGTGATTGTGTCTTGCCACTTAATACCAAGAATTCTTCGCAGACACCGCATATGAAAGCTGTTTAAACGTTTCTCTTGGTGTGAGTAAGTTGACCAGGTTTCACTGCCATAAAGAAGAGTACTAAGGACACAGGCTTGATAGACAATGGCTTTTGTTTTGGCAGTAAGCTTCCTGTTCTTCCTGACTCTTTTTGTTAACCTGTTCATTGTTGATGCTGCCTTACCAATCCGGATGTTGATTTCCTGATCTAGGGATAATTTGCTATTTACCACTGATCCTAGATATGTAAAATGGTCTACCATCTCTAGTTCAGGGTCGTCAATAAAGATTGATGGTACCCCATGTGCACCTTGTGACATAATCTGTGTCTTCTTTTTGCTAATTGTTAAACCAAATCAGAACAAGCATTCGAGAATGCAGATAGTAGACATTGTAATTCTTCCTCAGAGTGGGTCGTAACTGCAGCATCATCTGCAAAAAGCAACTCACTGATCAGTACCCTCCTAATTTTGGTCTTGGCCTTCAATCTTTGAACATTGTAGAGGCCACCATCTGATCGTGAGTGAGTGTATATACCACCATCCTGATCACGAAAGGCATATTTCAGTAGAAGTGAAAAGTATATTCCAAATAGGGTGAGAGCTAGTACACAACCTTGCTTAACTCAACTCTTGATTTCAAACTCTTCAGAAGTTGCACCATCAAACTTGATTATACCCTTCATGCTGTGTGGAACGATTCCACAATGGACAGAAGAGTTGGTGGGCAGCCAATCTTCTTTAGTGCCTTGAACAGACCCTCAAGACTGACCAAATCAAATGCCTTTGTGAGGTCGATGAAGGCAATAAACAGTGGTTGATTCTGTTCACGGCATTTTTGTTGCATTTGTCGCAATGAGATTATCATATTAATGGTAGACCGGTTCTGTCGAAAGCCACACTGTGATTCGGGGTAGACTTGATCTCCTAGGACTTGAAGTCTGCGCAGAACAATTCTGGCAAATACTTTTCCAACAATACACAGAAGTGAGATACCCCTATAGTTGTTGCAGTCGCTCCGATCGCCCTCGTTCTTGTACAGTGTTATGATGCTTGAATCTTTGAAATCCTGTGGGACTTGTCCTTCTTGCCAGCATAGCTCTATTAGCTGGTGGATCTGTAGAGCGAGTGTGTCTTGCCCACTCCTGATACCTCTATTGGAATCCCATCATTACCTGGAGCCTTGCCAGATGCAAGTTCATTTATAGCACACTTAACTTCTGTTATGGTGGGAAGTGTGTCCGGGTGGTCAAGAATTGGTAGATCCTCTATCGCTTTGAGGGCATCATTCGCTGGTTTTGTCTCACTTGAACACACACACACACGCACACACACACACACACACACATATATATATATATATATACAAATTGCTCCGAGTATAAAATTGAACAGGAGATTTATGATCGTTAGAAACAGGCGTAGTGGATGGGGTTTTATTGCAAAGGCTAATGGAGGAGTCTTGAAAAAGGAAAGTCTGGCATATGAGACTACGACCTCCAGCATGAGAATGGAGGTGGGAGCAGTAACAGCGACATTCCGTTGGTTAGAACAGACTACTGAACACACATTGTATTCATTACGAATTCAAAGAGTATGCTTAGTAAGGTGTAGAAAGGAATTTTTCGTGTGGAATGGCTATTGTCGCTTCAGATGACACAGATTGTGAGAATTGTGTGGATATTTTGCCCTGGTAATGGGGGAGGGGGCGGGGTTGCGGGGGAATGAACAGACTGATGGGCTGGCAGGGAATGCACCATTTGTTGGTAGATTGCCTATGGACAAGGGGGAGGTGGTCGTGCACCTGTGGGACCAGGTGGAGAAGGCGGGAGAACAGATTGAGAACCCGTATGTGGAAAGAATGAGATTGCGGGGGATCGGCATGGGGTTCGGCAGGGGTTTTGGAAGAATCTCAACACTGAGAGGGAAGACCAGGAGAACTTTAAATCAGATAGCGGTTGGAACGATTAGTAGTATGACTCTTCGCTGGCTGTTGAATGAAGGAACGGAGCACATATGGGAATATCCTGAGTGCAGTTATGTCGGTTCTTAACTCAACTCATATTCATCCTCCATAAACTCTTGAAAGTGGCAGTAAGTAGGCCCGGATTCCCAATTGTCTTTCTCCTGCTATTCTTCCAAACCTTGTATGCCAGACATGTTGGATACCAATGAATGCACTTGCCATAAAACCTCACGCTGTGTATGCCAACCCGCCAGTCAAAACGGCCCGGTAAGCGAGCAGCGCACACATCTTGCATGGTGATTTGCTGACTTCTCACGTCAGCAGTCGGTGACGATGAGAGAAAGCCAGATTCTTACTCCAGCAGTCGGTGACGATGAGAGAAAGCCAGATTCTTGCTCCAGCAGCTCTCAACAAATAGTCCCTACCACAACACTACTCGCCAAGTCGCCATGATACCAACTGACCTTGTCGGAATTGTCGAAGGCCATTTGCACACTCTTGTCCGTCTCTGCTTGGCGTTATTTCCTGAACCTCTGAGCTTCTGCATTCCTGACCGACGCACTGAACCAGCACTAGGTGCTGCCTTGTCCGTAACCTTCCCTTTTGAATTAAACTTACTTCTCACCATCTGCAGTTTCAAAGTTTCCTGCGCAGATAATTTAAATATTCTAGGTCACTGCATTATGATCTGGCGAATTCGCTTCCAATGCATGCATTTAGAGAACTTGATGTACATGATCTGATAGTCATGTGTTGAACTGTATCGCTCCCATCAGCCAGTGTGTCACAATTGGATACTTCCATGCTGATTGGCGATTCTTCTCCTACTTTTTTTATTTGCACTCGCTCGCTTTGAACTCAAACGTAGTCCATACACACTATTTATAGTGGTGATGGACTGAATTTTGCGTGTGGATTAGCTTTCCCTATTAACAGTGTCCCTCGCCATGAGGCAAACCCACTCCGATTTCAGAGGTACTTGTAATTAACGTCCCCAAGACAATGACGACAAGTCAACATTTTAGACCATCTGTCCGGTGTAGGGGTTGAACCGCTTACCTCGGCATCAGCACAACGGATCTTTATGAACACGCGTTCTTACCCATTTGGCCATGCGGACCTGCCTCTTACTCTTTATGAACTACTCTTTTCTATTCACACCAAACCTCAAAATGAAGTATTGTTTTCCAAGCATTATTGCTGAGTCATGTGATTATGTTTGTTTATGCATCAAGAATCCTGATGACCATTCATTTTATCCAGTAGAGTTGAAAGTATGGAGCCGTCAGTTCTAAGATGGCTGGCAAGGCATATTTTGGCTCGAAATGTTCTTTGGCAATGTGGACAAAGAATGCTTGACGTTCCAGGAGGAGGATCTCGTGCAGTGGTTTTTCTGTCAAGCCTTTTTAAACAGATCTTGCAGTCCCGTGTGCTTCACAAGTGACTACACCCTTGCGTAATAATATACACCACGAATTTCGCTATTTGGTAGCAGTCTCACATGTGGCGTATGAATTCCAAAAGATTTTAGTGAGATCTTTAGAGGGTCTTTACATAGTTTCCTCTCACAGCCGTGGGATCGTTTACCACAACGCAGCTCGCCGTATATAATTCGTTTAGGAAGGCTGTGATCTGGCATGCGTGTCACGTGACCAGCCCAGCGAATCTGATTCTTCATTAATAGAGTGTGGATACTGGGTATGGACGTTCTTTCTAGGACTTCAGTGTCAGGGATCTCGTCTTGCCATTTAATTTTCAATAGCTTCCTTTTGCAGACTGTGTGGAAGTGGTTTAATTTTCTAGCGTGTCACTGGTAAACAGTCCATGTTTCGCAAGCATATACCTGTGTGGATAATACGACTGCTGTGTAGACTTTTAGCTTTGTATACAAGCGTATTCCATTTGTGTCCCATACATTCTTGTACAGTCTGCCAGAGGCCGCGCTGGCCTTGGAGATTCTTGCATTCACTTCGTCATCAGTTGTGACAGCTTGTGACACAGTGCTGCCAAGATAGGTGAATTTGTCCACAACACTTAGTCTATGATCATTCACTTTGATATTCGGCACAGTGTGATTATTTCCTGGAGCTGGCTGGTACATAACTACAGTCTTCTCCAAGTTGATATTGAGCCCAAAGTTGGCAAAGGCATATGAGAAAGCTGAAACAATGTGTTGCATGTCCGCCTCTGAGTTGGGATATAGAGCGCAATCATCAGCAAACAGGAGCTCTCTGACGGTGTCGCTGTTAATTTTGGTTTTAGCTTTCAGCCTTCTGAGATTGAATAACTTTCCATCCATACGGTAGTTGATGTCTATTCCAATGTCGTCGTTCTCGAAGGCATTCATCAACATGGCTGAAAACATGAGGCTGAACAGTGTTGGTGCCAGGACACATCCTTGCTTCACTCCATTTGTGACAGGAAAGGGCTCAGACAATTCACCATTTTCCTGTACTCTTGCCTGCATGCCGTCATGAAATAGCCGCACTATTTGGGCAAACTTTCCTGGACAACCATATTTCGCCATAATCTTCCACATTCTTTTTTTCTGCTGACTATATCAAAAGCATTGGTAAGATCAATGAAAGTGGAGAACATTTCGGAGTTCTGTTCCTGACATTTCTCTTGCACTGCCTTGCAGCGAAAATCATGTCAACAGTTTCTCGTTCTTTTCTGAAACCACATTGACTCCCAGGAAGAAGACGTTTGTCGAGATGGGCTGTGAGACGACTGAGAAGAATTCTGGCGAGTATCTTCCCTGCAATTGAGAGCAAGGAGATGCCTCGGTGGATGACACAGTATTGGCGGTTCCCTTTACGTTTGTAAAGGTGGACTATAGACGCGTCCTTGAAATTTTGTGGCAAGGTTTTGTTTACCCATATGTTTGTAAAGACTTGGTGAAGCTGCTCTATTAGAACCAGTCCATCTGCTTTGTATATCTCTGCTGGGATGGATTCAGGACCAGGCCCTTGACCGCTGGAAAGTTACTGGATAACTTGTTTATTTCCACTTTGGTTGGCAAGTCAGCTTGAGTATCATTAGTGGGAACTCGAGGAAGGAAATTGATGGTTTCACCATTGACGGAGGAGATTGCATTAAAGATGTTGCTAAAATGCTCTGCCCAGCGTTAAAGGATATTTTTCTGATCGGTGACCAATGTTCCCTCATCTGCACTGAGGAGGGGAACTAAGCCTGGTGATGTAGGACCATAAACTGCTTTGATTATAATAATGTACACTAACCATCTCTGTGACGAAGGGATCACGGACACAATTCCAATTCCATCATAACGTGTTCAAAACACAGCTACGGGCGATTTGAAGCAGACCACCTTGCGTATGATTTTCATATAAAGGTATCAGTGCCAGTGGTTCAGAAAGTAATGGCAAACTACTGATCGTTAACATACCACGAAATTACAAACAGTCAAAACTGCTGAGGTTGAGTGTGATGTGCTGTAAAGGATATGCAACTAACTTAACTAACACCAATGTACTCACAAGTTTTGAGTTACCAACCTGTAGAAAATAATCATTGGAATTAAATGTTAGTTTTTATGTATGTTATAATTGCATGTTAAAGCAATGATTGTTACTTCTTGTGTTTAATTGGCTTCGAAACATCGAAACTAAATAATCACAATCCTAAATCAAATCAAGGAAGCTAATCACAAAATGGAGACGTGAAAACATCATCTTTTAATAAACCGGAAATGATAACAAGAGTACAACCTACGCAAAGTGAAAATGTTAGCAGAGTTCCGCAACAAGCAGAAACGTTTACAAAATACTCACAAATCACTTCATGAATCAAAGGTTTAACAGTCATGAGAGAACAAGACTAAAGAAAAACAATTATGAAGAAACTGCAAGAAAGAAAGATTATGACACATCCAATATTCAGCATATCAACAGACCATTAAGACTGGAAACGTATTCGCAGATTGTAGACAACAGCGTCTGCTTGAGATGAAAGAAAGCCGTCCTGGTGTATGGAAGAAAGAAGCTCCGATCCGAAAGATTGTACTCAACATATTGTCAAAAGCGTATGTAGAAATAAACATGCGCACTCTGCGGGCTACAATGGATGATATGCGCCATGTATAGAGACTGTTGATGGCCACACAAGAAGATGTAGAGACTGTTTCATTGAGCAACGAATGAAAAAGCACGTTTCGACTTAGGACATTTGAAAAAAAAAATGTTACATGTAATAGAGGATGTCATCCACATAGATTACATAATGTTAGCAAAGAAGACAACGGTGATGAAATCATGTACAATAAAGTGTATGCTTATATAATTAAAAAGACAATGCTGTTTTGCAAATGAAGTAGTTGTCAAGACGACATCACTGGAAGGAAACTACAAATCACATCTTCAGACACAATGCAGCACAGATGTCCTGTTGTACTCATTACATGCCTACACGTGCTAAGATATCCCGCTGTAACCAGGGCATTTGTAAAAGTGTTCCGATATACTGTTATACCCAGAAAATGCCTACACGTGACCCGATAACTTGTTTAACGAGGATATGACTACATGTGCTCCGATAACTTGTTGTGTGTATGATATGTCTACACGTGCTTCGATAACTTGTTGTACCTAGGACATGTCTACAAGTGCTCCGATAACTTGTTGTATAGAAGATATGACTACAAGTGCTCCGATAACTTGTTGTATAGAAGATATGTCTACATGTGCTTCGATAACTTGTTGTACCTAGGACATGTCTACAAGTGTTCCGATAACTTGCTGTATAGAAGATATGTCTACACGTGCTCCGATAACTTGTTGTATGTAGGATATGACTACTCGTGCTCTGATACCTTGATGATTCAAGGATATGTCAATATGTGTTCCCATAACTTGATGTATCGAGGATATGTCAACACGTGCTCCCATGTTCTGTTGTACCCAAGGCATGCCTATACGTACTTAACTGGTCTGCCTAAAATATCCATCATCGAAATCGACAATCTACATCGACGCCACTAACTGACAATCTCCTTGATGTCCTTTGTAAGTTGCTCATGTATTTTCACCACTTGATTTCCTCTCCCAACTGTGGAAATACGAGTGTTCTTGCTGATTTAAATGACACAAACAGCATCATGACATTTACTTACCCACTTTCCACCAGAGACCTGAATAAAAAGGAAGGTGGTAATTGAATTAGAAACATAAAAAGAACATGTTCAATTATTAATATATTTCTATTAATTTCTTGTTTGAACGTAGGTTATTTAATTCTGGAAATTAGTGTTAATAACTTGCTGGTTTTAATAGTGCTTTAAATTGTATTTAGTAGTAATATATTTCTAGATTAATAAGATTGTTAATGCAAACTGTTCTGTTCAAAATAGGACAAAAGGTTTCTGATTGTTAGAAGCAGGCACCGTGCCTCGTTATCTATCTCAGCCTCAGCCTCTTGAGAGTGTCAAAAGGACACGATTCCCATGTGACTTTAACCTACAGTACGTCCAAACACTCTATGACAGATATGTTGGCCACTCTTCAATAAACATGTCCTACTGATTCGCCGATATGTGTGCCAACGAGCCAGCCATCGTTCCCTCTGGAAATACAGTGTCAGGAACGTATTGCATGGTGACCTTCTGACTTCTACCTGCACCAGTCACTTCCGCCGTGAGAAAACCAGATTATTTCTTCTGACTGTACAAGTCACTTATGCCGTGAGAAAACCAGATTATTTCCTCTGCCTTCTCACTGCACCAGTCACTTATGCCGTAGGAAATCCAGATTATTTCCTCTGTCTTCCTCCTGCACCTGTCACTTATGCCGTGGGGAAAACCATATTATTTCCTCTGACATCTACCTGCACCAGTCACTTCCGCCGTGAGAAAACCAGATTATTTCTTCTGATTTCTGACTGTACAAGTCACTTATGCCGTGAGAAAACCAGATTATTTCCTCTGCCTTTCTCCTGCACCTGCCACTTATGCCGTGAGAAAACTAGATTATTTCATTTGACTTCAAACTGCACCAGTCACTTATGCCGTGAGTATTTCCTCTGACTTCTGACTGCACCAGTCACTTATGGCACGAGAAAAACAGATTATTTCTTATGACTGCACAGTCACATATGCCGTGGGAAAACCATATTATTTCCCTTGACTTCCTCCTGCACCAGTCACTTATGTCGTGAGAAAACCACATTATTTCCTCTGACTTCTAACTGCACGAGTCACATATGCCATGAGAAAACCAGATTATTTCTTCTGACATCTCTCTGCACCTGTTTTTCATGCCGTGGGAAAACCAGATTATCTCTTCTAACTTCTGACTGCACCAGTCACTTATGCTGTGAGAAAACCAGATTATTTCCCCTGACTTGTCACTGCACCAGTGAAATATGCCGTGGGAAACACAGATTATGTCTTCTGACTTCTGACTGCGCGAGGCACTTATGCCGTGGGAAAACATATTAATTATTCTGACTTCTCACTGTACTAGTCACTTATGCCGTGAGAAAGCCAGATTATTTCCTCTGACTTCTCACAGCACCAGTCATTTATGCCTTGGGAAAACCAGATTATTTCTTCTGACTTCAGCAGTCACTTATGCTGTGGGAAGATTTTGTTTCCAAGGCACCAGGGCTGGGTTCTATACTGGCCAAGACCTATTGACGCGTCCTCACCGAGCGTCCTGGGCAACAGGTCCCTTCGGGGTCCTGGCTAAACTCAGTAGAATCGTTGATTCCTCCGAAGTCGGAGAGTGTCTGCCTGTACGGCGAGGAACCACCAGTCTGCTCACCAATAAGCCAGACATGGGACAACGGATACTCACGCAATCCTCAGGTCCTGTATGACATGACACTGATGTTGGACAACAGGATGTCTTCATCCGACATACAGGACTTCAGGCTGGAGATCACAGCCAGCGAACACAAGCAAACAAGCAAGCACTTATGCCGTGAGAAAGCCAGATTATTTCCTCTGACGTCTCCCTGCACCAGTTGCGTATACCGTGAACACACCAGATTTTTCCCCCCACTGACGTCTCCCTGCACCAGTCACTCATGTCGTGAGAAGCCTAGATTATTTCCTCTGAGCTCTTTCACATCCGGACCTGGTAGTTGCTTAACTGATTCGTATGAGCTTACACATCACCGAAATGGTGTCACTACGATAATAATACAACATGTCTGCTACCATCTTCACAACTTTTAAGTCATAACTGTGATACACCCTTATTTCCCTGTTTCTGCTATCCATTTTTGTTTGGTCCAAACATAATTTTTTGTTTGGCGCTAAGTCTGTTAACTCGCCCTTTATCTGCTGCGGAAGGCGACCTTCTCATCCTGTCTTGCTCTCTCGCCATGGAATCTTTCCTACAGTGGATTCCAGTCAAAAGCCTCAATAGTTTACTGTTTATGTTTATATTGGAAGTAGTGTTAGGGGACTTGAATTTAATTTGTGTATACAAAATCAATTTTATACACTATTGCATGTTGGCATCTCATTAGAATCTTTACTGATAAAAGAGAATCCTGCAAAAATAAATTGCATTCAATAATTTTCTAATATCTATTTGTGACAACGTTTAGACAAATGATCATAGTGGATATTAAATAGGGACCTTTCTTCTGCTTTTTGTGAAGGACAAGATTCTGGTCCTTCTGGTCAATCTTCGATACGGAAGATTGTATTCTAAGTATAATCTCTGACTCAAGTGATATAAAGAGAGTAAAGTAATGTTCTCACCGGTGAAGTATTCAGATACTGAAACAAAATATATGGTCAGAATGTAGCAGAAATCATTTTACAGTAAATACTGAAAATAAAGATATCGTCATAATGTAGCAGAAATCAGTTTACAGTAAATACTGAAAATAAAGATATCGTCATAATGTAGCAGAAATCAGTTTACAGTAAATACTGAAACAAGAGATACCTTCAGAATGTAGCAGAAATCAGTTTAAAAGTATGTAAATTGTATATTGATTGTTAGCTTCTATGTAGATGAAATTTAAAATGCAAAGCATTGTTTGTTATTTTATATATTATAATTATCTATTTATGGTTTTGCCAGCGGACAAATGTAATATGTCTTTAAGTAACTCGTACACTGCTGAAAGTAGGCGTCTGCGACAAATTCTGTATTATGAATGCTGCAGTAACATCTGTAATGTATATTATAGGAAGCGAAATAAGAAGAAATACGAATGTAGTGTGCAGAACGTTGCCATTAATCCCAACTCCAGGTAGATGTTGTAATTACGTTGTACATGTTGTAGTCTGCTGTCTGAACGGGAAGTGAACGTTCAAGTCCAGCTGATCGGTGGAGGGAACGAAATCACCCCACCTCGCCATCAGCGCACGGAAAGTTCAAGCGCATGCTCATTAATCCCTGAGGCCACACAAACTGCCACAAACGAATGTGACTGGGAATAACTACCATTGACAGGTGAGGGTTTAGACACAGAAGCCAGAAACAATATGTTGCACGATTTATTGCCTGGCATATTTCGCTGGATCTCCTCATATGTACGATCTCCCGAGTCTAGGTGTTAACGACTTCCTCCGTAATCCCGTATATTCACCAGGGTGACGCAGCTGCGCGAGATTCGGTAGAGGATCGCGTCGCATTAGTTACTTACTGGGGTATGTGAGCCGGTCGCTCAGAAAGCAATGGCAAACAACTGAGCGTAATCATGCTAAGACATCAATAGCAGCTGAAAAATGTTGTGTTGACTGCAATGTCTTTAAAGGATATGCGACAAAAACATCTCGTAAAGTGCAAACGAGTACGTGTTAAATATGAAATTACCGTGTGGGTAACATATGCTCCATATTGGAACAATACCTGTGACAATGTGTGTTCATTGTTTCAGATGGAAGAGTATGAATGTGTTAGCTTCAGTTGTCAGGTCTTAGTCAGATATGACTGAGCTACCGTATGACAGTAGACGGTACTATCTGCTTTCTCTTAGCCTCAAATGTTGGGCGGCGCTCACCAAACTCGACACTCCACATTGTGCCAAGGGCTTCGGGCGGAGGAGCGCAGTTGGCAGGGTACAAACCTTACCCTGGTACGACGAAATGCAACCTAAAGACTAAATGTCATGGCAGGGCAGACCAGGCCCTAAGCCTTGGTCGGCAACTGTTCTGGGATGGAAGTTCCGATAAGCGGATAGTTTGAGTATTGCTTTGATGATCCGACAGCTTCTGCAGCTTGTCATGTTCCAGACGTTTTGGTGTTACTTTCTCTCTGGAATAAACTAGGCAGGCCGAGAGAGGGATCATGCTGCACGGGCAACACATGGTCTATAAATTCAGAACAGGCTTTGTGTTATAGAGATGTATAACTCGATTTACAAACTATCGTCTGCCAAGACGGCAAGGTTCCGGTCAGTCATTAGCGCCTAACAACATGTAACTCTTCAGTGTGCAACTGACGAGATGCAGCGAAATATGCCAGGCAATAAATCCTGCACTATATTGTTTGTGTCTTCTGTGTTTGCATTCACTAAAGTGTGGGTATAGTAGCTGAATCACCCATCTCTAGGGTAATATTAAATTTAGAAAGTGCGATAAACCACCTTACCTTGACACTGGCATGAGCTCAGCCAGACAAGGGTCTAATGACACATCTGGTCGCTCGCTACGAGACGGAAAGACCATTCACATATTCCTCAATGTTTACAAACATATGATGGTCCTGGCCCTGGGAGATCCCAACTCAGGCACTTTTTAGTCAGCGATAAGCCTCCGGGATATGTAGGTCAAATAGCAGCGAGTATCTACTTTTATCAGACAGGTGTAGAATCTGTATAAACTCTAAGGGCTCTGGGAAGTTTCACCACAATCAACATGTGCCGTGCTAACTGTCTGGGTGTTCTGGATCCACTTTATTAATGATATTCTTCTATGTCACTGCCTCATCCTTCCATCATCATTTCTATCTGTCTGCCTCTAATCCTGATTATCTGTCCAGACATCACTATGTTTTGCCATGTCTCTCTTGTCATTATATAACCAATGCCATCTGTTTGTCGCTTTCTTATCATTTTATTTAGCGTTATACTTTCATTAGCCTCTTTAAAGTCATCATTGTTAGATAGTTTATCACTCCAAGCTCTTCCTAATTAGTTCATTCACTTTCCATGATTCACTGCCATACAACAACACACGTTCTGTATAACATTTCAGTACTCTTTGTGTGACATTCATGATAGTGAGATTTAGAAACTATGGTCTGTATGAACTCTATCAAACACTAGCAATTGTATAATTCAATTAAAGGCCCATATTTTGTTAGAGATACCGGCACCGTTAGGATGGCCACTATAGATTAAGATCTCTTATACATTTGGAACAAGTAGTTTAATCAAGCGAAGATTCTATGAAACTATTCAGGGCATTGCTGAACTTAGTATTAGCTGAGCAAATTGTCAATGAGTCATAGGATACCGCTAGCAGTAACAGGCAGTAGCTTGGTCTGTGGCCCAATTAAAGATTGTTGACTGTCGTGATTGTAACAGGGCTTCCGATCCCCAACATGGAGGTTGAGCTGTTAAGGATTGTGGGATGTTCATGTTAGACTGGTAGTACAAGGGTCCGTCACCCTGCTACTGAGTTGAGTTCGTTGAACGACACTTTGAGCTGTGGATTTAGTGTGGAGTGATTTTACATCTGTCTGCAGTTGTTTGTAGCGTGAACTGCGTGGTCAGAAACATGGCAGCCGGCCGATCGCTGAACTGTGTTGCCTTGTGCAGTATTGTGTGGCTGCTGATTTTCTAGTGACTGCCGCTTCTATCGACGACGAAATGTTTATTTCGTGGAGGACGTTTGTGTTGGCATTCTGGCGGCGGTTTATGCACATTGTACCTGTGCGGGCTGTTGGTTTGTCGAGACTTGTGTCTGTTCCACTTTTCACATGGGGCAGTGAGGAGCATTTTGTTTGATATCACTAGCACAGGGATGATGCATAATGGGGCGACCCTTTTCCGTGAAGTTGGAGCAGCGACTAAAAACTGTGATTGTAACAGCCTCATAGTGCATGCTGAGGAAGGTGAATACAAGAATGTTTCGCGCAGGGCGGCATGCCAGAATTTAACAAAAAAGTATTCAAACATAGGAAACACCCGCCGGATTGTTTCCCCAGGACATTCTGGTGTGTAGGGAAACGAGCAGGCAGACACATTGGCTGGGTGGATTACTGCTGCACAACAAGGGAGATATGGTCACTGCCGTTTTGAATTATGTGTATAGTGTGGACGAACAGATACACCATCATTGCCTGGAGAGAAGGTGCGACAGGAAGAGACTAGAGGATCTGCTCGACAACCACGACTCAAAGAAAAGGCCACATGGATACTTAATCAGATCTCAAATGGTACCATTAATATTGGGACACTTCTCTGGCTATGATGTCGATTCTTGACTTAACTCAGATTTTGATCTTGATGTGGCATGCCCTGTTTACATTGTAAACTTTATAAAAAGATGCATGATTGTATCTGGAGCAAACCAGATGGGCTGACATTTGGAAGTGAATCCATCTACGCAAAGGACACACTAAATACCAAACCACAACTACCTTGTGGAAGTTGCTGTAAGAACAAAGGCTAGGGCAACACAAACTGACATAACCTGTATGCAAGCAGAGCCCTCGAGCCCAGGAGAACAATCTGCCTAGGAGAGGAGGGATCCAGAAAATAAACCTCAACTGTTGAAGGTGGGAGGTGTTGGCCTAAGTGGCATGGGAGTAGAGTGCGCACATCTACGCATTACAACAGATGCTTTACACAACGTCAAGAAAACGTTGATCGTAGGAGATGCACAGATTTTTTCATCGACAAACGATGTTATAGTATGTTTCCACATAGGAAAATTGAATATAAGCAAGATATTAACATCTGCCATCCATATAGCTTCTGTTATGTGAGCAAAGGAGACAGAAAAGAAGAAATCCTGTACGGTAAATTGGGTAGTTTTCCGATTAAATAAAAAGCCGTATCTTTGTAGGTAACAACATCATTGGGTACATATATGGTTTGTGGACTAGATTTGGTCTTGACAGACACAATTATGCTCAAATGTCTTGTTATACCCAAGATGTCTTCACGGGCTCTGATGCCCTTTTGTTCCAAGGACATGTCAACACGTGAACCGATATTCTATTGTACCAAGGGCATGTCTATACGTGCTCAGATATTCTATAATACCCAGGACATATTAACACGTGCTCCAGTGTCCTGTTGTACCCAGGACATGTCTACATGTGCTCCGATGTCCTGTTGTACTCAATACGTGCTCAGGGTTCTGCTTAATAAATCCATCATTTAATCGACTAATCTACCACTACGCCACTGAATGACAATCCTCTTGATGTCATGTGTAAGCTGTTCCTGTGTTTTCATTACCCAATTTTCTGTCCGAACGATGGAAATACGGGTATTCATACTAATGTAATTGACACTAACAGCATAATGAAATATACATACCATCTTTCCCCGTGCCCGCTGAAGTAAAACGTCAGATGAGTATTGAATTAGAAATATAAAAAGAACATGTTGAATTATGTGTATATTACTATTAATTTCTTGTTTGCATATAGGTTATTCCATTTCTGGAAATGAGCGTTAATAGTGTGCTGGTTTTAATTGTCAGGTTATGTTTGTTAAGTAGCACTTGGTGTCTAGATTAATAAGATTATTTATACAAAACGCTCCATGGATTGATTGATTGATTTAGGAATCGACATCACAGCATTCGGGGCATTCCCATAAGTGCTCCGTCCCCATCCTCAGCAGCCAGCGAAGAGTTCCAACACCAATAGTACCAGTAGCAATCTGATTATATGTCCGTCTCGCCTTTCCTCTGAGAGTTGAGCGTCGGCCAGATCTCCTCGTCACTTCTCGCTGTCTCATTCTTGTCAGACCATGGTAATCCATTTGCTCCTCCGAGGTGTACACGTGCTCCCACAAGGCCGCAACCACGTCTGCCTTGTCATGTATCAATACTCCACCAAGTTCTGCAGAGCCAGCCAATCTGTCCGCCTGTTCATTTCCCAGCACACCAGCATGCCCCGGAGAAAAGATCCAGGCGATGCTTGTCACCCGTGACCTACGAAGCGAAGCAAGCCACTCCGCACGAAGCCTGCCCGTCCAGACCCTCGTCAGCATACTTTCTGCGTCAGTTACAACCACGATGTGTGTGTGTGTATCGTATTCTCCATCCAGCGGAGAGCCGCAGTGACTGCCTCCATCTCCATTCTTAAGCTGGATGTTGTGGTATCATATGCCAGGCTCTCCTGCACCAAACATCGACCATTAGCTTTGGCTATGAACTCCCAGCCACTTCTCTCACCTCTTGACACCGAACCATGACGCTCCATGGAGAAAATTGAATATGTCATATCTGATCGTTAGAAGCATTCCTCCCTACCTCATTATCTTTCTTACCCTATTGAGAGTGTTGGCTTGTAGTACAGGATTCCCAGTTTACTTTCTCCTGCTGTACTTATAACTCAGTATGCCAGCTATGTTGTTCACTATTGAATGTACTTGTCCTACAAACTCGCCGCTATGTGTGCAAACCAGCCAGCCAACATTCCCACAGGAAGGCGAACATGACCCACAACTTGCATATTGACCTGCTGACTTGTCACTGCACCAGTCACTCATGCCGAAAGTCAGATTCTTTCCTATGACCATTTTCATATCCGGACATTGTCGTTGCTTAACTGGCCGTTTCTCTGCTGCGGACAGCGACCCTCTCATTCCGTCTTACTTTCCCGACATGGAATGCCGTATCTGCTTGGCTGCAGTTGAGTGACTTACAGCTACAGTTCGCCATGTTTGAGTGTAGTCCGTTGCGGTGAGTTCCACCACATTGCAGTGCTCACAGCCAAGATGAACCATTCATAATGTGCAAGACAAAAAGATAGTTTGTTGGTTCAACACGCAACAATAACAGTTTTTCCATCTTGCTTAGATTCTCAGAGAATGACTACACTGCTAGTTGAAGGCAAACGAAGTGTACAATGTTACTATGTCGATACATTGTCCATTCGTCGATCCGGTCGTTCCATAGCGAGCACGAATCTTTAACCATACCCTGGTCAAGTTGCTTCAGCGTTCCCATTCTTGATTGGCATTTCAGTCCCAGATGATTAAGCACAACGTGCGCGGAGTTCGACATAAGCTCTCTTACGCCTGCCGTTAAGGTGAATAGTCAAAGTGTACAACCGTAGTGTAGTGTCTCAGACTAGCCACGAAGTCGCCTCATTTATCGACCTTGAAGATATGCTGTTCCTTGATTATAGATCGGAAAAGTCAGATCAATCAAGATTAGCAGCTGAACCTACGAGGAATGTAGCACAATATCAGGCCTTTTCTGAGACTTCGGTTTGATGACAAGACATCTGTCATAACTCCCTAGGTCTATCGTCAGCTCCAAGTATCTCACGAAATCAATTAAACAAGGTTGTTGTTTTGGGTGTTCAACTCATCTTTTGATTACTACCCAGTGTTGAAGAGGCACTCAGCTCGGCTTATCTTTGGTTGTCTTGATTGCCTGTAATCTCCCTGCATCTGCCATTGCTGTCAAGTCTGGACCACTTTTTTGCGGCTCTATGCTAATCAGCTTTACGCGAAGGCAGTCAGTGGGTTATTGGATAATACGCGGAGGAGAGTCTACTTCTGTCAACAGAGGGGATATGCTACACAGTTGAACTTGTCTCATTTGGCCAGGACGGTAGCTGATGGCAGATGTGTTGCATGCCATTCTTGATACTCATTGACCGTGTCAAAATTGCTGCATAGCCTGCCGCACTCTCTTGTCGTCCTTTACATCACGCTGTTTCCTGAACTTCTGAGCTTCTACATTCCTTGGCCGATGCATTAAACCAGCACTGTACGTTGCATTAGCCATGTTCTTGCCTTTTGGACCAGACATATCTCTCACTTTCTTTAGTTTCAAAGCTTCCTACGCAGAATCGATATCGTTGTTAGTTCGTCCTATCGTTCTTGCTTTTAGTTTGATAGACAGATAGCCAAAGACAGATTTAACAATGTGTCGTATTAACGTTGAAAAATCTGGAAATTTCCGGAATCAAAGTTCAGACATGAAACTGACAAAAAGAGAATGTTAGTATTATTAAGTCTCTTAATCACTCCAACCGCTTCAAGAAGAAAGCTAGGTTAATTATGTTCATGTGTAGATCATTCATTATCATTGTCTGATGCGGTAAAGCGTAAGTTGGTAGCTATTAATTTAATATTCTGTATTGTGTATTGAATTTTAGAACTATCCCAAGTTACATGTTTAAGTTTAAAGCAATTGATTTTGTTGTTGTTTGTTCATCAAGATTGATGATGACCATTCATTTCATCCAATGGCGTTGAAAGCATTGAAC
The DNA here is from genome assembly GCA_963921405.1 of Cepaea hortensis. Lineage (NCBI taxonomy): Eukaryota > Metazoa > Mollusca > Gastropoda > Stylommatophora > Helicidae > Cepaea > Cepaea hortensis. The sequence continues at coordinate 7,679,387 of OY992897.1, forward strand.
CGTGAGTTCTAAGATGGCTGGTAAGCCCTTTTTGGCTCGAAATCTTCTTCGAAAATGTGATCAAAGAATGCTTGACGATCCAGGAGGACGATCTCCTGCAGTGGTTTTTCTGCCCAGACTCTTCTTCACAGCTATTGCTGTTCTGGTTGCTTCACAAGTGACTGCACCCTTGTGTAATGATATACGCCACGAATTTAGGTCTTTGGCAGCAGTCTCCCAGGTGTCAGGATGAATTTCAAAAGCTTCAATGAGATTTTCAGAGTGTCTTTACAGCGTTTCCCCTGGCCGCCTTTGGAGTGTAACCACACAGCAGCTCGACGTAAAAAAATTCGTTTAGGTAGCCTGTGATCTGGCATGCGAGTTAAGTGACCAGCCAAGAGAATCTGATTCTTCATTAGTACAGTGTGGTTACTGGGCATGGACGCCCTTTAGTACTTCAGTGTTTGGGATCTTGTCTTGCCATTTAATCTTCAATAGCTTTCCAAACAGACTGTGTGGAAGTGGTTTGCGTGTCGCTGACAAACAGTCCAGGTTTTACAAGCATATATCAGTGTGGGTAATACAACTGCTTTGAAGACTGTCAGCTTTGTTTGCAGGCTTATTCCATTTCTGACCGATACATTCTTGCACAGTCTGCCAAAGGCCGCGCTGGCCTTGGAGATTCTTGCATTCACTTCATCATCAATTGTGGCAGCTTTTGACACAGTGCTGCCAAGATAGGTGAATTTGTCCACAATACTTAGTCTATAACCATTCACCTTGATATTCGGCACGGTGTGATTATTCCCTGGAGCTGGCTGGTACATAACTACAGTCTTCTCCAAATTGATATTGAGCCCAAAGTTGGCACAGGCATGTGAGAAAGCTGAAACATTATGTTGCATGTCCGCCTCTGAGTTGGCGTATAGAGCGCAATCATCAGCAAACAGGAGCTCTATGACGGTGTCGCTGTTAATTTTGGTTTGAGCTTTCAGCCTTCTGAGATTGAACAACTTTGCATCAATGTGGTAGTTTATGTATATTCCATTGTCGTTGTTCTCGAAGGCATTCATCAACATAGCTGAAATCATGAGGCTGAACAGTGTTGGTGCCAGGACACATCCTTGCTTCACTACATTGTGTGAAATAGCTGGTGTCGTTATTAATAATGTAAATTAATTTACGCAACGGGACTATTTTACGCAACCGTAACAGAAGATAATCAACAGCAGCTGAATAATGCTGGTGTTGACTGCAATGTCCTGTAAGGGATACAGTTACAAATTAGTCAAATATAGAAGGATTATGTTTTGAACGTATTGTATTAAACATGTTACGTATTACAAAATTGCAGTTGCAATGTAAAGCAAGTTTGTTACTTGTTTTTTTTTCCCAATGAATTGTTTATGGTTAATGGAAGTAGTGCTCGGGTACTTGAATGTAAATTGTTTATACAAAATCAATCATATACTAATGTATATTGACATCTCATAAGAATCTTCAACGATAAAAGACAATCCTGTCTAAATAAACTTCATTCAGTTTATCAGAAACTGAGAATAGAGAATTGTATAATATCTATTAGTTAAAAAGTGCAGACAAATTATCATTTTTTAAATGTTAAATGAGGATCTATCTTCTACTTTGTGTGAACTATTTGTTTCTGGCAATGTCAATCTTCGAACAGGATGATTGTATTCCAAATATTATCTCTGAATCAGGTGATATAAAGAAAGAAAAGTTTACTCACCAAATGTTCCTCATAAACCTGAAACAAAAGATAACGTCAGAATTCAGTGGAATTCAGTAGACAACTGTGTAAATGTTCTGTTGAATATTAGTTTCTATGTATATTATATTTAAAATGCAAAGCACTGTTTGTTAGTATATATATATATATATATATATATATATATATATATATATATATATATATATATATATATATATATATATATTATAATTATCTCATTTGCGTTCTAATAATGTAGAGCCAGTGGACAAATAACATACAGTATGTCTTTAATTGAGTAACTCGTATAATGATAAAAGTAGACATCTGATACAAATTATCTCCCATGAATGCTGGAATAATAGCTTTATGATAGGAAACGAAATAATAATAATTAGAAAAAGAAGAAGAAGAAGAAGAAGAAGAAGAAGAAGAAGAAGAAGAAGAAGAAGAAGAAGAAGAAGAAGAAGAAGAAGAAGAAGAAGAAGAAGAAGAAGAAGAAGAAGAAGAAGAAGAAGAAGAAGAAGAAGAAGAAGAAGAAGAAAGAAGAAGAAGAAGAAGAAGAAGAAGAAGAAGAAGAAGAAGAAGAAGAAGAAGAAGAAGAAGAAGAAGAAGAAGAAGAAGAAGAAGAAGAAGAAGAAGAAGAAGAAGAAGAAGAAGAAGAAGAAGAAGAAGAAGAAGAAGAAGAAGAAGAAGAAGAAGAAGAAGAAGAAGAAGAAGAAGAAGAAGAAGGAAGAAGAAGAAGAAGAAGAAGAAGAAGAAGAAGAAGAAGAAGAAGAAGAAGAAGAAGAAGAAGAAGAAGAAGAAGAAGAAGAAGAAGAAGAAGAAGAAGAAGAAGAAGAAGAAGAAGAAGAAGAAGAAGAAGAAGAAGAAGAAGAAGAAGAAGAAGAAGAAGAAGAAGAAGAAGAAGAAGAAGAAGAAGAAGAAGAAGAAGAAGAAGAAGAAGAAGAAGAAGAAGAAGAAGAAGAAGAAGAAGAAGAAGAATTAATTCCTAATCGAAGAAGACTGAACATGTGAGTTAAGCCATCTTTAGGTCTCCGATGTGTCGCAGTATTATAACATCTACACTGTTTGCTACAAATGATTAGATCATCTAAGAGTCATGTGATGAAAAATGCTCACGACAATTGTCAGTGTATGTGTGTGTGTGTGGGCCGGCTCCCTAGCCGAGGAGTTAGCAGCTTTCTCCGTAATCCCGGATACTCTCGTGGTTGACGTGAGTATACGAGAATTGGAAGCGGTTCGAGACGCACCAGTGACTTATGAGAGTATGGAGCCGGTCGCTCAGAAAGTCGTGGCGTGCTGATGAGCGTAATCTAGCCTAGGAATCAACATACAGCTGAAAGATGCTGATGTTGACCGCAATATCCTGAGACAGGATGTAAACGCGGGACAAAAAATGTGTGTTAGTAAAGTGTGGGAGTTTGTTCATACAAGTTTCAATGCTCGCGTGAGGCATTTTGTATGTGTTTAGATGTGAGGATGTGTGAGTGTGTGTGGAGGATGTGAGTGAGTGTAGGGATATGTGTGTGTGTGGGGGATGTGTGGGTGTATGGGTGGGGATATGCGTTTGGATGGGTTGGGGTGTGTGGGTGTTAGTGGGTAGTGATATTTGCTGCTGTTGGTGGGATGTGTGGGTGGATGTGTGGGGGTGAAAGTAGGGACGTGGGAATGGGTGTAAGGGATGTGTGGATGGGTAGAGGATGCGTGTATAGGGCGGGTTTGGGGGATGTGTGTTTGGATGGGGGACATGTGTGGGAGGGTGGAGATGTGTGGATCGTTTGGGGATGTATGTGTGGGTAGCGGGGTTATGTGGGTAGGGGATGTATGTGGGTGGATTGGGGATGTAAGGGCGGGTGGGGAGAAGTTTATGGTGTGTGGCTTTGGGATATGTGTGTGGTGTGTTGGTGGGGGATGTGTGCATGGTGTGTGGGTGGGGGTATGTTTGTGGTGGTATGGGTGAGGATATGTGTATGGGTGGGGGATAGTGTGTGGTGTGGGAGATGTGTGTGATGGGTGTGGGGAATGTGTGTTTGGGTGGGGGATATGTGTGGGCGAGTAGGGGATGTGTGGTGGTTGGAGGAAGTATGTGTGGGTGGTGGGGGTGTGTGGATGGGAGATGTGTGCATGGGTGGGGAATGTGTGGGTTGGGGTGTGTGAGTGGCTTTGGGATGTGTAGGTGGGTGAGGGATGTGTATGTGTCGGGGTGGGATGCGTGCGTGTGTGGAGGATGTGTGTGAGTAGAGGTATTGTGATCGAGAGATGTTTGGTTGGGGGTGTGTGGGTGCGTAGTGGAGGATGTGTGTGTGTGAGTGAGTGTGTGTTGGTGGATGGGTGGGGAATGTGTTTATAGGTGGGGAGATGTGTGTGGTGTGTTGGTTTGGGATATGTGTGTGGTGTGTGGGTGGGGTATGTGTGTGTGAGTGGGGGATTTGTGTGTTGTGTTGGTGGGGGTATGTGGGGTGAGTGGTTGAAGGTATCTGTGTTGGTGTGGGTGGGATATTGTGTGGTATGTGGGTGGGGAATATGTGTATGGTGTGTAGGTGGGGATGTGTGGTGGAATGTGGGTGTGGGATGTGTTGGTGAGGGATTGGGTTAGTGCATGTGTGGGTGGGTGGAGGATGTATGTGTGGATCGTGGGGTGTGTGTGAGTGGATTGGGGATGTATAGGTGGTTAGGGAGATGTGTGTGTGTGGGGGATAGGGAGATGTCAGTTCGTGGGGATGTGTGTGTATGGTTTGGGGGTGTGTGAGTGGATGTGCGATGTGTGGGTTGGTGGGGGATGTGTGTGCGTTGGTGGGGAATATGTGGTCGATGGAGGTTTGGCTGAGGGATGGGTGGTTGGAGGTGTGGGTGGTGAGAGCATGTGTGGGTTATGATGTGTATGTGTGTGGACGCGGGATGTGTGGGTTGTTGGGGGATATTTGTGGGTGGCGAGTGTGTTTGGGTTGGGGAAACAGGTGAGGGCAGAGTGTGTGAGTGTGGGATGTTCGGGAGGGGGATAGGACGGTTGTTGGGATATTATGTGTCCTTGGGTGTGTGTGTGTGTGTGTGTGTGTGTGTGTAGGTGGGGATGTGTGTGTGTGGGTGGGGTGATGTGTGGGAATGTGGCAGATGGGCCTCATAACATGGTAATTTGCCTTGTTGATGTTTACAACATTCATTTCACAATGTTATATTTCTTCCTATGTGAATGTATAATGCTCTTGACGAACGAAAGATGAGTGATTGGAAGGGCCGAATGTAAGACGAGCCTGCGTGCCCAATTTGTGACCCTTTTAAAATAAAGTTGATTTGATTTGATTCGATTTGAATAATGTGTTAAGTCTGTGTAGTTTTGTTTATTTGAGTAAAATAGTTGAATATATGCAAGTTAAATGAAATGTGTCCATATAGACTTTGGTTGTCACACACACACACACACACACACACACACACCCACACACACACACACACACACCCACACACACACACACACATATATATATATATATATATATATATATATATATATATATATATATATATGATAGCGCCTAACCGATGCACCTTGGTTCGGTCTGTGACAGCCGTATGGTCCTGGCCACTGCCGGAACTCAAACGGACAAAGGAATCGGAAGCAAGTTTTATGTTAGCAGTGAGCCACATCGGTTTGTGCTGATGAGAGATGTTGGCCCGGCGTGGTGATGGGAACAGAATTGCTGTTCTGATTGTATTGAGATGTAGGAACAATTCCCTGAGCTGATCTGCGGTCAACTAAATCCTTGGTAAAACTATAAGTTTTAACTGAGTAAGTTGAAAATAAGTAATTAATATAACTCATTTTTTAAAGCGAAGCGTTCCCCAGGTTACAGGCTCAAAGGTGTTTGCATGGTGAAACAGGCGTGGGTGAAAAGAATTATTAGTTAGGGGAGCTTGTAGGAACAAAGAAATACAAACAGATAATGTAGATGAGTATTACTAAAGTGAGCTGTTCTATAGATTGATTTAGTATCCCTGAAGCTTTAGGAAAATAACATTTAACAGGCTAGTACCTAGCGATGTAAGCAATCAGGCATGGTGAGGTGAAGTGGAATATGATAGGTGTAGGTGTTTCCTACAACTAAAATAAAATGGACACTAACTGATTTTGTGGTTTCCCTATGTAGATATCCCAAGGTAGCAGAAGTGTGGGATATACAATGTGTGGGGTAATAAATTATAGTTTATGGTAAAGACTGAAATAATGCCACATGGTGCCATGCTGGCCATGTTGGCAAAGAAGGGAGTAAGTGCTTGTGATTTTTGCTAGAAATGAAGGCTACTGAATAACAGAGAGTGGTGAGAATCATATGTGTATGTGTATACAGCAGCAAGATATGTTTACAGGATTATTCTGTGACAATGGTGGCCATCTTGAGTGTTTGGTCAAGTGTTGGGTATAAACACTCCAAAGCAACAATGAGTAGGGGAAAATAACCATAATATATGTGTAATATTTATAACATGTGTAAAGCAGAGAAGAGTACTTACATGTTATATGTGGCAATGATGGGTTCATGGTTAAACTATGTAGTTAGGACTTGCAGGTAACAAATAGAAGTGAAGGAAATAATGTGTTGAATTGTAGGGACGGCATGCAGATTGATAGCTACGAGGCGTAGGAAATAATGCACCTATAATATGCGGGGTGCGTATTAACAATCATAGTTTAATCAGGATAACTGCTAACGAAGTGCGGCTTTACAGAGGGAGGACAGTAAGGTGTATCTGGAACTTTTTTAGCATTGAAGTCTGGTATCACCTCTGTTAACAGAATACTGTAATGTTTGCCCCGGTGTATCAGACTGGAAGTGGAATCATTTAACTGAAGTTGTAGATGCGGTAAGGCATGTCACTTGTCGTATAATGAAAAGCGTGCAGAATTATGCTACGTGTCACCTATAGCGAAGATGTGTTGGTGTTAGGTATGTCCCATGAGACATAATAAAGTTGGAATTAAAAACTGGTACACCACAGAAAGAATGGAGAATAGTGCTCTGTTGTGCTTATTTCCTTGTTTCATCTAATTCCCTGTTCTGGTGCACTTGCTTACTCTTTTATCTCTATCTGGCTGTCATTCAGGCCATGACACGGACATCTATCGCAAAGTATAAGTACACTAATGGTGTTGTCCTCAATCTGCGCTTGCTGGTTATTAATGTGCAATATTAGATATTTTAACTCTCCTAGGTGCAAGTGTTGCATTTGCACATTCTACAAATATTGTGATTCCTGTGTCCTTTGCTTTTCATAGTTAAACATGTTTTATTTGTTGGTTATTAATTTGTAATATCATGCGGTAATGTGTGTGATGTCAGATTGGTGTTGATATCCCTAATCAAAACATGAACATTGCAGGAGTAGTGTGTTCTATATCATATGGCATCCCGCATAAGTTTAGGTATTTAAATGACAGAAGATGGGGAAAAAGTGGTGCATTGAGTATCAGGATGGAAACATCACAAAACTCTATGTCAAATAGACGGTGTCGTTATTAATTATGTAAATTTATTTACTCACCTGACCACTTTTACTCATCTGTAACAGAAGATAAGGTTACAATTCAGTCAAAAATTGAAGGGTGGTGTTTTAAATGTAGTGTAACATGATGTGTGGCCTTACCGGCATGGCACATGATGGATGGATGGTAACGTGCCAGGTTTTACAAGATTGCAATTGCAAAGTAAAGCAATGTTTGTTACTTGTTATTATTTAAATGGCTTTTCGTGGTTGTAATAGAAGTACTGATCGGGGACGTGAATGTAATTTATTTATAAAAAATCAATATTACATAAATGAGTGTTGACATCTCATAAGAATGTCCATCGATAAATGAGAATCCTGCTTAAATAAACTTCATTCAGTTTATCAGAAATTGAAACACAAAATAATGTTCAAATATGTATTTGTTACAAAGTGCAGACCAATGATCATTGTTTTTATGTTAAATAAGGATCATTGTCACCGCCTCACGTATATATATCTAGTAAAGGGCTGCAATTCCAGCCCAAGGGAAACCATTGAGTCGAGCAGGACCCAAGTAAGCTAGAACCTTCTAGATAGAAGGTGGTCACCAAGTCCATGATTCCGTGGACACTGATGTGGCCCGCCTAATGCGGGGTCCACGAGGAACTCGGACAGAGTTACCGCCCGTGTCGGGTTAGGACACGCGGAGACCGGCAGAGGACGAATGGACTTGAGAGAGGCAACAGGGCCTGCCTTTGAGGGACTCTATAGATATCAATAGATATATAGACATAGGCTAGATAGTTTGCTAGACTGTTAAATGATACTTATGTGTGTGATGTTTCCTATTTGACAGATGTAATATAGCGCGGGTCTGTTTACCCACTGCGCCAACGCATACTGTATATGAGAATACAATAAATCTTCGATCTCATAACAACCAGATTTATTGTTGCCTGTATGAACCCAAGTTTAGTTATCTAGATACGAGCAAGACTATGACAGGCTTTTTGGGGGCTAGTTTTCCGGTTTTGGCATAGAATGTTTCTTAAAAACCTGTTAAATGCCATGTAAAAGTAATTATTTAATCATATTACATTGATTGTTGATAAAACATTGATTTTTGATAACACATTGATTTGTTAAATCAAAGAAATTGTTAACGTTGTAAATTTACATAGAACTAGTAGCTATCTAGCGATAAAATAGAAGTAATCTGAGTCCCTCGGCAATGTCTCACCATTGCCTCCACAGCGCCTCTTTATTTTGATTCTGTAAAGATTTTTTTTTACATGTTACTATTTTGACATTTTTTTTTTTTGTGACAGTCACTAATGTTTTCTCGCTCCACGAGCAGATTGTTCCGCAACAAGTGCCGCGTCCAACCGATGAAACCTTTCCAACAATAACGAGAGTGCACGATAACATCGAGGAGCTTCAAAATTCAGAGCTAAGTTTCACCTCATACTCATTGTACTTCTAAGCTGTACTTCTCATGTTTCATCAATGTATTATTTTGTATTATATTTCCATTATTGTTGTATATAAATTGTACCTGTAATTTGTACATATTCGACATTAATATTACAGGCGGTACCATTCCTAAGCTAAAGAACCGTCCTATACAAATGTCTCTATTTAAATTATAACCCATTTGTGAGTCATCGTACAAGAAGTACGTATTTTCTTAAAGGGCAAATATCGCCTAGCCCATTTTTTCTAAGGGCAATAACACTTACCTCAACTTTAATTATATATTTTAACCAAATACTATTTTTAATCAAAAGTGAGTGAATGACTGTGTGAATGGATTAAATGAGAGAACGATACACTTGGCGGACAAATTGTACGCAAACCGTATTTATTTTAATTTGTCTGCGTCTTTCATGTAAATTGTATGACTTGTCTAATTTGTGAATACATGTGTAGTACTTAGTTTAATAGTGAATTAATATACTTAGCTTAGCAGTTAGGATACATCTAAGCACCACTACTTGGAATTCCCGATCATGTATTGCACACAGTGCAGTAGTTCATGATTGAGGTTATCCCAACTCGTGACGCTTAGAAATACGCCACACATTCAGCACACACAGTACACAAACCTTAAAACTCAACACTATCAAGGTAAAATACAGTCACTTTATTAGAAACATCAACTTATTAGTCAAAACACACTAACAAGCCAACAGGGACACTTGTAGTATGAAAGGTATAAAAGAACAAGGTAACTACATATTTAGCATTATATAACATACGGGAGTAAAAGTGTATAGAAATACACACTCAGATCAAGATTTGAAGGTGTACTTATTTAGCCAAGACTTCGGTCTTGTTAACCCTTGTTATATAGGGGTTATTTGTCTGGGTACCATTTTGGGTACTATGAGAAGGGCAAGTTGTAAATACAACTACTAAAATGCCATGGAACTTCGGTCTGATAAGCATAATTAAGCACACGAGAGACAGGGATCTCTGCACCAAATCAGACAAGTGTTGTATGGTAGAATACATGAGTTTTTAGTGCTAATAGGTAGGTTGCCAGGTTACTATCCACCAAACTACAACACCAACTGTAGGTGAGTCGGTGACAGAATTAGAACGGATCTAATTCCCAACAACAAATCAGGTCACGGGGGAGGGGGGATCCTGTCACCGCCTCACGTATATATATCTAGTAAAGGGCTGCAATTCCAGCCCAAGGGAAACCATTGAGTCGAGCAGGACCCAAGTAAGCTAGAACCTTCTAGATAGAAGGTGGTCACCAAGTCCATGATTCCGTGGACACTGATGTGGCCCGCCTAATGCGGGGTCCACGAGGAACTCGGACAGAGTTACCGCCCGTGTCGGGTTAGGACACGCGGAGACCGGCAGAGGACGAATGGACTTGAGAGAGGCAACAGGGCCTGCCTTTGAGGGACTCTATAGATATCAATAGATATATAGACATAGGCTAGATAGTTTGCTAGACTGTTAAATGATACTTATGTGTGTGATGTTTCCTATTTGACAGATGTAATATAGCGCGGGTCTGTTTACCCACTGCGCCAACGCATACTGTATATGAGAATACAATAAATCTTCGATCTCATAACAACCAGATTTATTGTTGCCTGTATGAACCCAAGTTTAGTTATCTAGATACGAGCAAGACTATGACAATCATTCTTCTATTTTTTTTAACTGCTAATTTCCGGCAATGCTTATCTTGGAATTGGACGTTTGTATTTCAAATAATTCCCCTGATTCGGGTGATATTAAGAAAGTAAAGTAATTTACTCACCTTTTCTTCCTTAAAAGAGCGAAACAAAAAGATAATGTCAGAATTCAGTAGAAATCAGTAGACACGTGTGTAAATGTTCTGTTGATTATTATTTTCTATATAGGTTATAATTGGAATTTAATGTAGTGTTTGCTATTTAAAATGTTACAATTATCTCTAAATGGTTTTAATGATGTACAATGCCAGCGCCGGTCTCTCTGGCCGAGGGGTTACAACACTTTCTCCCTAATCCCGTTTATTACGCAGAGTCTCGTAGCAGGCGAGAGCTGGAGGCGATTCGGCCCCCCACTGGTGACTTGCGGGATACTGAGAAGGCCGCTCAGAAAGCAATGGCAAACTACTGAGCGTAATCTTGCCAAGAAATTAACAGTCAGCTGAAAGATGCTGCTGTTGACAGCGATGTCCTGTAAAGGATATGCGAATTTTAAAAAATAAACAATGCCAGCGGACTAATGCAATATGTCTTTAAGTGAGTAACTCGTACACTGATGAAAATAGACCTCGCATCCAAATTCTCTCTTATAAATGCTGCAGTAATAGCTATCATGAATATGATAGGCAGCGAAATATGGCAAAGAAGAAGAAGAAGACTAAGAAGAAGAAGAAGAAGAAGAAGAAGAAGAAGAAGAAGAAGAAGAAGAAGAAGAAGAAGAAGAAGAAGAAGAAGAAGAAGAAGAAGAAGAAGAAGAAGAAGAAGAAGAAGAAGAAGAAGAAGAAGAAGAAGAAGCAGCAGCAGCAGCAGAAGGTCAGTTGTTGGTTAATACTATAGTATAATGCATGCTATTTGTGTCTGATGTCTGTTATATTATATTATGGTTTTACCGTCAGTATCCATGTGTGAACTGCGTTGATGTAGTGGTCGATGTACCCATGTGTGAGCTGTGTTGTTGTAGTGTTGAATGTATCCATGTGTGAGATAATTTGTTGTAGTCATGGATGTACCCATGTGTGAGCTGTGTTGTTGTTGTAGTGGATGTATCCATGTGTGAGCTGTGTTGTTGTAGTGGCGGATATATCCATGTGTGAGCTAATTTCTTGTAGTGGTGGATGTATCCATGTGTGAGCTTATTTCTTGTAGTGGTGGATGTATCCATGTGTGGGATGTGTTGTTGTAGTGTAGGAAGTATCCATGTGTGAGCTGCGTTGTTTTAGTCATGGATGTACCCATGTGTGAGCTGTGTTGTTGTTGTAGTGAATGTGTCCATATGTGAGCTGTGTTGTTGTAGTGGTGGATGTATCCATGTGTGAACTGTGTTGTTGTAGTGGTTTATGAACAAATGTGTGAGCTGTGTTGTTATTGTAGTGGATGTATCCACGTGTGAGCTGTGTTGTTGTAGTGATAGATGTATCCATGTATGAGCTGTGTTGTTGTAGAGGTGGATACATCCATGTGTGAGCTAAATTGTTGTAGTGGTGGATGTATCCATAAGTGAGCTATGTTGTTGTGGTGGATGTGTCCATGTGTGAGCTATGGTGTTGTGGTGGATGTATCCATGTGTGAGCTAATTTGTTATAGTGGTGGGTGTATCCATGTGTGAACTGTGTTGTTGTAGTCTTGAATGTATCCATGTGAGCTGTGTTGTTGTAATAGTAAGTGTATCCATGTGTGAGATGTGTTGTTTAATTGGTGGATGTATCCATGATTGAGCTGTGTTGTTGTAGTCCTGGATGTATCCATGTGTGAGCTGTGTTGTTGTTGTAGTGGATGTATCCATGTGTGAGCTGTGTTTTTGCAGTGGTTGTTGTATCTAATTGTGACCTGTGTTATTGTAGTGGTGGATGTATCCATGTTTTAGCTGTGTTTTTGAAGTGGTCGATGTATCCATGTGTGATTTGTGTTGTTGTAGTGATGGATGTATCCATGTGTGAGCTGTGTTATTGTAGTAGTGGATGTATCCATGTGTGAGCTGTGTTGTTGTAGTGGTGGATGTATCCATGTGTTAGTTGTGTTGTTGTAGTGGTGGGTGTATCCATGTGTGAGCTGTGTTGTTGTAGTAGTGAATGTATCCATTTCTGAGATGTATTGTTGTAGTGGTGTATGCATCCATGTGTTAGATTTTTGTTTTTGTTTCCATATGTGAGATGTGTTGTTGTAGTGGTGTATGTATCCATGTGTGAGCTGTGTTGATGTAGTAGTGTACTTATCCATGGTGAGCTGTGTTGTTATATTTGTTGATATATCCATGTGTAAGCTGTGTTGTTGTAGTGGTGGGTGTTTCCATGTGTGAGCTGTGTTGTTGTAGTAGTGGATGTATCCATTTGTGAGCTGTGTTGTTGTAGTCGTGGATGAATCCAGGTGTGAGCTGTGTTGTTGTAGTGGTGAATGTATCCATGTGTGAGTTGTGTTGTTGTAGTTGTGGATGTATCCATATGTGAGCTGTGCTATTGTTGTTGTTGTGGATGTTTCCATATGTGAGCTGTGTTGTTGTATTGTAGTGGTGGATGCATTCGTGTGTGAGGTGTTTTGTTGTAATGGTGGATGTATCCATGTTGACCTGTTATGTTGTTGTAGTGGATGTACCCATGTGTAAGCTGTGTTGTTGTAGTGGACTATGTATCCAATTGTAATCTGTATAGTTGTAGTGACTTAATTTCATCAGTTCTATGTTGACGCAATGTCATGTTAGCAGCTTACTGTGTCTGGTGGAGGCTGGTGAGACATGGAAGTTCTGGTCTTTTGACCTGTCTCAGAACAAGAACAAGAAATCATCATCAGCATGTGCCATGCCGATATGCGTGGATGGTGATATTTTGCCATCTCACTCGATCACCAGAGTCGTGGATCACCTCCGTGTTTCTTTTTCCCACCATGCCACATGGCCACGCCATCCAGGTATTTACTTCTCGGTCTTCGCCTTGGTCTCTTCCTTTCGATATTGCCAGTTGTCACCAAGTTGTCCAATTCATTTCTTATCATAACATGCCCAAAGATCGCATTTGTGAGATTCGCACGATTTGAGCGCCGTATGTCTGCCATGCCACAATGGTCAGAAATGTTAAAGTGTGTATATACCTTTTTCTGGGCACCATTGTTGATATCAGATAGGTGATGTCTTAAACTGTCAGCAAACCGTAGACCTATTTCTCCAATATAGCTCATGTCACAACGTATGCAGATGATCGCATAGATAACATTGCGATTCTTACACGAGAAACCCCCTTGCATGTGGGAAGTGGTCTTAGGGAATGCCAGACTCTGGGTTTGTAGTACATGTGGGGTACATGCGGGCACACATGGTGTTTTATGGTACGGAGCTCCTTGTGTCTTCTAAAGAATGGTGGGACACGGCATATAAAACACACACACACACACACATATATACATATATATATATATATATATATATATATATATATATGTTATGATAATTTGGCGTGTCCAGCGTGTGCCGCGTGGTTACACACCCGCTTCACACGCCAGTGATCCGGGGCTTGTTTCCGGATCCGGTCAGGGATATGCACTACTGACGAGCTCAAACGAGAGCGAAACTCGAGTATAGTGCTTCCATATTGACGCGGAAAGGCCTTGGGTTCATACCAGAATACGATCAGCGTTGACAGTAGTGGGTTGTGCTCAATATTTAATATATATATATATATATATATATATATATATATATATATATATATATATATATATATATATATATATATATATATATATATATATATATATATATATATATATATATATATTCAGTTGGACTCACGAAAGGAGTAAGTTTCGCATGTTCTAGACCAAGGGTCACCAAACTTTTTTCACGACGGGCCGTATAACTGACAAAATGACGAGCGCGGGCCGGATACTCTTCTGTACAATACTTGCGCCTGTCTCCGTGGCCACGGCCTTATGGACGCAGTTCGTAATCCCGTATATCCGTGCTTGAAACACAGTTGCGCGCGATTTGGCAGCAGACCGCGTTGCGCTGGTTTTTTACGCTATGGTATAGGTGCTGGTCTTTCAGAAAGCAATGACAAACTACTGAACGTAAACTTGCCAAGACATCAACAACAGCAAAAAATGCTGGTATTAACTGCAAAAGTCGTGTAACGGATATGTAACTAACTTTACCAATACTTGCTAGCCAGAACGAAAGCTCCGGCAAAAAAAGACGAAAAACTAAGTTAATCTTGGGTAAGTGGCGCGCAATGCACAAATAAAACAAAGACAACCAACATATTTATTTACTAAAAAATTTTATCAAAGAAGGCGACGTTAGCAAAAGGATAGTTACACCAGACCTAATGTGCACATATCGGAATCTCACAAACTAAGCAGCAAAATGGGTTAGTGAGATTTGTGAAACTGATATTTGGCTTTGAATATATCATCAATGTTTGGTTTCGAATTGCTGCATCCAATCAAGGGAATTGCTTTCAAATGTTCATCTGCCAATCTCGTTCGATGTATTGACTTTACATACTTCATTTGAAAAAAATATTTTCTCACAGACATAAGTTGTTCCAAACACTGATGCCATATCAGCGGCAAATTACTTCAGTTTCGGAAACTCAACATCAGGTAAGCTGCGGTAAAATGTAACAAGTTTTCATTCTCTGTGTTTCTCTTTCAACAAGTCATTTGCTTGTAAATCAACGAGCTCCAACTGTAGTTCAACTGGCACATCATCAAGGTTACAATCAAACGGATTCTGGAAAAGAAGAATGTCACTCTCAATTCTGTCAAGATCTGAAAATATCTCCAAAAAATGCTTCTTCAAGTGACAAATATTTTTTTTTTTTCGGGAAATCGAAGTTGACATCTTCGGCGATTGTAGCGCAACTCTTTCAAACAATGAAAATGAGAAAAGTTTTCTCTTTCCCGTTGTGCTTCAAACAATGACAGCTTTCTCCGAAATCCTTTGATGATTCTGTAGAGATCACAGACGAAGTTATCCTTTCTCTGAAGTTTAAAATTCAGTTCATTCATGTTGGATGTGATGTCGACCAAAAATGACAACTTTTTGACAGCCAGGTAGGATCTGACAGCTGTAGAGCAGCTGTATTTTTTTTCAGTGAGGAAAACATCTATTTCGTTTCGGAGCTTGTAAAAACGAAACATGACTTTACCGCTGCTGAACCACCTCACTGATGTGTGATAAGGCAAGTCACAGGAATTCAGAATTAATTTTTTCAAGAAAAGCCTAGAACTGACGGTGATTGAGTGCATGTCCCCGAATGAAGTTCACAGCAGAAACGACTGGTTTCAGTACACAAGAAATATCTAAGTCTTTCATACGGAATGCTTGCTGATGTATGATGCAGTGGATGAATAAAGAGCCCTGAATTTGCAAATCTTCGAAATGAGTACTAATCTGCCCCATCAGACCCTTCCTCACTCCAGCTATGTTTTTTTCCACCATCAACTGTAACACCTCGAAGCTTATTCCACTGAAGGTTATAGTCTTGCAAAACTTTTTGCACTTCCATGAAAATGTTTTTTCTAGTTGTTGTTCAATGCATGCTGCAAACAGATGCCAACTCTTCCGTTATCTGAAAGTCCAAATTGACACCATGAATGAACACGAGCAGTTGTGACGTACTCGAGAGATCAGTAGACTCATCAAGCGCCAGAGAACACCATAAGTTCCTAGTTTTGTCGCATATCTGCAGCACTATATACTCTCCAAGCTCTTCTGTTCTTCTCACAACTGAACTTGCTGAAAGGTTGATTGTTCCAAACAAATCGGCTTTCTCAGGACACAAGTCATTTGCTGCTTCCACCATACACTCTTTTAGGAAGTTTCCTTCAGTAAACGGTTTTCCTCGTTCTGCCACCTTTTGCACTATTTTGTAACTTGCAAGAGTGACAGATTCATTTTCAGCACACTTTCTCGTGAAGAGATTTCTTTGTGTTTCTAAACCAAGTTTCATGGACTCATGTTTCTCAGAGCGTAACTTTCCAGAAAAGTTTGAATATGTTGATTGATGTTTTGTTTCGTAGTGACGCCCAAGATTGTACGCTTTCAAAAAGGCAAGACTTTCGCTGCATATTATGCAATTGGTTTTCTGGTCCTTTGTTTCCACAAAGAAGTACTTTACTCATCATTCTTCATTGACAACGTGACACTCGGCGTCAACTTTTCTTTTCTTAGTAGCCACAATGAAAGGTGTAGTTCATGGGATCTGAAAATGAAAAAGACATTGAATTAGAAACATAATTAAAATACTATTGAAACACAAGAAAAGCAGAGATCAAGGAGTCACCGGTGAAGCTACGGCTCATCAAAGGTACATATAAAGTTTATAGGTACCTTTGGTAATAGCATAAATCTCATAATAAGATTTACAAAATATATAAATAGAGCCGGCCTAAATAAACAGCTTACAGCATAGTTTTTCAACCGGGGCCCCGTGAGTGGCAGCCAAGGGTTCCGCCGAAACAGTCCGAAATCGCCATGCAACATAACAGCCTTGTTTATTACATAAAGTAGGACAAACACTTGGATCATCGCACAGAGTTCCCTGTGCAACGTTAACATTTGCGTAGGGATATGCTCCAGTAGAAAGTTTGAAAAATACTGGCCTAGAGACCAGCTCGATTAACACCTTGACCGGGGTATTCTTCTGAACTGGGGATAATATTTTCGTAATAACACGAGGTTTCTTTGGCATTTTTATGCTATGTTTGCTACTTTATTGCCTCTATTCACCCCTGTAGGTCACTTACCTATCACTGTCAAATAAAGAAATCCTTGTTACATACCTATAAAATAGAAGACTGGCAAAAGGAAGTACACATTTCTGGAGCTTAGGACCTGTGTTGAAAGCCGGACGCATCTGGGAGAGGGAAAGATGCGTGTGTGTTTGTTGCCATGGAAACCATGGTGACGTCAGAGAGTAAGCGGCGCTACCACGAGCCGGGGAAGGACTTGAGATGGCGCGAAATAAGCAAACATTACAAGAAACAAGAATACCTAGATACAATAATTTATAATTGAAAATATTAATTTAAGACACATGGCAGCCAGGAGGTCTCCGCGCGTGTGAAGATCTATTATTCTAAACATAATATTTACATTTAAATTGTATCAAAACGACTCGTGTTCGGTTATATCAAGCAAGTTCGATTACCATCGGCGGGCCGATTGAAATGACGTCGCGGGCCGTAGTTTGGTGACCCCTGTTCTAGACCATTACATAATGGTCTAGCGGATCTACCTTTTATCGCTGAAACTTCACAAAGCAGTATGCAAAATGCTTGTGTCGTTATTAATAATATATATAATGGACATTTTTACGCATCTGTAACAGAAGATAATCAACAGCAGCTGAAAAATAACTGGTGTTGACTGCAATGTCATGTAAGGGATAAGGTTACAATTCAGTCAAATATAGAAGGATTATGTTGTGAACGTAGTGTATTGTAACATGTTAGCTATTACAAAATTGCAGATGCTAGGTAAAGCACGTTTGTTGCTTGCTATTTTTAACTTCGTTGGTTATGGTTAATGGATGTTGTACTCAGTTACTTGAATGTAAATTATTTTTACAAAATCATTCATACACTAATGCATAGAACATGAGAACATGAGAAACGAATTCCTTTTATGAATCCAGTTCAATATATATATATATATATATATATATATATATATATATATGCCAGTGTTGCAGGGTAATGTTATTGAATATTAAAAGAGAGGTAAGGTGTCTCCTCCACTCCGCTAGCCTACGGGACACATTTGGGCAAGGTTGAGTTCCCGTTTAGCCCCCGATCAGGGTTACGTGAAGCCATTTGTGCAGGTGGTGGATGAAGTTGAAGAGCAGCCAACTGATAGTTGTAGGTTATGGTCTCCAGCTTCACTACGGTAGGCAGAGGATCTCTTTTTGGGAGACAATGGCTACGGTCATTGAACACTATGGTCACTGCTAGGAAGGAAAGCAATGGCAAACTACATTCTTTATAGATGCCAAGAATATCATGTACTGCAGTCTTATCGATAATCAGAAATACGGCGTAAATGGGTGCTCCATAGGAGCAACCTCGCCCGGTAGAGGTAGTTATGTGCACCAGGTGATTCCAGACCGTCAGCAGGCGACTGAGTGCAAAAGAGTCATCAACATTGAAAGTAGACTTTGAATGTAAGAACTATATTTGGGGATGGAACATTTGATAACATTAAGAATGAAATTAGGAGATTAAATATTAACATGTTAGGTATTTGTGAGACCAGATGGACATGAATGGGCATTATAACATCTGAGGAATATAGAATAATCTATTCTGGTGGAGAGAATTAAACAGCGAGGAGTAGCAATTATAATGGATATAGAGAGTGCAAAATCGATCAAAGAATAATGGACTGTGTCAGCCAGAGTGTTACTGATGAAATTGAGTGGAATACCTTTTGATGTAAACGTCATACAAGTTTATACACCAAGAGCAGACAGTAGTGATGACAGCATTGCTGAGTTTTATAATGATTTAGAGAAAGTCTTCAAGAAATGCAAGAATTCTGAAGTGAATATCATAATGGGTGACTGGAATGCCAAAGTTGGAAATCGACAGTGTGGATGCATAGCAGGAAAGTATGGACTAGGGGAACAGAATGAAAGAGGTTGAAGACTTGTACCCTGGGCAAAAGAGCATGAATTGATTATTGGAAACACCTGGTATCAACTGCACCCAAGGAGATTACGGGCTTGAAGGAGTCCTGATCATAAGATCATAAATCAGACTGATTACATTCTTACCAACAGAAGATTTCTTAAAAGTCGCAAAAACTATACCAAACGCAGAGTGCTGCAGCGACCATAGACAAATCTTACGCAGATTAGATATAAAATTAAAGAAAGTCAAATATTCACCAAGAATCACAACATTTGATCTACAAGCACAGAAGAGTGAGGAGATGAAAGATAAATTCAACGTAGAGATAAAGAACAAATTAGATACATTGTCCCGTATGGTAATATTATTTCAAGACGTCAGTGACCAATGGGCAACATTAACGAAATCAGTCAACGAAGCTGCAGAATCTGCCATCCCAAAAATAGAGATAATAGGAAGCAAGAAATGGATGACGGAAGACATCTTAAAACTCTTGGAAGTAAGAAGAAATAACAAAAATAACAAGGGCAAATATGAAGAGATTCACAGGAAATATAGGAAGCTATGCAAAGAGGTGCAAAGAGGCAAAGAAACACGTCTTGAGGAAAATTGCAAGGAAATTGAAAACCAACACAACACCCGGAATATCAAATTAATGCACAAAAGAATTAATGACATCACTAACAAACGAACACACACATCAACGAGTTGCCTAAAAACCAAAGATGGCAAAATCATAATAGAATAAGATTAGCGTGGTCAGATTATGTGAAAGACCTTTATGATGATACAAGAGAAGAACAATATGATTATCGAAATAATAATGAAGGCCCATCAATTATGAAGATGGAAGTTCAGAATGCTCTTAATCACATGAAAACTGGCAAGACCCCGGGTACAGATAACATCACTGTAGAAATGATCAATGCCTTAGAAGAATATGGAATAGATCAAGTCACCAAACTCCTGAACGCAATATAGTACTGGAGATATATTCTTCTTCTTCTTCTTCTTCTTCTTCTTCTTCTTCTTCTTCTTCTTCTTCTTCTTCTTCTTCTTCTTCTTCTTCTTCTTCTTCTTCTTCTTCTTCTTCTTCTTCTTCTTCTTCTTCTTCTTCTTCTTCTTCTTCTTCTTCAGCGTTCCGAGCCATTGAGGTTCTTGTCTGCAGATACAATCCGTCTCCATTCGTCTCTCTGGTGGACCTTGCCAGTCGTTGATTCCAAGTGCTTGTAGGTCTGTATATGTATTATCTCTCCACCAATATATACTATATATACTATATATATAATACTAGAGAAATATACTGGAGATATACTTCTGAATTATGTAATTCTATATTTATTGAAATCCCGAAGAAATCAGGAGCCCTGAAATGCGATCAACATCGAACAATTAGTATAATGAGCCACATGACGAAGATTCTGCTGAGAATTATCAGGCAAAGAGTTAGGACAAAAATACAACTCGAAATAGAAGAACAATATGGGTTTGTAGAAGGCAAGGGCACAGTAAATGTTGTGTATGTACTGAGCATAGAAATTAAACGTTCTATAGAAGTAAACAAAGATCTATATCTTTGCTTTACTGACTACACAAAGGCTTTCGATAAAGTGAGACATGTCGACATGATGCTTGAAGATCTACAAATTGATGGAAAAGACCTTAGACTTGTAATCAAAACGTATATTGGAAACACCAAGCTGTCATGAAGATGTATAACAATGTAGGTCAATATCAGCCTAATAAAATAGGTGTGAGACAGGGATGGAACATGGAATGTACGGACACTATATCGAGCTGGAGCGGCCGAATAACTAACCCGGGAGCTGGTTGAATATCAAATGGATATAACAGCAATTCAAGAAATAAGGTGGCCAGGAGAGGGTACTTTAGAGCAAAATGGAATGATTATAATATATGGAGGAAACACCCAAAATAAACATGAATTAGGAACAGGATTTGTCATCAAAAAAGAGTTATGGGGGAACGTTTTAAACTTTAAAGCTGTTAATGACAGGATTAGTAAATTACGAATAAATGGTAAATGGAAAAATATAACGATGATTAATGTACATGCACCTACTGAAGAGAAAGAAGATGATATTAAAGAAGACTTTTATAATGATCTGGAAGATGTCATAGAAGAAACCCCCAAACAGGACATCCTGATTGTGCTGGGAGACTTCAATGCAAAAATAGGTAGAGCGCAACCTAATAAAAAAGTGGCCGGTATGGAAAGCCTACATACAACTTCAAATGATAATGGATGGAGAGTCATCAACCTGGCAGAAGCCAAAGGACTGCAGATTAGCAGTACCAGACTACAAAGAAAGGATATACACAAACAAACTTGGAAATCATGTGACAAGAGAACCTATAATCAAATAGATCACATTTTAATTAACAACAGAAATGCATCAAACATACAGCAAGTCAGAAGTTATAGAGGAGCTGAGTGCCACAGTGACCACTTCCTCGTTGGAGCAAAATTTAAAATAAAACTTAAGAGAGCTTTCTATACTAAATTACAAAGATTACACCCAACATATAACAGAGAAAAACTACAAGACATTACAGTCAAAGAGAAATTTACAGATGAAATAAAATGTAAACTTGAAACTCTGCAAAACCCTTTGGAGGAAAGCGTTGACCAAACTTGGTTGAACATCAAGAATACAATTCAATCTACCGCAGAAGAATGTCTCGGTGTGTTAACCACGCATAGAAAGAACAGATGGTTCAATCAAAAATGTGAAGAAGCAGTCATTAGGAAGAAGAATGCCAGACATGTATGGTTAAATGACATCAATAACATCCAAAAGGAAGAGCATTATAGAAATGAATGTAAAGAGGCTACAAAAATAGTCAGACAGCAGAAGCGAGAATATATGAGTAATATAATCAAAGATATGGAAACTAATCACCAGAAAAATGAATCCAGAAATTTTTTTAAAGAACTGAAGTCAATGAAACGAGGACACCAACAAAACACATATGGTTTAAAAGACAAAGATGGGAATATGATAAATACCAATGAGGAAATGTGCAACACATGGAAAGAATATTTTATTGAATTACTAAATTGTGAAGCTCCAAGTAACATTTTCCCACAGGAAGAGGTTCTAACATGCGAACCACAAATTGAAGAACCTACATTTGAAGAAATCCTATATGTAATCACACGACTTAAAAACAATAAGGCAACTGGGACTGATGGAATTGCTGCTGGATTTATAAAGGCAGGTGGCCATGCATTACATCTAAAGCTATACGAACTAATAATAAAGATCTGGAGGATAGAAGAATTACCCCATGACTGGAAAGAGTCATTATTGATACCTATCTTTAAGAAAGGAGACAAGTTCCAATGTGGAAATTATAGAGGAATATCACTACTGTCCACAAGCTATAAGATACTATCCGCAGTATTACTAAATAGACTAAAACCATATTCAGAAGACATATTAGGTGACTACCAGGCGGGTTTTAGACAAAACAGATCAACAATAGATCAGATATTTATCTTACGACAAATAGCCGAGAAACATTGGGAATATAAAAGAGATCTCCATAACATTATTGTGGATTTTAAAAAGGCTTATGATAGTGTCCATAGGAATAGTCTATGGAATGCTATGTAGGAATTTGGAATACCAAGGAAGTTAATCAACATGACCAGACTATGCATGGAAGATACTTATAATATAGTAACATATAAAGGTAGGAAATCAGACCCCTTCCAAATAACATCTGGCTTGAAACAAGGTGATGCACTATCGCCGCTACTCTTCAATCTGGCTCTAGAGAAAGTTGTAAGGAAGGTAAAGGAGGAATGTGATATTGGAGGAACATCCAAGCTGCTTGGTTATGCAGATGATATATATATTATAGGGCAAAGTGAACAAAAGACATTGGAAATATTGACTCACTTAAAGGAAAAAGCCCAACAGATGGGGCTGGTTATTAACCAAGATAAGACAGAATAAATGGTAATTTCAAGAGACGGAATGGCTAAAAACTCTGGCCACATACAAATAGATAATATGACCATTAAAAGAACGGAAACATACAAATACATGGGTACAATCTTCAACTGCTCCAACATCATAAGGGAAGAAATACAAACTAGAATTAACTCTGGAAATAAGATATACTATGCACTACAACATCTACTAAAATCAAAGGCGCTATCTTGTAACACCAAAATCACAATATACTTAACACTGATCAGGCCAGTTGTGCTGTATGGCTCTGAAACCTGGAGTACAACGAAAAGAGACGAAGCCTTGTTACAAACCTTTGAGAACAAAATTTTAAGACGCATCTTTGGACCCATTAGGTATACACATAGTGGAGAGTGGAAAAGAAGAAGTAACAAAGACATTTATGATCTGTTTAAGTCCCCGCTAATCACTGGTATCATGAAGGCTAATAGACTACAATGGCTGGGGCATATAGAAAGAATGGAAGATAATAGGGAAACAAAACTCGCTTACACTCAGGAAATAAATGACCGCAGACCCCGAGGTAGACCAAGAAGGCGGTGGAGAGATAATACATGTACAGATCTACAAGCACTTGGAATCAACGACTGGCAAGAGAAGGTCCACCAGAGAGACGAATGGAGACGGATTGTATTTGCAGCAAAGAACCTCAATGGCTCGGAACGCTGAAGAAGAAGAAGAAGTGAGACAGGGATGTGTAATGTCGCCAGATATGTTTCCTTGTACAGTGAAAGTATTTTCAGAAATATAGAAGATATGGAAAGAATCATCATTGGGGGACGATACATCAATAACATTAGATATGCAGATGATACAGTCTTGATTGAAGACAGTTAACAGGACCTGTAATATTTAGTAGATGCTGTTGTTGCACACAGTGAACAACTAGAGTTAGAATTTAATAATAAGAAGATACAGATTATGGTCGTCACTGGGAAGAAAGAAATACCACAGTGTGATATCCCAGTAAAAGGGCATATTGTTAACCAAAGTAAATCGATACAGTTATCTCGACACAATCATAACATCTGATGGAAGTTGCCTTGAAGAGATTAGAACAAGAATTGCCATGTCGAAGGTAGCCTTTTGCAAGATGAATAACATACTGACAAATAAAACGCTATCAATGGAAACGAGAAAAAGAGTGTTGAAGTGCTACATAGAACTTATAATTTTGTATGGATGTGAAGCGTGGACAATAAGCAGTCAAGCTGAAAAACAGCTAATGGCTGTGGAAATTTGGTTTCTGAGGAAAATGCAAAGAATACCATGGACAGTTGGAAAAACAAACGAACAAGCCCTCCAAGAAACAAATGAAGATCGTAAAATGATTAGAGACAGACGTAGACAGTCAAATTTTTTTGGAGAACTTGATGACAACTGGCAAGATCGAAGGGAAGAGACCAAGGGAAATAACGAGAAGTAAATACCTGGATAGCTTGGCCACGTGGCATGGTCGAGACAGGAACACGGAACTGATCTACGACTCTGGTGATCGAGTGAGATGGACGAACTTGACTGCCCACGCTTATCGATAGGGCATATGATGGATATAATATATATATATATACACATTGGCACCTTGCCGTCTTGACAGACGATAGTTTGTGCTTTAAAAAGGCATAATAACTTTTAACTATGGCGGTAGCGAGTGTGACTGATAAGGCCAATTCGCGCTGTAAATGTCCGTTCACAGTGGGTGCATGTGAACACGTGGTCATTTCCACCATCATGCACCATCTTACGTCTCAAACGCTTGGTGTGTGACTTTTCTGCAATAATTTTCTCCTTTGACTTTATTCCATTTCTGATATTTGCCCTCCATGCAACACGTTCAGCGGCGACTTGCTCCCAATGTGCATTATCAATGCCTGTATCAATCATGTCCCGCTTACACACATCTTTGTATCGTAGTAGAGGCCGACCCTGAGATCTCTTACCCATCTGTAATTCACCAAAAAAGATATCCTTTGGTATTCTACCATCATCCATCCGCCTAAGATGTCCTATCCATCTAAGTCTACGAAGACTGAGCATGGAATAAACTGTCACACAACCTGATCTTTCCAATACTTCAGTATTTGTGATTTTGTCTTGCCACTTAATACCAAGAATTCTTCGCAGACACCGCATATGAAAGCTGTTTAAATTGTTCTCTTGGTGTGAGTAAGTCGTCCAGGTTTCACTGCCATAGAGAAGAGTACTAAGGACACAGGCTTGATAGACAAGGACTTTTGTTTTGGCAGTAAGCTTCCTGTTCTCCCAGACTCTTTTTCTTAACCTGTTCATTGTTGTTGCTGCCTTTCCAATCCGGATGTTGATTTCCTGATCTAGGGATAATTTGCTATTTACCACCGATCCCAGATATGTAAAATGGTCTACTATCTCTAGTTCGGCGTCGTCAATAAAGATTGATGGTACCCCATGTGCACCTTGTGACATAATCTGTGTCTTCTTTTTGCTAATTGTTAAACCAAATTCAGAACAAGCATTGGAGAATGCAGATAGTAGACATTGCAATTCTTCCTCAGAGTGGGTCGTAACTGCAGCATCATCTGCAAAAAGCAACTCTCTGATCAGTACCCTCCTAATTTTGGTCTTAGCCTTCAATCTCTGAGCATTGTAGAGGCCGCCATCTGAGCGTGAGTGAATGTATATACCACCATCCTGATCACGAAATGCATATTTCAGTAGAAGTGAAAAGTATATTCCAAAGAGGGTGGGAGCTAGTACACAACCTTGCTTAACTCCACTCTTGATTTCAAATTCTTCAGAAGTTGCACCATCAAACTTGATTATACCCTTCATGCCTGTGTGGAACGATTCCACAATGGACAGAAGAGTTGGTGGGCAGCCAATCTTCTTTAGTGCCTTGAACAGACCCTCACGACTGACCAAATCAAATGCCTTTGTGAGGTCGATGAAGGCAATAAACAGTGGTTGATTCTGTTCACGGCATTTTTCTTGCATTTGTCGCATATATATATATATATATATATATATATATATATATATATATATATATAATATATATATATATATATATATATATATATATATATATATATATATATATACACTTATTTGACGTGTGTGTGTGTGTGTGTGTATGTGTGTGTGTGTGTACTACAAACTACAATATCTATATTAAACTTGGTTCGTGAGAGGAATTAGATTCACATAATCTAGAGCACAGAGTAATGGTCTAGCGAATCTGCCTTCTATCGCTGAAACATCACAAAACTCGATGTGAAATATATGGTGTCGTTATTAATTATGTAAATTAATTTACTCACCGGGGCATTTTTACGCAACTGTAACAGAAGATAAAATAACAATTCAGTCAATAATTGAAGGGTGGTGTTTTAAATGTATTGTAACATGTTAGCTTTTACAAAATTGCAATTGCAAAGGAAAGCACTGTTTGTCACTTGTTATTATTTTATTGGCATTTCATGGTTGTAATGGAAGTAGTGATCGCAAAGTTAATTTAATTTATTTATAAAAAAATCAATATTACACTAATGAATGTTGACATCTCATAAGAATAAATCGATAAATGAGAATCCTGCTTAAATAAACTTCATTCCTTTTATCAGAAATTGGAACACAAATTAATGTTCAAATATATATGTGTTACAAAGTGCAGACCAATGATCATTGTTTTTATGTTAAATAAGGATCATTCTTCTATTTTTTTTTAAAAACTTTGAACTGCTAGTTTCCGGTCATGTCCATCTTGGAACTGGACGTTTGTATTTCAAATAATACCCCTGAGTCGGGTGATATTAAGAAAGTAAATTAATTTACTCACCTTTTCATTCTTAAAAGATCGAAACAAAAAGATAATGTCAGAATTCAGTGGAAATCAGTAGACACGTGTGTAAATGTTCTGTTGATTATTATTTTCTATATAGGTTATAACTGGAATGCAAAGTAGCGTTTGTTATTTCAAATGTTACAATTATCTCTTTGTAGTTTTAATGATGTAGAGAGACAGCGGACAAATATAATATGTCTTTAAGTGAGTAACTCGTACACTGATAAAAGTAGTCCTCTGATACACATTCTCTGTTTATAGACTTTAGAAAAGCATTTGATATGATAGATCATAATATTCTAATTAAACAACTAGAAACAATTGTCAGAATCTCCCCACCAGATCTGCCGCGTCTTCATCATCGACGCCTGGCAATTACGGCCAGTGACGCCTGTGAGCGGCATTAACTACGCAGTGACGAGAACGGTCAGTTGTGACACGCGTGGCGCACGGAGTCCACGTGGTGAGAAAACACGACCAGCGAGGACTCACTGCAGTGAGACGGCAGACGGCCTCGGACTGTGGTACAGGACAGACATGGATGGAATGTGTGCTCGTATGGCATGTGTGAGTGGACGCTATTAGAGAGAACGTCTGTTTGAGTATAGAAGACTGTGCGCCTGGGACGTAGTGTTGTAAGTTATGAATTGATGCATTGAATGTATATATTTATGGTATAATGGCATCACCATTGTGGTTGCGCGATGCCTGTAATGTTTGCGGTGAGTGAGAAGTGCGAATAAAGTGTTTATAATTGTATTCGCCGTGTGTCACGTACAATCATTCTGTGACAGTGTTTGTTATCACATCTGTTGGTTACTACGAGCCTATGTGATTGTGAAATAAGATCCTGACAACAATTAAAGTAAGCTTTAATATAGTGACATTAATAAAATCAAGTTTATTAGATAGATAACAAGAAGTATCACACAATAAATCTTTATCTCAAGCAAGTACCATTAATAATGGATTACCTCAGGGGTCTATTCTTGGCCCTCTATTATTTGCCATTTATATAAATGATCTTCCCTTATATATGTCGTCGTCCTGCGATCTATTTGCAAACGACCGCACAGTATATGCAAACGCTATTGATCGTAATATGCTATAATTAACCTTGAAACAGGAAATACATAGTGTAGTTAACTGGAGTCATGCAAACCGCATGCAAATGAACATTTCTAAAACAAATCTTATGTTAATAGGAACCAGGCAAAGACTTCACACGCTAAACTCGCAGCTGCACATTGGTATCATGCCTATAGAAAGTGTAACCGAGCACAAGGCACTGGGTCTCATCGTTGATCAAAATCTAACCTTTAACTCACATGTTCATGCTCTTGCTAAACAAATAGCCAAAACAAAACAAAATACCAACTTGCCAAAATAAAATATTTCCTTGACGAAAACACAAGAAAGATATTCTATACTTCCCATACGCAAACACATATTGATTATTGCTCGAAATCTGGGTTGGATGCTCAAATCAATAACAAAACGCCTTTATTCACTCCAGAAAAGGACAGTACGTTTAATTAATGGTGACAGGCTTACCGACAATTCTAACCTACATACACGTTTTCGGTTACTGCCACTCCACAAGCGCCTACTTTTTAATAAGCCTAAACTAATTCACAAAATCCTATTTCAAAATGCTCCAAGCTATAACGCAAGTCATAGTAAACGACTAAATATACTCCATGTCCCTAAACCTAGGATAAAATTATATAAAACAAGCTTAGCATACTCTGCCACTCAGTTGTGGAACAATCTTCCACAAGAAATCAAAGACACCACCAATAATTATACATACATTCGCAACTTGTTTGAACAATATTTCTGAACAGACTACATGCCCCCGTAAACAAAAAACAAAACATGACAATAATAATGGTAAATTATCTCAAATGACAACTAGCCAAAAAACATTCCCCTATGTATGGCACGTTACACCTTCCTTAGGTATTTATAATGCCCAAGTTAAACATTGCCTCAGTTAGTCATTTGTTATTGATTATTTTTCAAGCGTTTTAATACTTATTTTTCTTTTGTTGTCAAAATGTGCTTCATACGGGATGTTAAATGACAGAATGTATGAGAGGAAATAGAGAAGAAGGGAAATCTTAACCCTGTGAAAATAAAGAGTTCCGTTCGTTCGTTCGTTCTCTCTTGTACATGCTGAAATAATAGCTTTAATGTATATTATAGGCAGCGAAATATGGGAAAGAAGAAGAAGAAGAAGAAGAAGAAGAAGAAGAAGAAGAAGAAGAAGAAGAAGAAGAAGAAGAAGAAGAAGAAGAAGAAGAAGAAGAAGAAGAAGAAGAAGAAGAAGAAGAAGAAGAAGAAGAAGAAGAAGAAGAAGAAGAAGAAGAAAAAGAAGAAGAAGAAGAAATGTGAGCTGTGTTGTTTTATTATTGTAGTGGATGTATAAATGTGTGAGCTGTGTTGTTTTATTATAGTGGTGGATGTATAAATGTGTGAGCTGTGCTGTCGTATTATAGTGGTGGATGTATCCATGGGTGAACTGTGTTGTTGTAGTGGTGGATGTATCCATGGGTGAACTGTGTTGTTGTAGTGGAGGATGTATACATATGTGAGCTATATTGTTGTAGTTGTGGATGTATCCTTGTGTGAGCTGTCTTGTTATAGCGGTAGATGAATCCATAAGTGAGCTGTACTGTTGTATTATAGTTGTGGATGTATTCATGTGTGAGTTGTGTTGTTGTATTGGTGGAAGTATCCATGTGTGAACTGTGTTGTTGTATTATAGTGTTGGATGTATCCATGTGTGAGCTTTGTTGTTGTGGTGGTGGATGTATCCATTTGTGAACGGTGTTTTTGTAGTGGTTAATGCATCAATTTGTGAGCTGTTTTGTTGTAGTGGTGGATGTATCCATTTGTGAATTGTGTTGTTGTGGTTGATGTATCCATGTGTGAACTGTGTCGTTGTAGTAGTGGGTGTATCCATGTGTGAGCTGTGTTGTTGTAGTGGTGGATATGTCCATGCATGAGCTGTGTTGTTGTAGTGGTGGATATATCCATGCATGAGCTGTGTTGTTGTAGTGGTGGATGTATCCATGTGTGTTCTTGTTGTTGTAGTGGTGGATTTATCTATGTGTGAGCTGTGTTGTTGTAGTGGGAAAATGTATCAAAATGTCAAAATGTGTGCTATGTTTTTGTACTGGCGGACGTATCCATGTGTGAGCTATATATTTGTAGTGGCGGATGTATCCATGTGTGAGCTGTATTTTTGTAGTGGCGGATGTATCCATGTGTGAGCTGTATTTTTGTAGTGGCGGATGTATCCATGTGTGAGCTGTATTTTTGTAGTGGCGGATGTATCCTTGTGTGAGCTGTGTTGTTGTAGTTGTGGATGTATCCATTTGTAATCTGTACAGTTGAAGTGACTAAATGTCATCAGTTCCATGTTGATCTATGTTGGTCTATTGACCTGTCTCAGAACAAGAACAGGAACATCAAGAACTCGTCGTCATCATCATAATCATGTGCCATGCCGATAAGTGTGGTCATATTTTGCCATCTCACTAGAACACCAGAGCCGTGGACCAGCTTTGTGTTCCTGTCTCGTCCATGCCACTTTTCCAAGCCATCCAGGTATTTACTTCTCGGTCTTCCACTTGGTTTCTTCCCTTCCATCTTGTCAGTTGTCACCATGTTCTGATCTTCATTTCTTCTCAAAGCATGCCCACATTATTTTGAATGTCTACGTCTAGTGTCTATAAACAGTTTACGATCTTCAGTTGTTTCTTGAAGGAATTGTTCGTTGGTTCTTCTGTCTGTCCACGGTATTCTTTGCAATTGTCCCAGAAACTACATTTACACAGCCATCATATGTTTTTCAGCTTGTCAGCTCATCGGCCATGCTTCATATCCATACACAAGTCCAGAATCCATGTAGCACAGCAGCAACACTGTGTTTGCAACAAATGATTATATCATCTAAAAGTTGTGTGGATAACGCGTGAAGTCTGTGTAGTATTATTGTTGTTTATTTGAGTAAATTAGTTGAATATATGCAAGTTATATGATATGTACACATACAGTCGTAGTTCTCTCTCTCTCTCTCTCTCTCTCTCTCTCTCTCTCTCTCTCTCTCTCTCTCTCTCTCTCTCTCTTCTCTCTCTCTCTCTCTCTCTCTCACACACACACACACACACACACATAAACACACAGTCACACATAGATAGAGCAAATAAAACTAAATGCAATATCTATATTACACGTGGTTTATGAAAGCAATTAGTTTCACATAATCTAAACTTCGGAATAAAGGTCTAGCGAATCTGCCTTCTATCGCTGAAACTTCACAAAATTTTATGTGAAATAGCGGGTGTTTCTCTTAATAATGCAAATTAATTTACACAAGGGGACCTGTTAATGTTACTGATGAGGTTATAATTCAGTCTAAATTAGAAGGATAATGTTTTGAATGTATTTTAAAATGTTAGATTTTACAGAACTCCAGCTGCAAGTTAAAGCAATGTTTGTTACGTGTTATTATTTAATTGGTTGTTTATGTTTTATTGGAGGTAGTGCTCGCCAACTTGAATGTAATCTGTTTATACAATACCAATCACACACTAATGCATGTTGACATCTCATAAGAATCTTCACCGATACATGAAAATCCTGTCTAAATAAACTTCATTCTGTTTATCAGAAACTGGGTAAACATAATTGCCTAGCATCTATTTGGTACAAAGTGCAGACAAATGATCATTTTTAATGGTAAATGTGGAACTTTTATCTACATTTTGTGAACTGCTAGTTTCTGGTCATGACAATCTTCGAACAGGAGGATTGTATTTGAAATATTGTCTCTGAGTCAGGTGATATTAAGAAAGTAATGTACTCACCAGTTCGTCCTTATAAACACAAACAAAAGATAAGGTCATAATTAAGTGGAAATCGGAAGACAAGTGTGAGAATGTTCTGTTCAGTAATAGTTTCTAGGTATATTATATTTAAAATGCAAAGCATTCATTGTTATTTCATATGTTAATATAATCTCTTTATGGTTTTAATGAAGTAGAGCCAGAGGATAAATGTAATATGTCTTTAAGTAACTAGTACACTGATGAATGTAGACCTCTGATACACATTTACTCTTTTAAATGCTGCAGTAATTGCTTTAATATATATTATAGGGAGAGAAATATGGAAAAGAAAAAGAAGCAGAAGCAGAAGACAAAGAAGAAGAAGAAGAAGAAGAAGAAGAAGAAGAAGAAGAAGAAGAAGAAGAAGAAGAAGAAGAAGAAGAAGAAGAAGAAGAAGAAGAAGAAGAAGAAGAAGAAGAAGAAGAAGAAGAAGAAGAAGAAGAAGAAGAAGAAGAAGAAGAAGAAGAAGAAGAAGAAGAAGAAGAAGAAGAAGAAGAAGAAGAAGAAGAAGAAGAAGAAGAAGAAGAAGAAGAAGAAGAAGAAGAAAACAAGAAGAAAACCAGAACATGCACAAGAACAAGAACAACAAAAAGAAGGAATGTTAAATGGGGAGCTTTCTTCTAGAATTTGTGAACTGCTAGTTTCTGGCCATGCCAATATTTTAACGGGACGATTATATTTCAAACATTATCTCTGAGTCAGGTGATATAAAGATAGTAAAGTTATGGACTCACCATATCTTCCTTAAAAACAGAAATAAAAGATACATTAGAATTCAGAGGAAATCAGAAGACAACCGTGTAAATGTTCTGTTGTGTGTTAACTTCTAGGTATATTATATTTAAAAAGCAAAGCATTTATTGTTATTTCATATGTTAAAATTATCTCTTTATAGTTTTAATGAAGTAGAACCAGAGGATAAATGTAATATGCCTTTAAGTGAGTAAGTAGTACACTGATGATTGTAGACCTATGATACACATTTACTCTTTAAAATGCTGCAGTAATTGCTTTAATGTATATTATAGGGAGCCAAATACGGAAATAAGAAGAGGCATAAGCTAAAGAAGAAGAAGAAGAAGAAGAAGAAGAAGAAGAAGAAGAAGAAGAAGAAGAAGAAGAAGAAGAAGAAGAAGAAGAAGAAGAAGAAGAAGAAGAAGAAGAAGAAGAAGAAGAAGAAGAAGAAGAAGAAAAAGAAGAAGAACAAGAACAAGAACAAGAACAAGAAGGGGTGTTAAATGGGGAACTTTCTTCTAGAATTTGTGAACTGCTAGTGTCTGGCCTTGCCAGTCTTTTAACGGGACGATTGTATTTCAAACAAATATCTCTTAGTCAGTTGATATTAAGAAAGTAAAGATATGGACTCACCAGATCAACCTTAAATAACAGAAATAACATATAACGTCAGAATTCAGTGGAAAATAGAAAGACAACCGTGTCAATGTTCTGTTGAGTGATAGCTTCTAGGTATATTATATTTAAAATGCAAAGCATTTCTTTGATGTTTCATATGTTAAATTGATCTTTTTATGATTTTAATGATGTAGAGCCAGATGACAAATGTAATATGCCTTTAAGTGAGTATCTGGTACACTGATGAATGTAGACCTCGGATACAAATTTACTCTGATCAATTCTGCAGTAATAGCTTTTGTGTATGCTATAGTAAGCGAAATACGAAATAGAAGAAGAAGAAGAAGAAGAAGAAGAAGAAGAAGAAGAAGAAGAAGAAGAAGAAGAAGAAGAAGAAGAAGAAGGAGAAGAAGAAGAAGAAGAAGAAGAAGAAGAACTGTGTTGTTGTAGAGTGGATGTATCCATGTGTGAGCTGTATTGTTGTAGTGGTGGATGTATCCATGTGTGAGCTGTGTTGTTATAATGGTTGATTTATCCATCTGTGAGCTGTGTTGTTGTAGCGGTTGATATATATATATATATATATATATATATATATATATATATATATATATATATGTGTGTGTGTGTGTGTGTGTGTGTGTGTGTGAGCTGTGTTGTTGTAGTGGTGGATTTATCTATGTGTGAGATGTGTTGTTGTAATGGTGAATGTATCCATGTATCATCTGTGCTGTTGTAATGGTAGATGTATCCATGTTCGAGTTTTGTTGTTGTAGTGCTTGATGTATCCATGTGTGAGCTGTGTTCTTATAATGCTTGATGTATCCATGTGTGAGCTGTGTGATTGTACTATCGGATGTATCCATGTGTGAGCTGTGTTGTTGTAATGCTTGATGTATCCATGTGTGAGCTGTGTGATTGTACTATCGGATGTATCCATGTGTGAGCTGTGTTCTTATAATGCTTCATGTATCCATGTGTGAGCTGTGTGATTGTACTATCGGATGTATCCATGTGTGAGCTGTGTTTGTGTTGTAATGCTTGATGTATCCATGTGTGAGCTGTGTTCTTATAATGCTTGATGTATCCATGTGTGAGCTGTGTGATTGTACTATCGGATGTACCCATGTGTGAGCTGTGTTGTTGTAATGCTTGATGTATCGATGTTTGAGCTGTGTGATTGTACTATCGGATGTATCCATGTGTGAGCTGTGTTCTTATAATGATTGATGTATCCATGTGTGATCTGTGTGATTGTACTATCGGATGTATCCATGTGTGAGCTGTGTTGTTGTAATGATGGATGTATCCATGTGTGAGCTGTGTTGTTGTAGTGTTGGATGTGTCCATGTGTTAGCGTTGTTGTTGTTGTAGTAGATGAATCCATATGTGAGCTGTGTTGTTGTTGTAGCAGATGTATCCATGTGTGAGCTGTGTTGTTGTTGTGGTGGATGTATCCATGTGTGCGCTGTGTTGTTCTAGTGGCGGATGTATCCATGTGTGAGCTGTGTTGTTGTAGTGGTGGATGTATCCATGTGTGAGCTGTATTGTTGTAGTGGAGGGTGTGTCCATTTGAAAGCTATGTTTATTCTATCAGTGGATGTATCCATGTTTGAACTGTGTTGTTGTAGTGGTGGGTGTGTCCATATGAAAGCTGTGTTGTTGTAGTAGTGGATGTATCCATGTTTGAGCTGTGTTGTTGTAGTTGTTTATGTATCCATGTGTGAGCTATGTTGTCGTAGTGGTTGATGTGTCCATGTGTTAGCTGTGTTGTTGTTGTAGTAGATGAATCCATGTGTGAGCTGTGTTGTTGTTGTAGCAAATGTATCCATGTGTGAGCTGTGTTGTTGTTGTGGTGGATGTATCCATGTGTGCGCTGTGTTGTTGTTGTAGCAGATGCATCCATGTGTGGGATATTTTGTTTTAGTGCTGGAAGTATCCATGTGTGGGATATTTTGTTTTAGTACTGGAAGTATCCATGTGTGAGCTGTGTTGTTGCAGTGGAGGGTGTGTCCATTTGAAAGCTATGTTTATTCTATCAGTGGATGTATCCATGTTTGAACTGTGTTGTTGTAGTAGTGGATGTATCCATGTTTGAGCTGTGTTGTTGTAGTGGTTTATGTATCCATGTGTGAGCTATGTTGTCGTAGTGGTTGATGAGTCCATGTGAAAGTTGTGTTGTTCTAGTGGCGGATGTATCCATGTGTGAGCTGTGTTTTTGTAGTGGTGGATGTATCCATGAGTGAGCTGTGCTGTTGTAGTGATGGATGTATCCATGTGTGAGCTCTGTTGTTGTAGTGGTGGGTGTGTCCATGTGTTGGCTGCTTTGCTGTAGTGGTGGATGTATCCATGTGTGAGCTGTGTTGTTGAAGTGCTGTGACTTAATTTCGTCAGTTCCATGTTGACGCAATGTCATGTTAGCAGCTTACTGTGTCTGGTGAAGGCTGATGAGCCATAGAAGTTATGCTCTATTGACCTTTCTTAGAACAAGAACAAGAACATCAAGAACTCGTCATCAGCATCATAATCATCATGTGCCATGCCCATAAGCGTGGTCATGTTTTGCCATCTCACTCGAACACCAGAGTTGTGGACCAGATATGTGTTCCTGTTTCACCATGCCACTTGGCCAAGCCATCCAGGTATTTAATTCTCGGTCTTCCCCTTGGTTTCTTCGCTTCGATCTTAGTTGTCACCAATTCTCCAGTTAATTTCTTCTCATAACATGCCCAAATTATTTTGACTGTCTGCGTCTAATGTCTCTAATCAGTTTACGATCTTCATTTGTTTCTTGAAGGACTTGTTCATTTTTTTTCGGTCTGTGCAAGTTATTCTTTGTATTTTCCCCAGCAACCATATTTATACATGCAACATATGTTTTTCAGCTTTCAGCTCATCGGCCATGCTTCACATCCGTACAAATGTACACTTTCTATGTAGCACTTCAACATTCCTTTTCTCAAGAACTCAAGAACTAGAAGCAGGGAAAGAAGTAGGCCTAATTCCTTAGACAAACAAGACTGAAAGCTTGAAATATACCTATGTTTAATTCCTCCGAAGTCGGAGAGTGTCTACCTGTAAGGCGAGGAACCACCATTCTGCACACCAATAAGCGGGACATGGGACAACGGATACTCACGCAAACCTCAGGTCCTGTATGACATCACACTGATGTTGGACAACAGGATGCCTTCATCCGACATACAGGACTTCGCGTTGGAGCTCAAGCCAACGAACACAAGCAAGCAAGCAAGCACGTATGACTAAGGCTCAGATGTGTCGTAGTATTATTACAGCATCAACACTGTATTTGCTACAAATGATTATATCATCTAAAAGTTGTGTGGATAACGTGTTAAGTCTGTGTAGTATTACTGTTTATTTGACTAATTTAGTTGAATATGTGCACATACAGTCTTTAGTTCTCCCTCTCGTTCTCTCTCTCTCTCTCTCTCTCTCTCTCTCTCTCTCTCTCTATATATATATATATATATATATATATATATATATATATATATATATATATATATATATCTTTCTCTCTATCTATCTATCGCTGTCTCTCTCCCACACACACATAAACACACAGTCACACATAAACCTCAGAATAAAGGTCTAGCGAATATGTCTTCTATCGCTGAAACTTCACACAATGTTATGTGAAATAGCTGGTGTTTATATTAATAATGCAAATTAATTTATACAAGGGGACCTTTTAATGTTACTAATGAGGTTATAATTCAGTCAAAAATAGAAGGATAATGTTTTGAATGTATTTTAAAATGTTAGCTTTTACAGAATTGCCACTGCAAGGTAAAGTAATGTTTGTTACGTATTATTATTTAATTGGTTCTTTATGTTTTATTGGAGTTAGTGCTCGTCAACTTAAATGTAATCTGTTTATACAACATCAATCACACACTAACGCATGTTGACATCTCATAAGAATCTTCACCGATACATGAAAATCCTGTCTAAATAAACTTCATTCTGTTTATCAGAAACTGGGAAAACATAATTGTCTAGTATCTATTTGGTACAAAGTGCAGACAAATGATGATTTTTTAATGTTAAATGAGGAACTTTTTTTCTACATTTTGTGGACTGCTAATTTCTGGCCATAACAATTGTATTTGGACGATTGTATTTCAAATATTGTCTCTTAATCAGGTGATATTATGAAAGTAAAGTTATGTACTCACCGGTTCTTCCTTTAAACAGAAACAAAAGATAACGTCAGAATTAAGTGGAAATCGGAAGACAAGTGTGTGGATGTTCTGTTGAGTGTTAGTTTCTAGGTATATTATATTTACAATACAAAGCATTTATTGTTATTTCATATGCTAAAATTATCTCTTTATAGTTTTAATGAAGTAGAACCAGAGGATAAATGTAATATGCCTTTAAGTGAGTAAGTAGTACACTGATGATTGTAGACCTATGATACACATTTACTCTTTTAAATGCTGCAGTAATTGCTTTAATGTATATTATAGGGAGCCAAATACGGAAATAAGAAGAGGCAGAACCAAAAGAAGAAGAAGAAGAAGAACAACAACAACAACAACAAGGAATGTTAAATGGGGAACGTTTTCTAGAATTTTTGAACTTCTAGTTTCTGGCCATGCCAGTCTTTTAACGGGACGATTGTATTTCAAAAAAAAAAATATCTCTGAGTCAGGTGATATTAAGAAAGTAAAGTTATGGACTCACCTTATAATCCTTAAACAACAGAAATAAAATATAACGTCAGAATTCAGTGGAAAATAGGAAGACAACCGTGTAAATGTTATGTTGATTGTTAGCTTCTAGGTATATTATATTTAAAAAGCAAAGTATTTCTTTGTTGTTTCATATGTTAAAATGATCTTTTTATGGTTTTAATGATGTAGAGACAGATGACAAAAGTAATATGCCATTAAGTGAGTAACTAGTACACTGATGAATGTAGACCTCGGATACAAATTTACTCTTATAAATTCTGCAGTAATAGCTTTTATGTATACTATAATAAGCGAAATACGAATTAGAAGAAGAAGAAGGAGAAGAAGAAGAAGAAGAAGAAGAAGAAGAAGAAGAAGAAGAAGAAGAAGAAGAAGAAGAAGAAGAAGAAGAAGAAGAAGAAGAAGAAGAAGAAGAAGAAGAAGAAGAAGAAGAAGAAGAAGAAGAAGAAGAAAAAGAAGAAGAAGAAGAAGAAGAAGAAAAAGAAGAAGAAGAAGAAGAAGAAGAAGAAGAAGAAGAAGAAGAAGAAGAAGAAGAAGAAGAAGAAGAAGACGAAGAAGAAGAAGAAGAAGAAGTCAGTTTCAGGTTAGTACTATCGTAGGATGGATGTTATTGGTGTCTCCTTTGTGTTGTATTGCATTATGGTTTAACCGTCAGTATCCATGTGTGAACTCAGTTATCAGTTATCAGTTGGGGTATCTTCATTGCACTCCGGACAGGTCCATCGGTGCTCAGATCCTCCCCCCAGCATATCCATCAGCGTCTGATTGCTAATAGTGCCAGTTCTGTGATGGATGGTTAACGAGGCACCTCGTTTTCCCAATGTACCTCTCGCGCTTGGCAGTGCCGATTCTTACTCATAAGTCTTTCATCCTGGACAGCGATGTGGATTCACTGACGTCAAAGTCCTCTGTTCTCGCAATATCTTTAAGGGCGTTACTAATATCGGCACGATCCATGGGTTGGCCATCTACAGGGGGTGCAGAGCCAGCCAGTTTATTAGCTCTTTCATTTCCCTCGACTCCCGCATGTCCCGGGATGAAGATGAAGGTGACTTTACGGACAACAGACTTCCGCAGCGACTCAGTCCACTGTCTGCGTACAGCTCCAGCTTCGACCTTCTGAATCATGCTCATTGAGTCACTTAGTACACACACGTTGGTATAATGCTGTGATTCTAGCCATTTGAAAGCCTGTGTAACTGCCATCACCTCCATCGTCATGCTGCTCGTGGTCATAGAGTGGGCACCACTGGATTCTTGAACGGTTCGGCCCGCTGAACGGGCTGTAAATGCCCACGCACTTCTCTGCTGCTTTACAACAGATCCATCTGTATAGATGAGCACTTCGGGGCTGTCTGAGTGTTCATAGATGAGCGCGTTGACCTCTGCATTGACAGCAGCAGGGTTCTGCTCTCTGCACCGTCTGTCGAGTGTGATAATGCAGGAGAAAGTGCACTTAAAGGCTGGAGGCACCGGCACCCATTCCTTGCCGGGGTTGATACTGGTAAGACTGCAGACCTGTCTGACGACATCTTAGGCCTGACCCATCCATAATTTGCCCCTCTTTAGCCTGTTACCCTTTTCTCTGAATATGGCATCAAGCAGAGGGTGCTGCTCATCTGCACTTATTTTTAAGTATGCACGAGCTCTCCAGATATCATGTGTGAACAGTGTTGTAGTGGTGGATGAATCCATGTGTGAATTGTGTTGTTGTAGAGGTTGAGTAGGTGTACAATGGGGCTTTGGGGCCAAAAGGGTGATGGCGCTGGAGGAGCGCCAAAAGAAAGCCCCCTAGGGACCCAAACCCCGGGGCCCTGTCCTCCTAGGCCCCGGGGCGCAGGCGGCCGGGCCATCCCGTAGCGCACGCACTGGTCGCCTACAGTCGACCGAGCCGTCGATTTAGAGTGTATCATCACGGATATACTACTTAGAGCTATAATATGTATGGGGTACACACCACGGACACACATCAGTGGCTACAAGTGAAACCAACGCGCCAGCGCATGCAATGTTGGAGGAATGCCCAGGGAGACTGGACCCACTACCACCCCCCAGAAGTTTGGTGCAACTACCGAAGAGTGGATGGATCGCGTAGGGGCCGTCGTCGTATTATAATGCATCACCGCAAGTGAATCTGAATTAGAGCCACAACCCTTGGGTATATCATGATGAATACCTACGGTTGTGAGTGGCCCAAACTCGGCACAGAGCTGCGTTGCGGTCGGTCTTGCCTTCGTCTTTATT
This sequence comes from Cepaea hortensis, assembly GCA_963921405.1. Taxonomy (NCBI): domain Eukaryota; kingdom Metazoa; phylum Mollusca; class Gastropoda; order Stylommatophora; family Helicidae; genus Cepaea; species Cepaea hortensis. The sequence continues at coordinate 7,719,465 of OY992897.1, forward strand.
GTTCTCGACACAATACGCAGGCGAAGCGGGGTGTAGTCATAGAAGAGTGTATATTCTGTGAGAGGGGGGTTAAGCGCCCTTATGAGGTGTGTGAGCGTTGCACGCTAGACGCCTTCCATACGATGCTTTGGAAGTTTGAGAGGAAGACCAACATCAAGCTGCGCCCATATAAAGGTATGAAGCTAGATCCTCTGCTCGATCTGCAAGATTCGGAGTAGGAAGCAGGTCTGCAGACGCTGCATGAACGCCCTACTGGAAATGGTCCGCGCTTTAGAGGAGAAGCCACCCCCACATATAACATGCCTACTTGCCAATGGTTTAAGAGTCCCACAACATTCTGTCGAAAGCCCTCGAGGCGGCGCTTTTGTGACTATCATCTCCGGATCATACAACGCCAAGTCAGAAGAATAAGTAGGGGAACTATAATCATTCATACACCTTGGGGTTGGAGGTCCTTAGGAGTTCCGCCAGACTGTTTAGAAACAATTGCCGAGGAGGAGGATGTGCAGCACGGGTGAGTGTCTAGCCTGTCAATTTGAAGCTGACTGGGATAGTGCAGACGAACCATGGAGCATTGTGCGTGGCGTATCGGCGGCCGCTATGAGGTTTGTGGTATGCCCTGCAACGACGCCTGGTTCTGCAACACACACAAAGTCCTTTTTACTATAGGCAAGGGCTACACCCCATGTCTGATCTGTAGTTGGGATATCCTACAACATGCACATCCTATATGCACATATATGCACACTATGCCACGAATCAATCCTTAAAACACTCAACGTCTTGGAAGAATACATCGAGATGAAAGAGTCTTTGATTTACGCGGCAGATAAATTAGAGACTAGCACCCCAAACTTTAAATGAAGAATTGTAGGTGGCTTGTGCATGAAGGGGCCTCGATCCGGTGCGATCGCAGGTGCCACGGCGAGTTCTGCTACAAACACCTCCAACTACTTAAAACGGGTAGGACTGTGTTTGGGTGTGTTATCTGCAATGCAGAAGTACAGCAACCGTGCGATGTGTGCCATACTTGTGATAGTGAACTAGTTGAGCGCTGTGTGGCTCTGACAAGAGATTTGCCAGAAGACATAGACGATCCCTTCTTCATGGAGAAATTCATCGAGGTGAAAGAGGCTATAAAAAAAGAGCGCGCTACCTAGCGGACTACTGCTACCTAGCGGGCAGGCTTTCTGACTGGTGGGGTGAAGTCAGTAAGCTCTTTTTTCAGGTGCAAATCGGCAGCAACTTTGCGCCGAATTTCAGCCTGAAGTTGTCGAAATTTCACTGATTCATTCAGAATTAATTTAAATTCCGCATCAGAAATTTCTTGGTCCTGCAAGGCCGCCGAGACAAGATCGGAGATTGTTGAAAGTTTAGATTCAACTAAATTCCTTATTTCGTCATGCTTCTTGGCTTTAAGCGCAAATCTGTGAGCCGCCAACTTGCCGACCGCCCCCAATTGCCCACAAATGAGAGCTCCTATCTCTAGACCGAAGACGACTGAGACCGCAATGGCAGTTGACAGAAGCCCCACACTCACCGTAAGCAGTGCTGTATCAATCCCATCCAAGACATTCACAACCCGATGGTATTTCTTATACAACAGAGACCGTTTTTCATGCTCAGCCTCCAAGCTCTTCTGTAGTCTAGTGATCTCTTGAAGGCGAAAGGCCTGGTCGGGCGCCATCGTATACTAGTCAAGCGCGCCTATATATTCAATTTGAGGTTATCTGTTTTGAATACTCCTCAGTGACAGGGTTGTTGGTATCCAAAAGTTTTATAAGATGAATCCACGGCGAAACCTTAACTTCTCTCAAATTGATGGTATTAACACCCCTGGCATCCTTAAGTATGTTTACCACAACACGATCATCAGTAACTTCCACGCGCACTTCTTCGGTGAGAGTAACAATAACCCAAGCTGTCACCCGAGGCACCAGAGCTTTTACTTGAATACCAGGCATAATATCCCCCCAGTTTGAAAAAGGCCCATTCATAAGAAGGAGCTTGATATATAGGGTGCTCCCTGGGATAGGGCGATCTATATATTCAGGCCTGGGTCCGCTGTTCACCACCAAACTAAGGGTGTAAACGTTATCGTCACCTTTAAGGTAGAACTGACCTGCCTCATAGCCAACATATACCCCATCAGCAATGCTAAGTATACATGGTAGTACTCCCATGTTTGTAAGGTAACCAGGTTTAGTACCCGACCACCCAAGATAGGGACTTTGTACCACAAACCACAACGGCCAGCCAGGAGCACCGAATTGACCTTCCAAATATTTTTTTGTGTTGTTCCAGTTTTCCATAGCTTTAGTCTGGGCATCTAACAACGCAGCAGTATGTTGCTCATCAACATATTTTTTAGTGGCCGCATCTTGTTCTCCAACTGGTTCAGCGATATCGGTGATTCTATGGGCACCCATATTGATTTCCCCAGACATTGTTCCCCCAGACAACCGAGAGAGTCGCTCCGTAAAACCTCGTGTTGCAGCATCAGTAGGTCCAGAAGTTTCCCCCACATTAGTGAGGCGAAACCCGCTCATGGATAGTATACCCTGCATAGTGTCCCCATACTTGCGCACGAGCCCAGCCCGGCTTAGTTGGACAACAGTCCCAGCCTCTCCGCCACACTTTCCAACAGACATGGTTATAGCATACGTAGTATTATGTCTTCAAATTGCTGCCCACCCACCAGCCCACGAAGCACATGAAGACATAAATGGCCACAGATCACATCGTCTGCCCTCTGCAACTGAAAAGTCTGGGTGCGCACTGGGCACCCTAGATAATTCAGGATCTCCTGGGCCGGGTCAAGCCCGAAACTATCGAAGTAAACCACCATAGGCCCCGCCCTGTAATAAGCCACCCAGTGGGTCCCCTCACCCTCTGATGAGTCTAGATTGACAATCCCACACTCCAGATTGTGTAGAGCTGCGGGAAGACCATCGCGCATAAACACACCGCGGAAGTGGGGTATATCCTTAGCAGCCTTCTCAGTATCAAAGTTGCTTAATGCTTCTTTTTTTTCCATCCCATTGCCCCTAGAGAGGTACACACCCTTTCCGGCCTTATCAAGAAGTTTGATCGCTGGACCATAAATAGGATGGTTCCCCAAGATGTCCTTTAACGCAGGCGGCAAACCCCGACCTTCCATCGCCCGGTTATGACGAGCCTGATCAACTGCCTGTGCCATCCCAGCAGCCCCACCCATCAAACCCCCCAATCAACCCAGCCAGGGGAGTGCCTTAGCCAAGAGGGGGATCACAGCTCCCAAGGCGGGGAAAAACCCACCCACCTTAACCATCTTTTTTATCTGACTCTTTGAGAAGACGAGCTCAGCCCCAGAACCCACAGCAACATTCTTCTTAATGTGGTTAATCTGACGCTGGGTCAGGCCGACCTTATCAGCACCATGCAACTGCCCCACACCCAAGCGTAGGGTGGCACCAGTGCCATCTTTCGCCGCCTTGACCAACGTCTCTTTCTGCCCCGGAGAGAGGCTCAACCCATACGATACCAGCGCCATAGTTATCTCAGTATACCTCTAGTGTTTAATTCAAGACTGTAGTAAACTTCTTATCATCAGATTCCAAGAACAGAGACTTATCAGCAATTATCACCGCGAAAGCCTTGGTGTCTGCAGGCACAGAAACATCGAACTCCACCTTGAGAGTGATAGCTTGAACAGCGTTCTTAATGGCTCCAGACTGGGCCCGCAAATCAATAACATGTATGGGGTAGAGGGGCACGAAATCTATAGGACTCACCAGGTTGGACGACTCCCGGCTGGTAATACCATAGAACGCCTCCTTGAAGTCTGCAAAAGCTTTGTAGGGTGCCGAATTTGCTCCCTCGGAGTTTCAGCCCTTGCCAACGGACGATAACCTCTTGCCTATTATTCAATATAGTTTTAACACGCTCCCTGTATGCCTGTATAGCTGCAATATCTCGATCTATTTGTTCAAACTCCTCCTTAGTGACGCCGGCCCTCTTCTTTCCCCCGAGTTCGTTTGTTGAGTTTTCTGGCGGCATCAAGGATGCCTCGAAGCACGTCATCTGACTTATTGATGAGCGCGCGAGGCATTGGGAAGTTATATTTCCTACTAATGATTTCCTCATCCAAGCCCTGATCTACATCAATTATAATAGGCTCTGAAGGAGGAGGGGGGTCGCAAACACTCCTTCTGGGGAGGCGGCTCTGGCCTCATCCTCAAGAGCTCTGGCCTGTGCTCTACCCTCAATGGGTAGAACCCTACCCAACGCCTCAATAGCCCGAGCTAGCTCGTTAGCTTGTTTGTCTGCTCGTCTAGCCAGTTCACCGGTCTGTTTGTCAGCTATTTTAGCCAACTCACCAGTCTGAGCTTTGATGATTTGGCTTATTGCCCCCGTTTCTTGCGCTGACCTCTCTGCTACAGTTTTAGTAATTGGTGTGAAGAGTTTAGCCGCCTCCTGGTGTACATCTGCTTCCCCCATCTTCTCTGCCAGAAACCGCTGCTTCAGGCGGTCCCGACGTGCTAGATAATCCTTCACAAAAGCGTTACGCTTTGCTTGGTTAGTCACATCAGCCCACATGCTGTTGCTATCACAATAACATATATATCTAAATAGAAGACTTCGGGATATACAACCGATCGAATCCACATCGGTATTTACCATCGTGAGCCTTGCTGGTCAGGTCGATCACTGCGAAACCGTAAGGCTTGCTAGTGCACTCTGTAAAGAACTCCCTGAATTCATCAAAGGGCATATCACCACCAACATAGGAGTCGTGGATGGCGCGCAGGTTCTTCGTATCTTGGTTGAAGATTACCAATAGATTGGCGTTGTCGCGGATGGCCTGCTTGGGGATTCTGAAGAAGCTCTGGGTTAGGTAGAATGTGTCAGCACCACCGTGCCGGCCCTGGCAGAAGTACTTCTCGATCGGCCCCTGCTTCTCCAGCATGACATTATCAAAGACCACGACAGTCCTCTCTTCAGGGTTCAGGTCCTCGACTGGGATGATGTCATCGGCCGAGCTATGATAGGAGGCAATATTTTGCCCCGCAGCCTGCCCGACAGACTCGGCCCAATCCTGGAGGAACTGGTACTTGTCCTGCCCCAAAGACTTTGAGTACAGATGCAGCCGGTCATAGTTTAGGTAGCCCGGCTTCAGTAGTAGGTTCAGCATCATGTTTGTTTTTCCACACCCCGATGGCCCGCACACAACACAACGAATGGTGTCTGGCAGCAGCCAGTGGTGGTGGTGGCGGGCTTTGTCCTCAAGATCGAAGTTGGTTATCTCCATCATCAATTAAATATATACACATTTGCATTGTCTTCAATATTTATTGCCTGCGTTGTAAGAAGCAGACTCCTACGCTGGAGGAGTCGGAGGTCGTGCTGAAAAATCGTCGGATAACAAGGCGCGGCATCTGTGAAGTTTGTGGGGCTAAGAAGAGCCAGATTGTTGGTATTGGGCTCCTCAACAAAGCGCTGAATATGTTGCCTTTGCCTGAGATGCATATGAGGCTGCCTAAGGGTGTCAGCTCTGAGGATGTTCCTGAGCTCGTTCCAGAATACGGGGAAATATAGCTACTGTGGTCCTTTCACTAAACTAGATAAGCGATTGGCCCAGGGCTATGAGGGGGCCAACACTCTTGACGCGCCTGCAAAGCCCACGACATTGCTTATGCGGCTCATAGCGATATGGCTAACCGCAAAATTGCTGATGACATCCTAGCCGCGGCGGCTGAAAATATTGCGGCGTCTGCCCCCGACTGGGAGAGCCGCGATGCTCGCATAGTCTCGGCCCTGATGTCTGCCAAGAGCCGCTTTGGTATGGGCGCGCCCTCTTTTTGAATATATAGACATCTGCAGTATATCAATATGTATTGTTTTCGGTGTAAGAGGGAGACCCCCACTAAGGGTGGGACGATTACCAGGATGAGAAACGGGCGGTCGTCTAAGCGCGGCACCTGCGTTGTGTGTGGCGGAAGGAAGAGTCAGATTGTTGGTGGAAAAGGACTCATCCTTGGACACAACTCACCACTCAAAGATATCCCCCTCTTGGGGTGGCTGTTATAGTTATAGAGATATGAGTTATTATTTACAATAATGGAACGTGTCTACTACAGTCCACAAGGTTATTAGAAGGGGCTTTCAGCTGTGAAGAAGCTGGCCGCGGCAGCTAAGGTTAGCGAGGCCGATGCTTGGGAGTGGCTTCAGAAGTAGGCTATCTGGCAAATCTACCTGCCGCGGCCTCGCTATATTCCACGACCCCACATCGCCGAGTCCACACCGAATGCTGTCCATCAAGCAGATCTTTTGTTTCTTCCGCATGATCGCTTTGGCCGCAAGACTTATAGGTATGCCTTGACGGTGGTCGATGTTGCCTCGCGCTATAAGGAGGCTGAGCTGGTAACAGACAAGAGTAGTGACGCGGTTGCATCAGCACTTGGACGGATCTATCCGCTCAGGTGGCCTAATCTTTTGCAGATTGACCCTGGGCGGGAGTTTATGGGTGCCGTCAGTCAGCTGGTTGCTAAGCATAAGACACAGGTACGTCGTGGGCAGGCTGGGAACCATCGTCAGCAGGCCATTGTCGAGTGGTTCAACCGCACTCTGGCAGAGAGACTGTTCGGGGCCCAATATGCCCAGGAGTTGTTGCTCGCTGCCCGAGGCTCAGATGAACGGTCGGTCGAATGGGTGAGAGCTCTACCCCAGGTAGTCGCTGCGATCAATAATGAGGTGACGCGTTTGACTGGTAGGAAGCCGGCTGAGGCGATTTAAGGATTCGACCGTCTCCCACACTCCAGCCGCGCCTGCCAGCCGCGCTATCGGGCGTAAGGAACCTTTGATTCCAGCCGACTCGCAGGTCAGGTATCTCTATTCGGCGGGCGAGCTCGAAGGAGGCCAGCGTCGGGCCACTGATCCTACATGGTCGCTGACTTTGCACAGGATTCATCATATCACCCAGCAAGAGGGGCAGCCCACTCTTTACTATTTAGTGGATGGGCCGGCTCGTGGATTTGTGCGTGAGGAGCTGCTCATTGCTCCTCCAGACACACAGCTACCCCCTAGCAGGATTCTAGGTAGCCGTAGGCCCTAGTGTTGATACCATCAGCACAAATCCACTTTTTCATGTCCATGGGGCTCAGAGATGTTTTGTTCATCTCATAAACTCCTATCTGGTGGCCCTTGCTTCGTATGGCAACCTGTGTGTGCTTGCATTCACGCTGGCCGAACAGACTGTCTTTGTAGTGTTCGTGTCTGAGGTCCTTCTTCACAACTGCCCGAGCCACTCCTTTGGCTTTCTTGATGTTGGTGGCCTCTAGGATTGAGTACATCTTCGGTCTGAGACCGACGAACTCAGCTATCGAGCGGCCGTTGCATTCATCTTTGAATTTGCCAACCACCTTTTTATTTGCAGTCGAGTGGTTGGGGTGGTTACGCGGATAATCTGAGAAGTCATACCAGTCGAGGTGAGCCTTCATGTCTGCGTACACATCCTCAGTCTCCACCTGAAGTAGAAGGGAGTCAGTATCAGTGTAGCAGAGCTGGAGTCTATTACCTTATAGGGGTTTAAGCTTGTTGTACCAGAAGTCGTACATGAGGTACTTGGATAGGTCCAGGATAGCCTGTCCACAATAGACTGGTTTATTCAGCTGGACCTTGGTCTTGATGCTGTGCACCGCAACCAGTCCACCGTTGAAGATTCTATACGATTCGTAGTTGTGGCTGGCGAATAATTTTCGGAGTCGGTCAGGCTCTGGCTTGGATCCATTGCCGCGCCATGTACTGGTACGTTCAATGTTTCAAAGTCTGCGTATATGATGTATGGCGCCCTCATCTGTTTCTGGAGGGACTTGAATTTCATCTTTCCCTCTTTAGACATGACATTCACCTGGCTGGCTGTGTTGATGCCTTGACAGAGTGGCTCATGCTGATCCAAGGTTTCCTGAAAGGAGTGTACATGGAGACAGTTGAGACATGGATACTTCTTACCCTTGTGTTTGCTGTTTCCATATAGAAGCCGTCCCACATCCTTGACCCAGACATAGTGCCTATTCTCGTCCTTAAGCAAGAGGTTGACTTGGTTGCGTTTTAGTGTAGTGGTTCGGAGTATGATTGGTCCATTGTCCCATCCAAAGACCCTGATGGCTATGGTGGGATTCTGGTTTTCGAACTTAGCAATGCTGGTCAGTTGCACCGGGAATTGGATTCCTTCAAAGTTTAGCTCGCCCAGGTGGGTGCTATAATTGTTGAGCCTATCAGGGTGCTCTCAGTGCGCTACTGGGTAGAGCGCTGAGAGTATGGTCCATTCAAAGCAGCGGTTGTCCTCATTCTTCACATTCACAACACTACGTGGTGGAATGTAGCTGGGAGTCGCGAAGTAGCTAGAGCCTCGGAATGGTTGGCATTTTGCAATGTAGAGGTCGAGCTGCACACACTCATCATAGGTCCAATCTGAGCCCTGTTCGGTGAAGCATTCACTGTCAGCGAATATCTTGGCTCTGGCGAGGTTCAGCCCCTCATCAATATCCCCCTCATGCAGTACTTCATAGTTCCTGCTTCCGTGGGATACGATTGCTGTAATCCTTTCACCTTCTGGGGTGGTGCGATAGTATTTTAGATGGAGATATAGCTGCATTTTAACACTGCCGTATTCCTGTAGCGCTGTTACTATCAAGGTCTTGGTGGCGGGTCTCATCGCTCGGAGAAATTGATCTGGCTCTTCATACTCACTACCTTCGGGGACGGCCGCTTAATATTTTCTCAAGCTCCCCTCAACCTCCCGGGCGAGTTTGAATTTAGGTGCATTGCGGTAGAATGCCGCCTCCCTCTTAGCCTCCTTCTCTCGCGAGCGCTCGAGTCGGGCAAGGAATTCGGCTTCGAGGTCAGCGTGGCGCTCGGGGCGCTGCTGGGCGCGGCGTCGGCGCTCGGCAGTGATCGCGGCTCGGTCCTCGGCGGTGCCGTGTATGAATCTCAGAGCGGTGGTAATCCCTTCTTCGAGTCGCACCCCACGTAGATTGGGGTTCTTCTCGAGCAGGGCGGCCCTAGCCATCTCACGCGCTTTGGATATTTCCCCCTCAAGAACGGCCTTCCTCCTCCCACTGTATGGCATCCCATACTCGCGTGCTTGCTGCTTCAGCTGATTCAGCGTTGGCATGGCTAAATACACAGATCCGTCAGTCTTTAACTGGTGGGTGTGTAAGTACACCGATGACTTCACCTCTCTCTAATTGAAAGTTCAATCCACTCTAATCTTAGCAATTCGACGAATCTCTGCATTATAGTCCTTTACATTCTCTTCGTACCAGATTCGGTGAACTCCTTGTCATATCCACATTCTTTACATACTTCTAGGAGGTTGTTGACCCCTTCCCACATTTCCGACATGGTTTAATATATGAACCCTTCCGTATTAGCACTGCATGGACTTTGCAGTAGTCCCTCATACAGCTACGATTGCAGGGCTCCGTGGAACGTAGCCGTAGCCACTTCGCGGTGCGCAACCTGGTATGTCTGCAGATGATACACTCTAAATCGACGGTTCGGTCGCCTGTAGGCGACCCGTGCGTGCGCTCCGGGATGATACAACAGAGGACAGCCCGGTCGCCTGTAGGCGGCCCGTGCGTGCGCTCCGGGATGGCCCGGCTGCCTGCGCCCCGGGGCCTTGGGGGGGGGGGGGGGCGGGGCCCCGGGGGTTGGGTCCCTAGGGAGCTTTCTTTTGGCGCTCCTCCAGTGCCACCACACTTTTGGCCCCAAAGCCCCATTGTGCACCTACTGGTTGATATATTCATGTGTGAGCTGTGTTGTTGTAAAGATGGATGCATCCATGTTTGAGCTGTGTTGTTGTAGTGGATGTATTCATGTGAAAGCTGTGTTGTTCCAGTGGTGAATGCATCCATGTGTGAGCTGTGTTGTAGTGGATGTATTCATGTGTGAGCTCTATTGTTGTGTAGTGAATGTATCCATGTGTGAGCTGTGTTGTAGTAGTAGTGAATGTATCCATGTGTGAGCTGTGTTGTAGTAGTAGTGAATGTATCCATGTGTGAGCTGTGTTGTTCCAGTGGTGGATGTATCCATGTGTGAGCTGTGTTGTTCCAGTGGTGGATGTATCCATGTGAAAGCTGTGTTGTTCCAGTGGTGGATGTATCCATGTGTGAGCTGTGTTGTTCCAGTGGTGGATGTATCCATGTGTGAGCTGTGTTGTTCCAGTGGTGGATGTATCCATGTGTGAGCTGTGTTGTTCCAGTGGTGGATGTATCCATGTGTGAGCTGTGTTGTTCCAGTGGTGGATGTATCCATGTGTGAGCTGTGTTGTTCCAGTGGTGGATGTATCCATGTGTGAGCTGTGTTGTTCCAGTGGTGGATGTATCCATGTGTGAGCTGTGTTGTTCCAGTGGTGAATGTATCCATGTGTGAGCTGTGTTGTTCCAGTGGTGAATGTATCCATGTGTGAGCTGTGTTGTTCCAGTGGTGGATGTATCCATGTGAAAGCTGTGTTGTTCCAGTGGTGGATGTATCCATGTGTGAGCTGTGTTGTTCCAGTGGTGGATGTATCCATGTGTGAGCTGTGTTGTTCCAGTGGTGAATGTATCCATGTGTGAGCTGTGTTGTTCCAGTGGTGAATGTATCCATGTGTGAGCTGTGTTGTTCCAGTGGTGGATGTATCCATGTGAAAGCTGTGTTGTTCCAGTGGTGGATGTATCCATGTGTGAGCTGTGTTGTTCCAGTTGTGGATGTATCCATGTGTGAGCTGTGTTGTTCCAGTGGTGGATGTATCCATGTGTGAGCTGTGTTGTTCCAGTGGTGGATGTATCCATGTGTGAGCTGTGTTGTTCCAGTGGTGAATGTATCCATGTGTGAGCTGTGTTGTTCCAGTGGTGAATGTATCCATGTGTGAGCTGTGTTGTTCCAGTGGTGGATGTATCCATGTGAAAGCTGTGTTGTTCCAGTGGTGGATGTATCCATGTGTGAGCTGTGTTGTTCCAGTGGTGGATGTATCCATGTGTGAGCTGTTTTGTTCCAGTGGTGGATGTATCCATGTGTGAGCTGTGTTGTTCCAGTGGTGGATGTATCCATGTGAAAGCTGTGTTGTTCCAGTGGTGGATGTATCCATGTGTGAGCTGTGTTGTTCCAGTGGTGGATGTATCCATGTGTGAGCTGTGTTGTTCCAGTGGTGGATGTATCCATGTGTGAGCTGTGTTGTTCCAGTGGTGGATGTATCCATGTGTGAGCTGTGTTGTTACAGTGGTGAATGTATCCATGTGTGAGCTGTGTTGTTCCAGTGGTGGATGTATCCATGCGAAAGCTATGTTGTTCCAGTGGTGAATGTATCCATGTGTGAGCTGTGTTGTTCCAGTGGTGGATGTATCCATGTGTGAGCTCTGTTGTTGTGTAGTGAATGTATCCATGTGTGAGCTCTGTTGTTGTGTAGTGAATGTATCCATGTGTGAGCTCTGTTGTTGTGTAGTGAATGTATCCATGTGTGAGCTGTGTTGTAGTAGTAGTGAATGTATCCATGTGTGAGCTGTGTTGTAGTAGTAGTGAATGTATCCATGTGTGAGCTGTGTTGTTCCAGTGGTGGATGTATCCATGTTTGAGCTGTGTTTTTCCAGTGGTGGATGTGTCCATGTGTGAGCTGTGTTGTTCCAGTGGTGGATGTATCCATGTTTGAGCTGTGTTGTTCCAGTGGTGGATGTATCCATGCTTGAGCTGTGTTGTTCCAGTGGTGGATGTGTCCATGTGTGAGCTGTGTTGTTCCAGTGGTGGATGTATCCATGTGTGAGCTGTGTTGTTCCAGTGGTGAATGTATCCATGTGTGAGCTGTGTTGTTCCAGTGGTGAATGTATCCATGTGTGAGCTGTGTTGTTCCAGTGGTGAATGTATCCATGTTTGAGCTGTGTTGTTCCAGTGGTGGATGTATCTATGTGTGAGCTGTGTTGTTCCAGTGGTGAATGTATCCATGTGTGAGCTGTGTTGTTCCAGTAGTGAATGTATCCATGTGTGAGCTGTGTTGTTCCAGTGGTGAATGTATCCATGTTTGAGGTGTGTTGTTGTAGTGGATGATGTATCATGTGTGAGCTCTGTTTTTGTAGTTGTGTGAGTGTCCATGTGAAAGTTGTCTTGCTGTAGTTGTGGATGTATCCATGTGTGAGCTGTGCTATTTCTTTTGTATATTTATCCATGTGTGAGATGCGTTGTTGTAGTGGCGGATGTATCCATGTGTGAGCTGTATTTTTGTAGTGGCGGATGTTTTCATGTGTGAACTGTGTTGTGGAAGTGCTGTGAGTTAATTTCATCAGTTCCATGTTGACACAATGTCAAGTTATCAGCTTACTGTGTCTGGTGAAGGCTGGTGAGACATGGAAGTTAAGGTCTATTGACCTTTCTCAGAACAAGAACAAGAACATCAAGAACTCGTCGTCGTCATCATCATCATATGCCATGCCGATAAGCGTGGTAATGCTTTGCCATCTCACTCGAATTCCAGAGTGGTGGACCAGCTTTGTGATTCTATCTCGACCATGCCACTATGCTAAGCCATCCAGATATTTACTTCTCGGTCTTCCCCTTGGTTTCTTCCTTTCGATCTTGTCAGTTGTCACCAAGATCTGCTATTCATTTCTACTCATAACATGCCCACATTATTTTGACTGTCTACGCCTAGTGTCTCTAATCAGATTACGATCTTCAGTTGTTCGTTGGTTTTTCTGTCTGTCCACGGTATTCTTTACATTTGCCTCAGAAACTACATTTCCATAGCCATCAGATGTTTTCAGCTTGTCAGCTTATCGGCCATGCTTCACATTCATAAAAAATTCCAGATTCCATGTAGCACTTCAACATTCTTTTTCTCAAGAACTCAAGAACTAGAAGCAGGGAAAGAAGTAGACTGAATTCCTTAGACGACCAAGATGGACAGTTTGAAATATGTCTATGTCTGAGGCTCAGATGTGGCATAGTATTACAGAAGCAACACTGTGTTTCTTACAAATGATTATATCATCGAAAAGTTGTTTTGATAACGTCTTAAGTCTGTGTAGTATTATTGTTTCTTTGTGTAAATTAGTTGAATATGTGCAAGTTATATGACTTGTGCACATAGTCTTTAATAGTTGAATATGTGCAAGTTATATGACTTGTGCACATACAGTCTTTAGTTCTCTCTCTCGTTCTCTCTCTCTCTCTCTCCCTCCCTCTCTCTTTCCCTCTCTATCTCTCCCTGTCTGTCTATCTATCTATCTCTCTCTCTCACACACACGCATAAACACACAGTCACACATAAACAGAGCAAATAAAACTAAACACAATATCTATATTACACGTAGATGATGAAAGTATTAGATTCACATAATCTAAACCTCTGAATAAAGATCTAGCGAATCTGCCTTCGGTCGCTGAAACTTCACAAACATGTATGTGAAATAGCTGGAGTTTGTATTATTAATTCAAATTAATTTACGCAAGAGGACCTTTTAATGTTACTGATTAGGTTATAATGCAGTCAAAATTAGAAGGATTATGCTTTGAATGTATTTTAAAATGTTAGCTTTTACAGAATTGCAGCTGCAAGGTAAAGCAATGTTTGTTACGTGTTATTATTTAATCTGTTGTTTATGTTTTATTGGAGGTAGTGCTCGTCAAATTGAATGTAATCTGTTTATACAAAATAAATCACACACTAATGCACGTTGACATCTCATAAGAATCTTCACCGATACATGAAAATCCTGTCTAAATAAACTTTATTGTGTTTATCAGAAACTGGGAAAACATATTTGCCTAGTATCTATTTGGTACAAAGTGCAGACAAATGATGATTTGTTTTATGTTAAATGAGGAAATGTTTTTCTACATTTTGTGAAATGCTAGTTTCTGGCCATGACAATCTTCGAACAGGACGATTGTATTTCAAATATTGTCTTTGAGTCAGGTGATATTAAGAAAGTAAAGTTATAAACAGAAACAAAAGATAACATCAGAATTCAGTAGAAATCAGAAGACATGTGTGTGAATGTTCTGTTCAGTATTTGTGTCTAGGAATATTATATTTACAATACAAAGCATTCATTGTTATTTTATATGTTAAAATTATCTCTTATGGTTTTAATGAAGTAGAGCCAGAGGACAAATGTAATATGCCGTTATGTGAGTAACTAGTACACTGATGAAAGTAGACCTTTCGTAGACATTAACTCTTTTACATGCTGCAGTAATTGCTTTAATGTATATCATAAGTAGCGAAATACGAATAAGAAGAAGAAGCAGAAACAGAAGAAGAAGAAGAAGAAGAAGAAGAAGAAGAAGAAGAAGAAGAAGAAGAAGAAGAAGAAGAAGAAGAAGAAGAAGAAGAAGAAGAAGAAGAAGAAGAAGAAGAAGAAGAAGAAGAAGAAGAAGAAGAAGAAGAAGAAGAACAACAACAACAACAACAACAACAACAACAACAACAACAACAACAACAACAACAACAACAACAACAACAACAACAACAACAACAACAAGAGAACAAGAACAGGAAGAAAAAGATATGTTAAATGGGGAACTTTCTTCTAGAATTTGTAAACTGCTAGTGTCTGGCCATGCCAATCTTTTAACGGGACTATTGCATTTCAAAAAAAAATATCCCTGAGTCAGGTGATATTAAGAAAGTAAAGTTATGGACTCACCTTATAATCCTTAAACAACAGAAATAAAATATAACGTCAGAATTCAGTGGAAAATAGGAAGACAACCGTGTAAATGTTATGTTGATTGTTAGCTTCTAGGTATATTATATTTTAAATGCAAAGTATTTCTTTGTTGTTTCATATGTTAAAATGATCTTTTTATGGTTTTAATGATGTAGAGACAGATGACAAATGTAATATGCCTTTAAGTGAGTAACTAATACACTGATGAATGTAGACCTCGGATACAAATTTACTCTTATAAATTCTACAGTAATAGCTTTTATGTATACTATAATAAGCGAAATACGAAATAGAAGAAGAAGAAGAAGAAGAAGAAGAAGAAGAAGAAGAAGAAGAAGAAGAAGAAGAAGAAGAAGAAGAAGAAGAAGAAGAAGAAGAAGAAGAAGAAGAAGAAGAAGAAGAAGAAGAAGGGGATTAAGTCAGTTGCAGGTTAATACGGTCGTAAGATTGATGTTTTTGGTGTTTCCTTTGTGTTATATTGCATTATGGTTTAACCGTCAGTATCCATATGTGAACTGTTTTGTTGTAGTGGTGGATGTATCCATTTGTGAGCTGTGTTGTTGTAGTGGTGGATGTGTCCATGTGAAAGCTGTGTTGTTCTAGTGTAGGATGTATCCATGTTTGAGCTATGTTGTTGTAGTGGTTGAGGTATCCATGTGTGAGCTATGTTATTGTAGTGGTGGATGTGTCCATTTGAAAGCTATTTTGTTGTAGTGGTGGATGTATCCATGTGTGAGCTATGTTGTTGTAGTGGTTGAGGTATCCATGTGTGAGCTTTATTGTTGTAGTGGTGGATGTATCCATGTGTGAGCTCTGTTTTTTTAGTGGTTGGTGTGTCAATGTAAAAGTTGTCTTGCTGTATTTGTGGATGTATCCATGTGTGAGCTGTGCTATTTCTTTTGTATGTGTATCCATGTGTGAGATGCTTTGTTGTAGTGGCGGATGTATCCATGTGTGAACTGTATTTTTGTAGTGGCGGATGTATCCATGTGTGAACTGTGTTGTTCCAGTGGTGGATGTATCCATGTGTGAGCTGTGTTGTAGTAGTAGTGAATGTATCCATGTTTGAGCTGTGTTGTTGTAGTGGATGATGTACCCATGTGTGAGCTCTGTTTTTGTAGTGGTGTGAGTGTCCATGTGAAAGTTGTCTTGCTGTAGTTGTGGATGTATCCATGTGTGAACTGTGCTATTTCTTTTGTATGTGTATCCATGTGTGAGATGCGTTGTTGTAGTGGCGGATGTATCCATGTGTGAACTGTATTTTTGTAGTGGCGGATGTATCCATGTGTGAACTGTGTTGCTCCAGTGGTGGATGTATCCATGTGTGAGCTGTGTTGTAGTAGTAGTGAATGTATCCATGTTTGAGCTGTGTTGTTGTAGTGGATGATGTATCCATGTGTGAGCTCTGTTTTTGTAGTGGTGTGAGTGTCCATGTGAAAGTTGTCTTGCTGTAGTTGTGGATGTATCCATGTGTGAGCTGTGCTATTTCTTTTGTATGTGTATCCATGTGTGAGATGCGTTGTTGTAGTGGCGG